>JAQMRL010000003.1:22363418-23083418 GCA_035578175.1 Catonia carolina | reverse complement strand
TTAAACCAATCCCTCAGGTTCTTTAGCCAGGACACACGGCGTCTTCCGATGCTCCGCCCTCCACTAATCTTTCCCTGGACTATCAGTTGAAGAAGCTTGTATTTCTGCCCTCTCATTATATGACCCAGATATTGAAGCTTTCTTCTTTTTATGGTGTTAATGATTTCGCATTTCTTCTGCATCCGGATCAGCACTTCGGCATTACTAACTTTATCCGTCCAGGGAATACGCCAAATTCTACGGTAACACCACATCTCGAATGCTTGTAGTTTGTCGATGTGGTTCTTCTTGAGGGTCCATGCTTCAACCCCATACAAGAGCGTGGAAAAAACGTAACAACGCAGCATCCTCATCTTAAGTTCCATGTTGATATCCCGACTTGCAAATAACTTCTTCATCCTTACAAATATTGATCTGGCTATCTCTATCCTCGTTCTTATTTCTCTTGTTTGGTCACCCGATTGTTCTATCCATGTTCCCAAATATCTATATGCCGATACATTCTCTATTGGGGTGCCTGCCACTGTCAGGTTCACATGGTTCAGATCTTGAGGGAATTTTGTAATTACCATTAACTTGGTCTTCTTAAAGTTAATTTTTAGCCCATATTCATTACATCGATCATTTAATTTTTCTAATAGGTGTTGTGTGTCTTCAAGGTTGCTCGTTAACAAGACGGTATCATCAGCATACCTCATATTATTAATTACTTCTCCATTTATTACTATTCCCACCAACTCATCTTCTAGGGTTTCCCTAAAAATAGCTTCACTATAGAGGTTAAATAGAAGCGGTGATAGGATGCAACCCTGTCTCACACCACGACGAATCTCCATTTCTTCTGTTGGTTGGTTTTCTACCATTGTTTTGGCTTTTTCTCCCCAATATAAGTTATTAATTATTCTAACGTCGTCGGAGTCGATGTTTTTGCTGATCAGCAGCTGATGTAACCTGTTATGTTTCACCTTGTCAAAGGCTTTCTCGAAATCGATGTAACATGCATACACGTCTTGGTTTATATCCAGACAGCGCTGAAAAAGAACGTTAATCCCGAACAGCGCCTCTCGTGTACCAAGTCCTTCGCGGAATCCAAATTGTGTGTTGCTTATGTCTTCCTCCAGTCTTTCATAAATTCTTTTGTGAATGATCCTCAAGAACAACTTCAAGGTGTGGCTCATAAGTGCGATGGTCCTGTAATCTGAGCATTCTCTTGGATTTGGTTTCTTAGGTATGAGCACAAATGTGGATGACAGCCATTGTTTAGGAATTTTTCCCTTTTCATAAATGTGGTTAAAAAGGCCCAGAAGAATATCAATCACATCATCGTCAAAGAGTTTGATAAGCTCTATAGGTATCCAATCCGGACCAACAGCCTTACCGGGTTTCATAGTTTCCAAGGCATATACTATTTCCGATCTTAATATTTTCAAG
Source organism: Catonia carolina (assembly GCA_035578175.1). Lineage (NCBI taxonomy): Eukaryota > Metazoa > Arthropoda > Insecta > Hemiptera > Achilidae > Catonia > Catonia carolina. Next base: position 23,081,987 of record JAQMRL010000003.1, on the reverse strand, counting down.
TGCACATTACTTGATTCTAATATCGGTTTTGGAGGTCTTTCGTCATCGAACAGTTCTGACAGGTATGTTTTCCACCTTTCAAGAGTCTGCGTAGCCAGATTTAAAATCAATGGGTTACAGTGGTTCACGAGTTTCTTCCTAAATTTTATATAGAGTTTTAAGAAAACGTCATTTATGTAGGGTACGTTTAAATTTAATTTATTGGTGGCAATTGTTAAATCTGTCACCTATTATTTTATTTTGTTCGTCTTTTCGTCACACCCAGAAATCAGAAACTACAAAAGATAGCAATAAACGATTTTCGGATTCGTAATCTAAATAAAAAGTTAGCGGGCTAGAATTGGGTTTGAATTTCCGGTTTCGACTGGAATTGGCCCAAAACCGGAAGTAAAGAAATCAAAGTAAAAATAGAAGAAATAAAAGCAGTGTCGTTCGATTTCTCTTAAAGAGTAGACCTAGAAGTCATTGGGTTTGAAGTCCCGGTTTCGACCGGAAGTGGCCCAAAACCGGAAGACAAGAATTAAAATTTGGAATTTGGAAACAAAAATAGTCTCATTCAATTCCTTGTATAGAGTAGATACAAAAATCACTAATGGTTTTTGCCATAAGTCAAAGGTAAGCCTTTTTAAAATTGCCACCACCAATGAGACGCGACGACTCATGAAAGGGTTTTTTTGTTGTTAGTGAAGTGGTTTCGTTTTCTCATCTTCAAACTGACAGACGGCCTCTAGGTCAAATCATTCTAATTAAAGAGAAAAGATTATAAAGTATACGGAATCGACTTTTTAAAGCGTTGGCTGTTTCTATAATGGCTTATTGAATCTATATAGGTTAAGGGAGAAAAACAAATTTTGGGAAGAAGAAATAATATTCCTTCGGGCTATAAAAGGTTCTTCCAGAGTAGACAGACTTCAGAACAACAATATTTCAGCAGAGCAGAAGTTTAAGCTCCGAATACGAAATTAGTGAGTACAGAAGTACATGAAGGGATTGTGTTCAATGGATGTTCCTAGGAAGAATCCACTTCGAAGCACTGAAGTACAGATCTGGAGTCGTGGGTAGGCCAGTGAAAAATAAAATGAAAGAGAAGAAGAAAGAAAGAAGGAGAAGGAGAAGAGGAGCATGAGGAGGAAGAGCATGAGCAGAAGAAGACGGAAGAGAAGTAGAAGGAAAAGGAGGAGATAATTGGCCGTGACTTAGCTTCGTAATAGTCACAATAAATTCGAAACCAAATCTGTTTTACGAAAACTACAATAAGAAACGGTTAATTTAATTTCTTGTGAAGGTAAATTAGTGTTTTGTTTGGATTTTAATGTTTTGCAGCAGCAGTAACTTTTACAATATCAAAAAAATTATTATTATTTATTATTATTATTATTATTATTATTATTATTATTATTATTATTATTATTATATACCTATTAGCAAAACAAACTTAGCCAAGTGATTGCTAATGAAAATATAAAATTGCCAGTTTTTTTAAAGGTTTATTAATTTATCATGTAATTAGAGAGATTTATTCGTTCTGTAATTTAAAATTTTAAGTTTTGTTTGTAATTTACCAACTGACCAAATGTTTACCAACAGTTCAAATAAATAACCATTCAAGTCATCTTTTTAGTGTATATCGTTTTAATAAAATTTTAATATTCCCTCTCTAATAGGTATATTTTTTCAAATCTGAATTTTTTAGAAGGGTAAAGTTTACGCTAAAAAGGAAAGTAAACTGGAAAAAACTTTAGAGGTCTAAGGGTTGTATGGTAGGAGGGATAGCGCGGAGGGGGTGAGATTTGTAGACGGTGGAGTGTTTGAATGAGATGAGTCGATATAATACACAATGTAGATGGGGATGAAGGAAATGTGAAGAGGAGGGGTGTTGGGGGACAGTTGAGGGTACAGAGCACCTTAGCCTTCCCACTCCATCCCTCGAAAAAATCCCCTTCCAAATTCAGTGCTGATGTTATTCATAGCATTCATCCCTTCACTGCTGTTGTTTTGTTTTACCTTCTCATCCAACCCTTTCGTACTTTTACCATCAATTCCACCCCACATCTATTTCAGAAAGCAATAAAATATAGAATTTTTTTGAATGGGATAAAACTGAACCAGACGGGAAATAAGGAAAGAAATTTAAGTGGCAACTCCCTTTCTTCACGGTTTTCAAATTATTGTCTTTATAAATTTAAGAAGTTTTTATCACATTACTTTTATAAATATTATTGCTAAAGAAATTCTTTTAAAGGGAACAAGAAAATCAATGATTACATTACTTTTAAGGCAAAATTCTTTTAGCTGGTGAAGTGTGACAGATGACAAAGAAATGATAAGAAATAGTAGATCTGACCAGAAATCAAAACCAGTTCTCTTGTAACCAGCACAATGGCGTCCATGCCAACGTACCTATCTTAAAATCGGTAGAATCGAAATAAAAGAGGAACATTATTTTACTCTTATTAACTACACACAACTTTATTGTCTGTATTCATATACTCCAATAAGTTTCTTAATTTCCTTAATTCGACTGAATGCCCGTATATGGTTGACATTCAGATTCTTCATAAAAATGCATTGGTACTTGAGGAGAGATGGCCACCCTTTCGAAAAACCTTTATAAGTTCAACACAATAAATTTGAAAAAAATATGATTTATTTGCATTATTAATATATATTTAAGATTCTAAGGTTTATAGTATTCGTATTTCAATATATATATATATATATATATATATATATATATTTTAAATGGTAACTTGGAAAAAAATGTGAAGTGGCTATCTCTCTTAAGCTTCGAGGAGAGATGGCCATGGATTTTAGGAGAGAAATAAAACCTGGACTTAAAAGATAAAGTAAGGCTGAAATTTAAGAAACACGCATTATCTGAGGCATTCTTGAGTTTATTAACAACAATATCAGAATAATATACTTAAACCAAATCATTAGAAAAATTCATAATTATTTCAACAAAATTAAGAAATATCCAAAAACAAAAAAAAGCAAGAAAAATATTTTAGTTGTAATATGAATGATTGTCATTGGATTAAAGAATTATAATTCACATATCAAAACAAGTAATAGACAGTTGTTAAAATTATTAATCAGTTTTTATAATAAATATATGTTTAGGTTTAACTGAAAAACTGAATATTTTTGAAACTTTTTGCGTTTATTTGATGTTTATACTATACATACAGAAACTAACCAATAAGGAGAATGAGTAAAAAACAAAAATAGCTCAAACATCTTTGAAAAAGTTAAATATCCATTAACTTTAGCGCTTAAATTAACTAATTTGAAATTAACTAATATAATACAATATAGAACAGTAACAGAAGGTTTAAACTTGTTAAAATTTCCAGACCTCAGGTGAAAAATTAAACTCCAAACCATCCGCTCTATAACCTACAATTCTACCATCACACCATGAAGACAGCCCCTAATATATTTTGTTTTCTGTCTGTAGTGGTAGACTTTAAATTACCCTTTATCAGCAGTGGGTAATCTAAAATCGATCCGGTCTTTTAGTCTAAATTCTTGAGCCTTGTTTCTTGGGCTCCATTTTACTTTAGCAGTAAGACCTTCTACATTTTAAAATTCCTTACGTAAAGTTACTAGCTGTGTCATCTTAGTGTGAATTGTATAATCGTTCAAATAACTACCCAAATCAGACAGTTGGTATATCAATCTAAAACGGATATCAACCCGTAAGTTATCTACAAAAAAAAAAATGAAGCAGAGATCGTTTTGAATAAATAAATAAAATTTATTGTCCGGTAAAATAATATAGATGATACATGTCACGCCAAACATATTGAACTAAGAAATTGAAAGGTTATGCTATAGCACACAAGGCTAATAGGAGACCGACCTTGCATTCGTTTGGAGTGGCCAAAAAGTGAATTGAAAATTAATTGATTAAACAATTATTCCTGATAGTTATTCATTGTTTATATTCACGATTAAACTTATCTAACAGTCCATCTAACAGTTTTCACTATCATAAAAAAAATGGCTGGAAGTATAGTTAGTCTACATTTATGACAGAATAGTACAAGGATTTTCACACGGACAACACTTTAGAAAAATGTAAATATAATTAGATAAATAATTTTAAACATAATTTTGAAAATGTTTGATAGCCTTTTGATACTACGAGTAAAAGAAATTTAAAGACTCATTGTTTTTGTATTATCTGCCACAATTATATCCAATGAACATCCGCACCCTAAGTAATAAAAAATTGACTTAATAGAAAATAATACCCATCTTATCGACCAAAGAGAGTATCGGTGAGTAGGATACCTCTTTGCTTGTAATAAATTCCCCAAAGACCATTCAATTATTTAAAAAAACCATACAGAGAAATATTATATCTTTCAGTGACTGTACCATATCGAAATCGAGTATAAAAAGAAATACAAAAAATGAGTTTTAAGAAATCGATGTTTGTAATTTATAGATTGAAGAGATAATAGAACCAAAGAGCAGAGTAAAAGGAAGTGAACAACAGAAGGCGAGGAAGGATGGCCGCAAAACTACAAAGAACTGACTACGTTAGAAACAAACAGTGTTAAGACAAGCCACGATCAGAGACGTTATAATACTTTGATAAAGCCTGCATGTCTGTACGCGAGTGAATGTCTGGAAGTGAAACACTGGTAAAAGGTGACTAAAAAAAATTTTAAATAAAAAAAAAAATTAAATAAAGATCCTCCGCATTTTTGGACCACAGTGGTCCAAAAATAGTAGATGGATGTTACGAGGAGACAAATAAATATACAAAAAAGACGATCAGAAAATGATACCTAAAATTCTACGGACATATGTACAGAATGGATGATGAACAGTTGACAAGATAAGGTTTTGTGACATTAAACAATAGATATAAGGTATTTGAAAGTGGTTTGAAAAGTCAGAAACAATATTGAGAAAACTGGAATAAACCAAGAAAAAATAGTAGACCGAACTAAATTCAAACAACTGATTACTGACTCTCAGAGAACTCCATAAAGAGGAAAAGCAGAACACAGGTCGAGCATATGAGAGTAAAAACACACAGTGAAAAAATTCCGAGAATGTGGGTTAAAAAAGAGAGCTTTCAGAAATGTCTAAAATGCTGCTATACGAAAAAAATTGATAACTTAGTGAGGCAAGATAGCGATTGTCATTTTCATTTTAATCAATTTATTAAATAAAAATGATATAATATAATTTTAAATCAAAAAGTAAAACAACTCATTAAGTAAATACATTTCAGCGTCGAGTAATAAAACTAATGGTGTTGAAAGAACCTTTATAATATTTTCTGCTAAAACAATATTTTATAAATTATTATAGATAAAAGAGATTGAATAAAATATTGAAAATAAATATTTCATTGAATAGTTTTACAGGATAGTAAATAATACGATAAAAGTGTAAAATAAATGCTGTCGTATTCAGTGCATTCCGTTAAAAAATATGAATATGATATTGCATGTAGAAACGATATTTGCCTCCTGAATCGTATCACTGCTAAATCGAGCGTGATATTATTTAGAATACAGTAATTCTTTTTAGGGACATAAGATGCCATTTTGGGTTCACTTTTTATATACACTGCATTACTGTATAAAAAATTTATGTTTTTGATTTGGTAACGTTTATTTATAAATTAATTTAACACCTAAGTCTAGCTTCGTGATGGATCTGGGTACGTTAAATAACAAACAAAATTTCTTTAAACTTATAAAAATTATTTATGTACACAATTAATTATTAAGCTTAGATGATTAACAAATTACAATCGAGTTACTTAAATTAAATTAATTACAAAAATTAGCCTTAAACTAAACGTGACATAAGTAAGTTACTTAACAATCAAATCAATGGTTAAACTTTCGACAACCAGTTGCTACCACCCGTACACCAAGCACTATTAACATAATTTAGAACCGACCCCATAATGACACTATATTGAAACGGCCGACATCAATAATTCCATTCACAGTCCAATAACTGACTAACTCACTACTAAGGCGCTAACTGTATATATACCTGCGGTCTGATAGTTCCTTTAAACAAAAGAGACCGTTCGAGCATTTCTTCCATTTATCTGGAATGTGGTAGAAGGAATAAAAAAAACAGACGTTTTGATCTTCGTACAATAAACGTCGCCTTAGAATCCAATGTCTCTTTTTGTCATCTGGCACTACTATACAAAAGAAAAACATCGACTCACTCCCTGACATGTAGATTGTGTTACTATTGTACGTTGTACTTTAAAGCACAATGTTTGTACATAAGCATATCTAAGCGTATAATAATCACAGTAATTACTCGTGTCTTACATCTCGTACTGAACACATCGATTATAAAACTCGTTAACATGCAATATTTTATAATTTAATCAGTTGATTGTATGTTCATAGGTTATTGTTATGAAAAGGCCCAAAAAATGTCTGACGAAATATATAACAGAGCTACGAGAGCAAGTGTTGGCAACGTTGTTGGCAAGTCATTGGCTAGCTATGAAGTGGGTGGGGGCAATGCGTACGTTCAGAGCTCATCAGCCCTGAAAAATAATGTAAGTTTATTAACTGAAAATAAAAACACAATACAATATTATTAGTTACTTTCACTTTATTGAACAAATAAAATAAATTGAACATAATAAGTGCAATTCGGCGCGTATTAAAACGGTATATCTACATAGATTTTGTACCTACTTTATTTCAACTCACCGGGTTGGTCTACTGGTCAAGTCGTCGCCGCGAGTCAGCTGTTTGACAGCTGATGAACGGAGACGAAGGCTCCGTGGTTCGAATACTTGTAAAAGTAGTCACTTTTTTATGGACTTGTATACCAGACAGTGGTTCTGGTGTACTTTGATGGTTGTGGTGCAATTAACCATACTTTCTTAAGAATGGTTGGCCTGGGTCTGTACCAGACTACGTCTCATTTACACAACAGATCATCCTCATTTCATTGGGTCAAGGGGTTGCTTATTGTTAAAAATTGAACAGACTGCCACTTACAAATATTAGAGTAAACAAAAATACTATTTATTCATTTTTATTCTAAAAACAGACCTTAGTAGGTTGTTAAAACTATTTTATTATAAAAAATACAATCTGTTTGATATTCTACTAAAAATACTTCATTAAAATTCATTCATTTTGGTTTTATTTAGTTGCGGTAAAACACACATACAATTTATGTAACTCCAGACCTTAATAACTGTTTACGTTCAGCCAGTTTGAAGAACAGATAGTTCCGTATTTGACCAGTTCAACCGTGAAACCGATCAGCCATAGACGAGAGGTTTCAATTAATGGGAATGAATGGCTTCACAAAGGACAGTCCTGGCATTATAAACGTGATTATACAAAAGGAATTATGTTATTTTGTTACTATGTGACAACAAAACTTATAATTGGATGCAGAAGTTGTTCTTTACTTAATTTTTCAGAAAAATGAGGTGGTTTTTAATAATATATATAGGAGGCCTATCAATACATTTGTATGAATTACAGAGTCGTACCACAGCAATAATTTTGTCTGGGGATAATGAGGTAAAGTAATTACCCAAATATGCTATTGAGGCAAAGACGAAGGTTATAACGTAATAACATCAATATATGTTGTCCATGAATAGTTTAAAAGCTTTTGAAATGTACGTATTCAGAAGACTCAACAAAATTTTGTGAACCAGTCATGTCAACAAGCTTCATGTTTTGAGAAACATGGATATTGACTGCAAGTTAATGACCAAAATCTAAAGCAGGACTGTTTGCTTTTGTCACTTATACAGAATTTATACATGAGAGCTTATCATACGAGGTGTGGCTATTAAATAACGAGACTGACGTAGTAGAAAATTTAATTTTAATTTTATTCACAATCACTTATTGTCACCTTCAATATACACTCCTTCTCTATCCCTACAACGCTCCAAGCGAATTTTTCGTTGTTGGAAACAGTGGTGGAAGTCATCTTCTGTAAGCTTCTTCAGGACACGTGCCGCTTTCTCTTTTACAGCTTCCAAATACTCAAATCTTGTCCGTTTTAATGCAAATTTCACCTTAGGGAACAGGTAGAAGGTCACATGGTGCAAGATCTGGTGAATAAGGTGGATGTTCTAACACTGAGATGCTGTACTTGGCTAGGAACCTCTTGACAGATAACGCGGAATGAGCTGGCGCATTGTCTTGGTAGAGAACCCATGATTTGTCCTTCCTCATTTCGGGGCGTTTTTCCTTACTTTTTGACGTAGTTTAGAAAGTAACTAAATGTAGTAATATTGATTAAATGTTTGACCTTAAGGAACTCAGTGAAGGTACATAATCCCATGGATATAAAAAAACACAATCATCATTGCTTTAAATTTCGACTTGCTCATTCGAGCTTTTTTGGCTCTCGGTGAAATTCGGGTCTTCTAGTGCATGGATTAGCGCTTCTTTTCCGGATTATAAGTAAAAACCCACGTTTCATCACATGTTATTATCGTTTCCAAAAATTTTGGATCATTTTCAATCGCGTATAAAGTGTCAGTACAAACATTTTTGCTTTATTTCAAACATTTGTGAGTGGCACTTGTCCTGAAGGAGCTGACAGAAGATGACTTCCACCGCTGTTTCCAACAAAAGAAAATTCGCATGGAGCAATGTAGCGATAGAGAAGGAGTGTATATTGAAGGTGACAATAAGTGATTTTGTATAAAATTAAAATTAAATTTTCTACAACGTCAGTCTCGTTATTTAATAGCCACACCTCGTATTATCGAGAGCTGAGGTAAGGGTAGACGCAGACCAGGAGGAAGAGAATGTTCATGGTTGGAGAATATTAGAGAGTATTACAACTGGTGTACTGGTGCAACCTTACGTAAAATATAAAGACTTTTTCAATGCATAAAACCCCGAATTCTTCTTACGTTTTTAGTAAATTTTAATATATTTTATAAATTTAAAAAATTAATTTTTTGAAAATTACTAGAAAAAGTTATTATAAGCATGTTATAAACTTTTCAAATGTGTGACAGAAAAATGTAAAAATGAGTCAAGAATTAAGGTGAAATTTGCCATCGCTTGACGTAAATTCAAAACGAATTGACATGGGTTTATAGATTTTATATAATGGTAGTCAGGTATTCTTGTAGTCATAGCAACATCATGTTTCTACTCAAATTTTCGAACCCCTATTTCTTTACTTCGATTTTATGTATATTACACTAATATCTTTCTTTATAGAAATAGTTAACATGTACCACAAAAAGAACGGATATGTTTTTGATTAGAATTCTAACACATGAACAAGAATAGAACAACTTATTACCAATTGAATACTTAGACCTACTGAAGACATAAAAGGGTTCAAGGTACCTTTATAAATACCTTTGTAAACGATGTTTTTATGAGTTGCTCTGTAGTTTTCCTCTTTTTTTATTTTTAAATGACAAACGATAAAAACGGGTATTTATCGAACATTTTTCAAACTAGATCTAATGTAAATTTATTTACTTTTACTAGTATTTCCACCCACGCTTTACAAGGGCTAAACCCCTCGGAGAGGTTGCATTAAAATAGGATTTGCAACCGTCAAGAGGTTAAGAAAAAGTAGGCTTATTAATAGCCTATTATAAAAATATACATGATGAATTTTAGAACGGTAGGTTAGTTACCCTTTTATTAACCCTAGTTAAAACTTTTAAACACTAGTGGTTGTAAATAAAATATGTTGTTTGTCTAGGTATCACTTACAGATTACGTATGCCGATTTTTAGAATTGATCTTTTCGGAAAGGTATAATAATGATATGTATTGCCCTATATAGATGATGGATTTTCGTATGGCTTGTAAACCTGCCCCCCACCCATTTCGTAGGAATAATACTGCCACTTCCCCCCTCAGCTTTCGTGTAAAGTCTGTTTGTAAGTACAACTTTTGTTGTAGTTTATTTATATAAATAATTTATCTATACCTGCCTTCAAATAGATTTACGACTAAATAAAATTATGTTACTCAAATTCGTTACTCATTTGTTTATTGTGCTGTAGTTAACTCATTAATGGTTAAAATAATGATAATCAAAAGAAATTATTATTATTAGCCACATTCTCCTTACAGAATTAATCTCTCCTAACCGATTTCCGTCTGTCCGGCCCGCTCAAAGACTTTTTACGCGGAAAGAAGTTTGATGACAACTCAGTCAAAAACGCGATGCACGAATGGTTCGAACAGCAAGGTATATACTTCTACAATGAGGGAATGAGAAAGCTTACAAAACGATGAGGAAAAAGTCAAAATGTTGCTAGAGACTAAGTTGAAAAGTAGTGTAAGTTTTATAGTCATTGAATGAATAATTTTTCTCTACATAAATTTGTCTCGTTAATTATTGAATGTTCATCGTATATTTTGATATTTTCGTGAAGGAAAAATTTATGATAAATTTTTAAAATGTGCTCTTTGTACATCAATCAAAAATAACCCACGAATTATTGTGATTTGGTCAAGGTTTAACGGGATATTTAAAAGATCTTATACAGTTAATTATTAACAGTTAAACAAAACCACTGAATATTTACAACTACTGTATCTTATTTCTAAGCTACGCCAAGGTTTTTGGAAAAACTTATGTAAAAATTTAATGTACATTTTTTACAAAAATTTTATTAAAAAAATATTTCTATACAGTATTTTTGTGATAAATGTAGGTACTATAAATACTGGACCTTCCAGAGTATTATTAAAAATTAAAAATTTAATAAAATGGAAACCGCTGAGAAAAATTTAATTTTAAACTCCATTCCGATAATATTGATATATCATATTGGTTAAGGAATTTACTACCCACATGCTTGTGCTGTACAATTTAATAAAAATAAATTTCCCTCTAAATCTAGAATGAAAGAGATTCCTTTTTATTATTTAACTCCATAATATTACTTATAAATGTTTTATTTTTATTTTTTTAATTCAATATCAACTAGTCAATACTACTTTTTAATGACTTAAAATACTATTACTAAATTCCGTTTTTAATCTTAAAAATTCCGATCAGGGTGCTTTATTCTCCGGTACTTAAATTTCCAAAGAGAAATTATAGTTATGTGTAAAAAATGTTTACAATATAAGATTTCATATTTTTATTTAATTATTTATTTTGTGTGTTTTGTACAATACAATTTATTACTGAACTAAGCTAACGCATATAGAATATTTTTAACTAAATGTACGCAAAAACTGTTCTTCACAAAGTGTTTTAACCGTGCATAAGAGTAGTAGGTAATCAAAACAATCATTTAAACAAATTGCATAGTTATAATTAAATACTAATGAAATAATTAAACAATGGGAATAATGTATATTAAAATTACATTCATCCAAAATAATTATTTTATAAATTTATTTCTTATAACAAGCCTATTATGAAAAGTGTTATAACTTTTAAAAAGGGTAAAAAATACGTTAAAATTTCTTTTTAAAAAGCTGTGAATATAAATGATATAGAAATAAAGTTACAAAAATATCAATAATACCTTAACTGAAATAAAAATACAAATTAAAAAAAAATACATTAAGATAATTTTTTGGCATTTCTAATGCCGAGAACAATAAATAACTTATTTTATAAGTAAAAATACTTAACACATTTTAACTAATAAAATTATAATATGTTTATTTTATGAGAATTTATTCAATAAATGAGCACATATAATCAGAAAAACTATTGCATAAAATAAAGATAAAAACTAACCAGAAGAAAGTTATTTTAAAACTTGTAAAAATTTGTTAAGTTCTTGCTCGCAGATCGATAAGATAATTATGATATTTAGGGTAAACCCGGGTTAGATGGCCATAGTTTTTTTAATTGAATAAAACAATCTTGTATTATTGTAATAAATGATCAAAAACATTTCAACACATTCAATAGAGGTTGTTTTTTCATATACACGAGAGTTTTTGTAAAAAACAATTAATGGCAAGTCAACAATTTGAAAATCTTAAAACTATGTTGTTGGCCATCTATCCCTTGGTGTGCGGGTTAGATGGCCATATTTCAAGGGTTAGTTGGCCATACCTATTTTAATGCTAAATGTGTGCAGGTGGCTTAGCCTAAGTAACTACTCAAATCTTCAAATTCTTGTTTTTTGTTTTTTCCTTTCATAACCGAGACAGGGGGTAGAAACACACCTTCAGCGTTGCAACAAGCAATGACAGTTATTGTTTCCCCTTTTTCTGCAAACGTCATACTCGTAACAGCTTTAGATCCCTTCTCAGCAATAACTTGGCCAGGACGGTTGTTTAGCTGAAGGCCTGTTTCGTCCATATTGAATATAGAGCCAGGTTTATCAAGCAATCTGTTTTCTTCCAATACTTGCCCTAAAAGCTGGAAGTAAGAGTTAACTTCTTCACGGTTCATGGCTAGGCTACGAGATATTGAAACACCCTCAGACTTACGGATGGCCAGATCTGGATGTCTTAAAAAAAATAGCTGCAACCAGTCGTATCCAGCTTTTTGTGTGTCATTATTAAAATTATGTTTTATCCCAAGCTGATTAGCGAAACTGTAGGCCAATCTTCGTAGGTCATCTCTGGTGAGAGGAAATCCATGTTTTTGCGATTTTTTTATATGTCGTACCAACCGTTCTTCATTTTCTCTCCCTAATAAACAATGCTTTCCCATAGGGCCTTTTCCTGTGTTACCGCTTTTCAATCTTCTCTCCAGTGTCTTCCTTGGTACACAAAATTCAATAGAAGCTTGTCGGACGGATGAGCCATTATGGATTGCATTAATTGCTTTACATAAATTATCTTCGGTCCACTCCCCGCGGTTGCTACCCGGTTTCTTAACGTATACGTTTGGCATCTGCAAAGAAAAGTAAAAAGATATTTGAGGTACACCGAAACTAATTATTTTGAAGGATGGCCAACTAACCCTGAAAACGGTGGGCCATCTATCCCGTTTGTAAGGGATAGATGGCCATAGCGCGTTCCTAAGAAAAATGGCGTCTGTGACAAGCTTTGAGGTTAGGTATACAATTACAGTGTTTAGTTGTTCGTTTAAGCCCGGTTCCAACGATGTAACTAAAAATACACCGAAGTTACAATGCAGTTTTTCGAACGGAAAAAAATTTTGAACACACAGAAATTTCAAACAAATGTATGTACTTACAATAACTGTTAATCTGTAGAGCGCAAAGACGTAAACTTACTCACAGCACATGTAACTCACTACTGACAAGTCAACGCTGCTATCTAGCGACTACTGGATAAATGACAGCGAGTGGCCATCTATCCCGTATGGCCATCTAACCCGGGTTTACCCTAAGTTATTGTTTTTACAGATGTGATAACATAATATTGAGTATAGGTATATATGAATATTGTATTATACAAGTAAATTCTTTTTCCGTCTTCTACATTGTTACTGGTTAGTTTCGGAACTCGTCATATAAAACTCCCGGTCCGGTCTGACATTTTGCGTCTGCTTATCACATCGTTTCATTACTTGAGCCCAAGAATGAATCATGGCTTAAGAATGAATCGACACCCAAAAACTAAAAAAATTTGTTTAATAAGAGTGAAGTGTTTCTGTTGATTCTTAGTTAAACTAATTCTTGGATAGCAAAAATACACAAAAAAGCAAAAAAAAGTAATACACTCAACTTTCGGTGTCTTGATGTTATATTTTAATAATAGCCTTTTTAATATAGTCTATTGGCTGGCTATATATAAGTTAAAATGTTAGTAATAACAAAAAATAATTGATAATATAATACAAATAGATGATAAATTGGATTAATAACCCAAAAACTTTATGTATAAACTTTCACAGATTACTTCTCAATATGGAATGAAAAATAATCTCCATATCAGCACAATTATCATTATCAATAAATTTTTAGTTAATGAATTAAATAATTTATCTTTCCATAAATAAAATAACACATGTTCTGAATATTATTTCAATTTTAAAAATGTTATTAATATAAATAAATTATTAATTTAAATAAATAGTTATTATTAATACTTTTCATGAGAGCACTTTTCATGCTGAACAAACTCTGCAAAGAATAATATAAGTTGACAGTTTCGACAAAGAAGACAAAGGTAATGGCATTTAGGGGGAAGGAGCCAGTCAGAAGTAAAATTGTTATAGATAATAATATTTTGGAACAGATCTCCCACTTTCAGTATCTAGGTTGCAACATTACATTCCAACAGGATAAAGACGCTTACAATAAGATGCACAGATTTCAACAAATATGAGGAACTATCCACTGCACTTTAAAAAATAGCACCAGCAAAAACACGAGGCTGAGATTTTATAAAACATTAGCAGTGCCGACTCTACTTCATGGCAGTGAAACTTGGGTGCTATCAAAGCGAGAGGAGAGTAGATTGCAAGCATCTGAAACGAAATTTCTTCGACATACATAATATGGGTGTAGTAGAGGAGATCGTTACTGGAATACCGAGATAAGGAAAGAACTCATCATCTTCTCTATAAACAACAAGGTATTCCAGAACAGAATGCAGTGGTTAGAGCATGTAAACAGAACGCGGGAGGATAGGGTACCTAAGCAGACACTGGGCTATAAGCGAGGACGCCTGAAAAAGAGATGGGCAGATTTGAGAGGTTCGGAACAGGCAGAGATGCCTAATCCTTGAAACGCACACTTCAATCACATGTTAGTCTTTGACATGCAGCATAATTAATAAGTACTACATGTACTGTTACAAGAGGTTGTTATTCTGAGAATTTATTAACAAGAATATATTTTATTCAAGTATGTCAGAACTGCACACAAATTTTCGGGAGTTGATTAAACAGTTAAAAAATTAATCATACAAAAATAAGTCTGGGAACATTTAATTAGAGAGTTAGTTATGGGTGGAGAAAGATTTTGTCGTGATTTCTGCATCTCCACTAGAATGAAGCCTCATTTCAGTTATGAGGAACATTTATGGTTTTATGTGGTTCATAATCTAAATTATATTTAAAAATAAGCCCTAGAATTGTATCTTCTGTAATTTTTGTAGGAACCCCTGCATAAAAAACAATATTGAGACCTAAAAAGTTTTACGTTTAGCGTTAAATAACATTATTAAAATGTTTAAAAAAGTCATAAATTGTAAAAGATATTTGTAAACTTTTAAAAACATAGTGTAAGGCATTGACTGGTTTATTTGGTGTAGTGGTCAGCGCAAATGGCTTCTATGCTAGGATCTCGGCTTCGATTCCCAGTCAGGTCTGATATTTATAGTTTTTATGTCATTACCTACGCACAAATCTTATGTAGGCATCATCACCAAAAAAAGTCGCCAACTGGTCTAAAGATGGTATTGGATGGCAACAAGAATGTTACATCAATATTGAACTACGAATGAACTACAGATTTAGGCCTACAACATAGTCTTTTAACAATAATAACATCAGTGACCATGTTACCCTACAAAGCGGAAGGTTCTGGATTCGATTTCCGGCTAAGGCCTGGAAATAATTAAAAGTCAAAACAAACCCACGGTTCCAATTCATAACCCACCGTAGCCGCTTATTACATGTTGATGTGTTTATAAATCTACACTAAAAAGACAACAATATCAACGAATTAAATTTAGTTTTTCCTTGAAGCGTAGCGAGCGGATAGTTAACTAGTAATTTATAAACAATAATTTTAAAAACTAATAGCATTGGATAATGAAATTTTTAGAATTTATTACTGTAATAAAAAACTATAAAAAAGTAAAAGTAATATAGTATAAAAAACTGTTAAACTTCAATTCCGTAAATGATTGCTTTTTGCTGAAAATTATTTTTCAGGGTAGTAATGGCGGGTTTAACAAACTATAAGTAATGCAGTTATTGTGGATTCGTGAAATATGAATTATTAGTCGATTTCCGTCCCATAATTCTATCAACCCCACACACATACAAATGAATAAATTACTTCCCCTACAATCAGTGACTGGAGACAATTTGGTTTATACAACTAATTGGGAGTTTGGAATATAATTTATTGATTACTCGTGGTATTCTCAGTTTATTTGGTTTCACATTGAGGTTACAATTCGTAACTAATTTTTAATACTTGCGATTTATTTGGTATTTTTAATAATAAAATTGTAATACTAGCATGTTCTATGTAATACATTGTAAAAACATAGTGTGGGTTTCATGTTTTCAGATTCACTAGAATGCCGATATAAAAAAACAAATATTCAAACCACGGAATAACCTCAGGTTGTCGAGTATGCTTTGCAAAGAAAATGGTAAATCATATGCTAGGTTTTAATGAGTTAATAGAAAGATAGTTTGATATGATTGAAGTTCTTCGTACCAGCTCTATTAATGAGGATAGACTACAACATTAGTGAATCGCTTTCCGACGTGAACTAAGTTCAAAAGATTGTGTACTCGTGTTTTCCGGTCTTTAATATTCTTCACCCATGAGCATTTCCTTCGTCCACGTCTGTGCCTGCCCTCACCTTTTCTCTTGAGAATAAGTTTGCGAAGCTTCAACTTATCAACCTTGCATTAATGACCATGGTAGGCAGTGCTTTTTTTATTATGCTCTTCAGCTCGCGGTCTTCATACATACGTCTCAAAACAACAACGTTAGTAACATGAACAGTTCATGAAATCCTGACCATTCATCAGAATAACCACATCTCAAAAATTTTTAAGCTTCTTAAGAGCCATGGACTGCAGTCCACGGGTGTTTACCATGGACTCTTACCCGTTAACTCTTTTGAGAAGCGCCAAGGGGTGTAGAAGACTGGATCGGTTCATTATTGAGAATATACGGCAATAATTAGTTGTTGGTTCTTTTAAGAAGACGGTTCCGGAGTATCGCCAAAAACATTTTTTTTGTTTCACGTCCGACAGTTCTGAAATTTACTACTAATGCAAACAACGAAGGGTGATAGAAGAAAATGAGTTACGAAAAAGTGCCAGACCTGGCCGCGAATCAACCCTAGCGTGGAAGTCAGTTGAACTGACTACTGTACTTTGAACCAGAAAAGGATAGCTGATCTTTTAATAATATTTCCACGTAAAATTCCTAGACTTGGCAATAGTTACAGAAAAGTGTGATCTGAGGCGACCTGTGGATGCCGGGACAGGTCCTAAGAGCTTATCCTTGAATGGTAGAAGAAAAATAAGAGTTAATTCATAATCTAAAGAAATGTTTCTATACTGTATTTCACGTTTAGAATGCAGTTCAGCTCTTATGAGAACCCGCTGAGTTATCAGGCGTACGGAAAACAGCAGCAACAGCCAATACAATAATTCTCCTCCGCCGACACCATCCGAAGGTCACGGGCAAAAATATTTAGAGTTTCGCTTAACGCGGTCTAACAAGCTCACTTTTAATCAAAAAATTGCTATCGCTTTCTAAATGAATCGTATTTTATTACGCTATAAATGTTATTATTATACTTTGATATTGAGATAAGATACGCTCGTACAAAGTTAGACTTTTAAATCTCGTCACATTTTTTACGTTTCACATTAAATAATAACTCTTTTCTTTCCAAGACGAGGTAAGTGTTTTATTATTTTGTTATAAAATATAGAATTTTATCTGTAATTTGATGTATGACAAGTCATATGTTGGACGGGAACAGAAATAATAAACTAGTTTGAAATAATTACTTTTTTCATAACAACGGCCTATTCAAAAGGAATTATCATTGTGTCGTTCCAGAAAAGTAATCTCGTATGTAACTAATGTATTTTTTCTTTATTTCACCAGCTAATATTTTTGTTTATACGTTATGTAAACCTATAAAATTATATATCACAATAATTACGACATTCTTGTCGTTAGAGTCCAATGAAAAGATATTTATTATGTCCCTTACATAAATACCGACAATTGAAATGAATACGTCACTTTTATTTGGAGAACAGTATATTTTCATCCCAAAAACTATTGACATCAGTGTAAACAACTTTTTACTTTAAAATAATTAAAAAACAATAAAATTGGTAAAAATTCCATTACTGCAATATACGTATACTTGTCTGTATCTGATCTTTAAAACGATATAAATATTAAGCATGTTTCGTATTACGTTATTCAATAGGAGTTTGTAAATGAGAAGGTTATGTGGCGCGGAGTCCATATTTTTGCTTAGTGTAGTAGCGCTTAAACTCCCATATGAAATACATTGCTTATGGACTTCCCATACTGTATTCTAAACGTGAAATCAACTATAGGACACTGAAACATCGTAATCTAACGAATGTTAATCAAGCACTACTGTACGGTATTAAATGAAGACAAACGGATTTTAACTTGTGAAAGTGGGAATTAAACAATATTTATTAAAAAATAAACAAAGAAAAACAGGACGCACACATAATTTTTAATAGCAGTAAGACTCTTCCCGAAGTAATGTACAAAAAAAATCATAAGACAAAATCAAGATGTGGAACACCCCTCTTGAAATATTTCGTTGTAGGTAAAGTTGAAAAACTACCTTAACAGAACGTTAGAACGTTACTTTATCTTATTCAGATGAATTTATTTTCGGGAGCACTGTAGTGTAAAGACATCAAAACATTTTTCCGGTGAAAACTCTATAAAATCTGATAAGATTACGGAATCAAACTTTATCTTTTTTGTTTCATATATATAAAATAAGGATAAAAAATATTAAAGCAGGACAACATTATTTTGAAGGAATATTTAAGTACAACTTTTCAATTTTAAGACATCCTATTCACTTTAGTTTAGGTTTGCGTGGTAAAAATCTATAAAGATATAACAACGATCTTTCATCAGTTATTTAAATAGAAAAGTTAAGCTACTGTAGAACAGTATTTACTTGGATGTATTTAAATATAGACTTAAATAGTAACGGTTCAGACAAATTTACAGCACTTTTAGTCAGTAATGGTAACAAGATCGCGTGTATTATATCACTATGGTTTAATTTTGCACACGAATTGCAAATTAGTAATACTATATTCTGAAATCATACTTTCATTACACAATAACAATCTGTTTTCATGCACGTAAACAAATAATTTTAATTAAAACACAATTCCGAAAAAAAATAATGCGAAAGCTACTTCGTAATTGATGTCTGCGGATATTACATTTAATTTATAAAATATTTTGTAATAATATACACTTAAGTAAGAATTTGCACTTAACCAAATTACCAATTTTAAAGTTGGTACACTAAGAAACCAATTTAAAAATTGCCACCAGCAACTTTCCTTAGCGATATTTCATACAGGGAAAGAGATAATAATAAGTAAATAAATTAACCTTCTTGTTTTGTAAAATAATATATACTACATTATATTTTTGACAAGTCGAAAACATTGGAGTAGAAAATTGAAAGGTTAGACTACTAGGCTACACAGAATGCAAACAGGATACTGACTTATTTTCCTAGAGTAGCCAAAGAAAATGTGCCAAAACCTCAACCAGGAAAACCAAACATTATATTAAAACTAATTGATTACAAATTATTCCTTATAGTTTTCCAAACATATACAGTGAAACTTCTACTAACGGACACTTCCAAATTGTGGACATGTCTTAATAGCGGACAATTTTAAAAATCCCGGCATTTTCCCGTAAGACACGATACTAAAATATTTCCTAATAACGGACCCTCCACATAACGGACGCGGAAAGTTGATTTGTATGGTTTTGAAAATTCAATTTCTGGAAAGCGGACAAAATTTGTCCATAAAAAATGTTAGTACAATGTATCCAATTCATTGCATTTCCAAAAACTGGCGGATTAATCATAGACAGCATAGCATATGATTGGTTTTGTAGAGCGCGTGCAAATCATTACCGTTATCCGGTTTGATAATTCGTGAAAAAGCATTAGAAGTAGCCAAATATAGGTATTGTGTAAATTGTGTTATCAACTTATGTACGACCCACCGGGTTGGTCTAGAGGTAAAGTCGTCGCCAAAATCAGCTTGTTTAACAGCTGATTTTCGGAGACGAAGGTACCTGGTTCAAATCCTAGTAAAGGTAGTTACTTCTATACGGATTTGAATACTAGACAGTGGTTACCGGTGTACGTTGATGGTTGGGGTTTAATTAACCATACTCTCTCAGGAATGGTCGGCCTGGGTCTGTACAAGACTACACCTCATTTACACGTCTTACACATTATCCTCATCTCATTGGGTCATGGGTTTACTTATTGTTCTAAATTGAACAGATTGTAACGTACACAAATTAGGGATAAAAAAAAAGAACTTATGTACAATCCTGGAATACAAACCTAAGGTATGTTGGATTACTTATAAGTACTGTACATGCATGCATATTTTTATATTACATAGTAGATAACACGTTTCTTTTTTGGTAATTTTATAATACATGTAGGCCTACTATATACTATAATGCTTATGTATTAAATAGGCTAATTTTTTTTCATTGCATAACGTACATACTGTGCATTTTGTATATTTTTGTTAAATACGTTACATTACGCAATAAATAATGTAAACACAGAAAATTTTACAGTACACATATTTCTCATTAGCGGACACTTCTTAATAGCGGACAAATTTTTTTTGTCCCGCGAGTGTCCGGTTTTTAGAAGTTTGACTGTATTCCCAAATCAATATAAACAACCTATTAAAACATTTGAACTTAATTCGATACAAATTTTTGTAGGTCTATATTTCTTAAAGATTAATCGAAAAAATAACAGTAATATAAAATCTATAATAATGCACTATATACAAGTAAGTAAATATACATACAAGTAAATAAAATGTAAGTAAAAAGTTTTCCTATTATAAAATGTTATGTTCAACGACTAATACGGAAACCAAACTTTAGTGAATTTTGACCTGAATAGGCAGTTCAGGTAAAAGCAAACAAACTAATCCGATTAAAATATAGGTCTACAAATTTGATTTAACGCACAAATAACTTTAAATAATCGTGTATTCAATAATATTCATGCGTTAATTACCTATTTTGATAATACAAATAACCTTTAAATTACTTTAGCATATTTTGTTGTTTTTATATGTATTACCTCTAAATTTAATTTTGTAATTAAACAGAAAATCTCCCCTAGATATGATTGATATTGTATCTATAAACAAGTTTTCCAAGAATCAATTAAACCTTTGAGGATCTAGCTTAGTAAACAGACAGTTTTCTTCTTCTTTCACCAAGAATAAGCATACATGTCTGATTGTTCTACACCGATCAGAATATAGATTCTGATCATTTCCTCCAAGACCTACCCGCACCCTAATTTCCTCAGTTCTAGACATTAGAGATTTGACAATATACTCAGATGTCAGAACAAGGAAGGTCTTGAAGAAAATTGGTATTCCTAAACACAATCAGTTCTATTACCATGATACATATAAACATGGTTTTTACTATAAAATAAGTATTGTTATAAAAATGTACAATAGAATTACAGATGATAATATGGATAAACAAAGGATTGCAGCATGAATACAGCTTGTTCTTGACTCTGTTTAGTATACTTATAATTTATGAGTGAGGTAATAAATCACTAAATAGATAAATTAGATGTGGGCTAAGATTAAGACAAGAGTGAACTATTAGCACGCTTTTGTTCACATTAGCGGATGAACAAGTGATCAAAGTGCCTTTTGGAGGACAACCGACAGTGCTTTATCTTTTAGCTAGATAAATTATGTAACGAGTTTGGTTTTTAGACATTCAGAAATAAAGTAAAGGTAATGGCTTTCAAATGAAAATGACTAGTCAGATCCAAAATATCAGTTTAGAGATTCTGTGGACGTTTCCTATTCATAGATTAAAATCTGGTGTGAAACACACACGACTTTCTCTTGCCAATGCAAATAATTAATAATAAACCTAACATTATTAATAAAATATTAGAAATAAACAAAAACTAACCTCAAAAACATAACCTTATTTTAATCATGAGTGAATGACGCAAAATGAAAATTCAACTCAATTTGGCTTATAAAAAAACGGAAAATCACACTTTCACGCTAAACTAGGCTCTGTACCGAAAAATTTTCTAAATAAAAGTTGTAGATCTCTTAATTTTCTATAAATTTTAATATATACACTTTTGTCGTAAAGTGCATACTAAGGCCGAAATCTTAAAAAAATCTATTTTTCTCACGTTTTCGTGAGAAAAAACAGAAAATCGCTAATTACCGCTAAACTAAGCGTTATACAAAAACATGTTTGAAATAAAAGTTGTAGGTTTTTAAATTGTCTACAACTTTTATTATATAAATGTTTGCTCTAAATTGCATATTAAAGCTGTAATCTTAAAAAAACTATGTTTTTACGTAAAAACAGCCTTACCCAGAATTTCAGCAAACATGACGCCTACCCTATCTTGTAGAGAATAAAAAATTGAATAAACCAGGCGATTTTTAAAAAAATCGTAGGACTAGTTTTTGAGAAAATTGCAAAAAAGTGAAAAATGACACGAATAAACTACTACCGGTTGACCGATTTTGATGAAAATGTTCGTGTCGGGTCCGGTAGTGGTATGTAACTTAAGTTTCAAGTTTCAAGTTCGTACAATGTTCCGTTCTTGAGATATTTTGTATACACACACACACACACACACACACACACACACACAGACACACACACAGACCAATCGCTAAAAACATTTTTTTTGGGTTCAGGGGGTCTGAAAACGTATAGATCCGGTGAAAACTCGATTTCGGAAAATCGACATGAAAACAATACTTTCCTTCCTATATATTCATATAGGCAAGAGAAAGTAAAAAATTAGCGCTAGTTAAGTGGAAAAGATATTTCAACATATTAGATATTTTGTTGCCTCTCACAAGGTTTCCCCACGGACAACATAATTATGTGATAATTTCTGGACTCTGTTCAGTTTTCTCCCGAATTAAAGAATTTTGTTTTTTCAGTATGATACATCCAAGGTTTTTAAAGTCTTCAACTAATTCCCATCTATTTTCAATCTGTATTATATTCAAACTTGTTTCATTTCTGTAAACAGTCTTATTAATTTTTATTAAAGTCACAATATCGAAAGTCTAAAATGAATTAAAAAAAAAAAAAATTATCAAAATTTTAAAGGTTGTGAACTGTCAATTATTTATTAACACCAAAGAACTAATAATTTAAAGAATGTTTTTCTTTATAAAAGAAGATAAAGGAAAAATAGACTTTATTTATATTTCTCTTATCTCAATTTCTCTCTACTTTATTTTTTCTTCTTTAGAAAAATAGTGCTGCTGTTGAAAGACACAATAACAAATGTGTAAGTTGTTTAAAAGGATACAGTGAGAAAATAGAATAAAAGTATGTTTGATGGCACGCTCTTTATTACACACTATAATTTTTTAAAGGTAACTAAAATACAGAAAGGACTTGGTATAAATTCTAGTAGGTAATACTTCACATCCCACAAGGTAAAAAGGGTTATAACTTGCAATTTCACAACAGTAACAGTAACAACTTTGGTGTTCTCTGTTATATACACATCTTCGTGTTATATATTTAGTATATAAAACTGAATTATTATTTATGTTATATTTTTAGTAAATAACACTATTTTAACTTTGTGATCTATGAAATAACTCATTCTGGAATTATTGCAACATTACATAATTATAATATAAGTTAAAAACTATCAATAAAATTAAACCTTTAAAATATATTTGTAAAAATAATACCTAGATATTTATTTGGTTTCATGAATTTTGGCCTAATCTATTACGGAATAATCAGAACCATTATAAAAATAAAATGTTCAAATATTAAGAAATTGTGAAAAGATTTTTTTTCAATTCATGGAATTCTAACGCGGTTTTTCTTTCGTTTAGGACTATTTTAAAGAACTTAAAATAACTTTAAATATTTTGAAAGTTCTTATTGCAGCCTACCACTCTCAGCATTTTAGTTTCTAAATTTTATTTCATTTTAATTTATTAAATTATCTTATGGACTTTGATTGTGTGACAAAAAGTCCAAACAGGAAAAAGTTCTGACCGAGAAGTCCAAACTTTAGAAAGTCCGGACTGGACAGTATTTACCTAAATACTGTAGACTTTTCAGTTTAGATTTTTTGTCCGAAACTCATCCAACACCTTAGGTCTATTTTTAAATTCTAAACGTGGATATTCTAGTGTAAAGTTCAAAATATTTTCGAGATCGCATAAAATCATAAATATAGCCTAAGAATGCATGGCATGTGATTTTGCTGTGTAACAAAATCCATTAGGACGTTCTGTTATTAAGGGTAGACTGTATAGTTTTGAATGAAAATTTCGATTTTTGGTTATTTATGTTTTTCAATAGTTTAAATCTAGATCGAAAAGAAAAAGATAAAATTACGTGAAAAAATTATTATAATGAAAAAATTTAGTCTACATCAGGTTTACCCAAAAAAATCATGTCACCAAGAACGAATATTTTTCATAGTTTTATACTGCTCGTTTTAATGCAAAGGAATTTTTTGTTGTTTTAACTAAATATGTATCACTGTTTTTAATATTCTTAGATGTTGGTTAAGCTTTTTAACCAAATTTTGATGGGAAATAAAATTTTCAATTAAAATTTTACATGGAAATCAAATTGGGTGGTTGTCAGTACATTAGTGTACAGGGTCCGGATAATGAATTAAGGTTAATTTGGAAAAAAATTACAGTAGACCGTAAAATTACAGTAGGTTTTGGAAATTACAGTAGACCGGCTCCGCGGCCACTAGTTAGAACATTAGAATGCACTGCAGACTGCAATGTGGAAGGTCCCGGGCTCGATTTATGGCTAGCGTGTGAAATTATTACATCTTAAAACCCACCAACTTTGAATCGTAACCTAAATAGTCGCTAATAACCAAAACAGTTGATTAAATAAATTTTATAATTTATTTTAAGTAAATTTTAAAGACCAAGTAAAGGTCAAATAAAAAACAACAAACAAATCTAAGCGGTATTACATAAGCTACCTCACGCCTGATGAAAAACAAATAACTAAATTTATTTTAAAAAAGTAATAGTAAAATAGTTCATCTATTTAAAGAAGTAGAATGCCAAAGAAAAGCTGATGTAAAATATTTAAAAAATCCAACGTTTATTTTTAAACTATTTTATTTATCAGATTTTCCCGTATACGTAAATGTAACCAAACATATTTACTTTAGTTTTATTATCGGTAAAAACAAACAAATAAAAAATTCTAGAGGTTTAAATGATACTGCAGTATTATTTACTAAGTAAATTGTTGTGTAATTTTATATTGTCTAATTTAGAATTTTATAATTTACAGCAGTGAAACTCATTAGAATTTCATACAGTAGTAGTAAAACAATTAGCTAAAGTTAGCTGTAAAAGCGTTTCCATGAAAATGGAAATGATAAATTATTCAAGAGTAAAACTATTTTTACATTGTACTTTATTCATACATTACAGTTCTTTTAAAGAACTTTCTTTTTTTTCTTTTTGTTATAATTTGAAAGGAATATTTTAGCAGTTGTTTAATTACCATTTAAATGGTAAACACGATAAATAACTGAATGATTGTGTACCAGTAATATTTCTTTTCGATAATTGTAAATGAATAATTTTACGTCATAATTTTAAATGATCTAAGCCCGTTTTGCGTGGATGTGGATTTCTAGCATGTGATAAGAAACATACCTATTTATTTTAGCCCTGCGACGAACAGATTGAGTGTAAATATTCTGACACTCTACCAGTCTGTTACAGGCAGAATTACGAGTATATAGGAAATATTAAAACAAAATTACAGGTTATTCTTTAGTAATCAGCGTGGTTACTAAAAAAAATAATTCGTAGATTCAATATAAAAATAATTATAAATTAAAAAAGTCAAACTACTAATAAAAAATGAAACAAATGCTTACATAATAACCAACTAAATTTAAATGACCGTTATTTATAAACAGCACATAAATTTCCAGAGTATTATAAATGTAAAATTTTGTAGAATATAAAGATAAAACCAACGTTTTCATTTGAGATCGGTAAAAGACTAAATTTAAATTGGAATTTTCTATTTTTGTCTTCAGTGACTTCATCAGACAAGATTATTCTAATTACTTACTGAAGATAAGTAAAGTTTGAAAGTTTCTTCCTTGCAGTACAATGTTCCTCTTAAATTTTATTGTCAAACTATTTTTATATTATTTAAGTATATATAGATAGATATCTGTGGAACGACATATTACGAATTAAACTTTCATGGGTTTTAAAGTTGATGCTTAAATTACATTCAAGTTATTTTAGATTTTCTCAATTAAAGTTATTTCCCAATAAAATAATTTGTATTCAGTAGACAACGTTTAAAAGTTTATTTCAACATTCTCAAACTAAATGATAGTTAAGTTTCATTAGAGTAGTGTTCAATAGATGGTGTATTCAATTACTAAACCAAAGATTCTGGATTGGAATTCCGATTGTCAACTAAGAGCATTTTTGCCGTGATTTTATTAGTTTTTGAATCAACGATCTGATTCCACGTTACCATTAGGTGATTCCACTTACCATTCGGTTCCTAGCGCCTACGACCCACTGCTCAGTGGTTTAATACGAAGGACTGACGGATGCAAGCGAAGAAGGAGATTACTGTTCAAAATTTTAAAACAGCCAGCATAGCAATGCCAAGAGTTTTGTTAAAGTGTCTTGTCATTTTGTATGAGGAAGTCACGCTGTGGCAGCCCCTCCCAGACGATCTACAGAAGGTCTTTATTCTATAACCACTTTAATCTTTTAAGTCGGTGCTGTGGGTTGTGAAATAATAACTTTGAAAGATGAGTAAATTAAAATTGAACTATTTATGAATGGAAAGCGAGTGTGGGCGGTTAGTTTGAAAACATGAAAGAGCTTTTGTTGTGAAAATATTTACCTCATTTCAGTTTTGAAATAGTTATGAAATGTACTTTTACCAAGTTAATTACAAAACGAAGAGGAAAATAAGATATAAATTTTATAGTTTCTAATTTTCAATAATTCTCTATATAAGCGATTATTTGAAGAGTACATCACAGAGTGTTCTATAACTTGCACAACTACACTTTGTAGAGTGCAGAGTTATCTGTTTCGATCTTCCACCATAAATAGTTAAGAGAACTTTTTTAAACCGATCAAACTTTTAAATGACAATCCTCAACTAGAGTTACTTCGCCTCATTTAATCTAAAATAAGGAAATAAGTTTCTAAAGCAACTTAAGTTTTAAAAGGTCTTTCCCTCGATGTATGTGTGTTTCACCTCACTCCACATCGCTGCACTTATATGTCTAAGTAAAATTACAAATGCATAATACGGTATAGTGCTGTCAATGACATATTCACCAAGAAAACTTTTACGATTGTTTATTTAACTTTTTTATAATATCAAATAAAGTAACTTTGAATTTATAATGATAAACTTAAATTCAGTTTGAACTTCTTTCTTCGAGTTTAATTTATGCTATGCATATTTTTTATTTCGACTATGAAATGTGAATCAAATTCAGAATTCAAGAGAATTGTTTATAATAAAAGACTCATTCCTCAAATTTAATGACAACAGAATAAAAAACATTTTTTTCAATTTTACGAACAGTTAATAAAATTAACAAACTTTTTAACTAAATCAATACCAAATATGACCATTTTAGATTTTCAACCGATCTATTCGTTAAATAAATCCAAAGGATCAAAGGATCAATCAAAAGATAAACAAATCAAAGATTAGAGTTTTTTTTACAATTTATTATAAGTAAAAAAATAAATAAATAAAAGTAAGACACCATTTGCATCTAATGACTACCCAGGAGCTACGTTACACCAATGATCGTACGTAAATGAATGGATTAACGGAAAAACGTTGGAAGTAATAAAAATGTTTTTTTACAGAAAGTGAAAGATACCATCTGATTCTTAGCTGTATAACGATTTTTCACTGAATGACGATTTTGTTTCAAGAATTTCCGAAAGTTTAGTTACAAAATTCTACTCGTTAGAATTCACGATTATAATCAAATAGAGGATTTATAGAACGTTTTCAACTGAAACCTCACTTTTGTAAATTTTGTCAGTTGGAACGTTTTTCTGTTGAGCCATTCAAATGATCATTACAATATCAGTTACTACTGAAGAAGAAACTATTTAGTTCTGAAAAGCTTATGGTTCTTCCGAAATAAATGTAAAGAAGTGGTTAAATTGCAAATCAGGAATTTCATTTAAAAATCTCTTTGCATAATGAAAACCACAAATGAATGATATCTTGCAAATACTTGGCGCACTGGTTTTTAAACTAACGCTAAAAATATACGTATTTGAACTATTTGAATGTTAACATAATATTTAATATTACGGTTTAAAATTTAGTAGAAGATAGAATCAGAGAGAATATTTTTTTTTGTCTATCCCCGTTTCCAAACATATTCAGTCTGAAGAATTCTATAATATCTTATCTCGGCCAGGTAAACGAACATTTAAAAAAGTAAAGATTAAATAAAAAAAAAAACTTTATTTCCTAGACTTCCTGTTTAAGTTGGCAAACATATAAAAAGTTTAATTAAAACTTACAACTTGGCGTTTTCTGCATTATTTCTATTACTTCACGAATTAATTACAGTTTTACAACTTCATTAACTCCTTCCCAAATAGTGTTTGATATTTAACATGTTAGAAATCAATTCCAGTAACTTGGCTTTCAGATTTTTCAATTAAAAAAATTTAAAGTTTCTTCAATTTTCGCTGTGTGATTTATGAGTTAACAGTTAAAATACCATAGTTTTTGAATTTACAAATTTTGATTGTGTTGATGGAGCAAAGTTTTAATTTACGCATGTATTTTAGTACGAACTAGTCACATAAGACTTAAATCTATTTTAAATAACATTCTTATAAAATAAAATTCTTGTAATTATATATCGTGCTTCTCAAGGAATCTGACGTACAGGGAAATTATCATTGGACAATGTACTGTCAACAGTAATCTTATTACAAGGGTGTAATGTAATCTTATTACTCCACTCGATTGAAAACAGAATTAAAAAGGGTCTACAAAATAATTTAATAGCTAATAATTTAATCATTAATAAATAAACACATAATTTTATTAAATTTCGATATAGCGCAATACTTGGTTGCCTACATAAGAAAAAATTCGCGCCCATTGTTAACTAAACATTAGCCAAGCGTGAGGTAGTCAGTCTACTTTTTTGTTATTTATTTAACGTCGCATCAACTACAAAGGTCATTAGCGACGACGTTGGGGTGTAACTATTGTACAATGGAGGATGAAATAATTTTTTGTAACGTATGAAAATATGCCGTGCCTGAGTGGGATTCGAACCCAGGACCGCATGATGAGAGGCGAGCACGTTACCAACTGCGCCAATGCGGCCGGCAGTCTATTTTTATTTTTTGATATTACCGTACGAGAGGATATGAGTTTGAGTCTTACAAATTAAAACTTTTTTATTTATTTTTGTGGTTTTTTTTTGTTAATTGGTCATTGATTGTTATAAATTAAACAATAAAACACTTGAAATCATAATCGTAATTTTTAATTTAACAAAATATAACTAACTAATACAGTTTAAAAAAATCTAATTAACAAATTATTTAGGCAATAATACGCTACTTTTAACAAATATAAGTAAATAAAATTAAATAGTGTGTGGGATTAAAATTAAATAGGATTAAATAAAAAATTAAATGATGGACCCAAGGGTTACAGGCTATATGTTTCTAGTTGATAAATTTTTTAAATCTCTATTATTGGGAATAGTAAGTAAGTAAAATATGTCTAGTACGCTGGCACCGCCCATTCGATGTACTCGCTTATCGGTAGGGTATGACAACAAGATGGCCTCCCGGTAGCAAAGATAACTTCTGGTGGTTGTTTTAATCTTAAAAAATAAACAAGTCTATAAAAAGTGTTTTGATAAATATATCTTTCTAGGTGGTAAATTTTGACGTAAGTTTTTAAATTTTCGTATTTGGCAATAGTTAGTAAGTAAAATTATGTCTGGTGTTCTAGTAACGTCCCTTCGGTGTAGGCCTACTCGCGTATCGGTGAAGAATGACAACAAGATGGCCTCCCGGTGGCCAAGATAACTTCTGGTGGTTGTTTTAATCTTAAAAAATAAACAAGTCTATAAAAAGTGTTTTGATAAATATATCTTTCTAGGTGGTAAATTTTGACGTAAGTTTTTAAATTTTCGTATTTGGCAATAGTTAGTAAGTAAAATTATGTTTGGTACTCTAGTAACGCCCTTCGATGTACTCGCGTATCGGTGGGGCATGACAACAAGATGGCCTCCCGGTCGCCAAGATAACTTCTGGTGGTTATTTTAATCTTAAAAAATACACAAGTCTGTAAAAGTGTTTTGATATATGTTTCTAGGTGGTAAATTTTGAAGTAAGTTTTCAAAATTTCGTATTTGGCAATAGTTAGTAATTGTAAATATCTCTAGTACGCTATTACCTTCCATTCGGTGTACTCACGTATTGGTGGGGCATGACAACAAGATGGACTCATGTTCGACAAGATAACTCCCGGTGGTTGTTTTAATCTTAACAAATATACAGGTCTATAAAAAGTGATTTCATATATGTTTCTAGGTAATCACTTTAAAAAATTTTCTATTTAGGAAAAGTTAGTAGGTACAAATATGTTTGATATTTTGTTCACACACTCACACAGACCATTCGCTGAAAACATGATTTTATTGGGTTCAGGAGACCTGAAGACGTGTATCGTTTATAACTACGTCCGGTGAAAACTTGATTTCGAAAAATTGACATGAAAACAATACTTTGTTTCCTAATAAGTTATGCATATGGGGCAAGAGAAAGTAAAATCTTGTGTGAAATACTCACATAACTTTTTCTTGTCAATGTAAATACTGAACAATAAACCTACGTTTAATCATTAGTAGGCCTATGTTGGCCTACATTGTAAAATGAAAAACGTAACCCAATTTTAATCATTAATGAATGACACTAAATGGAAATCTACCTATGTTCGACTTAAAAATATGGGAAATCACTAACTGACGCATAACTAAGCTCTGTAGACAAACATTCTTGAAATGTTATGTAGATTTTAATATCAAAGTTGTAGATTTTTTATTTCCCATACTAACTTTAATTGTATAAATTTTTTCGCAAAATGCGTACTAAGGCCGCAATCTTAAAAAACATTTATTTGTTTTACAGATTTTAATGAAGAAAAAACAACAGAAAATCACTAATTGCCGCTAAACTAAGCGCTGTACGAAAAAATGTTTGACGCAAAAGTTGTATGTTTTTTAATGTTTTACAACTTTAATTAATTATTTTAATTAATACGGTAAAATGCATATTAAAGCCATAAGCTTAACAAACATTTTTTTTACGAAAACACAGGCCCTGAAGAATTCCAGTAGACATGATGCTTACCCTATTTTGTAGTGTGTAGAGCATAAAAAATGTAGCCTAGTAGTCCCAAATGAGGTGATTAAAAAAAATCGTAACAGCCGTTATAAAGAAAATGTCAGAAAAGTGAAATGCTGCAGGAATAAACTACTGCTACCGATTGACCGATTTTTATAAAAATATCTGGTCTTCTAGTGGTAGGGTACCAATTTTTTTTGCTATCCCTAATGTGTGTAGGCAATCTTTTCAGTTTAGATCATTTATAATGAAAACATTTTTAAAACTTCAAATTTAAAAAAAAATAATTTTATTTTGGTTTAACGTCTGACTGTTCTGCAATTACTGCTAATGCAGATGGTGAAGGATAAAATGACATTTTTGTAACGTATGAAAATATGCCGTGCCTGAATGGGATTTGAACCCAAGACCACAAGATGACGGTGTATTTCTACTTGTACCGTTGAAAGGTACAAATAGGCAAAACATTGAAATAGTATGGTAATTCCTAATTACTATAAAAAAACCCAACAAACAGGTATGAGGAAAACACCTATAGTTACAATTTAGTTACATTAATGTAGTAGTTAGACAACAGATTGCAAAAATAGCCAACCGTCAATCATCTGGTACGAGGCGGTATTCTTTAGGTGGGTATATGTTTCCCTTTCTGTGTTTTCGGACCCTTCTTTCGAACGCCAATCTTTAGTCAATCGTCGGGGTAACTCTCCTTCCTTTTGGTCCTCCAGGTTGTTTGATCGGTTTTGGTAGTGTTAGTGGCTGGTCAATTAGAGGTTTCGGAGGGTGCCATTTAGTTCAGTTCCATTTGGGATTCAGCTAGAAGGAACATTTAAGAACTGTTTAAAAAGCAGAAGATAGAAATTCTTACAACAGGTGAACAGGAGGACGAGGAGAAGAAGAAGAAACAATTGGAGGTATTTAGTAAATTTAATTTCGTTTTTTTTTTAATTGTATAGCCCTTTTAAGAGCGCACTAGTTATGTAATTAAATTCATTTTCCCTTAAGCTGTTTTGGGAGCTGTCGCCTCCTTGCGTGGTACTCCCTCATCCTCCTACTCACCACCTGTCTCTCCTCCTCTGTTCAGATTCTAGTCTTGGACTCAGCAGAATGGAAATTCCTGAAAGTCTTAATCTTGTGCCTAAAAATGTCTCTGTTCATAATGTCGTTGCCCGAGATGTCCAACGTTATGAGGTCTTCCTCCACTTCCTTCAACCATCTGTCTCTGGTTTTAAGTCCTTCCTGGCTTCTGATCAACTTGTAGGTCTCATTTTCTATATCCCTAAACCTCATTAGATGCCCGTAATATTGCAAATTAATTTCGTTTATATTAAGAGTTTTAAGCTTGTTTTGAAATCAAAGTCACGAGATAAAAACTTGGCTAAGTTTAAATTTTTAAATAAATATGTTAGGATTAGCTAAGTAAATATGTAAATTTTTAATTAATTAAAACTCGTTAAATTGAAAGTAATTGTTACTTATTATTTTGTTTCAATTTCATACTCTGTTGATAAAGGTAGCACCCAACAGTCAATTAATTTTACATCTAAAACGTGTAAACCATTTGCACACTGAACAATTAACGTTGGTGCATGCCACAGATTCCATTAAGCACATAATAATTCATAAAGTTAGTCTTTAAAATATCGCTTCCAAAGAAAAAGGGTTATCCATAAGCAGATCACAATTTTGAGACTTCTTAGATAAAATTAAAAAAAGTTTTTGAAATAAGGAGTAATATTAAAAAAGTGTAGTTTTATTAATCTATTCACGCAGTAGCCTACATTCATAATTCAACCAAGTTGAAATATGATTGCACTGCATTAAAATGCGCATATTGTAGTACTGAACATTTTAGAATTCAGAAAGGCAATACATAATCATATCCGCAACTGTAACTTCGTTCATTTTACCTTCAATAAAACAGTCGAGTCTAAAATATGATGATTATTACTGTAACAAAACTTCTTCGTGTAATAAAGACATGTACCCATTTCAACGTAAAGAAGAAAGAGGCTCATATAAGAAAGGGTTACATATTAGAAATAGGCGTCGTGTGACGTCACACAACAGAAACAGGGCCATCACATTATACGCAGTTTGTATGCACCCCTGCGTTGAACGTTACCAACCTTACAAAACTATTTTACTAAATTATACATTCCTTCTTGTTCCAGAAAACCCTTTATTTCATCACAGTTTCCCCCTTTTCCGTAACGGATATATAAAATGTAGGCTTACGTTCTACTCACTATATGGGATAAGTAGATATTGTAAGACTGTAGTGCCTACAACGAAACAAGGAACACCAATCTCAAACAAAACGAAAGGCTACTACCTTTGTAGAATACAAAATACTGTATATTGTTTTGATTTATTTCCATAATTTTATTATAAAATATTCCCCAAGATATATCACTATACTTACACACCTGCACACCTTCATCTTTTCCTGTATCTATATACTTGTATTATTGGCCGGAAAATTCAGTTTCTGCTTTCATATGCAAAAAAATTTATCAAATTATTAAACATTAATTCTCAAGCCTGAAACATATCCACATTAATTTCTCTGATTACATTAATTTTAGAATAACAAATTAAAAGAGAAGTTTTGGGGAAAAGCACTGAGAAATATTTTATATTTCTAAGGACACAGCGGAAACTAGCTCTGAAAATATGTAGTGCTTACAGAACTGTACCTACGGAGGCAGCCCTAGTAATTTTGGGGATGCCTCCATGGGATCTAGTAGAGGGAAGAGCAGAAAGCTGGTGATGATAAAGAGGAATGTTGGAATCGATTTCTCAGTACGTGGCAGTGGAGATGGAGCGAAGCTAGGGTCGGAAAGTGGACAAGGAGGTTCATTCCGAATGTCGAGTTGTGGATAAGGATGACATTTGGTGATACCACCTACGAACTGACGCAGTTCCTAACAGGGCATGGTTGCTTTGGAGCATATTGGACGAGGTTCTAACGTAATAAAGTGCCGAAATGTCGATTGTGCGACAGTGAAGAGGTGGAGTCCATTGTGCATATTTTTGAAAGATGTCCCTATTTTGACCTCGAAAGAATGGAGACATCTGAGAAGATAGGAGTTGCACAGTGGATTCAAGAGAGAGTAGGGGCAGCGATGCTGCGGGACGAGGAGAGCTGGAAGTTTGTCACTCAGTTTGCGAAGAGGGTAATCGAGAGACTGCGGAGGGAGGAGACATCTGGAGATCAGCGGGAACGTCCTCTCCCACAATTAATCAATCCTGTCGTGATCTCGGAAAGTAGGCACTCTAATTTCCTGAGCTGGTGATAAAAAAAATGAATAAAAGTGAGAGAGAGTGAGTGTTGGTTGGTGACAGCGAGACGGAATTAGGCTACGGTTCCCTTCCACGCCCCGCTGACAGTATGTAAATTTTTTAACCCAACATTTTCCTTGTAATATTATATAAACAGTTCCGAGGGAGGCGGAGTGTTCCTTGCTGATGTCGGATCAAGTGACCAGGCGGCGGGATTTTGGATGGTAGGCGGTTGTGGCCTCTTTTGGGCTGGACGAGGACGCCTCAATTGAGTTCAGCACTACTTATCCCATCGTGAGGGAGTGTTTTTCTCGCCCCTCAGATAAAAAAAATTAATTAATTGTTTTTTATCACGTAG
The DNA here is from genome assembly GCA_035578175.1 of Catonia carolina. Taxonomy (NCBI): domain Eukaryota; kingdom Metazoa; phylum Arthropoda; class Insecta; order Hemiptera; family Achilidae; genus Catonia; species Catonia carolina. Next base: position 23,046,970 of record JAQMRL010000003.1, on the reverse strand, counting down.
GAATTATATAAAATAACTTTCCTACCTGGAAACCTTTTCTGCCGTATAGGTTCTTAGTATTACTTCGATACAAACTTTGACTAAATAGTTCTGTGACTGTGCTGCAAAACTGTTGAAAACAAAACTTAATTTTAAGCTGAATAATTTTAATTAAAAATTTGTTGTTATTATAAGTTTAATTAAAGCAATATTTCAAAATAGTAATTCAGGCCTTTCTTTATTGAACTTAAAGTAAATGTTTTTGAGGTAGATGGAAATCTCACTTAGACTTAAAGTCGTTGATTTGCATATAAGTTAGTCGGATTATAAACAATAGTAACCAAAATTAACTGAACGTACAAAACAATAAGTCAATATAAAGTAGGCCTTTATAATACGTTGAAGAACAAACAAGAGTCCTACTAAAGGGAACCACTTTACTAAATCGTGTACACAATTTGCATCTAAAATCCTAGTATTGAATAACAAGGGGAAGGAATAGAAGTAGGCCGCAGCAGACTCATGTCTCTCTTACACCCTTTCCAAGTATAAACCGACAACAACAAACTGTTTTACAAGTTTTCTTACAACCACCAAAAACTTCCAACGATCCGCCCTCCTTTTCTACCCTAAAAACATCAAACCACAAAGTGCTGCCTAAGGGTAAACCTGAATCAAACCCCAATAAACCAACACTCTAACCCTTAATACCCTTTATTCTTCATAGGCCTCACGTATTCTACATTCAAATCGATGTTAAACAACACCCTTCTTTGAGATCAGCCCTTGTTTTATAAAATGGCTTTAACATTCTTCTGCTGTTTAATCATGATTATTATCAACGTCGTCGGTGTAATTGCTATGATTGGACACAACACCGTGTTTTATATTTCTGATACATTTTCAAAAGTAATATAGCGATTTTACGTTCAACATCTATATAATTGCAAAAATAATGTATTTTCTATTATTATTTATTATTATAAAAATAATAATAATCTTTATTTGTATTAGAATTGTACAACCTTAGATGTGATGGAAATAGAGTTTTTTCATCAAAATTTCCAGAAAATCTTCTGGAAATTTTTAAATGACTTTATGTGTTATAAAATAATTTAAACGACAAAAATACTGGAATGTCTAGGGATAGAAAAGTGAAAATATTAAAATAGGTTTCCTAATAAACTTAAAATTTACGGCTTTATGTTAGATAAACAGATAGGTTGACATACGTTATATTTGATAAAGTCTAATAACGAATTTTGTAACGAAATCTACCAAAAGCGATTCTACGAGTTTCATGTGTATTTAGATAAATCAATACTAGAAATAGTTATTTGATAACTTTCATTAAATTGAAAAGAGATAAGAATGTGTACATACACCCATACGTACACTCTAAAGTACGAGAATATTGTATAAAATAAAGCAAATATAAGACAATCCAAACAAGTGTGCAATTTCTGTAAAAGCACCCGCTATATCTCTACTATAAAATACGATAATAGTTTGTTCCAGACTGCCAGGAGTCTATGTACTGTACTAGATATACTCTGTTATCATGACAGTATGATAGGTTTAAAATGAAGTCTTATATAAAATGGAGGAACATATAAACACCTAATGGAAATATCAGAGAACGTATTATTACTACCGTGCAATGCTAGTATTTTTGTTTAGAAAACTAATCAGAAGACTTATGCACTGTTAAAAGTTTTTTGTTAATTATACGTCAATATCTTTAGATTTATTTCCGTGTTTTGTTCAATTAATTTTTTTCTAAATAATTATTTTTTGAGTAAACCTTTAATCGATATTTATCAATTGGTAATTAGAGTTCAACATTAAACGAATATTTGAAAAGCTTTTCAATTCATTGTTTTATAGTAAAACAATTAGAAACGAAATAATTAAATGACAAAATGTGGCATGAATGACATGAAGATGTATAACCACGTTATACTTTATATTTTTCTGTGTGGGTAGAGTGAACTCTTGAGTTTGTAGGGTATTTCAGAACTATGTGACTATTTTTTTAATGTTGTTGTTTAGGTCAACAACCGAAGGGTAGTTTGAATCTCTTGAGGTTTTACCAAGTAAAAATGAGAGTGAGGTGGTATACTATTGCCTTCCTCTCTGAGTTGAAAGAGTATGCTTATTAGCATGCTGATAACACCTCCGAACACCTACTTTTCACCCTGCAAATGACACCTTCACTTCATTCACCACAGGGTCTGGCTGTATCGTGAAACTCATTACTCTCAGAGGAGATAACTCTGACTAATGTCTTTTACACCTCTACCTCTTCTGTTCTTAAATAGTTCTGTCATATGATTGGCTGGCTATGTGATAAGAAACAGAACTATTTTTCCCTGGAACCAACAGATCGAGTGCAATGAATTTAACACTCCACCTACCCGTTATGGGTAAACTAATATCCATATCGGTTGAAAATAAAATAAAGGAGAATATATTGTTATCATAATATATTTTATTATATTTTAATCCTATTGTAAATTTCTGCTCCATTTTTTTCTTTAATCGTCTGTTGGGAACGTAAGGAAGGTGTATTGTATGCATTTTTTAATTCATAGTTATTATATTACTGCTGTTATTATATGTCATATGTCATATATGTCATAGTTATTATATTTTTTATGCCCATAACAGACAGGTGGAGTGTCAAATTATTTACACTCAATCTGTTCGTTGCAGGGCTAAAATAAATAGTTCTGTTTCTTATCACATGGTCAGTCAATTAAATGACTGAATTATTTAAGAACAGAAGAGGTAGAGGTGTAAAAGACACTAATCAGAGTTATCTTCTCTGAAAGTAATGAATTTCATTGTACAGCCAGACCCTGTGGTAAATGAAGTGAAGTTGTCATTTACAGAGTGGAAAGTATGTGCTTTTCAGAGGGCTCGGCATGCTGATAAGCGTACTTTTCCTCTCAGTGAGGAAGGCAATGGTAAACCAACTCACTCCTCGTTTTACTTAGTAAAACCTCTAGAGGTTCAAACCAGCCTTTCGGCTGTTGACCTAAACAACAACAAAGTTATTATATTTATCAGTTTTTTTATGAAATCATCGAAAAATGTAATTTAATAAACCGCGAATCCACAAGGAGTTACATTTTAGCCCAAAAGAATTTATAGTATAATTTTTTCCGGAATGATGCAACTTCTTCTTGATGGATTGACTGCAGTATTATTACTGGGCATCAACAACTTAAGTTGTGAGACGGACGGTACAAGTGGGTAAGCATTCAGACGGAATTTATTGATTTAAACTACTCACGTTAAAACTACTACTCCCACAAAATAGGAGTATTTCTTATCAAAGCTGCCATCATTATACACAAATAGCACGTTACAAAACACAGAAAACTCCGCGTGAATTACCAAAATTAGAAATATCCATGTAATTAGGGTTCTACATTAAAGTTCAAATACGATTGCAGGAAAAACTTGTAGTAGTAATCGATGATGTTGAGTATACATTTAAACCTCTAAAGATAATCAAACAAACGCTTTTGAATAGTACAATTTTACGGTAGCAGAAATTTGATTTTTAGGAACGATAAGAAAACAGACACGAACATCTAACGAATAACATTATAGCTACGTTTTAAGCATTATAATAACTAACGGAATTTATTTTTTGTTAAAAATGCAAACTATTTGATTAATAGATCAATATAGTTGTTATTTACTTACTGGCTTTGACAGGAAATTAAGAAACTTACCTGAAACAAAAAGGAATAAAAATTAGATTTAAATAAAAATTATTAACTTACATTTTAAATAACATTTAATGTAATGAATATATAGCGGGATGTTTTTCACCACCTTTTTTTTAACCGATCTTTCCATTAATCGTCTCTTTTCTGAGAGGGTGATGTTGGTTTTTTCATAGTCGCATTGACTTCTCATGTACATAAGGAATCCGAAACCTCGGCATTGAAATCAGCTGATGAACAACAGAGTTATCCAAATCAGCCAGGTATATTTTTTATATAAAGCTTTTGCCAGAAACGTCCTACCATTTGTTGAACAGCAGTCGACTTCAACTCCAGTCGATGTTTTGAATCTGAAAAGATGGGGGGATTATGCAACAAACAAACACAAGACTAACATTAAACAAAACATTGACAAATTTTTTGTTATATCTGACAAGTTTTGAACATAATATTACAAGACAGAATATTTTGTAGTTGCTATATAAAAATACAGTTTTATTTATACAGTAGGGTTACCGTTTAATTAACGTAAGATGTGTTTGTGTGAAAGGTATATTGTTAAAATTTGTTTGTGTGTGCTGAATAGTATCCGCTGTTTGTGTTGTTTTAATATGTATTTTTCAACTTTGCACAATTTAATTGCCGTTTATTGCATTCAAACGCCAAGCCTCACTTCTCATCTTTTTTGATTCATCTTCTTTTCTCTTTTTACCTTGGGGTCTAGTTCTATGTTCTGCTAAGCCACCTGTGTGCGTTCATCTGACGCAAGTATCAGTACAACATTTTCTTTCTTTCTACTTCATTTATCACAATGTTTGGCATTCCTACTGTTTCCCTACTTCTTCATTTCTCATGGGCGACACGTGATTTACTGAGAACATTTGGAAGGGAAATTTATAATCACCAATTAGTCCGGACGTAGCTCCTTCTGGTTTACAATTTGTTTGGGAAATTTAAAGAATTTTTGGGTGGTAAGGAATTAGCTACTGATGATGAACTTAAAAATGCTGTTAATCAATGGCTAAATGAACTGGTGGCAGAAGAATATGTCGTGGGTACATTGAAGCGGATGCACCTCTATAATAAATTTTTTAATTAATGTGGCAATTTTATAGAGAAGTAATAGTCTATAACGTACGTAGTTTATGAGAAAAAAAATTATAAAATTTTCAGAATATACTTTTTAACAATGGTCTTTTCTTTAGATATATCCCTCACAATATTGGTTGAATATTAACTTTATTAAAATAAGAAGCATGTTTTTAATGGAAATTTTGTATCCTCTCAAAATTACAATAAAATTGTAAACTGACCGGTAAGAGTTTTGCAGAAACTGCGTTGTACTAACAATTCAAAGGTGTAACAAAAGGTTAAGGATATCTGGAGTAGGTAAGAGTTTGAAAATATGGCACAAACATCACAAAAACGTATAAATTAAAAATCTATATATAATTAAGTTTATATATAGATTTTTAATTTATACGTTTTTGTGATGTTTGTGCCATATTTTCAAACTCTTACCTACTCCAGATATCCTTAACCTTTTGTTACACCTTTGAATTGTTAGTACAACGCAGTTTCTGCAAAACTCTTACCGGTCAGTTTACAATTTTATTGTAATTTTGAGAGGATATCATAAAGTTTTGTTGAATATATTATATTATATAATTTCTAAAAATAAATTGACTATTGATGCGACCGTTTCTGCAAAACTCTTACCGGTCAGTTTACAATTTTATTGTAATTTTGTGAGGATAATTATGTTCTATCATAACAATACGCGAGATGATAAGTATGACGTTAAAAAATAATTTATTATTTATAATAAAATAATAATAATTTATTATAGTTTTACATTTTTTGTAAATAAATTGTTTGTATAAAATTGATTTTATGAAGAAAAAAATTAACCGCCCAACGTGGGGCTCGAACCCACGACCCTGAGATTAGGAGTCTAATGCTCTACCGACTGAGCTAGCCGAGAATGCCAACTTACAGCAAAATTATAGCATATAAGACAGGGCAGCCGAACCGTAACATGTACGGTGCTGCCGCCTAACGTCAATCGGATGAGGAGGACATTTTCCGAGATCCCGATATAAAAAAACATACTAAATCGGGTCCCGCGGCATTAAAATTATTGAAAATAAATGTTTGCAGTTTGTTTTTAATACTGAAATGAAGACTAAATGTCGTTTAAAGTGAAACAATGTTATACTAAAGCATTGGAAACATGTTTTGATCAATAATTAAAAGAATAAAGATAAATGTGAAATTCGATCAAAGTTGTTAGCGCTAAATAAGCAGTTCGCTTGCGCCGGCTGCGAAAACTCTTACCGGGCGCATTTCAAGCGAAATGCTTAATTTCATCCAATTAACTAGTTAGCGCCGTTTGCATGTTATATCTAGTTGTTTCTTTTAGATTACTTGTGGACTTTCCACGTTAAACTATTATCAAGTGAATACCCAGTAAATGTGAAATATTTTATCTAAATTTAGATTCCAGAGTTTTACCATTCCTGGTATTTATTTTTAGAGGTTTTAACAAAAGTATTAAGCAAAAATGTTATAAAACTAAGGAGTGGTTTAACGAAATCACGGTAAGAATGAGCCGGAAACAAAAAATTGTACCATCGAAAATAAATTTGTTAATTATCAAGTCAGTTAATTGCTTACGTAACTACTCAAATCTGCCAGGAATTTTTGATTACGCAGACAAATCAAATATTAAAGTACAGGCCTACTGAATTGTAAGGTAGTGATCCAATTTGGATTCACCTTCAAAAACCTTTTTTTTTTTTTTTTTTTTTTTAAAGCCACATAGGACTACATAAGTTTATCAAACTAAAAAAAACTCATTTCAATTTTTGCAGTTCAGTTTTTCAGTTTTTCGGTTGGGTTCAGTTTTTCAGTTTTTGGAGTCCTTTTCTGATGTTTTCTTCCTTGAACCTTCTCCAGTAGTCCCTCAATCCATCCGATCTTCTCTGCCGTTCCTTGTCAGAATACACAACTTTCTGTCGTTTCGTCGGTTTCTGCTGCTCAAGTCTTGTGGTTTTCAGCCTGTGGTAATTTCCGGCTTTTGTTTTGAGGTCCGCAAGTGAGATTTGGAGTCCGTCCATGTCCTCCTTAATTTCGCTGATCCAGTGGGGCTGAGTTTGGGGCTGAGAATGGGGCTCCAAAAAACTTTATATCACCAACAGCCATTTAAATCATACTGAAATTACCAAAAAGAAGAAGTATGATATTTATTAAATAACAAGAGTGGGAAAGATTTATTTAAGGGGTTTTCACCATGACACACAGTGACTCACAAAAACTTAATTATCACAAAGTTTTAGCACAAAAATGATTGAGAAATGGAGATATTTGCGCCTTGATGGGGGAAGATAAAAAGTGCTGTCAGGGGAACTGAAATTACGGCTTATTTTTTGCATAGATTACTGTCAATACCTGTAATAATTATTCTAGACTTATAGTAAGTTATAATAACTTGCATCCTTCTTGGACTTTAATAAAATATTGAAATATTGCATAACTTTTCAGCAGCAAAGTTACGTTACGGTCAAACTTAAACTAACTTTGTAACAGAATAGGGGAATTCGTAGTTGAATATAAATCACCTTTTTGAAGTGATGGTAAGGCTACATATTCACTAAGAGACTTGGGACAATTCCATTAGCCTTAGTCGAGGCGAACTTCAAGTTCCACAGACATAAATTGCTTCAAAACTGCCGATCTTGAGAAATGGCCCAATAAAGTTATATAATAACCTCTCTTTGGAATGATCCCTCTAAAATATACGTCATTATTTTCTCGCAATTCGAAAATAAAATGAAAACTTTGTATTACGTAAAAGCGGATTCGGTTACGGAGGAAATTCATAATTTAAGCTTTCAGATGATACTAAAGTCACCAATCTGTATTTACTTCAAAAGTTTGAAACTTTTTCCTATACTTATTTATAAAGTGTTACTCCGTTCATAAATTACCTAGTTAATTAAACATATTTATAAAAATTTACAGGTAATTTTTGATTGGATCGTTTAATATTAATTGAAAATTAGGATTAGAAAAAGTTATCATATGTTCATCCACAAAATAATCCCAACGTTAACGGAACCCTAATACAACACGAATAGATATGTACCAAGCTGACAGCTACGTCAGCACTTAATAGATCTTTGTCTTGGGACTTCTATACCAATTAAATTTGTAGTAAAATATCATCTGGGGTATTTGCACTAAAACAAATTGCCAGATTAAATGATAAAAAATTACTAATGGCAGCTTATCATGGCCTTATTCTGTCTCATATCCGTTATGGTATTTTAGTATGGGGTAATTCTAGCATGGGTAATATGAATAGGGTTTTCAAAATTCAAAAGAAAGCTATTAGGTGTATGGTGGGAGCTAACCAGCTAACCTCATGCAGGCCACTATTTAGAAGCTTAAATTGCTTACAGTTCCCTTCCTTCTACATTTTTGAGGTGATTATGTATGTTAGGCAAAATAATTTTATGCAGAATTTCAATGTTCACAATCATAACTCGAGAAACAGGAATGATTATTATGTGGCTAATCACTCCACAAAATTGTTTGAACAAAAACCTACTTATGCGGAGAGAAAATTCATGAATAAATTACCCCAATTTTTAAAGTGTTGTGAGGATTTGAATTCCTTTAAAAAAAATCTGAAAAATTACTTGATCGGTGAAACTTTTTATAGCGTAGAAGAATTTCTTTCTTGATAGTAGTGATACATTGTGTGATTCTTATATGTATTTCAGGTGTTATATCTGACGTCATGTCCTATACTCCTCCTGGAGTCTCCAGGGCGCAGAAAAAAAACTTCATATATTTAGCTTGTGGTGTTTAAGACAAAATGATCTGTCTAAGCGGCAAGTAACTATACTAGAATTGAGGAGTTTCGTGGAACAGAGAACCTAAAGTACTATAAGTCCTTTGCCGTCAAAGTCTGTATTAAATCCGCCATGATGTTTATATGTGTAGAAAATTTCATATCTCTATGTCATTTCTAAAGAAGCGGTGACAATTTTTTATGGTTATGGCAGTTGATCGAATGAGTGCTGGGTACATCCTTTGGTGAAGCTGAACCAGGGACTCTATCAGCAGCAAAATTTGCTGATATAAACTCAATATTACATTTTATTAATAATCCCAATAAATAATATTAAATGTTATGAGGAAGTAATTGGTAAACTTGAAGGTGGCCAACTGACCAAAATATGATGAATACAAACTATGAAAACGTAGATCATTCTGTTAATGAACAAAAGATTAAAATTTAAATTAGTTTAAAACTCATGTAAATAATTACTAGAACGGCATTTTTCATTTTCTTTTTGTAATACGTTGATTACAGTCGTTGTATTTATATTTTTATGAACTGGAGAACTAAATGTGAAAAAGTATGTTATGAAAAATAACTACAGTACGACTGAATTGCTCAATTAAAATATAACTTCTGGCCGCCTCCGTGGCGTAGTGGTTAGCGCTCTAGTCTACAATGCGGAGGTTCCGGGTTCGATCCCAGGCTAGGGTCTGAAAATATTCACAAGTCAAAACCCACTACCTATTCTATATACGTACGCCCCATTGTAGTCGCTAATAACCAAGCACTTGGTGCTTGAAATAAACTAGTTAAACAGAATTAAACATACTCCACCACCTAGATTTATAGGCTAACATAGTTGCTTCAACACATACACTTAAATACATAAATATTTTTATGTTCACATATGTAAAAATTAAATAAATAAATTTATGTGTATATATATATATATATATATATATATTTATTTACATATATTTGTGTATATTTATGTTCACCGACGACGTTTAAAAACATCAATAATTGATGTTTTTATGACTATTAAGGTCTGGTTTTACTGTACATCCGAAGAAGGCGGGTGGTAGCAAAAACTGGGTTTTCTGTATTCCTTATGTACCTAACCGGACTGGAGTATGGAGGCAAGTATAAAACTTTCTTTTTGTCCAATTGGAGACCACTGAAGTGACTTAAAAACGTTTCTTTAAGCTATTTTTGAAGCCCTCATTCTCAGCATCCGTTTACTGTAGGTTTTTCTCCTTTCTTCTATCCATCTGCTGTTCTGTTTTTGCTCTTCATGGAAGCTTTTAAAGTCTGTAATATTAAGTGTCTGAATTTGGTTCGGTTCATTAACTTTTATCGGTTTATTCCGGATTTCTCAGTATAATTTTCGACTTCTGCAAACCAACATACAAATTCGTTAAAAACATTTCAAGCCCAGTCCAGTTTTAAAGTCTGGATAAACGAGACCCGATTAAAAATAAACTTACTTTAAGATCAGATAACCGTGTAAAAATTTATGTGCCTTTCCCCACAACACATTATCTTTGTAAATTCAGTACTAATTTACCGTTAAAACAGTAAAATATTACACAATAAGTTGTAAAAGAAATTATTTATTATGCAATTTGCACTTTTACAATAATCTATAAACTCAAATAAAATTCATCTCAACAATTTTAATTTTCAATATTTTTAAAATAAAATAGAAAACCAGAAGTTATAGTGAAACTTTAATTATACTGTTGTCAAATACCAACTTTATGTAACCGTGTTCGTGTTTCGTAAACATTAAAAATATTTACTGGATTTATTACAGGAAATTCAATTACAGTTTTAAAAACTTAAGTTTTTTCTTAGTGGGCCTACTGTAGTAAGTGGAAGTTTTCTCGTTAATTCCCGAGTATCGAACGAAAACTTCGTTGCCTGTTAGAACAAACTAAGACTAGTAAAACTTGTTTTTTTTTATGTTACATCAAAGTTTTAAACACATTTTCTTGACCAGATCGTAACACTGTGATAGGTATATGTATGCTTAACTCGTATTATTCTTCTAATGTACGTCTAAGAAATGATTTCGTGAGTTTCGTTTTTTCAGTAGTTTAGGGTGTTCAGCAAATCGCTTTATACCGAAATCAACGTTTTCGAAAACATATCTTATTCTTCTATCTTAAATTATTACGATAAGTCTTAAATATCTACTCTCTTGCATTAAAAAAATTCATAAAAATAAAGCTCACCAGTCAAAAATACTTCATATGGCAACGAACCTCATACATTGAATAATTAATTTAACGTTGCATCCGCCTTGAAAATCTTTTTGTAACAGAAGCTGCTAATATCAAACGTTCGAAATTTAACAGAAAGTTTACAGACAACATCAATAATCCAGAAAATTTAAAGACGAAATTTACATTAGCGCCGCTTAAGAAGAAAATGAAGATCTAATTGAAAAGAAAACATTTATACTTAATGCTTAAACAATTTCCACACATATATTAGTTTTTATTGTAAAGATATAATAAAACTTCAAAATTTCACTTTTGTTATTTTATTTTACGTTTTTCACATTTTATTACTCGTGTAAGTATATTTTTTAAATTTTATTCTCATTCAGTGTTAGTTATTAAAATTTTTAATTTCTGAGCTTTTTGTTCTATAATATAGGCTATTCTACGTATGTTTTTTATACGGTTTTTTTATTGTACAATATATAATATCTATATTTGTTCTATAATTTTATTAATTTTTATTTTATTGTTTAACATTTTAATTATGGCGGAATGTATTTTAGACATTTTTCGGCTTTTCTTCACGTAATTTTTCTATTCAAAAAATGATTAAATATTGGATGGTTATATTTTATTGTGCAGTTTCAAAAATATAAAGAAGGAGGTTGAAAAACAATTAATCTTCTTCTTCTTCTTCTTCTTCTTCTTCTTCTTCTTCTTCTTCTTCTTCTTCTCATAGCGCTACAGTCCGTGGTGAACCTTGGCTTTCTCTACGATCTGCCTCCACACGTCTCGCCCCATCGCTTTCCGCTTCCAACCTCTCACTGACATTGCTGTCAGATCCATCTCGACATCCTGTAACCATCGTTCCTTGGTCTGCCTCTTCTTCTTGTACCCATCATATTACCTGTGAGCATTTGCCTCTGCATTCGCTGTTCATTCATTCTGTAGGTATGCCCAAGCCAGCTTATTCTCCTTGACTTTATGAAACGAACAATATTAGCACCCTCCAGGATTTCCTCAATCTCTGAGTTTGTTCTTGTTCTCCATTCTCCATTGGTCCTTACTGCTCCATATATTTTCCTGATAATTCTTCTTTCAAAAACAGTTAATGTATTAACGTTATAAGCAGTCAGGGTCCAGGCTTCTGATCCATATGTAACAATTGGTCTTATGATTGTTTTGTACACTTTCATTTTAATTTGCCTGGACACTAGTTTGGACTTGAGAAGCTTGTTGCTTGCATGGTAGGCCCGGAAACCTTGGCTTATCCTTCTTTTAATGTCTTGACCAATATAATTGTTTATATTTATTTCTGTTCCAAGGTATGTAAAAGAGTCCACAGTTTCAAAAGTATAGTTGTCTATACAAAGGTCTTCACGGCATCTTCTGGCTAGTGAGGTTGTCATCTTGAGGTATTTTGTTTTATTTTCATTTACACTTAGACCCATATTGTGACCTGCTCTCTCTAGGGATGTGAACATTTCTTTTAGTGCATTCATGTTTCTGGCCACCAGCAGAATGTCGTCGGCATAAGCATGGACTTGCTTGGACTTGTGAATTATATTTCCTTTTGGGTCAATATCTTCAACTACTTTGTGCAGGGCAAGATTGAATAGCAAGGCCGATAGTGAACCTCCCTGTCTGACGCCTTTGTTGACATGAAAACTTCTGCTCAGTTTACCTCCTACTAAAACTTGGGCTCTGTTATCTTTTAATGTCATCCTGGTGAGGTGGATTAGTTTTTGAGGGAAACCATAGCTTTCTAGCACATTCAACAGTTCTATGTTGTCTACAGAGTCGAATGCCATCTGGTAATCCACGAACAACATGTGTAAGTCAACATTATGCTCGGTACATTTCTCCATTGTTTGTCGGACAGCAAATATTTGGTCTGTCGTACTTCTTCATTAATTGAAAAACAATTAATATTGAAAGTATTTCACTGACGAATTAAAACGTAATACTAAAATGAATTACTTAATCGTGTTATTTAGAGAGAATTTAATTATTAACATTTCGCCAAACGTATTTTATGTTTAACCGATAAAACCGTTAAAATCCAGTCACATTTTAATAGATTCTATAATTTGCAAATTCGCAATAATACAAACAGCCAGCAGACCCTATGGACTTTGACTATAGATTCTGTAGTAGTAGCAGCAAATCAACTACAGTAATTAAGTTTGCACATTATAGTGAACTGGGAGTGTATTTATAAACTCTGATTAAAGACTTCATGAGAAAATAAACAATACAATTCAAAAATTCATTTCCTAATTGGACCTTTTACTTTATTCCTTCTTATAGGTCATATCCGTTCCAGATATATTAACAACCATATTAGCTATCTTTATTTTGTTGAGTGCCGCCCTGAAAAGTTGTGTCGTAGTCGTGTAATACCAGTTTTTACTATGATTTTCACCCGAGATTCCTTTTCTTGTAACACCTCGTTTCCGAGCAATTTTCCATGTTATATTATTCGAAATAATTGGTATAAGCTATCATTTTGGATGTCTTTTTCTTCATCCGTTCAATAATCTCTTCATTTGTAATACGTTAATTAAAATACTCTTTTGCCTATGATTTTAAACAATAAAAAATAACGCAGAAAAAACGTTATTTTTTCTCTTTATCCTTCTTTTAAAATTTGTCAGGTGTAATCCATCACAACTTTCTCCACCTCTTTCTCTATCTTTGTACCATCCATTCTCCATTGCTCTTTTGTCACCGCATCTTCTCCCAATTCATCTACTTTACTTTTGGTCAGTCCCTTGGTTTTTCCATTTCCATCACTTTCTAAGATGGCACAAACAACAAGTAGTAGCACAAAATTCTGAACCATATAATCAATTTCAGGTGATAAATCGTAAAAATCTTTTTTATTTTATTAAAACAATGTTCTACCTGTTACTAGGTTCAGAAACTGCTATTAAAATTACTATTACTATTACAAAGGGGGTTTAATAAGCCGTTCTACGCATCCTTTTGGGTTCTGAGAGTACACATTAAAAATATTTATAGATATATATCCGAAGCAGTTTCTCTTTTTCTATCAAATCTATATACCTACCTTATTTTGTTCGGGTAATATTACCCACTAAGGTTTCTCGCCTATAAAAACACTTTACTGTGTTCTTGTTTAATTCAAACATACTTATTTACGTGTCCGTAAAACTAATAGTATGCCCATAACGGATAGGTGGAGTGTCAACTTATTTACACTCAATCAGTTCGTTGTAGGGCTAAAATAAATAGTTTTGTTTCTTATCACATGATCAGCCAATTAAATTACTGATTCATTTAAGAACAGAAGAGGTAGAGGTCAAAAGAGGCCTGCAAAAGACACTAATCAGAGTTGTCTCCTCTGTAAGTAATGAATTGCATTACACAGCCAGACCCTGTGGTGAATGAAGTGGTGTCATTTGCAGAGTGGAAAATATGTGCTTTTTAGGGGGCTCGGCATGCTGATAAGCATATTTTTCCACTCAGTGATGAAGGTAAACTACCTCACTCCTCAATTTACTTAGTAAAACCTCTATAGGTTCAAACCAGCCTTTTGGCTGATGACCAAAACAAAACAAAAAACTGACTGTAATACCAATCCTTTAAGCCGAATGTTACAGTTCAATTTATTTTCCTTCTGTAAATTTGAAACTCCATTCCTACTTTGGAAAAAAATACTTTTTATTATAATTGAATATAATAGTTCATTATAAATTAAAACATATTTTGAAAACTATTATAAAAATCCAGTTGGACATAAGTTGCTACAACAATTTTTATGTTCTTAAGGAATCATCTCCCTTCTACGGAGCGAGAAAATCAAAAGTAATTAATTTAGGTATTGACAAATCAAGTTCTTATTAGAACGTTGTTTTAATTTTTTTCTGTTTTTCGTGGAACGAGAGCATATATGCTAACAACATTTGCGTTTACATAGTAAGGTATGTATTTATTCGAGGTAAAGACATAAAATATGTTAGACGGAAAGCAGAAAGCAAGCAAGCATAAGACACCCTCGCGTGTAATACGCCTGGAAGGGATTTATAACGCCGCGGATTCTCACGTATTGATCGTAACAAGACATTCCTCTCTTCGTATTCTGCACAGACACAGTCACTAGTTCCCCGAATGAAAGGTAAGTAACATACAACGCATTACACATATCACATATCTCTCTCTCTCTCTCTCTCTCTCTCTCTCTCTCTTACTTCTTGTGGTATTTCATCTCATTCTAAGATCTCAACATCAAGTACTTCAAGAATTAAGCGTACGGCACAGGTTCAAAAAAAGCATTATATCAATTTAAACATGAACGGGTTGATTGGTTTTGAGAAAAATAAATTAGACAAAGATTTGAATGTTAATCCTATAACTAATTTATATTATTATTTTATTTTTTTTAACTGGATGGAATAATTATATATTTCTTTTTGTTATTTTTAAAAACGTTGGGTAAAATATATCGAATTACGTAAACGAACAGTTATAAAAGAACAAGAAATGTTTCTATTGAACATTATCTTTGTAAAATTTTCTGACATCACCCAAGGCGATACGGTCCTCATGTAAATTTGAAACTTCATCCCTGTTTTGGAGAAGAATACTTTATATTATTATTGAATAATTCATTACATCGTAACAGAAAACATTATATACAAAGAAAACTTACTTTTTCAGTACAAAAAAATCTGTCATAATGTATACCAATATACACTAAATTAATTAATTAATTAATTTAAAATTAATTAGGGTAGAACGTAATTCAGCACCAAAATCAAAAGTTTTTAATTATTTGTATGTGTGTAAAGTTTCAACGAGAAATTCAGGACTTCTTTTGACACAAGTCAATAATTAATAAAATACATTAATTTTCTTTCTCTAGCTTTTCTCCGTCAATTTCTGTATATAAATCTCTTACATGTTGTAAAAAAGTGAGCTGTTTTTATTAATCCCGCATTAGCCGTCCCTGTGGCATCTTTCGCTCACCTTAACTGCGGTCATCCAACTCCTCTCTTGGTTTCACGAGGTCTCTATTGAGTTACAGTGTCTGAAAATCTAGCTTGACACATGACCTTGTATACGCCATACTGGGCGGGAGGTGGGGAAGTCATGCATTTCCGAAAACATGAGTCGCACTTCGCTAATCTTGTTATTTTATTATTAATAAAATTATTAAAACCACCAGAAATGATCAAAGAATGAGTAAGCACACTTACCAATTGAGAAGACCTTTCATGGCATTACCACATCGTCAGCTGATTACAACACTTAAAATTATACAATTTTTGTTTTGTTTTTGACACATTATATTAATTGAAAATTAAGTATCTGTCATTACAATATTGTAACAATTTTTACATATGATGTTAAAGGTTCCAAAACTTAAATTACTTGTTGGAGCGTACAATCATCACTACAAGGAGCTTGCAGTCTTATAGGCTTAATTGGGCAAGAAGATTCCTTGACCGAGAAGGAAATCCTTTGGCCAGAGGCGTTTTAAACGTTTGTACTGAGTACCGGGTATCGCCTTAGTGTACATGTTTTGTATGAGAGGACTGCCATGTAATTCAAATTTGACGTGCAACGTTTTGTATAGTTTTTCTTGTAACGTTGTTTTAACTGAACAATTAAAACATTCATTACATTTATTTTTTCAGATATGTAAACCTCCTCTATATCTCATTATAGTTACCTCTTGTAATTATCATAACATACAGATGAGGTTTACATCTCTGAAAAAAACATGAAATAAATGTTTTAGTTGTGTAATTTTAAGTGTTGTAATGAGTTAACGATGTTGTGAAGTCACGAAATTACTTCTCAATTTTGGTAAACGTTCTTTCTCATTCTTTAACTGTTCCTGGTTATTTTAATAACTATATTTATAATGAACTAAACATGACATAAGAGATAAATGTAGTTAGATATTTTCCAGTTACAACAATTATATTTCTTCTAAAATATTTAGAGCAATACCAAATGTATCACAACTTTCGGATTATAATGAAATATAATATATTAATACTATTGTAACAGTAGAACCATTTTTAGAAATTTCTTTTATAAAATAATAATTTTCTTCTTCTCCTCCTCCTCCTCCTCCTCCTTCTCCTTCTTCTTCTTCTTTTTCTTCTTCTTTTTCTTCTTCTTCTTCTTCTTCTCAGGGTGCCTCTCTGTTTCGAAGGTTGGACAACATCATGGCGATGCTTACTTTGTTGGTAGCATACTGTCTGGTTGACCATCCATGAAATTCTTTTTCGTCCTGGTTTTTCCTACTGTCGATTTTGCCTTGCAGGATGCGTTGGAGTAATTTATACCTGCGCTCATCCCGCATGATATGACCGAGATATTGTAGGTTTCGCGATTTTAGTATGCTGAACAATTTCGCTGTCTTTTTCATTCGCCGTAGCAATAATAATAATCAGCAAATCAAAACAAAACATTTGATTTAATAACCCATGAAAAAAACCAGTAAAATAAAATAATAAAATTCTATATTTTGTTAGATCCATAATTTACCCATATGTGATACGATTCGTTTAAACAACAATAAATTATATTTAAAAAAGCGAAGATAAAAATAAAATGTCATTACAGCAATTACGTTATAAATTTATGTGGTATGTAGATAAAAGACTGAAACTTTAAAGGAAACTGTTTAGAAGTATGTAATAGTTTGGAAAATAGTTTAAAAATAATAAATAATTTATGAAAACAGTTTTACGACAATGATGAAGATGATAATAGATTCTAAATAAACAAACTTTAATAAAAAATAGAAAATTTCTATTTTTCTAAAGTTTGATTAAATTTACACAGTCAATGTGCATCGTTAAAGATATAACTAGAGGAAGTAGAAAAGTTAAAGTTAACCCAAACGATGCAAGAAGATATTAGATACTAAGGTTTGGGTTATGTCTTGTACAATTTTAAGAAAAGTTTAAGTCATAAACAGTAATGCATATAGTTTGAGTCGTAAAAGTCAATTTACAAAATTAAGTTAAGTAAAAATTATTCATTTCTTTCGTGATATTAAATTAAAATTTTTACGGTATTATACTGTTTTATAATATAATTCAAAATTCACTCGGTAGTATTATGCGAATCTACATTTAAAAATTCTTCTCCTCTCAGTTATCCAAAAATTAAAGATGTTCATGTCAATACATAATTTTTACTCATTCATTCATATCCCAAGGGCTTTACCTTGTCGCTGCAGCGATAAGTTCCTTTCACTAACCACTCTTTTCATGACTACGTACTTTTTTTAATTTCATAAATTTCATTAAACTTCTAAGTTTTTGTTTCTAGCCTTACCTTTCCGCTTGTAACCAGTATCTTATCATTGAAAATATTAGTACACTAAATTACCAACTATTCAAAAAACTTATTTTCATCTTCTACTTGATTTCGTCATTGTTTTCTTACATTTTGGTCAAACACGAATTAACTGTATTATTTTCTTCTAGTTCCTGTTCTGCATAGTTTCTATGATTTTCTGTTCATGTACTTAAAACTTAATAGGGATATCTAGTGATAAGATTTATGTTTGTGGTTAGAAGTTAGCTTGTTACATTGTCAAATAATTTTTAACAAAAGGTTTTACTTAAAATTTTAATTCACCTTTCGCTTGAAGACTGATTGACAAAAGTATATTTTTAAAATATTCATTTAATTATTTTATTTCTAATAGGTAAACTTTAATTCTTAAAAACACACCAAATTTTATTAGAATTGACTAGACGACCCGCAGAGAAAACTCTCTAAAAAAGATTAAGCAGAGTAACTTAACACCGAAAAATTTCGGAATAATTTCAGAGCCGATTTAAAATTAAATAGATAAATTTAAAGGATGTCTTCAGAAAGCTGTTGTAAATTGAAGGGTTTGGCAGAAGAAAGTGCTAACCCACAAAATTTTCAGCATGATTTTTCTTAAATATTCTGTAAAAATAAAATATACAGCCCGTTTTAATCAGTATGCTATACTTACGATCTTCAGAACAGAAAAAAACAAATGTTTAAGAAAAAATTCAAAAACATGATTTTGTAGAATTCAGTAAACTTTTAAATGACATTGCGTAAAATTATGTTACTGTGGGTTAGCACTGTCTTCTCCTGGCCCCTTCAATTAAATTAATTGTATAAATTCTATTTAATCTAAAAAAACCCTTTGAAATCCTACTGATGAGTAATGTTGTTCTCTAAGCTCTTAATGAAAGTCATGTTTTATGTTTTTCATCATATTCACTAATTGTAATTTAGTAGTACAGCTATGAATTAAGATTTAAAAAGTAAAAAAGAGAGATAAAAAATTCAGACATAAAAAAATTTTTGGGAAATATTAAGTAAACTACATACAATATTTTTGACTGAAATATGAGCACATAAAAACTGGAAGTTGTTAAAATTAAGTTCGAATACAAAACTTTTGCATGTTTATACAATATTTAGAGACTCACACCATTCGGCATGAAAGTTATTCAGAAATTCTAATACAGTTGGGCTATTATAAACTATTATATTAACTAAAGTGTATGTTAAAAATGTAGCCGCCGCATTTATATGGGATGTTGAACACGTTATAGGTACAAAAGACGTGACTAAGTAACGGTTGGGTACACAAGCGTAGAAAGAGAGGATGGGAGAATGGGTACAAGAGAGATGAAAAGAGAGAGAAAAGTAAAGGATGGTTGTAAGCATAGAAAGGGTTAAGTGTCGGCGAATTGTTGGGGTGGAGAAACTATATCAATATTCAAGCCGGGCATCGCGTTGCCACTGCTTTCCCGCCCTGTAACCATAGACCTATAGGATGCACGACGTATTTGGGGTTTGTTCCTTTTCAGTGGTACTGCTTCACTATCATCGTCAATTCAATCTATATAGGGCTTCATGGGAAAGGGGTAGGTTAGGAGGATGGAAAGCACTTAAGCGCCAATTACCCTTTAGTAGTAATGGTAATTATCGAAATTGCTAATTTACACTTCTATTAAAATCTAATAAACACATTCAGACCATTTTCCAAATGGGCTGAAATTGGACGTCGGTTTCCTCTTGTACCAGTGAGGTCTACTTTAGGTTGATTTAAATTCCAATGAAACTTGTTTGTGGTGCGTTTAACTACTTAAATAATAAAGTTTATTTGAAACGTCTACTGTTCTATTAATATAATATATATTACTTTACGTCCAATTATCATTCATAAGATGGTTGTAATTTTGTTCTTTAACAATGATGATAAAAATTATGAATGAAACTGCTTCTGTTTACGTATGATATTTTTGTTGGAAAAAATTCATCTTTGGATTAATCTACTCAAATTCTTTTGTTAATTAATTGGTTTACAAACATCTGTGGTTACAATCCACTGGTGTCTGATTACAATTTAAATGCTCAACTTGATTAACTAGTATGAATCAGCCGATAAACTAAGTTGTTGTTATGTGTGTAACAGTATCCGTTAAAATTTTTTTTAACTTTTAAGAGCGATTATATGAGTGGCTGTGGAATAACACGTGGTACTTGTACGATTAATATTCTTCTGAATTCTATTAAAACA
This sequence comes from Catonia carolina, assembly GCA_035578175.1. Taxonomy (NCBI): domain Eukaryota; kingdom Metazoa; phylum Arthropoda; class Insecta; order Hemiptera; family Achilidae; genus Catonia; species Catonia carolina. The sequence continues at coordinate 23,026,609 of JAQMRL010000003.1, read as the reverse complement.
ATTTAATTGAAGGATTGTTTTGTTTGTGGACGTTAAATAAAAATGTGAGTTACTCATTTTTTATTAATTTGTTTATGAACGATTTTCCATATTTATTATTTTTATTTGTTTTATTTAAAGTTAATAATTGTTAGGTTACTTTTTTAAAAAGTCAACCAAGTTTTGGGATTGTGTTTTTGTTGCCATGGCAACCGATATTAGTTGTGATGATCAGTCAGCTGTAACGAATAATGCTTCTTCTTCTTCAATACGTGATCCCCGATTACGGTCTTCTTCTTTATTGCATGAAACAGCTGCTGTCGGATGGCAGGAAGTTAATTATAAAGGAAGAAAAAGAACCAATTCAGCCAACATAAATGATAGTAATAATCCAAAAACTAGTAAGAAAGATATGCAAGATAACTTAACCCTTTCCAATAACTTTAATATATTAAATAGTGTAAATGTGGATCAAGAAGAAAATAAAAAGATAGAACCAAGACCACCACCAATATTTATCCCGGGAGTTCTTTCAATTTCAGATTTGAATAGAGATCTAAATAAAGTAGTTACTTCTCAAGATTACGTTATTAAAACTATTGGCAGGGATACGATAAAAATTAATGCTAAAAATCTTTCAATCCATGAAGTCATATTTCGTATGTTAAAAAACAATAATGTGCAATTTCATTCATATCAACCGCGACATTTGAGGGCATATAGAGTTGTGCTTCGTAATGTTCATCATTCTACGGACCCGCAAGATATTAAAGAAGCACTAACATCACTCGGGCATGAAGTCAGAAATGTAACGAACATTCTGCATAGACAAACCAAAGAAAAATTGTCGTTGTTCTTTGTTGACCTTGAACCACGTAGTAGCAATAAAGAAATTTATAATGTGAAATATTTTTTTTTTTTTTTTTTTTTTTCCGGGGTTCCTACGGCCGGCGCCGCTTCCCGCACTTCAATCTCCACTCTCTTCTATCCTCCCAATCACCCTCATCCATCCCTCTCTCCCTCATGGCTTCCTGTATTCCCTTTTTCCACGTTTTCCTTGGTCTACCTTTCTTCCTTCTGTTGGTTGGGACATAAGACAACATTCTTTTTGGCCACCTCTCATCACCCATTCTCTGCACATGACCATACCATATCAGTTGTCGTCTCTCTATCCTATCCACAATGGTATCTTCCACATGAGCTCTTTTCCTGATGTCGTCATTCCGGATATGGTCCAACCTGGACACTCTACATGAACGGCGCAGAAAGTCCATTTCAATTGCTTTAAGCTGGCTGTCTATTTTTGACGTTATTTGCCAGCACTCTGCCCCATAAGTTGTTATTGGCTCCACAATAGTGTGGTACAACTGGACTTTTGTATTCATGTGCATTTTTGCAGACCATAAAATCGGGTTCAATTTCCGGATTGCTATTCTCCCTTGCACAATCCTAGGATTGTGAAATATTTACTTAACTTAAAAGTAGAATTTGAACCACCACATAAAAGGTCAAATAACATACCACAATGTAAGCGTTGCCAAAGATACTTTCATACGCAGGGATATTGTCATCACAGTCCAAGGTGTGTAAAATGTGGAGAAAATCATGAATCTATGAGCTGTAAAATTCCAGTTACAACTAAAGCTAAATGTATTCATTGTGGAGAAGAACATCCAGCAAGCTACAAGGGGTGTAAAGTTTATCAAGATATAATAAAAAATAAATTTTTTCGATCCAAACCTCTAATTACTCCAACGATATTTGACAGCGGAAAAGCTCAATCAAATGTTACTTTAAGTAATCGAGTTCAACCAGGTATTTCTTATTCCAGAATTACTAAAGATTTTAATGCTAATAGTACTTTTCATAATCGTAGTAATAATGATGCAAGTGAAAATTTAGAAAACAATAACAATTTAATGCAAGTAATGCAACTCACCTTTAGCAAAATTGAAAACATGATGCTAAAACAGGCAGAACAAGTGAACACGCTTGTCAATCTTTTGACAACTCTTATTTCAAAACTTAAAATATAAATCTCAGTTATAAAATGATCATCTGGAATGCAAATGGTCTTTCGCAACATACTAGAGAGCTAGAAATGTTTATTACTTTAAATAAAGTGGATATTCTTCTTATATCAGAAACACATTTCACCGAGAGAAGTCATTTTAAATTACAAAATTTTAATGTTTATGACACCAAGCATCCCGATGGAAGAGCTCATGCTGGAAGTGCCATATTAATTCGTAAGAGCATAAAACATTACGAGTTACCAGCTTATAAGACTGCTCATATCCAAGCAACGAGTGTTTGTGTAGAAGACTGGAATGGACCATTAGTAATATCAGCTATCTACTGTCCTCCACGACATAACATAAGCAAAAACCTATTTCAAATTTTTTTTAATACGCTAGGTAACAGATTTATAACAGGTGGTGACTTCAACGCCAAACACCAGTCCTGGGGCTCACGTCTCAACACACCTCGCGGAAGAGAATTATATAAAGCTGTTACAGATCTAAATTTACAGGCTCTCTCAACTGGTGAACCAACATATTGGCCTAGTGATAACAATAGAATACCAGATCTTTTAGACTTTCTAATTACTAAAGGAATATCACCAAATTATATACGTGTAAATTCTTGTGCAGATCTAAGTTCTGACCATTCTCCTGTAATAGCGACAGTAAGTTCTGGTGCAATCCGTAATGAAAAACAATTCAAACTTACGACCAGAAAGACAGATTGGCGTAATTTTAAAGACATGGTGGAAAGGGATTTAATATCAAACATTCCCCTTCGAACGCCTGAAGATATTGAAGTAGCAATAAATTATGTAAACAAAACATTTCAAAAGTGCGCATGGCAGTCAACTCCAAGTGAAAATGAAGACAATTGTTTCCTTGATTTTCCTACTACAATTAAAAGAAAAATTGAAGAAAAAAGGCGACTTCGAAGAATTTGGCAATATAGTAGAAACCAGCGAGATAAAAGAAATTTTAATATTGCTTGCCGTAATTTAAAAGAAATGATATCTGATTTTAGGAATGAAACTTTTCAAAATTATTTAAAAAACTTATCTCCATATGATGATACTGATTATTCGTTGTGGAAAGCCACTAAAAAAATAAAACGTACGTTTAAAGGCATTCCTCCCCTAAGAAAGGCTGACAACACCTGGGCAAGAACTGATGAAGAGAAAGCAAAATTATTTGCTCAAGAACTGGAAGATCGATTTACACCTTTCAATGATTTGGGTCATGCACATGATGAACTTATAATGCAAAGGTTTCTTTGTGAAGAAATGCAAAATAACTTGCCTCCAATTCATTTTTCGTTACAAGAATTAAAACAAGGTGTTAAGAACCTTCATCCAGCGAAAGCTCCAGGCTATGATTTTATCACTGGAAATATTCTTCAAGAACTCCCTCGTAAAGGACTAGTAGTTTTATTACTAATATTTAATGCTGTTCTCCGTCTAAATTACGTGCCGTATCAGTGGAAAGTAGCTAAAATAATAATGCTTCAAAAACCTGGTAAACCTCCATCAGTATCTTCATCTTACCGCCCTATAAGTCTTCTTCCCATCCTTTCAAAATTATTCGAAAAAATGTTTCTTCTACGGTTAAGTCCTCATCTTGAAAATAATAATTTAATTCCAAACCATCAATTTGGGTTTCGAAAACAACATTCAACGATTGAACAAGTTCATCGCTTAGTTAAAGAAATCCGAAACAGTTTTGAGAATAAATTATATTGTTCTGCCGTTTTCTTGGATGTTCAACAAGCATTTGATCGCGTATGGCATACAGGACTTCTATACAAAATTAAAGAAAAACTCCCAGGAAATTTTTATCGTATCTTACGTTCATATCTTACGGAAAGAATGTTCCAAGTTAAATTAAATGATACAATTACTGATTTGAAATCAATAAAAGCTGGTGTCCCTCAAGGAAGTGTTCTTGGACCTGTTCTCTACACTATTTATACATCAGACTTACCGAATGGAAATGATGTTCTCACCGCTACATTTGCAGATGACACTGCTATTCTAGCTTCTGATGGTAACTCAGTGTTTGCTTCGGAAAAATTACAACACAGTTTAATACAAATTGAACACTGGTTAAGTAAGTGGAAGATTAAAGTTAACGAAGGAAAATCGAATCATGTCACATTTACTTTAAAGAGGAACACATGTCCACCAGTAACGCTTAATGGTATCCAAATTCCACAAAATGACGACGTCAAATATTTAGGGATGCATTTGGATAAAAGACTTACATGGGCTAAACACATAAGAACTAAACGCAAACAACTCAACATTAAATTCAGCAAACATTTTTGGTTAATTGGAAATAAATCTAAACTTTCGATAGATAACAAACTATTGTTGTACAAAACGATACTAAAACCAATTTGGACGTATGGTATACAGCTTTGGGGAACTGCGTCAAATTCAAATATTGAAATTTTACAAAGTTTCCAATCCAAGACCCTCAGGACAATACTAGCTGTTCCTTGGTACGTCAACAACTCGCGAATCCATGAAGACTGTAACATCAAACCAATCAAAGAAGTGATCAGTGAATTTAGTGATAAGTACATTTCAAAATTAAACAATCATGAGAACTTTCTGGCAGTTAATCTCTTGGACAACAGTGACACATTACGTAGACTTCAAAGATTTGATCCTCTAGATTTACCTTTCAGATTCTAAAAAACACACACAAACACAAGCACTTACTCTTACACAAACATATAAACCATCATATAAAACTACACTTGATATAACGATATTTTTAAAAATATTGCTTCCTATATAGGGTAAACCATTGGGTTTTTATCCTTTTATGTGAATTATTCATTTGATCAATTGTACTTATTGCTATTAAGCAGATTGTACATAAAATATTGTGTAATAAAAAAAAAAAAAAAAACTTTTAAGAATCATGTACAATCAGTTAAATAAACCTTTCAGTAAATATTTAGTAAGATTTAATTAATTATACAAAAAACAACCCTGAACAGGATGACGACCGGTTGACAAAACACGTTTTTGAGATACTAAAAATAAAACTTAGGTGTCGTAGGTTTAAAGAAATCAGAAAGGATATTGAGAAAAGCAGAATAAACTAAAACAATTCATTGAAGCAACCCAAATTCAGACAACTAATTACGGAGTTTAAGGGCTTTCATTAAGAGCACAAATAGGACAGCAGGTAAGCTGAGAGAAGGAGAAAATCCTACAATGAACTTATGCTGAAAATGTGGGCTGCAAAAAGAGCTTCCAGAAACGTCTAAAGTCACCTCACGTAGTATAAAATTGGTTCTGTACAAGAAACAATACCCTAATAAAATAATTGAACGCAATAAAACTTCAGTATGAAACTAAACTACTAGACAATTGAAATGTATTACACAATGCAGAGATATTCAAAATAAGCAAACTTATAAGTGTTTACCTTTCAAAAATTGTATCAACGGCAATACATTTTATGTATTCTAAATAATAAAAAACACGCTACGTATTTAAACAAGAAGTATTTCAATAATGTAAACTTAAACGTACATTGATTTATAATATTTAAAGTATCTATTAGTACTTAAATATTTACGATGGAGTTTAAGGTTAAAAACCCGTAAAACCTCAGGCTGAAGAATGTACCAGATGAAGTCAATGTAAAAAATAAAGCATTCTTGTAGCTTTTTTAAAATTGAAAACTTCAGGGAATTTCGTATAAATTTACGATGATATATAAATCCTATAATAAAAATCTGGTGAGAAAAAATCACAGAAACTTTCTCTTGCCAATGCAAATAATGACCAATATAACCTAACATTAGTAATAAAACATTAGAAATAAACAAACAACTAACCTCAAAAAACATATGCCGTCTTGGATTCGAATCAAATTCAGGCAAGGCATATTTTCATAGTCACAAAAAATCATTTCAAGTAATTGCAGAACAGCCGGACGTTAAACAAAAAAAAGAAATCAAAAAAACATATCCTTATTTTAATCATGAGTATTTTAGGACATATCTGGTGAAAACTCGGTTTCTAAAAATCGACATGAAAACAATACTTTCCTTCCTATACTATATTCTTATAGGCAAGAGATAGTAAAAATGTAAAATACACTGGAAAACTATTTTATTGCAAAATTTCTTTTTAAATAAGAATATAACTTATATGTAAGTTTTATCAAAAAAAAAATATTAAAAGATTTCTTAATAATAATAATAATAATAATAATAATAATAATAATAATAATAATCGTTGAATTATTTTAACTTCGCAGTCTATAAAATAGTCTACAAGCTAATAAAATATTCATCATACGTGAAATTTAAATATATAAATATTTGAAATTTAAATTCTTAAAAGAATTTTATTATAGCAATATCTATTTGAAAGTCAGTCCGGCAGAACCTTAGGACATTTACGTAATTTGAATTGCATACTGAGAAGAGAAGAGAACTGAACAAACGTATGTCGGTTGCTAAAAGGGTAAAAGTTGCGACTAATAGTAGTAAAGAGAAGTAACGAGAAGAGAAGAGTAGACCTTTTTAAAGATAAAGAAGTAAGTTGGGTTAAGTTAAGTTACTTTGAAGTCAGTATAGTATGTAAATAATGTTTAACCTCTTCCATTGAAAAACAGCCTAAAGGGTTCAACGATTCAAGTTGCCCACCTTGCCCAGCTATAACCCACCTGATAGCAGTTAGTCTACATTCTTTTTATTGAGTCAAGTAAAGAAGAAAAATTCAAGCATTAAAAAAGCAACACATTTTTTAAAATTATGTATTACTTATTTTATCAGAGAGTTTATGGAAATATTTTTGTATAGTATTTATGGGGCATTCTTCTCTAAGAACCTTCTGCTTCTAATCACTCTTAGAATTATTTCTTCGGGGTACTATATATAAATTAATTAACTACGTCATTAAATACTCCACATTTGTTTAAGAACTAGAATTTTTACTTCTTCTTGCCTATATGAATCTATATTCATACGACATGCATTTTAAAATGTTTTGTTTTTTTGTTCTTGTAGGCCTAGAAATTTTACTTTTTCTTGCCTATATGAATCTATATTCATAAATAGGCAATCTATTCTATTGAATAGATACAATGTATTGTACGTATTATGCAGATGTCAGGTACGGTATACTACCACTTTGAAATACAACAAGCATTTCAAAAATTTTTGAAAATCGTTTACGGGATCGTTAACAAAAAGTTAACGTCACAAAAAATTTATGCAAAATAAGTTACGTAAAACTTTCAAACCTCAAAGAGCTCGTACAACACAAAACCTACTTTTGTAACACAACATATTCTGTTATCATCTGGTCGAATTTTCTCATTACAATGGTAATTCACACTGATGTAAACAATATTCCTGTTTTCAACAGAAGTTAGTTTTATATATAATAGGTATGTTAGCTAGTTCTTCAGTGTTGAGCATTTTAAGAGGTGTTAAGTCGGATGTCTGGAATGCTAAGGGGAATTTGTTCGATGCTTTGGCTGAGAGTATACTGCTTTACTTGGCAGAAATATGGGGAGGTATGTATGCAAATCAAATTGAAAGAAGGCAGTTGTTATTTTATAAAAGATTATTGAAATTACCAATCAATACTCCTAGTGCTTATGTTCGTATGGAATCTGGAAGAATACATACCTCTCTTAAAATCTTTAAGAGAATTGTTAATTGGTTGATAAAGCTGTTATCAATGGATGAAGACAGACTACCCAGAATTTGTTTTGTAGACTGATACAGATGGATGGTGAGTTTAGGTTATCTTTTAACTGGTATGCTTGTTTAAAACAGAATTTATATTTGATTGGATCTGAATATCTTCTAACTTGCGATACTAATTTTGTTAAAAGGCAGAAAGCAAATCATCTGTTTAATAAGGACGTAAATTCTATTTTGAATTCTTAATTTAGTTTACATTTTAGATTGCTGTCTAGTTATAGCAGCTCTGGAGAGCTATATTTTAATTTTAATTGTCACATAGAAAAACTCAGAATTTTAGCCCAAATGCGTCTTTCATCAAGTGATAGGAGATTTAGGCTTGTTTACCAATGTGACAAATATGAATTCGATCCAGAAAGTGTGTGCAAGTTATGTGACTGTGGGGAGACAGACTGTGGGGATATTCTGTGTCATTTTCTTTTGGAATGGAGAGCTTTTAAAGAGCATAGGCAGAGGTTCCTCCCTAGTTATATAGATGAGCACTTTTATAATTTGGATTTCAACTGGTAAGGTAGTGTGAGAAGTAAATGCTGTGGGAATAAATTGCTGAAAAGTGACTTTATATATATATATAAATATAAACTTTATATAATATACTTTATAGACTTTATATCATATATATATATATATATATATATATATATATATATATCTACTGATGAAAAATATTGGGAAGTTGAAAGCTGCAGTAAGTTGCAGATAACATTGCAGAACTACACTGAAATAAAATTTCTGAATCGTCTGCGTATAAGTCTTTACTTATAAACGTTCTGGACTCAAAATCTTTTTGAAGTAAAAGAAATATTTAAAGTTAATTTATTTAAATTACATTCAAGCATTACTACCCATATCTTAATTTTTATTTAATAGTTATTTAACGATGTGTTTTTTAAAGATAAAAAAAACTTTGTTAGTACATTATATTTATAAAATTTATGATAAACATTACAAAGGAAAAGACGACGGAAGAAAAAGTTAAAAGTTTTTGACTATATTTTCATTTACTCTACTTTATACCATAGTCTAGAAGGGGAGATTGTTTGAAATATTAAAAGTTTAACTTTTTCTCCTTTTAGTTCTTCAAAGTAAAAACTTTATTTTCTTAATGTATAGGTAAATGAAGCTTAATGCAGTACAGTGGGTTTAATATTAGTTTAAAAAAATATTAAAGATTAAAATCTGAGTAGAATTTTACACAAATTTTACAGTACCTTTTTCTTCAAGTTTAAATTTAACAATTAATATACAAGAAAAAGTAATAACAACCCAAGAAAAAGTTTCTTGTGATTACAATCGTAATAAAAAAGTTATTCAATTTTTTTTTAATAAAAATTGTGATGCCAATTCACAAATGTATTTCAAACTCCGATTTTAGGTGCCAAAATGTAAATTGACAAAAAATTCTAATGATATTTAAAAGTTTATATTTATGTTGAAAGCAAGAAATATTTTCTCGTTAACTTTTTTTAAATATTATTGTTTAGCTTAAATTTGGTTTTATCTCTAGTTATTAAAGCATGGTGGAGAATCTAAGAATTTGTACTTTAAACAGTCAAGGCTACAAAAGTAGTTCGGTTTATTCAAATACAGGATCGAAGCATTTTTGTAAAAGAAGAAATAACAGATATTAATGATACTAATAATATATTTTATATCAAAGTTTTGGTGTACACTCTGGGTTATTTTTTTATGTTACCAGACATACTAAAATAAAGTACACTGCATTTCAACTGGAAGAGGTAATTACGACCCCTCAAAATGTATACAAGTTTGCAAAACCTCTACAGAATGAAACCAGTCATTATTCATGTAAAATATACGAATTCTGTATTACACAATTCGATCAGCAAAATTCACAAGAAGACACAAAATTGTAAAAATTAATAATGAATTCAAACTTATTTAGTTTAATATATTTTAGGTTCCTAAAGTGTACTTTAACGTCAATTGTGATTTTCTGTATTTTTTCATCAAAATCGGTGAAAAATGGGCTTAGTTTAGCGTCAGTTAGTGATTTTTTGTATTCTTAAGTTCTACAGAGGTTGATTTTTATTTTGCGTCATTCACTCGTGATTAAAATTAGGTTATGTTTTTCATTTTTCATTAGATTAAACATAGGTTATATTAATTACTATTTGCAACGACAAGAAAAGTCATGTGAGTGTTTCATACCAGATTTTTTTCTTTAAAAATGATAGTAGTCAAAGATCGATGGGTGTTTGACTTCGTCTAGATTTTCACTTTTTCCATCTTAATTACTTCATTTTGAAAGAAAATTAATGTATTGTAATAAAGTAATAGTAGGTTTTATTTAAAAAATTACATTTAATTCTACATCATAAATATTACTACAAAAAATTTGATAAAATAAAAAGAAACGGAATGGTTGAACTTGAAAGATTTTCATGCACATGATTTTCCTTGGTGAAGCTAAATAACCCAGTGGTTAATGAGTTCCTATTATTAACGCAGCTAACAGCCTTCAATTCTTGAAAAACTTCTGAAAAATTGGAAAATATCTGAAGAAATTATTCAGTATTTACCAGTCAATTAGATCAAATTAACAGTTAAAAAAGTAACTGCGGAAACATAAACGAAGCTATCAATATTATTTCTTTATAATGATACTAACAAAAATTTTTGCAACAACAAATTGTGAACATTCCACGTGATTTAGCCATTAAGAAACAAAGAAAAATTATAAATTGATGGCCAAATGAAAAGGTATTTTGAAATGAAAGAGCCGTCATGTAATTCAAATGATTATGAATAATTCATTTTATTAAACGTTTCTGCTTTAAATTATTTCCGCCAAGTTGACTTAATTTTATGTTATATAATTGGCAGTGGCAATCATTGAAGGAGTGAGACGGAAGGGGGAGATTTTGAGTCAGGCTTAAGTCGTATATGCAAATATTTCTTTCTCTTTTCCACTGGTTGTACGACGATTTATTTTCCTTCTCTAACACATTTATTCCGAGATATTCTCTCTTTTAAGGGAACAGTTGAGTCGGAGTTAAGCATTGCTTCCTCTATTGATCTTCAAATCTGAATATTCTAATTTGTGTCGGAGAAAGTGCAAAATGGAAAATGGGAGAACCGGTTGGTTGGTACGCACAATTTCACGCCCCTCTTACTCCCTCCACTAAAACCTTCTCTTTCTAACCGCTACACCATCAAATCTCTCAAACTCGTAAAATATATCTTCACGGTGTGCCCTAACTTGAAATGTTGTAACTTTCTTATATTTAACAAAAGTTCTCTGCTGTTTTTCTATCCTACCCTTTCTTTCTTATCTTTTCAAAAAATCATTATTAAACAATTCAATTTTATTGTTTCTTTTTACTAAATAGGCCCATATACAATATAAACAAAACTCTTCCAAGTAACTAACTTACAATATAACAGTAACATTTTGTTATATATTGTTTTTGTTTTAAAATAACTTTTAAGAAATATCAACAAATTACAAAATTAACGCCAGTAACTTTCACTCGCAATGATGTTCCACTTTATTCAACACAACAAATCTATTTAAGTATAAACATTTATTTAATATTTAAGAATAATTTAATTAACTGGGATCCAAAATTGAAGACAAATAAGCTGATGCACTTTGATGTCACGTTTTTTTTTGTCATCAGTCTCTCGACTGGTTTGATGCAGTTCTCCAACCTGTTCTATCTTGCGTAAGTCGTTTCATATCTACATACCTGTAACACCCTACATCTTTTGTAATTTGCTTTATATATTCTAATCTTTGCCTCCCTCTACAATTTACTCCCTCAATATTACCCTCCATTATTAATAGCCCAATACCTGGATGTCTTAGGATATGCCCCACTAGCCTATCCCTTCTTTTGGTAAGATGCTTCCATATACTTCTTTTTTCATCCACTCGCCTAAGAACCTCTAAATTACTTATTTTGTCCACCCACCTAATCTTTAACATTTTCCTATAACACCACACTTCAAAAGCTTTTATCCTCTTCTTTTCTACAGCCCCTATCATCCACGTTTCACTTCCGTATAATGCTAATGATGTCATGTCTAATGCTAATGATGTCACGTATGGTCGTAAAACGTAGAAAAATTAATTCACAGACGGATAACAACGGGTGAATATGATTAAAAACAAAAATTTTTAGGAGACTGTTAGAATGTACGAAACATTTTAAACTACACCAGAACCAACGAATCCTTGCGGATGAGATCTATCTAATAAGAGCCAAGGTCAGGTGTGAGCTTCCTTTTGCTTTGTCTAACACAGTTCCAACAAACTTCACTGAGTTCTTATTCTTCCACATGAACTGGTAGCGCGTGCTTGTAGATGATACACAACCTAATATGGATCCATATTATGGAATTTTTAAAAATCTTTACAATCATCGTAAAAAACATTCGTTCATCAATTACGGCTAACATTTAAGAAAAATTCAATACGAATACAATTCTTATTTTTACAAAATATTGTGATACTTATCTCTAAGGTCCGCTTCGAAATCCGGGTAAATTAAATAATTATACACTATCATTTAAAATTCAAGTATTTATTACAATTGAAAATTACAATTAATAAAGTGACTAAAATCTACAAGTAAATTACAATTAAATTACTTATAATAAATAACAAACTAATTATAATTACAGTAACAATTAATAAACTTGAAATTTACTACTTACAAAAATTATACATAGACTAACTAATAGAGATTTTAGGTGAGCCAGTGGGCCTTCTGACGTTTCCAAATTGTTATAATTTTATATGAAAACTAACCTATTATATTTTGTTTATAAATACCTGTACAATAATGACTTATGATAAAATTGTTGCTTTTCGTATCAAGTTTGGAATAAATTTTTGTGGAAGAATATGTAAGAGCTGTAATATAAATTTTTTTAGAATTTCTAACTAGGGTTTCCTTGTCAAAGATGTTTCCGATAACACAAAAGGGTTAGACTTGAATCCAAAAGGGAAAGAAAGACGATTTGGGTAGTGGCATTGGTGAGTGGTTTTTGAGTGGGTGGTTTCGGGTATAAAGGTTGAGAATGGTTATGGTCGGAATTCCATTAGTGAAGCGGTTTTGTGCATATAGTTAACCTTCCAGGATGGACTTCCATTTAAAGAGGAAATTGCTTGGTTTATCCAAAAAGGACTCATCCTCCTTGTATTGCAAGCCTCTTAAAAACAAAGAGACCTATTTAAAGAGCTTTACTCGAAACGGGACCCCCTTGAAACCACTACACAAGCCAAGAATAAAACCACCATTGTCTCTTTATATGTTCACACTTTATTTCTGTATGCAAATCAACGCACTAACACGTAACACTAGCGTTACATTTCAGTTGCAATTAAATCTTCTGTAACATAGTTCCCCTTAGTTATTAGACTAATAGCAAAGGGGTTGTTATTACGCCTCAGCTTTACAAATAAAATAACGAATATTACTCAAATACTTAAAGAATACTTACTGGATTCCCTAAGGGAATAAAATAAATAGTTTTTTCGCTGGGTATGAATCAATTCAGATAGAAGTAGAGGCTACAATTTTAGATTGACTCAATCCGAAAAAATAAAGCTGCTGTCTCCCCCGTGAGTAACTCTTTACAACACAAAAAACTTAAAATAATTAGAAAATATCGTTGAAGATATTTTTGAGAAAATACTTTAGTTTTAAAATCTTTTACTTACTTTTATGCCCAAAAAAGTAATAGGTTTACCTAAAGAATAAAAACCTATGTACAATGAAAATTTACACAAAATTACAAGTGCGTGCATGATTACTGTAAACTAATTTCGTTTAATAGGTCGTTGATAAAAAAATATAACTTTTAGTTAAAAATTAAGCAAAGGAATTTGTTCATAATTTCACTTCAGAAATAAAAACAAATAATTAAAAACGAGCTATCTTATTTTTTTGATCTTGTACTAGGCACGCCCAGGTATTAAATACCTGGGCAGCATATTCAAAAAGAGAAATCACAAGTAGAATTGGACAGGCCAGGCAGGCGACACAAACATTAAACTCCATACTCTGGTCTACAAATATAAAAAAATGTACGAAAATTAAAATCTATCATTCCATTGTACAGAGTATATTGTTCTATGGCTCTGAAACATGGTAATTGACCAAAAGAGACAGGCAAAGAATAAATGCTGTGGAGATGGATTTCTTGCGCCGGAGTAGTTGTGTTTCAAGGATGGATCGAGTACAAAATTCGGAGAAAAGGAACAGAATGGGGAAAATGGATACAACAGTGGAGCAAATTGAGAAGAAGCGCCTTATATGGTTGGGACATACATAGAGGATGAGAGATGAAAGGTGGCCCAAGAGAATGCTGAATTGGGATCCACCTGGAAGAAGAAGAAGAGGAAGACCGCCCGAACTGTGGAACAAGCAGGTGTATTCCGATATGAGGAATAGAAATCTTGTGGAGGGGGACTGGATGAACCGAGAGAGATGGCAGATGGGATGCGAGAAGCGGCTGGAGCTGTAGATCAAACCCGCTTATATATACTAGGCACGCACCCAGAACTTTGTCGGGGGTCAAAATAAAATATCTGCGATATTTTATGTAAAATAAATTTAATATATTTAAAATAAAATATCGCAGATATAAACACGCACAGATATTAATCAATTTTTGACGTATAAGGTCAATTTTAAACCAGGTGAGGTGACTTTAGACGTTTCTGAAAGCCGTTTTTTCCGCTCAAATTCTCAGCATTCGTTCACTGTAGGCTTTTCTTCTTTCTTTTGTCCATTCGGTGTTCGGATTTTGCTCTTCATGGAAGCCAGAAAGTCCGTAATTAGTTGTCTGATTTTGGATTATTGATTTCTCTTGGTTTATTCCGATTTTCTCAATATCCTTTCTGACTTCTTTAAGACATTTTATTCGACACCTTAGATCTATTGCTTAGTGTCATAAAAACTTCTTTTGATATAATATATTTAAATATTTTTAAAAATTCTTTGCACACAATGCAGACTTAGGAATGTCGAAATATGTAGGCCTACAAACTGAGACGTAATCAGTGTGTTTAAAAAGTTCTTGATTTTGACATTTTTTGTCTATATTTTTGTTTTTATGTTAATTTTGACTCTTCTGCATAAATAAAAATACAATATTTTTAATGATAATAGTTTTAAAATTATTGCGAAATATGTCACAATTAGATAATTCCAAAAAATATAACAAGCTTTAATTTTTTTTAAATATATGAGAAACAATGCATGCGTATATTGATCATTGAAACAATAGTATAATGGACAATTTTATTTCAATATTCAATGGCGAGAAGGTAGGCCTAACAAAAGCAATAAGGGATTTAACCAATAACATTTTTGTAATATCTGCATATTTTATAATGTGTACCTGCGTCTTTTGTTTTAAAACATTTGTCCATTGTATACACCCGATGGAAAGTACAGGTCAGACAATGTGATTATAAAATATTAATGATTCCAACTGAACAAGGATATTTTTACACCCTCTTGAGTATATTTTAGGAACAAATGTAAAAATTTTGGGGGGCAGATACCACCCTCTGACCTCCGCTGGATACGTTTCTATGTACGTACAGCATATAAAATTTATATAATAACTATTTATTTAAGTTTTAACTTCCAACAGATACACATGCTGCAGCAAAGTATTAACCTTTTTATAAAAATAGCTTTTCCAAAGTAAATTCTTCCGGCTACTACTTAATTCTCTAATTTATTCATTCATCAGAATCCCAATATACTCACTTACATTACGTCAATCATATATTTCGAAACTACCCATAACAGACAGGTAGAAAGTTAAATTAGTTGCACTTAATGTATTAAATACAGGGCTACAAAAAAATTCTGTTTCTTATCACATGGTCAGGCAATTAAATGACTGAAGTGTTCAAGAACAGAAGAGGTAAAGGAGCAAAAGACAAGTCAGAGTTATCTCCTCTGAAAATAATGAATTTCATTACACAGCCAAACCCCGTGGCGAATGAAGTGAAGGTGTCAATTGCAGGGTGGAAAATGCGTACTTTTCAAACGGCCTGGCATGCTGATAAGTATACTTTTTAACTCAGTGAGGAAGGTAATTGTAAACTACCTCACTCCTTGTTCTACTTAGTAAAACATCTAGAGGTTCAAACCTGCCTTTCGGCTTATGACCTAAATAACAACAATATTTCGAATATTGTATCGTAGATTCAGAGAAAAACTTTAGAATCAAAATAATCCGTTATTACGCAATCTTAATTTTCCCTATTTATTTGCAACAAAAACTTAAACGCCGATCACGTAGAGGCAAGATGAACTTAAACCATTACTATTACAAAAATTAAATTAAAGTTTAACATAGTGTTTACATCTTCTGGAGCACCCTTTTAGTTGTACTAATTACCTAGTAGTAAAACTGAATGAAATAATCTACAAAGAAATATTCAGCATAAATATAAAGGCAACGTAAAAGTGATATTTAATCATACATATACACTTTCAGTGTATTTAATTAAAAAGTACTGAGGATTACGGTAATTGGTATCATTACGAGTGGATACTTAAGGGAATAAAGTGGAAAATCTAGCTTATAAATAAGAGACTGATATTAACGATCTGTTAAAAGAACCAAAACGTAAAAAAATTAAAAGTAATAAATTATAACTAAAAGAATAAATAGATACTGCACATTCTTATAATTACGTAATGTAATATAAAAATTAACGGTTTAAAAGAACCTTTAACACTATTCTATAAAAAAAGTGTTCAATATTTAATTTCCTATATATATATTTTAATAAAGTTAAATATTATTAGAAAAATTTAAAAGCGGTGATTTTTATTATTTGAATAAGATATGAAGGAACACGATCAATTTCCTCCGATACTGGTAATAACTTGAATATTCCCTTTTTAGGTCGAGACAAAAAGAAAACGAAGATAGGGGAACAATTTTAAAAATATAGATGGGGTTACTTCACCCTAAAATGGAAGAGGAGTTGCGTTAAGTGTACTATAAAAGAGAAGGTTGATGTAAGGAGAAAGGGAGGGCTACCTCCATCTACAGTCCCGGATCAGTTCAAACACGATTGGAAGGCAACCCAGATCTTAATCTAATCTAATTTTATCTAATCTGTTAAAATTTAGAGTATGTCTCTTATATCCCAATTTATTTTCCAACATTTTTCTTACCCTATGTACAATTGATTTACATTAATCATAGTCTTGTTAACTATAATTTATTAACAAAATAGTAATATATACTTTAGAGAAAGAAAATATTGGTTTTTCTTAAAACCAACCTAAGAACGATAGACACAAATAATTTTGTAACTTGTAAACATTTATTTCAAAAACTTGAAACTATATAATTCTGGACAATTAACAAATGTTTAATGTAAAGAAAATAAATTGGACATGCATTATGAATTAAGTAGGGGCCTACATCAATTCCCAATGAATTAAATTCTTGAATTGATAATCTACGCTCCAGGAATTTTGTAGGAATTCAGTCTTTACATCACACAATGTCATTTTCTATATAATTTTTATGTGAATGTATGCTATGCTACATATACAGAAGATCCCTATTCCACTGTCGTTTCAGTCTTCCTGCCTCCGGAACACTTCTATGAGTTAAATCCTGTATTAAAAAGTTGTAATTGTTGCATAATTTGTTGTAGAGTTGCGTGCAGTAAAATTATGATAGATCATATGTTATGAATGGAATTTTGAGGTCTGATTACTGATATAAGATGGTACACAAATAGCAAGTTACAAAACTTTGTTTGAAAGGTCTAAAAGAATTTAATGTGGCTTTACATTGCAGGGCAAAATATTTGCAAGCCATATACTCTAATATACGAAAGACTTAGTTTCTGTTTTAATGAAAACTTTGGTTTTAAAACAAAACACGATAAAAATTTTAAGTTTCGGAAAGTTGTCGGCGCTTTGGTTTTATAGGTGGACCCCAGGTGAATTTGCTAACAAGGAAAATTCCTAAATACTTCATTTTTGTATCTCGTGAAGTATAAATTAAATTTATTTTAAAATACTGGTAGACAAGTACTTCATCGTAAATTGAATGTTACTTGAACAGATTTCTGTAAATTAGTCCACTCGAATAACCACTCTTGTAGTAGGTAAACTTGGGAAGCTTGATATGCAGATTCCGAAAATAATTCTAATTTTTAAATTCACTACACAATGCACTAATTCAAGGCATCATTTCAGATGCCTGGGAATCCAGCCCAAAGCGTACAAAAAATGGTAAAAGATTTTCTCTTAAGTTATCATTTTGAATTAAATTGCTTACTTCCCACAGGGTTCCGTTTTGGATCTACTTCTCTGCACTCTGCACACATCTGATTTCCCAACTGTTCCGGATTATTTAACAGCTACAACATTTTCTTCATTTGTCAGTGGTGTAAACTATGAAAAATTAAATTTAATGAACAAAAATCACACTACATTTCGTTTACACTTTGTCAGAAAACTTTTTTATACTATGATAATACTTAGTATCACAGACAGAAACATTTAAGTATTTAGGCCTTATACTAGACAGTAGCCTGACATGGAACCACCATACACGAGAACAACGTATTTCGCTGAATCACTGGTAAAATAATTTTGTGCTCTCTACTCCAATGTAGATCACAGTTACCTATTAAAACAGCACTAAATTGTTACAATTACTTATTCCTCCAATGTGGATGTAAGGAGCTTTGATCTACGGTTTGGCAAAAAATCAAATTAAAAAGATACAAACTTTTTAAAACAAATTTTTACGTTTAATCACAAGTAGTTCCTACTACATACGAAAATCTATCATACGTGGAGACCTCAGTAATTTCTTGATTCGTATCAATAATATACGTCGTATAGTCCATTCGAAATAGCATGATAGTATTACTTAAATGGAATAAAAAAACAGAGGGTATCTTGTAATGAGCTACCACTTAGAATAATAAGAATTGCACTAAGAATAATTAAAAGGAAAATTTTACTTTCGAAAAGGGACTTTTTATTCAGAAAAGCTACCGCCATTCATAGACTTATATCATGCTATTTTGAATTGACTATAATAAGATCGTTGTTTAATAGTGAAAAAAGGTAAGTTGATGATATTCTTATGAATTTTGGACACGGCTGCTAGGAAGCAAGCAAAATTGTTGCGACTGATATAACCATAATATATAATTTACAAACATAATATGTTTGTAAACATATTATGTCCATGGACCATAATATAAACCGTAATATGTCCTGGACATAATTATTATGTACAAATAGGTAACGTATGTCATATATTTTATACATAATCGTTTCCACACACAGTAATTGTATTTTTTGTATTGTGTTTTACTTATTGTATTTTTTGTATTGTGTACTTTTTGAAACGTTCTAAAACATTCTGTCTGGAAGTTTCTACAAGGCTAGCGTAGCAGCCTATAAATAGGTATGCACTAACCAATCCACAACAAATCTTGTTCGAGAGCTTGCGCGCTATAAAGTTGAGTAAAGTCTTTTGTCGTTCAGATTTTCAATATCTTATTATTTTGTAACAACGAATGTACTGCTGTGATGTTAAAGACCTTAACGAATTTATAGATAAAATATTGGTTTTAGTGGTCAGTGAGAATGTTTTCCAATAAGTTTAAAGATGATCGGTTTGAAAGTCTTCATTGCTGTAGTTTAATGAATTTGAACAGGTTAAATGTTATGAAGTTTAACTCTTAAATATTTGACCTGATATGCTTATAAAATGTCTGAGTTTGAAAATGTACGGAAAAAACATGAATGAAGGAAAATAAAAATTTACATATTCATTCAATATTACCTAAATTTTCGACTTGAGACAAAACTAAATTTAGTTCATTGTAGAAATTATTGCTTATTAAAAAAACAATACCAAATATTCTGAAAAAATAAAGAAATTTTAAATAATATATGAATACTTTTGTTAAACATGATGTTAAAATTAATTTAAAATGGTTCTGTAATATACGTAAAACATTAATCTATTTTATGCACAACGCCTTAAGCGATATTTTGCAGCAATAATGCACCGTACATAATTTAAAACGAACAAATAAACTGAACTGAAACAAACAATATTTAAAGCCATAACAGATTACAAATATAATATTTAATGGAAGTACAAATTGAATAAATATTACTCAAAATTGCCTAAAGACTAACAAATAACTGATTTATAAAATTACTTTGGTTAATCGGTAATTTCTGTACTGGATGTTCAAAAACTAGCTTAACAAAATAAACTTTTAAATACTTGTCAGGTTGCTATTAGTCTAATACAGGTGTGTCCTTCTGTAATGATAAGTCAAAAATGACGGAAAAGTTTACACAACGATGTAATTAACGCTTACCAGAATAATTTATCTTCGATAAAAGTAATGGATTTTTCATTAGACAGTCACATTTTTTTTGTAAATTCATGGATGTTGTCGTTGCAGAAACGGAAGCTAAAATTTTCTTCAGTTGAACCAACTTCCAATAAAATAAAAATTTATATTGTATCTCTCATTCACTGGTGATAGAGGTGTTATATTGCGAGGAAATATTTTGAGGACAACGTCTTAAGACAGTGTCCATCAACTAAATTTTATTAAGGTCCGTTTAAATTTCTGACGAGACTGCTTACTTAGATCTACCATGCCGACTGTAAAAATGTAGATATGGAAATCATATTAAATCTTAATCGTAATTGTTAATTTCGAAAAGGTTTCAGCAATAATTATTAATAATTTCAAACTACTGTTTGGTCGTACACAAAATTTGTAATTTTTTGTATTTTGTAACGCGGCGCTATTTTGAGTTGCTCTCAGCTTGATCGCACTTGTCCAGCGACCATCAACTCTCTTCAGATTAACTTGGTGTATCTCATGTTGACATTACCACTTGCTTCAAAATGAACTCAGCCTAAATATAAAAAATCATATCATAGGCTACACGAAAATAAGATTTACATACAAAAAATATTTTTTAGAACTCGCGATCCGCCAAAAATGAGTCTAAAAAACTGACAAACCTAGAAATGAACTAAACAACTAGTAGTAAACAAACCGAGCGACGTGATTGATCTTATTCATAGAGTCTAATTTATGTGAACTTTAGTGCAGTGTTGTTTTATTAAATTTGAAGTTTTGTACGTACTACGTAGTTTATTCTAGATTTTATTTTATCATAATGTGAAAAGATCAAACAAAATATTATAAAAAAGCAAATTAATGAAAGTTTCCTTTTCACAGGAACTGGTGAAACTTTAGAGCTAAAAGTTTTACCAGTCTTAAAACTTACTGTGGAATCTACAATTGTCATGAAAGCTTGAATAAGTGTTATTATTTTAAGTTTACAGTGAGAAATAATAGATCACAGATGATTGTTCAATGAGCTAGTTAGCTAGTTAAATAAGGCTTAAATGCTTTTTTTGACACTTAATTGAAATTTAGTATCTGTTAATGTTCCAAAACTTGATTTACTTGAAGGAGCGCGCAGTCATCACCGCAGTCCTACAGTTGGCCAAGAAGATCTCTTGGCCAGAGACGCTACAAACGTCTGCGCTGAGCACCCGGTATCGCCCTAGTGTACATGTTTTGTATGAGAGGGTTGTCATGTAATTCAAATTTGTCATGCATCGTCTGTATAGTTGTTTTGCGACATCAATTATGAATGGGATTTGTAAGTCTTTGTGCAACATTGAGTTTGTGATGTAAAAGGGGCATTGCGTTATCGTTCGTAGAATCTAGTTCTGAATCACTTGTATACGTTTCTTGTGTTAAGATTTAGCAGATCCCCAAAGTTGAACTCCATATGTCCAGAATGGTCTTAAGCCTGTCTTGTAGATCGTTAATTTGTGTGACATGTTTAATTTAGAACGTCTATCGAGTAAGCGTTTCAGTTGACAGAAGCGTGTTTTGAGTTTTTGCCGTGTGTGTGTAACACGTTCGTTCCATGTAAGTTTTCTGTCCAAGTGTAAGCCTAAATAGCGTGTTTGAGTAGTGTGAGGCAGCGGAATATTATTTATGTAAACGGTTGGGCAGTTTTGTCGTCTAAGAGTAAACGTCATTTGTTGCGATTTGTTTTCATTAATTTTAATTTTCCAAAGTTTAAGCCACGGCTCTATCAGGTGTAAATGGTTTTATGTCTTTTGAGTTGCATTTCAACCGCAAGTACTGCCATATCATCAGTAAACATAGCCATAGTTGTATGGATACAAGTATCCATAATTCTAGATTAATAAAATTTCAACAAAGTGTATAACATTTATGAAAAAAAAATCAGCCAGATTGAGCCACTAGTTATTGTACCTTAGCAACCACTTGCACCTTAAACATTTATTCAGAATTATAGTTTTTAAACATATAATTTCGATTATTAATTAAATTTAATTACCATTCATAAATTTATTTTTGGTTCGAACAGCACCAGAATAAGCAAACTAGTTTGCTGAAAAAAATATACAATGAACCCGGCAAATGTAGTTAAAAGAGACGTAAGATCTCATTAATTATTTGCGCAATTAAGTATTCCAATTTAAATTTGTTTTACGGTCAAGAAAAAAATCAATTCAAATGAAAACACTGTTATGGGAAAAAATCTACTGTAAACAATTGCATGTTTAATTTTAATTAAAAAATTTAAATATTTATAATTTTATCTTAAATTCAGTTTAAGTACGCTATAATAGAGATGCAGTTTACTACGTTAAATCAGAAATTTTCTCATCCTAATTAAAGGTTTAAACTTTTCCACGAGCGTTTATCTATAAATAAACGTAATATACTGTATGTTATGTAAACACTGTATTGTAACGTTTTATCACAGTAATCCAGAGTTATAAATTTGCAATTTCCTTTGCTGTTAAATTTTTATCTTTTCGTAAACAATAAATAATATTGCTGAGTTCATACTGTATGCTGATAATAAAGTCGGAAAATAAAGTTTTCCGAAGTAAACTCTGTAAAAGTATGCAAATATAATCCTTAAATCTTCCTTAATAGTTTCTTTCATAACAGTTAAACAAACTTTATTAAAATTGTACAATGTATTTCATGTAGTTGACTTGTGCTCGTATATTGCTTAGCAGTAACAAAATGACATATCACGATAGATCATGAAAAACCTGAGGAAGCATGACACACGAGGGGTAAAGGGGGAAAAGCATTAGTGCGCATGCGCTACTGCTTTAATTTCAGTACAACAAACATAATAACTTATACTATACCCAGAGCATAGCCTATACAGTATATCGCGGAACCTTTTGTAGGTTAACGGTACGAATATAACTGTTTGTTACCATACAGAAATGTTAGTTTCTCGAAAATGTGGGCAGACTATTCACAGTGCTGAACGAAATCTAATATGCAGTGTAATGAAATGCTGTGAAGTTGAAACTAAACAAAAATGCCTTTCAATGCCTCTTAACAAAAGCCATAAGCGAGTGGCTAACTACTGTGATGTTTCTCTTTCCACAATTCAAAAAATAAAGAAGGAAAGTAAAGACGTGAAGAAGCAATTCTTCAACAGTTTTGTTGACACCTGGTAAAAAAAAGAAGCGGTTAGGTAGACTAGTGAGGCTGATAGTGAAGACGCCGATGACAGTAATCGTAAAAAAGGCGATTCATTCGTAGAAAATTTGTTCCAAATAAGGTAGCTGGTAATTGTAGTAAATCAAACATTTCTAGTCGTGTAATAAAGCTATAGGCAGTATTACAGGTCAGATTTATTTCTTATAAGGTTTATGAAGAAACATTTTTCTCAGATTAAACCACAGCTTACAAAATGTACGTAAAAACTGCAAGGTAGTGAAATGTACGATTAGTGTCTCACTGTTGAGGTTGGCAGCACTGTCATATTTTCACTTCCCTTCCTTACAGCCCATCCATAATCAAAAGGCAATCTCGTGACTTCAGTATCTATTACTCCATATTGTAACGTTAGTGTATAAATGTAGCTATACGTAAGCGTGTGATTTTATTAATTTGGAATAAAGTGGATATAAAACAACACAAAATTTAAGTTTTTTGGTATGTAACAGTAACAAAATTATTAATTAAAATATAGAGTTATAATTTAGGTACAGTACTAAGAAATGACTTTTCCCGCAACCATAACTAACACGCACCGAAAACAACATTTTATTATCTGGAAAAATCCTATAACTGGCACCATGCCGATCCTGAGAGTGCCGGATATTAGAGCTGTTTTTTTACTGTCAACATTTTATCAACCAACACAGCCAGAAAGAGTACAATAGTTATATTATGTGGGAACCATGATAAACGAGTAATGGGACCATATACAGGAAATTGAATTCCGTATAGGCAAAGAAAGAGCAGCATTTAATAAATTAGGTCCTATTTTCAAGAATCACAACCCCTTATTCTTGCAACAAAAAAGAGGCATCTAAAATGTTATATCTTTTCTATGCTCCTGTACGGTGTAGAGTCCTGGTTCTTAGATGAAGCCACCAAAAGGAAGCTGGAGGTATTTGAGATATGTTTAGACAAATGCTGAGGATCCCATATATTGCTCGGATGAAAATTTAGGTGTTTTCAGGAGAATGAAGGAAGACGTCGAAATCATTTACACGATCAATTGTAGGAAGCTCCAATATTTGGGAAAATAATGCAAAATGAACCAAAATATTTGTTACTATAAGACATTCTGCAGGGGGAAACGTATGGAAAAAGAGGACCTGGAAGAAGGGTGCTGTGGCTGCAAAATCTGAGAACTTGGTTGTATCTCCACTGTTGTATGTCCGTATTTTGGTAGTAATATTTATTTATTTCTAACGATGTTGGTTCGGATGGCTGATATTCAGATAATCGACGCTCCTGTGTAGTTCGTTTTTATATCTTGATAATTTTTTGAAGAAACATTGATAGCAGTGTCTTACTGTGTCGAATCCGTAAGAAACCTTAAATATTGTGAATCGTTCAAAGCGTTCCGTACTTATACAAGATATCGATCTACGTTACTCGGTATAACAGATTCGTATAACTAGGAACCATGTGTTTAGAAAATAATGATATAGCTTTCAAATATTTTTGATATAAGGGAAAGAAAAGTCTACGAATTAGATTATATAAGCATTTTGTTCTGTGTATAATATTAAAAAAGGTTTAAACAAATTAATTTATTCTGATTGATGTTAAAAATTAATATAGAAATTACAATCCCTCCTTTCTAGTTAGGCAAATAACTGTATCCTTGATATTAAAAGAAGATTTTCAAATAAATTATAACGATAGAACATTATGAAACCGATGTAAATAACGAAAAACGAAAGAAAGAAGAAAATGTAGGAGAGAGGGACCATGATTGATTTCTTTTTAACCTGTCAAAACTACCATAAATTTTACATTCATTTTTTTAACTTGCAAAGAACTTCCTAACCGGGATACTTAAAATATTCCAACCTACTACTTACGGTGTTCCTTGGTTTTCCTTTATAACATGTAGCTAACGTTTTTACTGTATTCTACGTATTATACGGAAATCATCACCAATACCCCACCATCATTAAAACGATGGTTCTATATTATTTTTTAACATGTCATCAATCATAGTAAAGTTTGGTTCGACATTTTAAAATTCAGTGTTAATAAGAAATCGTAAAACCTCTACTCTCCAAACACATTTTCCTTTGTACAACATGAATATTATAACATTCCTTCAAACGTAAAGAAAATAATAGTACACAAAAATATAATCTGGAATAAATTGGTTTCAAATAAATTCAAGCCACGCAAATATTAGAGGAGTAAACAAATTTAAAATCTGCCATCAAAAAAGCTTTTGTAGTTTTTATCAAATTGTAAAAATTGTAATTTTTGACAGACTCAAGAAGTGATTTAGATTCCCTTAGAAATATTGACCAAGATGAACCAATAATTCAAGACATAATTAACGCCAATCACAGACAAGGGACGATAAAACAATCATTCTTTTGTAGATCCCTTTCCATTTAAAAATCAAAGGGAACGGAAAAACCGATCAAGCCAAACGCGCTACTGCATGCTCGAATGGAATAAACAAATCTTCCCATCGAGACCTACAGAAAATGTTAATAAACAAGTTAGAATTAATTTGGAAAGAGCTGTGGAAGACTTTAACAACTAACTTAGGCTACATGTAAAGACTGACATTCAAGACTTACAACCAGAAATTTTAGATAGCAGACTAAACCAAGAGACATTACACGACTTTGAATCGGTCACACTAAAAATGATAACGCGACTATAATAAAACTAATTGTAAAAAAATTAATGCTGCTATATTTTTAGAAAAAAAAAATCATTCTATTTCAGTAGATACTGTTCGGTTGTGTGCTCGACTATACCATCATGTAGGCGTAAGACCAGTGACGTAAATTTGACCAATCAAAGAAGATATCGCTTTCTCCAATCAGATAGCTGGATTTCACTCCCTCACTCTCTCTCTGTCTAATTGCTATGAAAGTTTTTTTATTTTTGCATCGCGAAGACTGCAAAAAGGGAGTATAGGACATGTCAAGATAAAACTGATAAACAAAAGTTGTTTTTGTTTAGGTCATCCGCCAAAAGGCTGGTTTGAACCCGTAGAGGTTTTACTAAGTAAAACGAGGAGTGAGGTGGTTTACCATGCCTTCCTCACTGAGTGGAAAAGTATGCTTATCAGCATGCTGGGGTCTCTGAAAAGCACATATTTTCCACTCTGCAAATGACATCTTCACTTCATTCACCACAGAGTCTGGCTGTATAGTGAAATTCATTACTTTCAGAGGAGGTAACTCTGACTAGTGTCTTTAACACCTCTACCTCTTCTGTTCTTAAATGATTCAGTCATTTAATTGGCTGACCATGTGATAAGAAACAGAACTATTTATTTTAGCCCTGCAACGAACAGATTGAGTGCAAATAATCTGACACTCCACCTGTTTATTATGGGCAGAAAAACAAAAGTTAATCACTATGATAAATTCATCACTTACCACTAAAAATTTGCTTCTGCTACTGCTTATTTCAGTAGGCTTGTCATGAACCCCTTTGTATCAAGTAGTACACAGAATTTGTTTAATTAGAAGTTAAATACTTTTCAATCATAAACTATTTTAGAAAGGAATTCGTACACACTGTAAAATTTTTCATCAATCAAGTATTGTTTTAGTTTTTTTTTAAAATCACTTAAATTGTCACAACTTTTTAAACCTTGTGGCAATTTATTGACGCAAATGAATGAAATCGAAAAATTGAGTGACATAGCTCCCGGACTCCGATGAAAAAACATCAGTCATTTTACAAGAAGAGAAAATTATGTTTCCCCTCACCAATCCTTATACATATTTTATTTTCCCATTTCTGCATAAAAATCATTATGATATCAAGGTAATTTTTATTAATTACAGTTTAAAAAGTTTAAAACTCATTTAAATTATCCTTGTGGTGGAATATTAATCTACTTAACTATGATTTCCCATTTTCAAGGGTGGACCAATTTAGTAATTCTTTGTTTATTTTTTATTACTGTAACCACTACGGTACTGTGGTAATGTGTTAGTACTTAAAATTATATGTACTAGCACACAGTTTTAATTGCTTAAATAGTCAAAGAAGATTATTAAAATATTGCGTTCCTCTAATATTATACGAGAATTTGGCCTACGTATGTTTGTGTGTCCAATGGTTTTTTAATTTTTTTGAAAATTCATTTTTGAAGGTTTCAGGATATAAAAATCGGATGCGCTAAGTCTCATATTTACAAAAAATCCATAACTCGCTAAATTAAGAAATAATATAGGGTTCACCGCATCTAGTTGGGGCCAAATTTATTATAACAATGAAAGGATTACTAACCCTTGACCCTTAAGACTCCCAATTGAAACTTTTTTGAAAATTCGTGTATAGAGAGTTTCAGGGTCTACAAATTGAATGCGCTAGGTCTCATATTTATAAAAATTTTATAACTCGCTAAATTAAAATAAAGGGTTCAACGGATCTAGCTGGGGCCAAATTATAATAATTAAAGGTTTACTAGCCATTGACCCTTAGGATTTCCAATTTTAATGTTTTTGAAAATTCGTGTATAGAGGGTTTCTGGGTTTACAAATCAAATGCGCTAGGTCTCATATTTACAAAACTTCTGTAACTCGCTAAATTAAGAAATATAGGGTTGACCGCATCTAGCGGGAGCCAAATTATAACAATGAAAAGATTACTAGCCGTTGACCCTTAGGATTCCCAATTCCGTCACATTTATATACCTGCTTACTTGGCCACCACTCCTGGTTTAAAGAATATTCTACATGCCATACGTAGGTACTTTCCCTGGTCCAATAAAAATACAAAGATGATACACAATTATAAAGCAGTGCACCAAATCCAAACAATCAGCGCAGTGGCTCAACGAGACTTATCGCAACATTTCTACGTTGTAATGACTTTAATCCATATTTTTATTACCTACTGTTTAACTACTTATCAGTATAAAAGTACAAATCTTATTAACCCGTACTCATTTAAATTTTTTTTGCACATTGATAGGCTCTTTAGAAATTCCAATTTGCCACGGAGAACGAATGCGTTTGAATATCAGAGTACGAATGAAATGTTGTTTAAACCATGTTACGGAGGAGAAGTAAACTTATACACAACTGTGACGAAATTGGGAATCTTAATTGTCAATGACTAGTAATTCTTCATTCTTATAATTCGGCCTCCGCCAGATGCGTTCAAAATGTAAAAACAGTATCTATTATCAACCCATTGTGTTACCATTCTCTTCGGAAATCGATCATTAATAATCTAGTACAACCGAGCCAAGCTCGGTAACCGGGTACTACAAAATTACGAAAAAGAGTATGAAAATATCCAATTCAAAAGAATTTAACGATACCTATAGAAAATATTGATCATCAGACCGGTAAACGAGCTCACAAAATTATTTTATTATTGGTGTAAAGAGGTTTTCTCTTCCTACTGTCATTAACCACATGGTAACTGCATTTTTATGCTTTATGATGTCCGGTATATACGATATTTAGTTGTAAGGAGATGTAATAAGCTCACGGCTGATAATCGTAAATTTGTTCGACTTTCTCTTTAACCTCCTCAGTCGAACGTCAGGTAGGCGTTGCGTGTGCATTTTGTATTGTGCGGTTCCAAGCACCGTGTAGTTGTGGGGTGAAGGGTACGGGTGAGGTATATTGAATAAGTGACGCATGCTGGGAGAACGATTGTTGTATAACTCTGATACAAAACATTACTTTTCAAACTTTCCGTATTTAACATATTATTTGTTTCTATTTATTACATTTATTTATTTACATATTTTGATATAAATTGGTAAGTTAAATATTATGAATTCGACCAAGTTAATAACCCGGTAGGTATTTGTTAAATTAATGCGCTGGATGATAAGAATACTTTTTAGTCTAGTTAGTACACGCTACCACTACAAATGCAGCAACAGTGAAATGCTACAAACACTCATTCATTTTCCCACTACTATAACAAAGCACTGCATTCCTTTCAAATACACGGAGTTGGGACTCAAACAATAGATTATCTTTTTATTTTTGTGTGTTCTGTTTGTTTGTTTGTTTGTTTGTTTGTATGAGGTAATCTCAGAAACTACTGAACTAATTTAAAAAATCTTTCATTGTTGCATAGCTTAGAACTTCCTGATCAATATAGGCTATGGCGCAACTTTCAGTAACTTTAATTAAGTGAGTTAAGCAACTTAAACTGTGATGATGTCGCATGTTTTAGTTTATCGGGTGCATAGCATTTCTATTTTTCCAAGTCCTCTGGACGGTGTATTTTTTGAGCTAGAAGCACGATTTCAACTTATATATTTCATAGAAAAACGTGAAGAATAACATTCGATTCCAAAAACATTAAAAATTCGAAAATATTTAAAATTTTTATTTTGCACTCGTATTTTTATTTTTTTTCATTCGACAAGTAGCGAATGAGTTATATATTTCCAATTACTCTGCGTACCGCACCCACGTATTAGGTATCTCTCTGTCTCTTATCTCAGCCATATATCAACTGTCTCTTTCTTTTCCATCGGTATTCTTCTATTCATGCTATTCAATTCTGTTAAATCGCAGGGACAAAGATTTAAAACGGTGGGGATCGATTTGAGACAAGAGTGCTTCCTTCACTCATGGACAACTTTATGCCGGACTTTCTAGAGCTGGAAGTGCAGAAAACAATTTATTTTGCTACTACAGGGCAACAAAACCACAAATATTGTATATTGAGAGGTTTTAAAATAATTTAATGAGGCCTACATTAGCTGCTGTGAAGCGAAGCGAGCGGGGGTTGCTAGTCTATTATATATTATGTAGTGTATTTTCGATATATCTTAGACTGGGCTCTTTGTAAGCGAGCCAAAGTTCTAAGAACTGAATATTTTAACCAAATACACCTCAATAAGTATTTACAAACAGAAAGGAATTTTACATTGAGTAAGAATGTTAAAAAAATTATGAGGTATTTATTTGAAATAAACGAAATCCTGAAAAAAGTTTTTCAATTCTTTAGCGACACATTTACTTTAAGATTAATGTATACGAAGTTTACCAGAAATATTCCACAGAAAAGCAAGAACAAAATTGCCGATCTAAAAAATAAAATGATGTAATTTGTTTTTTAATAAAAATATGAAGCTGAGCAATTTTTTGTGTCCATTTTTCTTAACAAACATGCAACACATCATTTGCAGATATTCATTTAATTTAGAAAAAGATGTGAGTTGCAAAATGTGATGGGGTTATTACTTTTGTGTATTATACGAGTGCTACTGACACGTGAGCGATGACATTCAGACACTTCATAAAGTATATTTTATATTTGTATGTATGCACGCAAATAAAGTTATGTAATACTGGTACAGTCTGGGAAAAATAAAATTCGTACTCAATGTTTTATTAAAATAACAGTGCACGAAAAACTGTACAGCCAAACATGTTTTTTTTGTAGCAAATACGAACACTTGGTTTTGTCACATCGTTGTTTTTTTTTATAACCGCAAAAAGGTAGAGTATCACACTTTTTACGTGAACATTTTTTCTGTTATTTTATTATTTCATGTCCTGTCAACTGCAAGGTTATTAACAACAACGTTAGTTAAATGAAAAGGTATTATGTGAGATACACGAGTAAATGTTTAGATAAAATTTGATACAATTAGTCTGGGGACCATTGTCTTGTTAGTCGCTTACGTACTATCAACGCTACCGAACATGTAAATTGTTTATTAATTTTAAAGCTGGCTTGTTTAATTTTTCTGGACTGAAAACTAGTGGGTCAAAATCACTGAAAAATCTTCCCATCTTACATTTAAGGGACTAACCGATACCGTTGTTGTTTAGGTCATCAGCAGAAAGCCTGGTTTGAACCTGTAGAGGTTTTACTAAGTAAAACGAGGAGTGAGGTGGTTTACAATTGCCTTTCTCACTGAATGGAAAAGTACACTTATCAGTGTGCCGGGCCCTCTGAAAAGCACATATTTTCCACTCTGCAAATGACACCTTCACTTCATTCACCACAGGGTCTGGCTGTATAAGAAATTCATTACTTTCAGAGGAGATAACTCTGATTAATGTCTTTTACACCTCTACCTCTTCTGTTATTAAATGATTCAGTCATTTAATTGGCCGACCATGTGATAAGAAACAAAACTATTTATTTTAGCCCTGCAACGAACAGATTGAGTGTAAATAATTTGACACTTCACCTGTCTCTTATGGGCAGAACCGAAACCATGTAGGTCTAAACGTGTATTTTCAGTGAAAACTCGATTTCAGAACATCGAAATGGAAAAGTAGGCTTCGTTTTCTTCCCTGTATATTACCTCATAGTTCAGAGAGAGTAAAAACTAAAGCCGCTGACTTATTCAACTGGTCTTCGCTTTTTTTCTGATGACACAATATTATTAAGGTTATACCTCTTCCTAACAGCCACAAATTGAAAGACTGCACAGTATTTTTTAGTATAATAATAAATCTGCTCAAGAAGTTTACGCGAGGATGTTTTTGTTGTCCACAATATATTTTATAAGTTTATATTAATTACAGGAAGTAATTACCTCCGAAATATTTTAAAACATAATAGCCTACTATAAGAGATCAATTAACCAAATTAATCAATTAATAAAGCTAAGGAGTTATTTATAGAAGTTAAGAGATTAAAAAAGTATACTTTAACTTAGCGATTCTTTATACAAAACTGTAATATTATTGATAATATTCTCTTCCGTAATGAATTTGTTACAAAAAGGAAAGACACACATATTAATTTAAGAGTAATTAGCTAAGTAATATCGACGAACATTTTAACTACTAAACACAAAGTTTAACTTAGAGTGTCATACAAAACAACAATTCATTATAAAGTTTCATTTAACCTAACTAATGTTGTTTTGGCATAATCAATGAAGACAGTGTTAATGCGTTCATGTAGTCTACAATACACTGTGCACTATTTTCTGGTATTAGTTAAAAATCTTGTTATACTCTAACCCATATTGTTGTTTAGGTCATCAGCCAAAAGGCTGGTTTGAACCTATAGAGGTTTTACTAAGTAAAACGAGGAGTGAGGTGGTTTACAATTGCCTTCCTCACTGAATAGAAAAGTACACTTATCAGCAAGCCGGGCCCTCTGAAAAGCACATATTTTCCACTCTGCAAATGATACCTTCACTTCATTCACCACAGGGTCTGGCTGTATAATGAAATTTGTTAATTTCAGAGGAGATAACTCTGATTAGTGTCTTTTACACCTCTACCTCTTCTGTTCTTAAATGATTCAATCATTTAATTGGCTGACCATGTGATAAGAAACAAAACTATTTATTTTAGCCCTGCAACGAACAGATTGATTGTAAATAATTTGACACTTCACCTGTCTGTTATGGACAGATAACCCATATATATTTTTTTTACATAATACTTTTTGAAATAAATAAATCTTGCAGTAAAACAATATTAATTGTTATTCAATGCCAATATTAATTATCTAGTACGTAACACTTTGTTTAGGTAAGTATACACAAATGATAAGATCTAGTAATTCTCTTCATTAGCGTTTTACTCTGAAAAAAAACTTACCATCTGTTGATATGGTATAGTATACGTTTGTCAAAATAGCCACATATTAACCCATATTAAGGCCAAAATCTAAAAAAAAACATTTTTTTAGTGCAAGAGCACAGCTTTCTAGAATTTGGACATTACCCTATCATGTAGAGCTTAAAAATATAGTAACGAGAAGAGTTCTTAAAAATCGTGAGAGCTATTTTTGAGAAAATTGCAAATCGGTGAAAAAACACGGATAATTTACTGCTTCCGGTGACCGATTATGATGACAATGTTTGTGTTGGGTCCCCTAGTGGTACTTGAATTAAGTTTTAAGTTTCAACTTTGTACAGTATCCTTTCTTAAGGAAATAATTTGTTCACACAAACAGATACTCAGACCAACCGCTAAACACATGTTTTTTAGGTTCAGGAGTTCTAAGAACTTGTATTTTTGGTGAAAATCTACATGAAAACAATACTTGCCTATTATATTCATATAAGGCAAGAGAGAGAGAGAGAGAGAGAGAGAACATTCCCTACTTTACATTTCCAAATTATATTTCGAGAGACTCCTGAATTTTTGTGAAATTGTGGAATGTTTATCGTTAAACAAAATAAATTGGTAGACGGTCGCGGCCTCCTTAAAACTGAACGAGGACGCCTCAATTAAACCCAACAATACTTCCCCACGTACTTCCCTGAGGGAGTAAACATAAGTTTTTTTGCTGTCTCTGATGCAAAAAAAAATATTTATATAAATTTCCTTCAAAAGCAAGATAATTTAAAATGTGCTAATATTGAATGAGTAAAAATAAATTTACGCGTAAATAATTTATGTTCTTTATGATATATCATTTATATTATAATTTCTGTCAAGTTGAATTTTTTGTATTTTTGATACGAAGCGCATTACTTGTGTAAAGTAATGTAGCTACCCGCCATCTTTATATCTGATACCTTTACTTAATTCTCAGCATTGACTGAATGGGTAATGAAATTTATTTTATTAATTTAAAGAAAAGAATTACGTTAAAAGCCATTTCTTTTTATTTTCCTTATCTTGTACTTCAATGACTCAACCAGAGTAACAGAACAAAAATTAGAGTAACATTCTTTACAATCCGAATTCAAATAAAATTTGTTTAACAAAAGATCACGTAGAGTAACTTAATAGTTTAATAATTATAAAGAGTTCTTACTTAAATTAACCTTTTACAAAATACAGTTGATAAAACATAGGGTGAAACTATAATTTATACAGCCGTCTGGTAAACTATAAATGAATTTAATTTTCGTTGTTATAGCGTGGAAAGTAATATTGTTCTAATGTAATACAGTAATTAGGATAATAATTCATAATTATAATAATTGGATAATAAATATTATATTATTATAGTACAATTAATTATGTTATAATCCTAAGTTATTATAATTACCGTTATACCAACAAGTATTCAAGTAAGACTTTATGTATGGTTATTAATACAGAGGATAAAGCTCTAACCTCAATTAATAACCTAAATAAGTACTCACGTATCTACCATGATACTGTTAAACATAAAATAATTAATTTAAATTGTTTTCTTCACTTAAAATTTACTTGAAAGTTTTTTTGTTATATCTTAATACTAATGAACCTTTTTGTATATGTTTCTGTAGATGAAATTTTTTAATTTATTTCTTATTTTGAAACTATAACAGCATTACAGCACAAATATATTTTTTATGGCCTCCACTCATTCCTTACAGCCATTCCAGCCTCCATGAAAGGAACTAACAGGGAAGCGGAGAAGACCTACTTGAGTTGAAGAAGTGCAGCAACATGCAGAAATCCTTAAAAACTCTGCACTTACCTATTGGGACGTAAATCATAGGGGACGTCAAAAGAAAAACGCATAAATAACTACATAGGCAAGTGAAAAACTACATAAACAGGGATCGGCAATGATACTACGTCTACAGCGTGGAAAGAAACATATCAAAACTCAAAGGATAAATAAAAATATTAACAACAAGAAAAACCAGCAATTTAACAGACACGTAAATTAACATAACCAAACGGGAGTCCAATACGACTTAATAATGCTGGAAGGCTACTCAGTTCACCTACCAACTTGTCATACGTCTGTCCCAACTGGATTAACCTATCCAACATAACAAAATATTCCTCTTGAATGTTGATAAATTCCTGTTGAATATATCAACCCCGCAACCATCAACAACATTCATAATGTGAACGCATCTCGCCAGGGGAGATATCCGTGTTTGCACGTAATAGTGCAAGAGCCTGCGCCCTCTGTAGTTTAAATATTTGAACCCTTTACACTACATGCGCACTATCGGCATTAATAATTCCATGTATTGCCTTAAATAAAAATATGGGATCTGCAATAATGATAATCCAAGGACAGAATAAAGTTTTATTTTAGACTCCAAAAATGGAGTATAGAGCATGTCAACATAAAAAAAGTAAACCTTAAAATATTAACTCTATTATGCCATTCTCGGGCTAACCTTGGCGGCGCTTGAGAGTGACCTCATGATTTTGACACTGTAATTATTTGCTTCTTGGTGACACCTTCGCTTGTTTTGTTTACAGTAGAGAGTTGAATGTTCTATGGTTTGTTTATTCTAGATTATTCTGTTAAAGTTATATCTTTCGAAAAAGTTATTTTTGTTATTTATTAAAACCGGCTATTACTTAGTAAACTTATGTATCGGTATTTCAAATGAATACTAAATTTATTTTACAATTTCATATACTTGTACGTTTTAAAAATACCTTATGATAAACAAGTTCAGTATTTTGCTGAAGAAATTGTGTAGTAGGCTTCTGTATAGTTGATTCTAAATAATTTTTGATATATTTTTATTATTATTTCTTGAATAGTTCGTAGATTTTACTGTTCTTTATTAAACAAACAAAAAACCATCTTCATGAAAAAAATTAAATCTGCTTAAGAACATTAAATGTTCTTAAGTAACAGAAAATACCAAATTTGGTCTTTTCTGTTACTTCCCCTTCAAAACATATTTTTTATATTATTTTATATTATTTAACATTTGCAATTATTTTATATTATTTGACAACGTTAAATAAATTTAATATAATTAAATTAAATATTATTAAACAATTTAATAATTTTTAATAAATAGTTAAAGGTTAACTTGAAAAAGAGAAGAATATTAAAATTAAATCTGCTTAAGAACATTAAATGTTCTTAAGCAGATTTAATTTTTTTCATAAAGATTGTTTTTTGGAAAAACATAAGCTTTCAAAAACATAAGTTTTAACAAACATACAGTTTGCACACGTAATATTCATAAAATTTGAAAAAAATATGTTTTGAAGGGGAAGTAACAGAAAAGACCAAATTTGGTATTTTCTGTTACTTCCCCCCCAAAACATATTTTTTCAAATTTTATCAATATTTCGTGTGCAAACTTACAGTAATTTTAACGATAAAAACGGGAAAAATATTTAAAAAAATCCTACACCAATATTCTTCAAGTTAAGGTTAAATGTAGGTAGGGTAAATACATTGTTTTTTTCTTAATGTTGTTACTGTATGTAATAATGAAATATTAACTCATTGAGTACACGACAACGTTAAATAAATTTAATATAATTAAATTAAATATTATTAAACAATTTAATAATTTTTAATAAATAGTTAAAGGTTAACTTGAAAAAGAGAAGAATATTTAACACCTACTTGAAAAATGTTATATGACTTTTAAAATATTTTTCCCGTTTTTATCGTTACAGATTCTGTAAAAATAACTACATACGAAATATCCATGAAATGTGAAAAAAATATGCTGGGGGGGGGGGGGATAACAGAAAAGAACCCGAACATTTATTTTTTTTTAATGTGTTACCATTAGAAATCGAGCTTTTTACTAGCCAAACATCTTCAGAATTCATCATCATCATCTTCACTTCCAAGGATTAGGTTACATGAACCTGTTCCGGTACCCATCTCCCTCTCGGCCTCCCTACATCTCTTCTGCCAACTGGCTGATAATTTAAAGCTGCCACTGGCATCCTTTCGTTTGGCATTCTGTCCAGGTGACTACACCATCGTTGTCTATTTTTTATTATCTTTTCATGCAAAGACTGAACTGATAGTGCGCTTCTAATATCCACGTTCCTTATTCTATCCATTCTGGTACATCCATGCACACTTCGTAAAAACTTCATTTCCGCAGCTTGAATTTTACTATCGCTTTTAGCAGTATGCACCCATGACTCACTGCCATATAGGAGTGTTGGAACCGCAATAGTGTTGAAAAATTTGAGGCGTGTTTCCTTCCTCGTTTTATTCTTCAGATGTCTGTGAATATTTCCACAAATATTCTGAAATTTGGCCAGTTTAACTGTTATGTCTTTATCAAAATCGTATGAAACATCACTCCCAAGATATTGAAAATGTTTAACCTGTTCTACTGCCCTTCCATTCATCTCTATTCTCGTCCTTATTGTATATTTACCTTTAAAAGCCATAGTTTTAGATTTTGTGGATGATATTTCCAGATTGTATTGTTTTGCAACTTGTTCCAACATAAATACCGATTTTTGTAACTCGTCTTCATTCTGTTGTATTACAACTTTGTCATCCGCATATAAAAGAGAGTTCATAAAGAAGCCATCCGAGATCTGTATACCTGGGTCTACATTACATTTCCACGTTCTCAACATGTCGTCCACATATATATTAAACAACGTCGACGATATACAACATCCCTGTCGAACTCCTCTATTGGTTTTAATAGGCTCTGTCACTTTCCCATCTAAATCTAGTAAAATCACAGTATCTTCGTACAGGCTCTGCAATATCCTGATAATATGTTTAGGGTATCCTCTCCTTTCCAGAACCCTCCATAAAAGCGAACGTTTAACACTGTCAAAAGCCTTTACAAAATCTATAAATGCAAGATGGGTTTCAAGGTTGTATTCTCGTCTCTTAGCCATAATTTGATCTTCAGAATTATTTACTTAATACTAGCAGTTGTTAGCTGCCAGTAATCGTGAATTTGATAATTACATAATAAATCTTAATTAAGATATAATCTAGCGTTAATTATTCGAATTACAATTCAACCATCTAAGGGGGTCATATTAACATCCCAAGTTGGTTTAATACGACCTTAATAACTATGTATTCAGATAGTTGTACACCAGATATATGTGTAACATAAACTACTATATTATTACACTATTGTGTGAGTATGGTATTATAATCCATATTGCAGAGCAGCCTCCTTTTACATTACGGCCGCATCCATTTAATTAATTATAAATATTACATTAATTATAAAATTATATATACATTAATATGGTTAAAATACTCTGTTTAAATAGTAAAATCACAACACCATCTCACAATAATTTGAATATTAGTTTACAAGACAGCGATTCAATCATCATCATCAAACTTGGCCATCGTTATTCCTTTAGAACGCTGGCTTTTCTCGGACCAATAAATTTAGGCACCTTGGGTTTCACATAAAAAATGACTGATTAGGGTTCACTTGAAGAGCTGCTTATTCTTTTTCTTCTCCTTTTCTTCTACTCATTCCAAAAAATTCTGGGAGTAAATGTTTAAAAATTCATGTTATAATATTCCATTTAAAAAAGAAAGAATGTGAAGATATTTCAAAATTTTCCTGTTAGATAATCGATTTGTCTCTTGGTCTTTGAGCTCTTTTACTTATATAATTTTTCTAAACTTTGACAAGGGAAACCTCACCAGCTAGATTGGTTACTGCATTTATTAATTTTCTTTTATAAATTATTTATTTATTTAATAATATACCCATCTTTTTAGTCTAGTGGTAAAGCCGGCCGCCACGAGTCTGCTGTTTAACAGCTGATTTTCGGAGATGAAATTTACGTGGTTAAAGTTCTAGTAAAGGCTCTCACTTTTTTACGAATTTGAGTATTAGACAGTGGTTACCTGTGTACTTCAATGGTTGGGGTTCAATTAACCATACTATCTCAGGAATGATCGACCTGAGTCTGTAAAAGACTTCAACTCATTTTTACATCATACACATTATCTTTGAATCTCATTGTGTCATGGGGTTGCTTATTCTTAAATTGAACAGATTGCAACTATACATTGGCGATTAAAATTATTTGATAATATTAGCCTACTATGATTATTATTATATTTCCGTAAAATAGACAACTGCATTACATATAAATAACCGTAAATTGCACATATTCTATACTTATTATAGTACATATATATATATTTCTTTCAATACATTCACAACCTTTTGAGTTAATGACAATAGCTTGCCGATTACTTATGTTTTTTGTACTTTGTTTGGTTTGCTACTGCAAAAATAAGACCTAATTATTATGTTATGTAACAACGTAAACACAATTATTGATCTAATTTAATTTAACATCTATTTTATGAACTACATTGGAGTAAAAAATCCCTGTGTACCTACAATCCAATATTATTGCAATCGCTCTTGAGGTAGCAGGAAGTCCGTGCGAAGCGTGGGTGTCATTTCTAGTCGTTCTGTAAACATCGAACAGATAGACTTAATAATAGTAATAATAATATCGAGGGAAACGATTTACGTTTCTTCCATTAACAAAATTGTTTTTCCTTAGCAGATCTACGTATTTTACAGTTTTGCAGTTATTTACACGGTAGACTATGTATTTGTTATAGTCAGTAATAAATTTAATGACACCTGACCCATTTTGTAGTCATATCAGTATTTATACGCCATCCAATCTTTTATGATGTACCAACATATTTTTGTAATGGCCTCTTATTTTGTACTATAATACGTTATGTAATAATAAAGAGCAATTTCAGGTCTACTTTGTAGCTCCTATAAACATGTTATAAAATTTTAACATGTTAGGTTTTATATTTTTTCGTTTATGAGTTACATTTATAATGTCATTCTTGCAAATACATAAAGTAGATGAATATAAATAAATAATCGTGGTACTTTAAAAGCAGAGTATATCACTCAAAAATCTATAAAAATGTTCATAAAATATTGTCATAAAAATTTATTACTAGGATGTTTTGATTTTCGTTTGAAAAATAAATTTTAAGTCATAGTGATACAGAATTACTTGGGTCAGAACAGCAAACTTTCGAATCAATCTTTCTAAACGTATATGAATGATTATCTAAAATACTCCTAATAAACAGAAAACTTGAAAGAAATAATTTGGTCTACAGTTTATACGCAATTAAAAGCCCATAATATGCAGGCGGAGTGTTAAATTATTTGCATTCGATCTGTTAGTTCCAGGGCTACTAAAGATACTTCTGTTTCTTATCACATGGTCAGCCAATTATGGACTAAAATATTATAATTAAATTTCTAATGTAATTGAATTTCACTTAAAATTTTAGATGGAGGTCATGCATCTTATGGCCAATATCCTACTTCAAATAAGGAATTTAAACTCAATATGGCGAATCCAAGATGGCCGACTAAAATTTAACATTGCCCAGAATATTAGGATTGAATATAGACTGTATAACATATTATACAGCCTGTATAATACGGTAATGTATTATACGGTTTAGGCTGTAGGATTGAATATAGGCTGTATGATGTAGGATCTTATAAGCTGTAGGATTGAATATAGGGTGTATGATGTATTATAGGCTGTAGGATTGAATATAGGCTTTATGATGTTTTATAGGCTGTAGGATTGAATATAGGCTGTAAGATGTATTATGGGCGGTAGGATTGAATATAGGCTTTATTTTGTTTTATAGGCTGTAGGATTGAATGTAGGCTGTATGACGTATTATATGATGTAGGATTGAATATAGGCTGTTTGATGTATTATGAAGGTTTATTTACCCAGAACAGGATTATTGGTAAAATAATGACTAAAGACGTTGTGATCACCTAGTCACATTAGTGTTATATAAATCAGGGCTTTTCAGACATTGTAAACACCTGGCATATTGCTGGTGCAGTGCCCTGGCACAAATGTAATTGTGTAATAAATAAAGTCAAAGAAAACTTCATTTAGAATCCTCATTCATTTATAATCATCGTTAAAATCATCTAAATACAAATAAAAAATTCAGCTTCTGTATAGTTTATACGGAACGAATAAAATACACATAGACATCCTTCTTGGAACAAATTTCTGCTTTTAGGATATCATGCAACGTAAAGAAACGTCCAGGTATTGAAAAGTATCCCTACTACAATATTTTATCTCTCTGTAATGGAGCTAGAGAGAGAAAGTAAACCGAACATAATCAGGTAAATTAATTTTATATTTACGGTTGCTGAAAATCATCTTAATAATTCTGGAAAGACAATGGTTTAAATTTTGATAGCATCCATAGTAGAGAATAAAAAAAATACTTATAAAAAAAGGGAATCAGAGAGGCGCCTCTTTTGAACATAATTTTTAGTAACAAAAGATCTACGCAACACAACAAAATAAAAACGTTCTGACGCAAACAAGAAAATAAAATATCTAACCATACAGAACCACTGAATACATCCATAATTTTATAAAGAACGAAAATGTAGGTTATCTTTACTCAACTAAAGGGTATGTTTACTAAATATTTATAATCAATAAGGCTTTGTCAAGAAACCTTCAGGAAATATTTTCACTAAAGCCTATTGTTTGATAAAAGTAAACTGACGTAAAAAAGAATCTTTGATTGAAAAGGATTATTTGTTTAAAATATGAAGTAAAGGAGCATAAAGTAAGGATGGTCGGGTGAGGGTGAAAAGGAAGAGGGGTGGGGTAAAGCATTCTTAAGAGATTTAGAACACGAAAGATCTTTCAAGAGAATTTTCTAAAGGAAGAGAAGATTGGAGGAAAATGATGGTAAAGAGGAGGCTGAGACCTGCCTACATTTTTTTATGGAATGAGGGGAGCGAGTTTCCTTTAGGATGGTAGGCAGTGAGGTTTGTAAACAAAAGCTCACCAGATGCCTCGCGAGATTTGAATACATCACAGCTCCGTTCGACCGTTCCTTCAACGTTTGCTTCTTGGAAGCAGCCCTACATCCTGGTTAATCAAATAAGTACAAATTAAATTAATTTTTGAACATTATACAATGATATTTCGTTTAAAGCTAGCAGTAGATTTCACCATCTGAAAGCTTGATTAGAAAAATCAAATTTTATGAGATATTGTTTCGTCAACAGTTGAAAAATGCGATTCACATATTGAACCCATTATCCTGAGTTACACTGTAGCACTTAGAGAAGAAAAAGGAAATGATAGAATGAATAAATAAATGATCGAAAAAGTACAATAATAATTCCCTGCTTTAAATATTTGTCATAAAAATGATTGATTTTGCGATTATAAAAAAATTTCATAGTTTTTTTTAACTAGTATGTAAATTTTGTTTAACTTTTACATTCTATCGATTTGTTTAATTTAAAAAAACGGTCTGATAAGATAATTATATCTTCTAAATTATTTTTGGTGTTTGTTAGAGAGGAGATAATCAGTTGGGTTTCTCATTTTTGGTTTTTCACTAGTTTACGACGCAAAGTTTCTCTTTCAGCCAATATTATTAAACAACTAAAATATATTCATAAACATGACACATATTCTTTCAACAG
The DNA here is from genome assembly GCA_035578175.1 of Catonia carolina. Classification (NCBI taxonomy): domain Eukaryota; kingdom Metazoa; phylum Arthropoda; class Insecta; order Hemiptera; family Achilidae; genus Catonia; species Catonia carolina. Next base: position 22,984,175 of record JAQMRL010000003.1, on the reverse strand, counting down.
TATGCCAGGGCTGAGCCGGAAAAGTTTAATTTTTGGAAATAAAATATTGGAGAAAAAAGTCAAGCCAGAATTGACAAGATCTGCATCAGACTAATTTTTATGTATGCAGTTGAAACAAGAGCTAACCGAGATAATGATGCGAACAAACAACTGAAGACAATTTATTGAGGATTACTAAGAGAATTATAATGAGAGCTTAACTAAGAAATTACAATATCAGAGAGAAACGTGGCATAAAGGATATTGCAAGATGAATAAGATCATGACGAAGGTTTAGGATAAATCATGAGAACAGATAGGATTCAATAATTAAATCACGTATAACAAAAACCAAAAAACCTCCCAGTAGGCTTTTAAAATGATGAAAGATACTTGATAATCGGAGTAACAATAGGTAAATTTGACAGAATAAACAGGACACGTCCTCTTTTAAAAAGGAAGAAGAAGATAAAGAAATCTTCAGAGATTAAAAATATATATAAAATTCTAAGGCATGTTTAATTAAAATACATTAGATTCTAAGGATTAATTGTTTTTTTTTAAATTCTTAATGTTTGTACGTTGCAATCTGTTCAATTTAAGAACAATAAGCAACCCATGACCTAATGAGATGAAGATGATGTGTATGACATGTAAATGAGGTGTAGTCTTGTGCAGACCCAGGCCGGCTATTCCTGAGAGATTATGGTTAATTGAACCCCAACTATCAAAGTACACCGGTAACTACTATCTAGTTTTCAAATCCGTATAAAAGTACCTTTACAAGGATTTGAACAAGGAACCCTCGTCTCCGGCAGTCAGCTCTTACAGCTGACTCGTGGCGACGACTTTACCTCTAGACCAACCCGTTGGGTAAAATGGTTTTAATAAATTTTTTTATCAGGTTATGTAAGTTATGTTAAGGAAACTACGTTCTAAAGTTTAATTTTTCTAAAAAGATACAGCGATGGCAGGATGAGAAGGATAGCACAATATTTAGGCCTCTCTGATAACATTCGAAACATGATTTCATATAACATAACGGGCAGAGCAGTGAATTTTATAGAGATGAACGATGTTTTTGGCAACTATATAGCACAAGTCCAACTCACGTGGATAGTTGCATTCTAACTCCCAGTTTTCTGTTTTCTGTTGTAGTCAGAATAAGGATGGTATTAAATTTTTAATTCACAAAATCATAATTAATTTATCAATAATAAACTTAGAATTTGTTCAGTCTTTAACTGGTATTCTAACAATTTTCTATTGATTTACACAATAAAATTTAAATGCAAATATTGAACTAAGTCAACGTTAACCGAAGCAGAATAAAATGGAGTTTAACGACAAATCATGCATACCATTTTCTAGCCACTTAACCAAATTAATTGTGAACTAACTGAGAATAGTGTAAGGGACTGTGTTCTTTGTAAATAAATGCACGTAGTTATTATGCATTCTAAACAATTGTCCTCTTCTGAATTCGCATAACTATGTTCCTGCTATTGAATTCAGTTGTTTCTCTTTCAGTCACTCTTTCGTATTCTCTCTTTACCTTCTGGAAAACATTAGTAGAGAATAATACAATTACGTACTGAATTGAACACTCGATGTAAAACTATATCAGCCGTTTTAAATGATTACTTAACATCAACATTAATTTTGTTTCGATGACAGTATAAGCTAAGTAAATATTTTTGCATTTCAGAATATCAACGCAATTAAACTATAAAATTTATTGAAAAATGTATAACGGTTATAATAAAATAATATTTTCGGTTTTAAAAACAATATAAGCATTTCTTTGTTTTTTTATTTTATGTGATATTTTCCTTTTTACTACATTATAAGGAGAGTGAAAGCTAACGAAAGTGAAGAATCCATCGAACTTTGATCTTCCTGATATATATAAGAAAAATACAATAAAAATAATTAAATCGGTGTGTAGTGTGTCATTTCAGACTTAGTATGGTGAACCGGTAATTCTACGGAGAAAATTAGACTGTAATGCTTAAATAGTTTTTAAATTACTCTGCTTTGCGCAACCAAAAATTTGAATACAGTTAATCCAGATAGGTTTTGAGAGAGAATTGTAGAGTACTAATTTCTGTTTGAGACGTATGGGTGATTTAGAGTGAACAAACCTGTATAGTTGTTTCAAACGTAAGTTTAGTTGAAGCCGTTTTGTCTTAATGTGGTGTATCCAGGTCATGCGTTGATCGAAATGAAGTCCAAGATAGCGAACAGAAGAATTTTTCGGGATAGGTGCTTTATTTAAGAACAGCGACGGCACCGGTTGTTTATTACACACAAATCGGTTGTTTTACTACACACCGATTTAAAAACACCATTCATTTGCGACATCGTCAAAAATAGTTATATTAAATCACCACATATCATTACCTACGCACAAGCCCAAGGCTTATGTTGGCATCGTTACTCAATAAAAAATAATTCTACTCAAAACTACCAATCCATAATAATCCGCTTATCAGTGATATGGCAAATCCGCCGGCTTCATTAGAAGATTAAAAAGAAGATGGAGCAGATATCTTCTTTAATTCTTTCTGCATGTTTATGTCGAAAAAGATAAAATAATGTGAAATATTAGATGTAGTTTTTGTTTTGTTTTAAATATGTTTTATTACTATTGGTAATAACTTTTCTGTAACAATATGAACTTTTTTGTTTTTCTTTTCATACTTTTGTATATTTTACGTTCATTGTTATTCCAAATTTAACATTGCTGAATGTTGAATTTTATATCATGTGTGTTAATGTGATTTGTAATTTAATATCAATGTTTTTTCATCTTTTGGTTGTTCTATATAGTACAGTTAAAGATTCCTAATAAAGGATAAAAAAATAAATAAAAATAATTAAGATACAAAGAGTGTATTTTTTATCCCTAACGTGTGTAAGTTGTAATCTGTTCAATTTAAGAACAATAAGCAATCCCATGACCCAATGTGATGAGGGTGATAATGTGTATGTATAAATGAGTCTTCCGCAAACTCAGGCCGACCATTCCTGAGAGAGTATTATTAATTGAACCGCAACCATCAAAGTATAGCGGTAACTAATATCTAGTATTAAAATACGTAAAAAATTAACTACCCGAACCACGGAATCTCTGTCTCCGAGAATCAGCCGACAAACAGCTGACTCGCCGCGACGACTTTACCACTAGACCAGGCCGGTTTCAAAAAATGTTACCTCGCTAAATTTTTGTTGCAATATCCTAAAGGCAAGAACAAAAGTTTAAACATGTCAATCTTGAATTTTTAGTTAAACAATAGTCTAATAAATTGAGTGTTAGTAATTTTTCTGTCCCTGTAGTCTAAGTATTTTACTACAAATTTACAAGTTGTGTTTCTTAATTTGACATTTGTTCGCTAGGAGTATGATTGCTTCTATTTCACGGCTAATGTCTTATGATTTATGCTATAAAATCGATTGTCGAGATGCTGATACATGCGGCCTGTTGTAGTTAAACAAAGTTAAGTCACGACAGATAATAAAACGCCGCCATGAAAACAAACAAAAGTGTTTAATTTTCATAATTTTATTCCTTGTAGTTTCCGTATGATAATATTTTCAAAAATATTCCTGAAATAAGAACGTATTAAAATTATAAGATGGTAAAGAACCGTAGACTTAATAGTTTATAAAAATGATTTGCTTCCCGGTTGGAAAAATAATTGAAATTAATAACTGTATAAAAAGTTCAGTGGGTCAAATATTTTTTATAAAAAAGCTAGATGTTCAGACTATTAGAGTGTGGGGTATTGTTTTAGTAAAATATTAATAACTTCAATTACATGGTGACTTTTCCAGGACATAATATCAATAAATTTTAACTTTTAAAAGCATTGAAAAAGTTGGTAGACAAGGTTGATGTATAATTATTCAACAAAAATCATCAAATCAGGTGGTTATTCTACCTATGTTGGAAATAAGCAGGAGCCTGCGCGTACAGGGGCGTAATTGTAAGTGTATACATAAGTTGAATGAACGCGGTAATTAATCTAACACTACTACAACGTAACAAGTAAAGGGAGAATTAAGAGAAGCGGTAAGGGATGACGTATTTTCCACCCTTACTCCTACTTAACGGTATTCTACCCTTCCAAAAGACTACTACTAGGACTAATAGAGTGGAGTGGGCGGTAGGTAACACAATTAATGTTGTAATAGAGTGAGCGAGACGATTGCTATGTCTAACACCCCGTCACGTGATCCGAATAGGTGCTATCATAACGTAACGTCATCGTCAATAAAAATGATGAGAACTCATTTTCATCAGGCAATTCTCATTTCCTCCAGTTTCATTTTAATCACACATCTTTCACAGAAATTTTATTTTCCTATTTCCTCTAATTTTCTTTTTACAATGTTACATTATAAACAATATTTTTAAAATATTTAAACATTTTTCGCTACGCAAAGGAAAACAAGGTATAGAATAAATTTATCACATTACATCGAATTTAAGATGCTTCCATTGGCTGGATCAGAAATTCTAAACGTTAATTTTATTAAAAACTATTGACACAATTTTTAGGATTTGCCTCCTGAATTATTTAAACATGCTTCCACTAGGTTTTTAAGTAGCTTTCTGTGTTTTTAATTATTTGTTGGATTAAAACGCATGTTCCAGTTGTCTTGCTGGAAGCAGTCGTTATACCATTCTATAAGAAAGAGAAAAGGGATGAACCCAAAGAATTACAGGGGTATCAGTCTCTTAAATCGGCGGCATAAGATTTAGGCCAAAATAATTTCACCTAGGTAAAGACAAATAGCAACCCCAATCATCAAATTACGCCAGTAACCACTGTCTAGTACTCAAATATTTTTCTTTTTTATCCGAAGCGGCGAAAAAACTCATGTCCCCTCCCTCACGATGGGGGGAAGTAGTATTGGACTCAATTGGAACTATTAATATAATACTACAAGGGTAAGTACCTTTACTAGGATTTGAACCACAGACTTCCGACTCCAAAAATCAGCTGATAAACAGCTGACTCACAGCAATGACTTTACCATTAGATCAACCCGCTGGGTTAATAAATTGCAATGTTAATTAAAACACAATTATTTTGTAAAATATAATTACTGTTTTTGTATCAAGAGTCAAAAGGCTGTTGTTTGAAATGTATGACAATTTATAAGCAAGCAAGGACTAGAAAGCGTCTATTTTTTACAATGTACCGAAACTTCCTTCAAAACTTCCTATAGTTTTATAGATAAATTCGTTAATTTCCTAGCAGCTAGCTCTAAATTTATTAATAGCTAATAAATTTAAGTTAATAATTTAAATTAATAAATGTATTAACTGCTGTCACCATACAACTAAAAGCTATTATTTTTAAAAGTTATAATTTTCAAGAATTTAAGACGTATGTCATAAAATTAGGCTAATGTTATCATTAATGCTACTGAAAAGTGGATCTGGTTGAATGTTTTTTAACACTTTTTATTGGAAATTTGGTATCTATTATTACAATATTATAAATCATTTCTAAATATGGCGCTAAAGGTTCCAAAACTTGAATTACTGGCTGGAGGTTGCAGTCATCACTACAGTCCTACAATTGGCCAAGAAGTTTCTTTGGTCAGAGGCGTTTTAAACTTCTGTGCTAAGTACCTGGTATTGCCCTAGTATACATGTTTTGTATGAGAAGGTTGCCGTGTAATTCAAATTTATCGTGTATCATCTTGTATAGTTATTTTCGCGACGTCATTCACGTATGGTATTTTTTTTTAAATTTATTTATAAAGGTCGCATCAACTGCTAATGATTATTAGCTACCACAATAGAAATATACAAATAACAATAAAAATAATAACAATTTCAAAAATTAAAACATAAGAAAAAGAAAATTAGTAGGCTTATTAGATTCTGTCTTCAACATCAATATAACGTAGGAATTTTAAAACTTTGTCACAACTGTCTTTAGACTTAACATTGTCTTGAAATATTGTAGAAACACCAATAAGAGTACGGGCACTTTGAAGTTCTCGACATTCTGAAACGATATGTGAAACCGTTGCTTTTGCATCGCAGAAAGGGCACACTGTCGGCGTAGATTTTGTGAGCAGGTGCTGGTGTGATATAAGTGAGTGCCCAATCCGCAATCGGCAGATGACAACCTGTTCCCTGCGATTGTGGAATTCGGGTAGAGGAAATTCTTGTAACGTTTTTCATACCACGTGGAGTTTTGTAGGTGGTATCTCGGTCCACTTATTGTTCCAGAAATCAAATAATTTTTTTGTTGACGTGTGCCTTTAGGTCAAAATGAGAGACCGGACGGAAATGTTCTTGCAAGTGAACAGCACTCTTGGCCGCAAGATCTGCTTTTTCGTAGCCTGGAATCCCTACATGAGACGGGATCCAGGTAAACACTATTTCAAAATTTTTTGCGTATGGTATTTGTAAGTCTTTGTGCAACATTAAGTTTGCGACATAAAAGGGGCATTGCTTTATTCCTCTAGTTTTGAATTGTTTCAATACGTTTCCTTGTATGAAGGTTTAGCAAATCCCCAAAATTGAACTCCATATGTCCAGATTGGTATTATACCTGTCTTATAGATTGTTAATTTATGTGACGTGTCTCAGTCATGTCATGACTGTGTGTCAGATATGACATGTACCATATATCGAGTAAGCGTTTCAGTTAATAGAAGCGTGTTTTGAAATAGTGGTGCACGTTTGAAACATGTGCATTCCGTGTAAATTTTCTATTTAAGTGTAAGCCTAAATAGCGTGTTTGGCGTGTGAGGCAGCGGAATATTATTAAAGTAAATAGTTGGGGAGTTTTATTGTTTAAGATTGAACGTCATTTGTTGCTATTTGATTTGATTAATATTTATTTTACATAGTTTAAGCCTCTATCAGATGTAAATGGTTTGAAATTGAAGAGAAAGTACGTACAAAGTATTATTGGACCATTTATTGATCAGCCAACTTAATGCATTGTAGTAAAAATAACACAGTGAAGACCAAACAGGTAGTCAAAATGTTTGTCATGAGGATATGACACCTATCAGTTATCACAACTAACATCATAATAAAATGAAATACTAGGAAATGAGACTATTCCACTGTCCTAAATTTTCCACATAATCAGTTTATTTTCTACCGTTCTGTACCTGTATTTTGGTCAGTTTTATGTAGCAGTCTTTCAAACAAAATATATTTCTATTACTTTACTTTCAATCTAGTTTTGTTAAAAACCTTAAAATGTTTTGCAGCAGCTGCAGCAGCAGTAGTATTACGAGCAGCGGTAGTAGTAATAGCTGCAGGAAACCGCTACGACGGGAATTTTAAATTATTATGTTTACAAATAGTATAATGTTAAAGGAAAATTTTAAAGAAAATAATGTTAACCTAAAAAGTGATATGAAAACATTGAATAGTACGACATAGAAATTAAATTCATAATAAACCATTATGAATTGCATATTATCATTGTTATTTTACGCTATCTTTTGTTTATTATCAAAATATCAGGAGAAACTTTTGCTGACAGAGTTTGAATTTATGTGTTTTATAGATGACATTATTTCTGGTCGAAATAAATGTTGGGTTTTGTTATATGGTGTTTATAGAACTTTTTTGACCAATTCCCTTGGGAACATCGGTTCATGTTGATGTCCTTCCGTTTCCCCTTGTGATTTCACGTCTGAAAAATTTCAGCGAATCTAATAAACACGTAGCTACGAATAAAATTACTGTTACTACGGTCAGTTCAGTTCAGTTGGTAGTTGTAACTAAACGACCTCAATTCAGTTTATATCAGAGTTTAAATTGATAGCGTTACATTTCCATATTGAGATAAGTACGATGCTACTTTTTTATTCGCATAAAATATTGTGATAACTTGTAACTAAAACAGATTTCACTTTTTTATCTCAATAATATATTTATTTAACATATGGTGATAAGTTATGTACAGCGTCTACTTCTCGTTCTTAATTAACAATAACAAATGAATTTGGTGAGCAATGAAACTTGAAAAAAATTTAACATTTTTATATAAAAGTTAAATCCTTAATACTTTTTTAGTTTGTTAAAATGTAAACCATACGTAATATTCAAATATAAATTTCTAAATTAAATATTTATTTGAAATCAATTTAAAGTCAATTTTATGAGATGTAACCTAACTTGTAAGATTTATTTACTCAGTAGTGATAGACCAAGACATTAAAAATATTTAACTTCAATACCTGGGATATGTGATTAGAGGTCCAAAATATCACATCTTAATTTTTTTTTTTAATTCCTATTGTGTACGTTGCAATCTGTTCAATTCAGAACAATAAGTAACCCCATGGCCCAACGAGATGAGGACGATGTGTATGACGTGTAAATGAGGTGTAGTCTTGTACAGACCCTGGCCGACCATTCCTGAGAGAGTATGGTTAATTGAACCCCAACCATCAAAGTACACCAGTAACCACTGTCTAGTATTCAATTCCAAATAAAAGTAACTACCTTTACTAGGATTTGAACCAGGAACCTTCGTCTCCAAAAATCAGCTGTTAAACAGCTGATTTTGGCGATGAATTTACCTCTAGACCAACTCGTTGGGTTTATCTTAAAATTAATCATGCAGAGGAAGTTAAAGGACAAGTGAAGCACTGACAGACGTCGGGCATCTTGGTTGAAGAACCTGAAGGTTTGGTTTGGTTGGAGTAAAGATCGGTTCATATCAACATGCACCAATCGTTTCCGTAACGAACAGTTTCCTACAATAGAAATATTCTTTCATGCTTCGTAAATGAGACATTCATATCAGGTGTAGTGTATAAGTTACGTTACGATGCGGCACGTTCCGTCTCCGTACGGAATTGTCGGCGACAATATTTCCTGGAAGCTGAACGTGTCGGAACGCATTGCTACGCTCAGTATGAATTATCTGTAGTACAGGGTTCAGTTGCCTTTCGTGAGAAGTATTTTATACACTTTGTTACTACGATGTATAACGAAACATAAATAAAACTAGTCGCGACTTTTCATTTTTGTATGATTTACAAGATAAAAGATACAACTAAACTGATATGATAAAAAGATTAAACCTAAACTGAGACATACGAAAGTATTGGAAAAACTTTTTTTGGTCATCAATCAGTTCTTTAAATAAACTGCAATATTCTCCCTCAACCTTATCAGTTTTGATCATTTTATGTATGGAAAACCTCTTACGTTTACGTTGATTGTTTTCTTCGTCATCTTCTTCTAATAAAATTGATATCATACACAAATCTCCAGTAGTCAAACCTAACATTTTGACACTAATGAAATAAACTTACAACTGTTCACGCAACGTTATTACCGAACACTTTAGCTTCCAGTACCGGATATTGTCTGATGATATGAATCCAGCTTAAATGTCGTGTCGGAAACGCTCCGATACGAAAACAATTGGTGCATGATGATATGAGCCGACCTTAATACGGAACTGTTTCGTGAAGCTACGAATAAGGCCCACACAATGATGATGATTTCCGACCTCCGATATGAGTGGGTCTTTAAGAAGAAGTGATTTACCAGTGGTAATTCTGTACAGGCATTAACCTAGATTTTCCTTTGTATTGAATTAGTTTTCAATTAAATTATATTTTATTGTTGATTTATTATTTTTTTAGACGATGATGCTCATATCAACCTTGGCGTGTGCGTAAGCAATTATATGAGATGATATAACAATGAACAAGTACTAGACCTGACCAGCAGTCAAACTCATAATCCCTGGAATAGAAACCAATTGCACCGATTGAAAGTATGGTTACTTATCAAAACCCCAAGTCTCATTAAAACCACTTATTTTCTACTCGGCTAATTACACCTTCACATCATTAACCAGAGGGTTTACCAGTATAAAAATATTCATTATTTCAGCTTAAATAAACCTGAAAAAGTATAAATTACATCTTTTCCTCTTAAGTTCATGAATATATCAGTAATTTAATACCGAACACGAAAGAAGAAACATAACTAATTTTTATAGATCTGGAACAAACAGGTCACGTACATTTAACTTAACAATTCCTCTGCCCGTCAATGAAATACCATTGTATAATATAAGTTATTAAACGAGACAATAAAAGTTTAACTACATAATTATTTATCTTTATTCTAAATAATCTCCACTGTTTATTTCCCAAAGGACATCAATTGAGATTTACGTCTTCTAATAAAATTAACATTATCTTCATTTCCATTTTATTTTCAGCACTTAAAAATATATGTAATGTAATTTTTATTAAGAGAATTCTAAATAAGTAAATTAAAAAAAATTGTATTGAGTTTTTGTAAGAAGTTAATAAAAAAAGTAAACGTCTAAAATGTATATGTCCAAAGTACTTAAAACAGCTTAAATTAAATAATGAATTACTTTTTAGGAACAAACTTTTATGTTTTAAGGCTCGAATAAAATTTAGTCTGATTTAAGTTAAAAGAGATAAAATTAAATGTTCTGTACAGTTCTTTCTTTGTTTTATTATTATTTATAAAAGGTTTTCTTTTACTGTTGAAATTTTTATTTCGTTGTTTTAACTGTTTTTATATTTTATTGTAACATTTTATATTAATTTTTTATTTGAACTTTTTTGTAGAATAAGTAAACATTCTACAGAGAATTTTCATTAAGGATACTTTTAAATGAGTGTGAGTAATCACAGATTTGTTATTAGCATTGAAAAGTAAGAAAGCCGCTGTGCAGTATTATTTCTTCTGCTTTTTATCTACCATGCTTCACACCAACCAAAAACCGACTTACCGCATGCTCCAATGCCTATCCACACCACTGTCCACCAGGTCTGTACCTCAGTGCTTCGATAATGATTATTCCTGGGAGAATCGGTGGTACATGATACCTCCATCTTTGTTTTTACTGTCTTTAATCAGTATTCAGTGCTTGGACTTTTAGCTCAGCTTGAATATTTTCAATGTGAAGCTTGTCTAATCTGGAGCTATCCTTAAAGCCCAAAGGAAGCTCATTTCCACTGCAAGAAGTCTACTTTCCTGTCTTGAAAATTTAGTCCAGATTTCACTTTCGTAAGCCAATACGGCAACAGCCAATATCTTATAAAATTTTAAGTCCTTATATTTATTAATCTTCCTTTTCACATTACAATGTATTATTTCAATTATTGTCTCAAATCTGTTTCTCTTGCTACCAGTACCTATGTAGTTTTTGTTGGTTAGGGATTAACTAAAATAAACGAAAGCAGCTAGTTTCTGAACACCGCACAACAATTAGACCGAACTTGCTACACATTTTATCCAGCTATAACATAAAGTACTATAGTTCTTCCTCTATAGTGCACATTATCACTTGGTCATCTGCAAAAAATTTGTGCAAACAAGTTTTCCTTGTCTTAACCTAATTCTCACATCTATTTTCTCTGTTCAAAGGTTTTCTATTTTATTTTAAATAAATACTAAACAATAACAGTGACAAGGCTGCATCCCTGTTTCAATCATTTGTTTATCTGGTGGCACATATTGTTAACAGATGAGATTCAGATAAATAATGTAATATTCTAGTTAGTTAATTTGTACTACATTATTATATATTTTATAATAATACAGTTTTGTAAATTTTAAAGAATGATGCCTGGATAAGGCTTGGATTGTACATAGGTAATGATATGAGAGGTGATACACAAATGAAACAGACCTGACCGGGAATCAAAGCCGGGACCCCGGGATAAAAGCCAGCTGAGATAACCACTACACCAACCGGCCATCAATAAAATAATAGGTTATGACAAATGGTCAAATAATAGTTTATTATTACGGCATATACCATAAATTAATGAAATTAAAAATTCGCAACAAATCTTCTTCTTCTTTTTCTTCTTCTTCTTCTTCTTCACTTCATGTGAAGGGAGTACTGCCTGTTCCGGAAACTGCCTTCCTCTTCTACCACCCCTTTGATCATTTGGCTGATAAATTCATTGCCAATCTAGGCAAATGTTTTCCGTTCATGCGTTTCAGATGACTACTCCAGTTGATTCTATATTCATTGATCTTCTTCTTCAGGCTAATATTATACAGGCCGTAACAAATACAAATTATTTTATCATGTTACTAATTATACTTACAATTAACGTATTTTTATCCATGTCTCCCCTTTAAATGTTGTAAATAAGTAACTTAAATTTCCAGATCATAGATATCTGACTTTCCTGAAACAATGCAGGCTTTTGCAGGAGGGGGTTCCACTTTATTAACTAAGTTTACCCCTAAGTCTGAAAGACAGAGCCACATTTCCAAAGTTCATTTTGGATATGGTAATAAAATTCATCGAAATATCATTCTTTATTGGGTCATAATTTCCAAGAATTATAAACTATAGCTGTCGATACGAAGGAAGTCCGTTGTGTTTGTAGAAGTCTCTTTCAGAATACACTGAACGGAAACATTTAAATGATAAATCAAGTAAAATTTCATTGTTTTCTGGACTGACTTATACGACTGTAAAAATAAATGACTCATATATTATTTAAAAATTAGGAGACAAACATTATAAACAATACCCAGTTTTTAGCCACTTTTCTGTTAGTAATATTTTACTTCAGATATTTTAGTTCATCCAAACTGTGTATTAAAAATTCAGTGCTCACGTATGGTAAAGATTTCTACATTAAATAAACATTTTGAATTTAAAATAAGATGTTTCCTGTTTACACGGCAGCTTGAACTTGAAAAATTGCTATTCTGTTCCATATAAAATAAAGAAATTATTTTGTGTGTTATTCAAATTTTTCAGTTTGGTATTTTCTGAATTAAAGTTTTTCAAACACTAAGGAATTTTTGGGTGCCAAAAACTATAATACGTATTACGTACAAGTTGTCAAAAAAATAATTATTTTCTATGAAAAAACTAGTTTTAATTCAAAAGTTCTCTAATTTGTAATATTAACTGTTTATTTCAGAATTCTTAGAATGCAGCGCTTAGTCAAGATCAAAAAATACATAAAATTGATAAAAATCGGTGAAGCACTAGGAAGTTTGTGAGAGAAGATAAGGTATTTTTATATTAATAGTAATCAAACCTAGTGTTTTGGCTTCACAGCGGTCAGGTAAAAATTCAGAAGAGTAAATAACAAATAAGAGTTGAACAGAACACAGAGAGTGAAATGTTAGATCAAAGCGTACGTTATTTATTTAGCAGGTAAATTTCTATTCGGTGAGTTGGTAACAACGAAATATTTACGACCTCCCAAGGGGTATTAAAATATACACGATCTACATTTGTTACTTCAACATTTATTTAGTAAACAAAATTTAATCACATTTCCATTCGTGCTTTAAATAATGTAGGCTATGTGTTTACCATATTCAGAAATAACGTATACGAAGAATAAAAATACTTTGTAAACCTTAAGGTATTTATCCCATGATTAACAATAAATATGTTAGACGTTTCTTCAGCCAGTCCAGAATCATATAATATTTGGGAAAGAAGAATAATGTCTCAATATATTTCAGTTCTTTATTGCTCAGAATGGGTTAATTGGTCTACGGATACAACAAATTATAATACAAAATTAAGAGTGCAGTCTCTCAAAAAATAATTTTATGTCTGTAGAAAATTTCACTATTTTTTTAATTATTTACCCAAAATAAAATTATAGTTTTATTTCATTATTGTAATTTCTTTTAAATCAACAAACCAATAAACACGAAAGAAATTCCACGACAAAATTAACAGTTTTTACTAAAAGTTTTAATTTTACATGTCATATAAATTACTCAAATTACACCTACGTTGTGGTCTCTAAAATTTGTAGCTGCCATTCAACCCTCACCTTTATTTTAGGAGATGAGAGTAAAATTTTGAAATAATTTTTATTCAGAATTTAATAAAAGGAATACGTACATTTCAAGTATACAAAAAGTTTTTTCGATAATTTACAGTACAAAAACAAGTGTTCTAATTTTTTTTTTTTTGGTTTTACGTCTGACTGTTTTGCAATTTATGCTATTGTAGACGGTGGAAAATAATGATATATGAAAATGAGTGATGAAAAAATGCCAGATCTGACCGGGACTTGAATCCGGGACCCCGGCGCAGAAGCCAGCTGCGCCAATGGGCCGTGTTTTATTATAGAATCCTCATTTAAGTCCAATAGTAAATAAGTACATAAATATAATAAACTACCCAAAAATTATAAAAATTGGTCGCTGTATATTCAGCCATTGTAAGTTTGTATTTATAATAACCCCATTGAAAATTAACCTGACCATTACCTTCAGTTAATTTTAAATTGGCATTACGCTAGTGGGCGTAATCTTTATCAAGATATTATTTTTAATGTTATAAGATTTACTTATACAGTAGTTAAAAATTTAGCTGATTGGAATTCATAGCGATTAAAAACAAAACAAAAATTCGCCTTAGCAACTCATCCATTGTTATACAATATTTTAAAGTATTTTGTTTCATAAGAAACGTACATTAATAGAAGCTTTTAATGAAAGTGCGCGAGTACAGCTTGAAGCAAACGGTAGATTCAATTACGGAGCTGGGTAGGCAACAGGCATAATAGGTTTGTATTGCACGTTGCTGTTTCCTTTGTTGTTTATATTCCTGTGTTTAACACATTACTAAACGAAGTATATTGTTTTACCACACTTTTTTTTGTTAACAAAATAGCAACAGTAATATACATTTATACTGTAAACAAATAATTAAGTTAACATGTTGCGAGTCAATTAGATTTTAAAACAATATGTAACAAATTTATAGTTTGTTATTAAAAATTAATAATTTGAAGATTTGAAAGGCATATAAATGTGAAAGTCTTCACGACTCACTCACTTATCATTAAATCCCTTAATTTCCGATCAGCCAAAGAGCTTAAATTCGGCATATTTGTTCCTTAGAACAGAACAACTAATTGAACAGAAAAACTAAAGCATTTTTACATTTTCGTCACTTGCGCCTAAATGGTACAAAAACTTAAACAAAACTATATCTATACATTCCTAAAGAGAAACGGTTCTAAAAATCGCCATATATAATAATTCTATTTCATAATCGGAGAGAAACATTCCAATACAACAATTACAAGCCGAAGGGTACAAAGGCAGTAAAAATTTCTATTACTATTTCTATTTCTTCCTAATTATATAAAGTTTTAAAGCTCTGCATGGATATTATTTTAATGCTTGATCAAAAGTGGTGCTGCAAATCCAATTCTAATGGAACCCCTTCTATAATTAGCACAAAGCCAGCGCGTGGTTCAGGTACTATTACAAAACCAATAGGTCGAAAGTACACATAAAAATTTCTGAACAATATCTAAATATATCAGACGGTCACAGCAATCAGTACGCCATCAACTTACTCGAAAATGGTGAAAAATGTTAACGGTTAAAATAAAAAATAAAAGAGATGGATTGTTTTTTAGTTCACTTAAATTCGCATTAACATCTTAGTCATTGGCGACTACTTTGGGTTAAGGGGGTTTGAACGTACCATACATTTTTAGAGGCTAACCGGGAATCAAACCAGGAAGCTTTACCTGGGAGCGTAACACGCTAACTACTGGTCACGTCGGTGGTCTCAATTTATTTCAGTCTTTCGTGCTTACATCGATACTAATTATATTTTTATAATTTAACTATTATGAATAGTATTTCGGGACGAATGAAGGCAGTTATTCCTCTTGTTAACAAATTGGTAACAAATTTATTTTTTCAACCAAACGTGAACCTTGTAAATATCTACTAAGTGATTACAGAAAATAAAAAAATAAAAAGTAAATAATAAAATCGGTGTGTCTGTGTGTGAAAGAGGGAGTAATAGAAGGGTAAAAAGAGAGGAGGAAAAAAGAGGGAGTTAAAGATAGAGAAATTGATAAAGATATAGGGGGAAAGGGGAGAAAGTAAGGGTGAAGGGGGAAGAGGTAAAAGAGATGGATAGAGTTTAAAAAGAGAGATTAATAAAGAGACAGATATAGATAAACAGACATAGAGGGAAGGAAGAGGGGAGAAATAGAGAGTAAAGGAGGGCAATAAAGGAGCAAGGAACAGGAAGGAGGAGAGATGAGAGATAGGTACGAGGAAGTGAGACATAGAAGGAGTATGGAGAGAGTGGAACGAGAAAGAATAAGGTGCGGGGCAGATATGTAGAGAAATATTGGGAAAGGGAGGTAGGGTGAGAGGAGAGAGTGAATGAGTGAGGAAGTGAGTTAGTGTAAGGGAGGGGGAAAATTTATATACAGTATACTGTATACTATACAGTGAGTAATGAGTAAGAGGGTGGCAAGAAAAAGAGAGAGTAGATTTGCACTGGCTAAATATGGAGCCATCTGCTGAATCTAACTGTTTGGTCACATAAAATTTGAAATGAAACTAAAATTTAATCTCATAAAAAGATAAGATTTGATTCTCCATTTAATGGAGAATAGCGACTACAATTCAATTGTGTGCTTCTTTATTATGTTGGAGCTTGTGAATGACCAGAAGAAACAGAGTATTCTGGCTGTGAAGATAGACCTTTTAGGCAAAGTTACCGGTTGTTGAGGGTGGAACTAGTTCACGTTGAAAAGATAATGATAAGAATAAAAATATGAATGGTATTGTGAACATAATGGTGATAAAAGGTTATGTGGTAAAATCATCTAGAACAAATGACAAAGGTAGATGGAAGCTGTTTATCATTATCATTAAAACACTATCAGTTTACATCCATAATAGCGAAGATCTATTATTCTCATATATAATTTTATTTTGTAATATTAAATAATATTTAATGATTTTTTGTGAAATTAAATGTTGTTTTTGTATTTATGAGTAACTATCATAAATAAATAAAAACTTTTATTATTTTTGTATCTTCCTAAAGAGCTGTAATTCTGAAAACCGGAATTAATATTCGTTAAGTGATACGAGAAATTGAAAGTTTTGAGTGAAATAAAATAACCGGGAAAATAAATAAAGCGGTTTATTTAATGTATCTCTCTGAGGTTACAAATAAATAGAACGGAATCGCTATTAGTTTACAAGAATATAAAAGTAAAAATTTGTAACCCTTTAGCTGAAAGAAAAAACAATGTTAAAGAGTAGAATGTTTTACTAAATAATAATATTCATAACTGTCTGAAGAGTCAAGCTGTAAACTTTATTTAATACACAATAAAGAATCAAAGATTTAATCCGGCAACTGTTTTAGTTTTAATTAAAGAGCGTATTTATATTTTGTAATATTAAATTTTTATGAGAGGTACGTGGATAGAAATGTTTTACGTGTTAAAAGTTAAGGTTGCAGGGGAAGGGAAGGTTTGTTATTAGTTTTTAATTTCAAAGCAGCGCTAACTTACAATATTCTATTTTATAACGGTACAATCTCGTAGGTTTCAAGCGAGACCTACCTAGTGAAACAAATTTAGAATCGATTATTCCGCCCTAAATTCACAACAAAAGTTTTTAATCACTAACTCCTATTACACTGAAACGTTCTCTGTATCACAATTTTCCAGTTTTCATTTGGAAGGTCTAACCGGAAATGAATTTTTCGCTCTGTTCATTGTGGCGATTTAAATTTAATCCGGCAATGATTCGATTTCTGTTTGTCAGAGGAATTTAAATTCTCTATCAGTCATGCACACTGTGTTATAAAATATAAAATCTCATTGGAGTTGCCCACGAAATTGCATCTATCCAATCGGAAAATTTAATATGAAATTTAGTGAAAAAAGTAAATCAGCGAATTTCATTTGTAGAAATCACGTTCTAATCTCACCTAAATTTTATTTCAAATTATTTCAATATTACGATTTGTGGATTCTTGCGACAAACTTTTAAACCCTTAAAATATTTTACAACATACGTTTAATCTATTCGTTTACGTTATAAGATTGTATCGAATATGAAAAAATGAAAATAATTTAAAAAATTCCATTATTTCTTTTTATTATGGCACCCTAATTTAATAATTATTTAATTTAATTTATCCATCAAATAGGTGACAATTTTATTTATCAAAAATAAAATCCCAAGTCCAGTTACTATTGACTCATCGGCACATCAGAGTTGTGAGGTACACCTAATTATTATTAATTGAAAACGGAAATTATTATAATTATCAAGCCACAATACACAAAACTGAACTGATATAATTATGATATTTTATTAATTTAGGAAAGTGACCTTTTTTTTAAATTCAGTCAACCAAGGCAGTGGTTATCAACTAAATTTATCAAGATTCCTTTAAAATTTTGATGAGACTGCCACGGTACGATTAACTCTTTATTTACGCCTACCTTGCTGACTATACAAATTAGACAAGGTTTAGACATGCTAAACCTTAATATTAATTGTTGATTTCGAAAAGGTTTGAGCAATAAAATGTAACAACAGTTTAAAACTACTGTGGGCCCGTGTAGTTTTTTGTACTTTGTAACGCGGTGCTATCACGAGTTGCTTTCAATCTGATCGTTTACATAAAATTGTCCAGCGAGCATCAATTCTCTTCAGAAAAAACTTGGATATATGTCGTTTTGACATCACCAGTTGCTCTCAGCTTGCACACAGCCTAAACGTAAGAAATTTCTCATCATACACGAAATGAGATCTGCTTACAAAAAAAAATTTTAAAAAAATTCTCTAGAGCTCACGATCGCCAGTTGGTGACTACTGAACTAAGGACAACGGTAAATTATCTTAGTTTTTACAATTCCTGTCCTTATTTTTGTTGTTTGCATTCATCCAACATTCAAAAATATGTACAAAGATAGAAGGAAATTTTTCATACATTTTTCCGTATTTTATCTGATCATTTAGCTCATTTTCATTTCTTTACTCTATCTGGAAAACCTCTTACCTACATTTTCCATCCATTTTGTAAATTCTATTCTATCAAAATATATTTTATCTGCTACCAGTTTTCTCTTTCTATAGTTCATTAAAACCTTTTTCAAACTCTATGAATGTAATATTGTTATAATATTGGAATTGATAATCTTATTATAAATCTGTTTTGTGAGTATATTCCAATCTTTCCTGCAAGAATCTTTAAAAGAACTTCAATATTTTCACCCTTATTGTCGGTTCAATATTAGATGTATACCTTCTTCCTGAATTTTTTTAATATTTTGTATCCCAACATTTTCTTAACGATTTTTTAATTTCTTTTTTTACAACAAATTCAGAACAAGGAAATATGAACTAAGTCAAACAATTTGTGTTGAATATCATATTTCAATTAAACGTTTGCAAATAACGTACGAAGAAAAAGACGGATGTTGCCGGAGAATGACCATTAAAGTCGTAAGCCTATTGTACTTGTACACTGATATAAAAGTAACGACGGTAACGTTTATAAAAATATAGTAACCTTCAACGGTTAAGACGGCATACAAAAGATTACGAAGAAACAGAAAAAAACCAGTTGTAGGAGGACAACAATAT
This sequence comes from Catonia carolina, assembly GCA_035578175.1. NCBI lineage: Eukaryota > Metazoa > Arthropoda > Insecta > Hemiptera > Achilidae > Catonia > Catonia carolina. The sequence continues at coordinate 22,964,761 of JAQMRL010000003.1, read as the reverse complement.
ACACAGAAATAAATCAAGAAAGCAAGAAACGCGGCAACTTTCGAACTCAAAACGCACTAAGCCAAATACCGAACAACATTTTAAAGCTACATTACATTTTAAAGAAAAACATTTAAGACAAACGAATTTAGGATGAACTGATTCAAGATAAATAAAGAGTTAAAGTTATGAAAGTATTATCCAAAAAAATTCGGTTTTGAACACCAGTAGGTACTACTTACTTAGAACTTTTTGTATCCTGTCCCATTCTTGAGGCGTTTCTGCTATTCGAACCATTAATTCTAAGAGATCTTCATTAGGGGGCGGTAGCCCAACCACCTGAAATAAACAAAATAAGTACTCGTTAACAACACAACAAATTAATATAATTAAAAAGATTACAGTTCATTTTAATACTAAATGACAATTTGTAACAAACCTTACGGATTATAATTTTAATATAATTAAATAATGGAATTAAGTATCCCAAAGGTTAGTTGCCTGAAAATGGAAACAAACTAACTTCAATCTCACACAATGTTACAACATACCGAGTAATTTATAAACAATGAACTTCACTAATTCGGATTATATGGAGGGAAGACGAGTCAGAGTTTTTGAGTACAGTTCAGTACCTATTGCTAATTTGTGGCTCATATAAGTTACTAGTAAAATAATTTATCATTAAATTAAAAAAAAAACAGATTATTTGGAACGTACAACAAAATTAATTTTCTCTAGTAACCATAATAAAACACGTCTGAAATTGTTTGTTGAGGGCCTTTTCGTACTGTTTTACTTTCTCCTACCCTGTTAGGAACGGAGCGTATGATTTTCTTATCGATTCTTGGAATTCAGTTTTCACTATAAATATATCTTTATAGGCCCCTCCGTAAACCTAAAAAAATGTATTTTTAAAGTGTTATAAGAAGTGGTCCGAACGTTTGGAAAAAATAAGGTCGCTTTTAAGCAAAAAATAAATCGAAGATTTTTTTGTTGATCATCGGCCGTAACATAAAATCCTATTATTATTTTTCATCTAACCCCAACAAAGAACGGGAAAACCGGAAATTTTTCATTTTTGTCCAATTCATAGAGAAATGTAAACTGAAAACTGCATAACCCATTGGAAATTCATCAGACAAATCTTTTTGCAAGGGAGGTGCTTCGGAAATTTAGGAAAAACTGAGCAAGCTTCGAAGCGAGAAAGTAAACAGATGATTTTTTTCATTTACTACCCACGACCCTGAACATTCTGATCCAACTGGTTAGGTGGATCAGTTGTCCTCTGTCGTGCCAACTTCAACATAAGGCAAAGTGTGTGCCCTGCGCGCACGCCTAGATTCTGATCTATGTGTGATTACTTATCCACCTCAGCCCAAGCACTTATGTATAGTGATCCATCTAAACCTCTATGGCCAAAGCACGGAATTGGCGCTGGAGTGGCTAGTTTTACATAAATTTACATTACCTAGAATTTGCAGGACGATAAAGTTCAATAAAAGTTAATTAATTAAAACGTTTTGAATAACAAGATTATTATAGTATATGTATTATATAATCGTAGACCGATTTCATTATTATTATTATTATTATAGGTACCAAAGTACTACTTACTATGATCTAAAAACAACATTTACTGTTTTAGCCTATACATGTACATGTCTTATAGAAGAAGGCTAGGTTACAAACCTAGTTTCGGTTGTTTACAGAAGTACGACACAATGTTTCACTAATAACCATTAACGGAACAATATGAACATCCAATAACTAATGTAACTTTTATAACCTTTTAATATTTAATACTGTACGAATTACAGCGAATTCCGAATTATATAATAAAGTACGACTTAAAAATTTTTACTATGAAAGATTACGATATTATTGTAACAGACTTTTACAGTCAAATTTAAAAACAGTTTGAGTTTATGTAGCGTCACTGTACTATGTGGAACTCCTCTTATATAATTTTCACGGAAATTATTTCTTTCATAAACTAAATGTGTTTATATAAATAATATGTAAATATATAATCGTTCTGTTAACAATAAATAAGAACACTTTAGAAAAAAGAAATAGGTTTCAGCAAGTTAAATCCGCTGAAATTATAAAAAAAGACATATAATAAATTCTATACGTCACACCGACAAGATAGTTGGCCGAAAGAAAATAGAGTACAAGAAAAGCCTATCTAAGTTACTGTATAAAGCTTGGGGTGTACACAACTAATGTATATAGCTACCTCTTTTCTTTATTGCTGGTAAAGAAACTTTAACTTCTAGTTTTAGAAACGCTTTAAGAGAAACACTAGTACATAGTAGAGTCGGTAAAATACAGGTACAGAACCTGTGCAGTGTTCACCACGATACATCCAGAACAGATGCCCGCAAACATTTATCTTGTAATAAACAAGTCGTATCGCTTCATCCTTACAAAGATCCTCACCTCTTTTCCTTCTTCCCCATTCTTTATCTCTCACCCACTCATCCGCTCACTCTTTTCCCATAATTCAGACTTTGCGGTTTATCCCACATTTTGTACCACATACATGACCTCCACCAACTTTCTACACTAAGAAGACACACAGAATAATGTATGGTTAAATTAAATTTACTTTTCACCGACTTCACTTGACGTTATGATGTACCTACTTGTTTGAACATGTAAATTACTATGTTAAATTTGTCAACAAGTTGTTTTAATATAAATGCTTACATCGTTTTAATTTATTTTAATAATATTAAAGTGGTTTCTACAAATATATTCTATATTTCAAAGGTGTTCTGATGTGAAATTCTTAAGAATAATTAATTTAACACTTACAAGTCAATTAAATTAATCCCTGATTATATAACAGATTTAAAATTTTAAATGGTATTTCTGTTTATCAGAATGACAATATTTATTTTATAAAATCCATGTGTGGAAAAAATCTAAGAAAATATGTTTTACTCCAAAAATATGTAGCAAATATTTTCGTTTTGTAAATTATATTTCAATATTTGTAATTCTAAACTTGTTGTACAGACCAATTTACAAATGTTCAAAAATATCAATTCAAATTAAGTTATTATAAAATATTATTATTGTGACAATATCTAAAGGAAATGTGTGTTCGAGAATTTTCGAGGAGGACCGAGATTTCAAAAATGTTAACGGGTTGGGTACCTTTTTAAACAACTGGCCTTTTGGTAACACCTTTCATTCAACACTAATTTGTTTACAGTTTGTTAAGATTTATCCAGAAGCCGTCAGAAGGATTTTGTATTTGTATTATTATATCAGAAATCTCTGTCCTTCTCGATATCTCCATAGATTCATTTATATCAGCGAAGCGATTTATTTAGTGAGTCACTCTCGATGTTTCTCTGATTCGGTGAGCGAACTGCGTAGCACGTAACGGTTACGTTTGTGGAAGGTCAGCGTTACTGTGTGTTGTTTAGCGTTATTTCTCTATCTTTTGTAGGTAGTCTTTAATAAATTGGCTAAGTTATTTATTGTTATTAGTTAATTATAATTATTTTATTATATATTATAAGTAAAATAATTGTAACCTTCTTGTAGATTTTAGACACTTTTATTAATTGTATTTTTTATGTTGTAATAAATACTTGAATTGTGAATACTTATCTGTGTAGTTTGTTCTAAATCTCCTACAATCATATATTTAACTTTCTTTATGTTTATATCCAGTCCCCAATATTTAACTCTTCATCAACTTTCGGGTCGTATATTTAGAAACAGTTTGATTACCTTGTGAAGGTGAATATTATTAAAAACAAATAAAATACTAATATAAAATAACCATAAATTAATTGCATTTTGTAGGTATAGTAGGTATAGTGTTCCTAATTATTTAGCTAAAAGTAATGTGTTATACAGTAAATGAAGGAAGTAGTATAATTAAAAATACCGTAAACGTTAAAGGAGAAACATCTAGAACTTTTCTCTTTCACTGTCTCATACAATATTAACAATTTTTGTCAAAATGTATTTTATAAGTTTATTAGGTAATGTAACGAAATTTGTTGTAAAAATATAAAGCTTTCTTTGTTCGTTTGTCGGAAACTTACCGAAAAGCAATGTGCGTGTAATAAGTTAGCCGACAAATAAAAGAAAGCAAACCGAACTGTTTCTAACGGATTTGACACGTGTTCTCCTTAAAATATTTGACCAAGCCTATTAAAGGTAGGGCTGACCCCCTGACCCTGTTCTTTATGGAACATAAATAGGAAAAATGTAACGGTTAGATTTTTAGTTTTGTTTTCAGTTTAAGTTTTTAGGTTAAGATGGATCAGCTTCGTGAAATATAATGCGGCTTTTTAAATATTGAAAAATATAATTTTGGTTAGCATATTATTAACAAATTTTTAAAATTACTTAATTGAATATTACCGTTTTATAACCATGCATTTTTTAAAATATCTTTTGAGACCGCTATATTTACACTGTCTATAGCTTCCATTCCTTCTTAGATATTCGCTCGAATACATGAGCTATGGATTAATAATTTAAAGTAATTCGGTTTCACTTATTTTAGTTTCATTTTTATTTTTATTTTTAACGTTACATATTATTGCATCCCATTCTGATGAAGTAAGTGTATTTTTATGGTAGATATATATGTCTGTGTTGAGCAAGTGTTGTGCACGTTTTCTCTTAACTACTCCCTAAGTAAAAGCCTGATCAGCCCCTTTTTGCTCTCTATGCTGTAGCATAACCTTTCCTATCCCTACCCCCGAAATTTGACATTTCATATAAAATTATGTATATTATTTTACGTGGCAATAAAAGCTTTTTTATTTATTCATTCTGTATCTCATCTTTACTCAACCTATATTTTGATCTACTATCATGGCCAGACGACGCACATTGGTCATCTGCCAAATAAGTGTAAAACTTTTCATTCCTATTTCGAACACTCACACTTTATAGTCCAACTAGCAATCCCCGCTCGCTTTGCTTCACAGCAGCTAATGTAGGCCTCATTAAATTACTTTAAAACCTCTCTATATACAATATTTGTGATTTCGTTGCCCTGTGGCAGTAAAATAAATAGGTTTCTGCACTTCCAGCTCTAGAAAGTCCGACATAAAGTTGTCCATGAGTGAAGGAAGCACTCTTGTCTGAAATCGATGCCCACCGTTTTAAATGTTTGTCCCTGCAATTTAACAGAATTGAATAAAATGCATAGAAGAATACCGATGGAAAAGAAAGAGGCAGTTATGGCTGAGATAAGAGACAGTAATACGTGGGTGCGGTACGCAGAGTAATTGAAAATATATGACTCATTTACAACCTGTCGAATGAAAACAAATACACATGAAATACAGTACAAAATAAAAATTGAAAAAAGAAGAACAACGTTTGATAAGTGAGTTGTGTTTGTTTACGTCTCGTGTTTCTTTTTGTTTATTCTATTCTTTTATTTGTTTAAATGTTAAAAACAGTCATATAATCGGACTATGTAACTGCACAGGTAAATAGTTTGTATTAAACATTTATAATTTTTATGTGTATGGTAAATAATTTTTAAATTATTTATCATAACCTGAAATCGTGAGTCACATTCGTACGGTGATTGGTGGTTCTTTTTGAGTTGAATTGAGAACGACAGTTATCAATAACAACTATATTTGGGACTGGGTTGAGTACACTCTTGTGCCTCGCCGTTCAACATGTCCAACAATTTAACTGCACCTCGTACCACACAGAACCAAGTTAACCCAACTAATAATTCCGAAAGTACAATGTCAAATAATGTCAACATGAAAAATACAAAAAGTTACGCTAACGTCACACAACCAGAATACGTACCGACTAAAGACCACGCCATTATTCTAGATGCAATAGAAGGGATCCCACTAAAAGCATATGTCCAAACCGTCGGGAAAGTAATTAACCCTGTTAATATTCGGTTTGTTTCAAGAATCTCACGAAATCGCGTTTGCATGTATCTTGCAAGCAGAGAAATAGCCAATAAATTAATGGATGAGAGAACAACGTTTATCATAGGAAATAGAGAACTTGAAGTTAGGCCGTTACTAACAAAATTCAAACGTGTAATAATATCGAATGTTTGTCCGATAATACCGAATAGTGTCCTATTAAATGTACTCCTTCATCGAAACATCCGAGTAGGATCGTCTATTACGTCGCTTCGCGCGGGCTACTCTGAACCAGGGCTCACACACATCCTTAGCTTCCGTCGTCAAGTTTATATCCATCCTGATGACATTCAGAATCTCCCAGATTCGATGAAAATCGATTTTGATGAAACAAGCTACTGGTTATATATCTCAACCGATTCAGTTTCTTGCTTCATATGCAAACAAGCTGGACATATCGCAAGAAACTGCAAAGAAACTGATCCACCCTCAACTGTTGTAAACGAAGCTAACAACAACACTATTGATGATAAATTAGATAATGTTGAGACAAATGAAATTGACCTTCCACTTCCTTCTCCTCAAGCTGTATCCCATGGTCGTGTTGGTCCAAAGGAAGCTGTTACTAATATTTGTGATGATGAATTTCCTCAACTGAAGGCACCTTCTAATCCAACTTCTTTAACCTTAAAACGCCCGCTGTCCACGTCTGATGGTTCCGAGACCGTAACATCTATAAAACATCCAATGGAGGCTTGTGTACCTACTCCTCCAGAGACTCCCCGTCATAAACCTGATAAAAGGAAGAAATATAAAACCGATAACCCATCTGAGAAAACGAAGACCATTGATGAAAAACTTAGCTCAGTTCGTGATTTCTTGTCCTCCTCTGCCACAGAGTATCCCCTGGATTTTGTACAACTTAAAAGTCTATTGGAAAACTCACAATACATTCGTTCTGTTGCGGACGTTGTAACTGACTATACTTCCGATCTTCAAGGTCTTAGGAAACTGTTAGACGATACTTACCCTGCTCTTTTAGACAGAGGTATGAAACGGCGATTCAGCACTCTTAAAAAACGAACATTTCCTGATCGTGTATCTACGGCTGACCTAACTCTATCGGACTGCAGTACTGATGAATGAGAATGCGAGTAATTGCTCCATACCTTAATGGAATATGAACAGTTTTAGGTCGCAAAAAGAAGCTTTGCAGTTGCTAGTAAGTAAGCATAGGCCTTCTGTCATCTGCATTCAAGAAACTAATTTTAAAAACACCTTTCATGGCAATTTACCAAATTATTCAGTAGTTTTTAAAAATCGAAATTTTTCAGACCACGCAAGTGGAGGTGTAGCAATATTCGTGTCAGATTGCTGCCCTGCTACAGAAATAAAGCTTACAAGTTGTCTCGAGGTGACGGCAGTCTCTGTAATGCTGCCAGGCGGATTTCTTACTATTTGTAACCTTTACATTCCCAACCAAACTGGGTTTTCTGTACACGACCTCAACGCTTTATTGAGACAACTTCCACGACCTTTTGTTTTTCTTGGAGACTTCAATAGGCATAATGTTGTGTGGAGATCCCATGAAACGAACTCGCGAGGACGAATTATTGAAAACCTCCTAACTAATCCGGAACTTGTCCTCTTGAACAACGGCGCTCCTACGCATTTCAATAGCTCTTCTAGAACTTTTAGTGCAATTGATTTATCCATTTGCTCTGCTAATATATCTTACATGTTTGAGTGGTCCACGGAGGATGACTTGTACGGCAGTGATCATTTTCCGATTATAATCGACCTGTTCCGATGTACTCCGAGCGACAACGGAAATTACGTAAATTACGAAATTACGTAAAGCCGGCCGCGTTGGCGATGTTGGTAACGTGCTCGCCTCTCATCACGCGGTCTTGGGTTCGAATCCCACTCGGGCATGGCATTTTTTCATACGTTACAAAAAATTCATTTCATCCTTCACCGTCTGCATTAGCAGCAATTTGCAAAACAGTCGGACGTTAAACCAAAAAAAAAAATTACGTAAGAAAATGGAAGTTCCAGTTAGCAAATCTAGATCTCTTTCGTGAAATGGTATCCTTGGGAATCGGCTACTTGAACTCTTCACAACCGTCGAACAGCTTCTCTATCGATGAAAAAGTAACCAGCCTGAACGCAATAATCCTTGAAGCAGCTGATGGTGCAATTCCGAAAGCTATTGGTGTATCTAACAAGCCTTCTGTGCCTTGGTGGAATAGTGATTGTAAGATCGCACTACAAAATTCTAAGAAAGCTCTTTCTCATTACAAGCGCCACCCTACGACCGCTAACTTCATCATATTTAAACAACTAAGGGCTAAACCACGTTTTATATTTAAAAAGAGCAAAAAACAATCATGGATTCATTTTATTTCTGGACTCTCTTCCTCTGCTACTATATCTGACTTATGGAGTAAGATTAGAAGAATTAATCGATATCCAAAAATGTCTCGTTATCCTCGCTCGTTGTTACATAACGACCAGATTATAACTAACCCACACGAAATTGTCAACATATTTGCTACGTCCTTTGCAAATTGTTCTAGTGATCCGAATTATACTCCTGAATTTTTACAGCACAAATTGTCTTCAAACATTACGATCCCTCGGATCTTGTCTAATACTACTGCCTCTGATTACTTCCTTAATACTCCGATTCAGGTTTCAGAAGTGGTAGGACACCTGTGTAAATTAAAAAATTTTGCTGCAGGTCCTGATAATGTGCATAATTTATTTTTAAAACATCTTCCGGAAGTAGCAATTACATACATTACTGATCTCTTTAATGAAATCCTTGCGGAAAAGTCATTTCCGGCCACTTGGAGACAAGCGGTAGTTGTCCCTATTCATAAGACCAAAAAAAATCGTAGTAAAGCGGAGAACTATCGTCCCATTGCCTTGACCTCCACGATGTGCAAACTTATAGAAAAGGTTGTTAACACCAGAATTTTATGGCATCTCGACAAAATTAATTTCTTCTCGCCCTGGCAAAGTGGCTTTCGTAAACATCGATCAACACTTGATGTACTGACCTACATGGAAACGAACTTGTGTAACGCCTTTGTGAAAAACCACCACCTTGTTGCTGTGTGTTTGGACATTGAGAAGGCGTACGATATGGTTTGGAAAGACCGAACTGTCAAAATTTTATGTGATGCTGGTGTCACTGGTCCAATATTAAATTTTGTAGCCAACTTCCTACAACATCGAACCATCCGCGTAAAGGTTAGAGATTCACACTCTTATGCTGTTCCGATACGAAATGGTGTACCTCAGGGATCAGTTTTGAGTATAACGTTGTTTTTAGTAGCTATTAATGAAGCTATGTCCGTTGTCACTTCTCCAGTAAAAGTCTTTACCTTCGCCGACGATATCACCTTTTTTTGTAGGGGGAAAAATTTAAAGACCACACAAGAGCTTCTATAAGAATCCCTTACTAAATTGAATAATTGGTCAGAAAAATCCGGATTTAAATTTTCTGGGAACAAGTCTCGGTTCATAACTTTCTCAAGAAATAGATTCAACTTACCAGATATTCACCTTCATCTTGGACAACATGAATTGCAGCAAGTTCGTCAACTGAAAATTCTTGGTCTTCTATTTGACGATAAACTTTCCTAGAGGACTCACATCTTCAATCTCAAAAAGGAATGTCAAGCTAGAATGAATATTATTAAATCCATCTCTTCTAGTAAATGGGGCGCAGACAAAAACGTTATCTTGTCAACATACAAAGCACTAATTCGTGCAAAACTTGATTATGGATCTATCATCTTTGCTTCAGCAAGGAAACATTTTAGACACCTTAAACTCTATTCACTCATCGAATTTACGAATGGCGCTAGGAGCTTTCATTACAAGTCCTGTTTTAAGCGTGCTAGCTGAGTCTGGAGAATACCCGTTGGAGATCAGGAGAATGAAACTTTTGTTTGCTTATGCGCTGCATGTCGCTGCTGCTCCAGACAATCCTTGTTACCAAGCTATTTTTCACAACAGCGGTTCTGGTTTTCATCTGACCAACGCATCGTGTCCATTGCCTCTTGGGGAACGTCTTAAAGTTTCTTTGTCAAAAATTTCAAGTAAGCTGCCGCCGGTCTTTTCAAGAATGCATTCTAAAATCCCTCCTTGGTTATCTGTTTCACCAAACATTAATACATCACTTTCAGCCTTCTGTAAGGCATCAACTCATCCTAATATTTTCAAAACTTACTTTAATGAACTCAGCAATAAATTTTCACAGTATAATATGATATACACTGATGGATCTAGGTCGGCAGAAGGATGTACATGTGCTGTTGTCTTTCCCTACGAGACTGTACAAGTTAAACTTAATGATGTATGTTCGTCTTTCTTCTGCGAAGTGTATGCGATACTCTGTACTCTCGAAAAATTTAAACATTTAACTCCTTCTAAATATGTTATTTTCACCGATTCATTGTCTGGTCTGCAAGCAATGGGAAATGCCCAGTGTCATGTACCAATAATTCAAGAAATCCAAGAGCTAATTTCTGATTTGACTGTACACAATTTTGAAATAGTGTTTACCTGGATTCCGTCTCATGTAGGGATTCCAGGCAACGAAAAAGCCGATCTTGCGGCCAAGAGTGCTGTTCACTTACACGAACATTTCCATCGGGTCTCTCATTCTGACCTAAAGGCACACGTCAACAGAAAACTATTTGATTTCTGGAACTATAGGTGGACCGAGATGGCACCTTCGAAACTCCATATGGTACGAAAATCTTTAGGAGAATTTCCTCTACCCGAGTTTCATAATCGCAGGGAACAGGTTGTCATCTGCCGATTGCGAATTGGGCACTCATATATATCACACCAATACCTGGTCACAAAATCTACGCCGACAGTGTGCCCTTTCTGCGACGAAAAAGCAACGGTTTCGCATATAGTTTCAGAATGCAGAAAACTTCAAGGCACCCGTACACTTTTTGGTATTTCTGAAACTTTTCAAAACAATTTTAGGTGTAAAGATAGTTGTTACAAAATTTTGAAATTTCTACGCTATATCGCTGTTGAAGACAAAATCTGAAGCCTACTAATTTTTACTTTTAATGTTTTAATTTATGAATTTATTGTTTTACTGTTATTAGTATTTATAACTCCTATTGTGGTCGCTAATAACCATTAGAAGTTGATGCGACCTTTATAAATAAAATAAATAAATAAAAATTTTGAATATTTCTGAAATTTTATTGTTTTTGAAATCGAATGTTATTCTTCACGTTTTTCTATGAAATATAAAAGTTGAAATCATGCTTCTAGCTCAAAAAATACACCATCCAGAGGACTTAGAAAAAATAAAAGTGCATGCACCCGATAAACTAAAACATGCGATATCGTCACAGTTTAAGTTGCTTAAGTCACTTAATTAAAGTTACTTAAAGTTGCAAAATATCCTATATTGATCAGAAAGCTCTAATCTATCCAACAATGAAAGATTTTTTAAAATCAGTTCAGTAGTTCCTGAGATTACCTCATACAAACAAACAAAGAAACAAACAGACATTTCTTCTTTATTAAATTAGTATAGAAGTATAGATTATAAGGAAAAAAATCATAAATCACTTTCTAGTAACTTGTTAATTAAAAATTATATTCTCTTGTAAACATACATATTTCTTTTAATAACTTAGATATAGAAAAATGGATTACTTTTACATAATCTGACAATCAAAATTCTTTTCTTTTTTATAACTTTAAAACAAAAGGTTTTTTATTACAATGTCTGATTAATTAAACATATTGTTCATGAGGTAGTAAAACCATGTGAAAACATTGGAACAACACATAAATTTCAATTGTGTGTTATCTGTATTGTTAATTAACAAAGTCTGAAACAGATGTAAAAGAAGGACAATATTCGTCGTTTTTGTTCATTATATCACATATGAATAAGTCAAAACAAACATACATTGTTAATAAACTACAGATAATAATGCCGTATAGTATTTCCACTGACTCAAGCGTAGCTCTATGGTTTCCTTTGTTATTTTCAGAAATAAAAGGAAATCCAAGTAACGAACAAAATTTTATTATATAGCAGAAAAAACAATAATTTTTATATGAAGTTTAAAAAGTCTTACTTTTGTAAAAGATTTATTAAGAGATAATGACAGTACAATTAAGTTATTTTTAATTCAATTCAAAAGTTAAATAGCAGTTATTCATTATTCAAAGAGTACAAAATAATTAATCAAATTCGTTAAAATGAATAATATTAAACAGGTGTTTTAAATTCACGGTAATCAATCAAGAGCTTATTCTACCATTAAATATAGAAAAATCACATAAACAGCAAAAGCATCGTTAACCAGTTATTGTTGTTGTTTAGGTCATCAGGCGAAAGGCTGGTTTGAAACTCTGGAAGCTTTACTAGGTGAAACAAGAAGGAGTGACGTAATTCACCATTTCCTTCCTCACTGGGTGAAAAAGAATATTTTTCAGCATGCCAGCATCTTCTTTCCACACTGCAAATGACACCTTAACTTCATTCACCAAAGGGATATCACTTTTATAACTATTCTCAGGAGATAACTCTGACTAGTGTCTTTTACACCTCTACCTCTTTTGTTCTTAAACGCTTCAGTCATATAATTATTGGCTGACCATGTGATATGAATCAGAACTATTTTTTGTAGCACTGAAACTAGCAGATCGAGTGCAAATAATTTAATACTCCAACTGTCTGTTATGGGCAATTTAACCAGTTAGGGCTGGTTAACCCTTTATAGGTCTTTGGTAAGTATACTTACCACTGGCAATAAAGTCGATTTTTTTTAAAGAATGAGCTATGCAGTTGAACCCTATTGGCATTTTATGGTTTTATAGATGTTCCCTGGTAAGTAGGCTATACTCATTTTGAAATAAATCATTTGCTTCATGAGTTACACGAATGTGGTAAGGATTCATACCAGCGTACGTAACAAAGTGGTTTTGTTGTTGCTTTTGTACAGTGCTTAGAAAACTCGAGTTTTTTACAAGAAAGTAAGAATTCATGCTAATATAAAGTTCAGATAATTTATTTTACACTTTGTTTTGTTATATATGACTGCAAGTTGTTTTAATAAGAATTCTTACCACTAAACATTATGTGATTCCCATTTCAATAAACGTTTCTTGGTAAGTATACTTACAAGAGCTTAACATAAAAAAAAATCTTACTGTTCTGGCACTAGAAATACATTATTCAAGTTCCTATAAAACGAAATTTAACATGTTACATCTTTATTTTTACCCGTAGTACTGCCCTATAAAGGGTTAAAGATTTTACCTTGATTTCTACCTCTTCAGTGAAACGAATCTAATAATATTTGAAAAAAAACATTAAATTGAATTAACATTAAACTTTTTTTTAGCGTTTATTTGTTATCGGGAACTGTACATTATTGACAACTACCCAATTTGATCGCTGCTTTTGGCTGTATTATTTTGACGTGGATTAGGCGTGAGTTTAAACAGGGACCCCCATTAGAGTTTGTTCACGGGTGGCTGTTAGCTGGTTACCGTACATAGTCGCTTGCTCAATCGGTGTTACTTAACAAATAATAGCGACTTTCTACCAGCTGATTGACTGGGGTGGCCCGAAGGCCTAACATTAAACTTAAATATTTAATTTGTCCTACTCCCAATTTCTATGGCTTCTGTATTTTAATTTTTTTAGAATACTAATAAGTCAAGATTTAACATATAACTTTGAACTAGAATTTTATAGAGAATAAAGAATTGTTCTATACAAAAATTTCAAATTACACGACGAATCTTATTAAGGAAAATAATTAGGAACATTTATTTCCAGTTGTAAAAAACACATTAAACCAACAAAGAAATGGCAACATTCTACATGAACTTGTGACCTAATTTTTTTATAATAATATATCTAGGAAATGACATTAAATAATTTATTATAAGGGTTGATATAAACATGTTATTGTGTGGTTAATATCATGTATTCTATTTCATGACTTAAATAACAATGCTGCACATCATATTTTGTTATTTAAGAGAATCATTATTGGGTCGCTGATGGGATATTATAATTTAATTATGCGCCTAAATGACATTATAATCTTCATTGAAGATCCACCTACATGATTTATTATAGACTGTCTGAAATCATCTAAACAATAACAAACGCCGTCATACTGTTTAATAATAATCCCGAGTAGGTGGATACTGTTTGGGAACGGTAGGTAAATAAGTAGCTAGTTTATGTTACACTACCATCACATTCCAGTTTAATATATTCTTTGCATAAATAGATTTACATAATTATAGATATAGTACAGCGTGTTTCAAAATGAATAACCTGATTTTAAACTGTTATATTATCTTCTCTGAAAGTTATCTTCTCTGAGAGGAGTTATTATCTCCTCTGAAAGTAATGAATTTCATTATACAGCCAGACCCTGTGGTGAATGAAGTGAAGGTGTTATTTGCAGAGTGAAAAATATGTGTTTTTCAGAGGGCCTGGCATTACGTCTCTGAGGCAACTAGAAATATTTTTATGATTTTTTTTTAAAACTTGATGTCTTGCTCGAATTTTCTGCACTAATTGTTTTTCATTTTATTCGCTACCTAGACTTTACAACTTTTTTACATATTTTCTTATAGTATTATAATTTTTTCAGCAATGATTATCTTGAAGTTAAGTTGGCAATGAATCAGCCGATTTAGATTTAGAACCTTTTGACAGTGTTTGAGTTTGTTTATTGTGAATTGAAGGTGAATTGAAGTAGGCCTACATACTGATGTAGATTTATATTCATAATTTTCTAACGCATTTGTCTCAGTTTTTTCAGATTCATCTACCTTTTTCTCATGAAGCAATAGAGACAACGGGATAAAAGTTTTTGGGCATGTACAACTTCACTTAGGGGTTTAATTTACGTGCATGGTTTTTAAAAATTTTCATATTTGAATAAAAAAAAAAATTTTCTAAAAATTTTGAAGTCAAAAATAGTATTTAAAAAAAAAATCTTCTAGAAATTTTAAATTAAGGCTTTTAGAAAACCCACACACTTAAAAGTTGTAAAAAGATCTAAATTTTAATTTGGTGAAAGAATCAGCTTTATATCTTGAGTAGTTCTTGAGAAAAAGGTACAAACGTTAATATTATGTAAGACTCCTCTTAAGACAATTCATTACAATCGTTCTATGTATCCTCCACTAGCTGCAAGGATGATATCGAAACGATAACCGAATTCATCCCAAACTACTTTCAAGTTGTCTTCTTCAACTCAAGCTACTGCAAATGTTATCATTTTTTTTAAATTTATCAACATCACGAGGTAAGGGGGGAAAATAAACACGTCCTTTGATGTATCTCCATAGGAAAACGTCGCACAGTACAATGTCAGGCGACTTTGGAGCCCAAAAATGTTAAGGATCGTCGTACGGTCCTGTACGCCCTATCATCCAACGTTGAGGCAAGGTGTTATTGAGGGAAACGCGCACGCCATTACGCCAGTTTGACAATGCTCCATCTAGGTAAAATATGAAGTGGTCAAAGTCTGCAATCAGTTGTGAAAAAACCAGCTCCGTAGCATTGCAAGATAAGATGCTCCGTTTTTATAGAAAAAGTAGCGTCCATAAACCTTGGTTTGTGAAACTGCACAAAAATGTTCACTTTCGGTAAATCTCGCTCATGCTCAACTATTTTGTGAGGGTTCTTGATCCACCAAATACACACATTAAGCCAATGAACTTTACCGCTGATGTAAAAAGTTGTTTCATCGCTAAGTACCAACCACGGTTTAAAAGTGCCCTCCTCCGTGTAATATAGCATTGAAAAAGTCAACACGTTTAGTTTTGCCACCAACACGAAGGCTAGTACGAGTTGTAATCGCCAAATCTAAAACTGAATTGTAATTTGAAATTCTAAACATGTCAATAAAAAGTAGTACTGTTGTATTCGTTGAATGACATTAGTTTGAATAATATAACACGTTCAAATCAGATCATTCTTTTTGGAACAGGGTGTAAAATTCAAAAGCGGGATAGTATAATTTAAATAATATAAATTAGTACAGTATGGTAGACTGTTTTCAATTTCTCAAGGGATTTTACATATTCATTTTACGTCCGAGAGACTCCAAAGAGTAGTAAAAAACATTTCAAAGATTTATAGGTTAACTTAATAAATGTTACGTACGTATTCATATTACTTTAATTGCACAATAACACATTAAAGACTGGCAGAAAAAAGTAGAAATTTTATAAGCCGGGACTTTTACATTGTAGGCTAACCAGTACGTCACGGAGGTGGCCCAGTAGTTTCTTTTACTGTAACATATTACTAACACGTAACAATATCTTACTAATACTAGTATATTTAGGTATCTAAGTTTCAATATTTTGTAAAATAAATGAAGATCTATATTGTTCTACGTGGCTGCTGAGAAAAAAAGATTACCCATTTATGTACAAGCTTATATTTATTGTATCTACACAAGAACCTTGTTAACCTGGATCAACTGGGGCCGAGGCCGTTCAGAGTTAACGAAAATCCGGGTTATCCAGAGAACAAGAAAAACTATATAAAAGAACATGTACTTATCAAAAATACGTTAAATGTAATTTAGAAATTATAATCGAAACACTTTCTCACCTTAAAACACATAATACTGTATCTATTTACACTGTACACAATGTAGTTACAAACTAGTTGGTTGTAAAAGTGAGATTTTGCGGCTTTAGTTTTGTGTAACGCTTACGAGCAGTGGGATCTCGCATCCCCTTTAGCACTAGAAGTCTGTTTAATGATGTTTCAGCTTGACTTTCGAAATAAACTATCAATTTATCAATGTTTGCTACTACTTATGCTTCTGCATGGGTCATCACATCTCATTCATTAAGACTGTCTGAATCCTCTTTTTCATTTTCTGTAACATTGCAAGATGCAATAATTTCTTCCTCTGTGATCGCTTTATAAGTTCCGTAATTGTCAATTTGCAACCAATTTTTTATGTCTTCATCATCAACATCGAACAGCCATCGATATTCTTTTTTAAATATTTATAAAATTTTCTTCCACGCTTGTTTTTTCTTCTGCTTCAATTTTATTGTTTTTCGTAAGTCAAATACACCAAATCAAAACATTTTCACGACTTCTTTAAAGTTTCTTTTCAAAGGGAGGGTAAGGAGAGCGTTGAGTCACCAGTTTGCCGCGTAACAACAGCAGATGGAGGTGAGTGAAATGAAGTCACCCGCTGGCAAGTGAATTCGAATACTGTAATGTAAAACCTACTGAGAATAGCGATTTATTGTTAGTAAAACAAGTCTACCTTTACTGCAATAAATTGTAACGTTAAATAATAAATTCAAAATCAATATATTAAACTTCATATAATTATAATGTATAATCTCTTTCATTTACACAATTTGTCAATTAATTGCTATTTTTAATAATGTCGTTCTACAATCTTTTAATGTCTTGTACTTTCCATATAATGTTTCTTTTTTGTAAATAATGAATATGATAACAAATAAATCTTTATCTAATATTGTTTCATTTATGTATTTCTAATGTATTAAATATATAATTTGAAGAATTAAGCATTAATGTGATGACCTCCTCATCCTTTCAATCTCCAGGCCCCACTAAATAATTTTTACAATTTCTTCCCCTTCCTTTAGTTGTCTAGCAACCAGATTTTGTTTATAACTTTCTTAAAATTAAATTATTTTTTTTTATTATTTTATTTCCACCAGCTGGGTCTATTTACATTTACTTCAGACCAAAACATAAACAAAGCCAGCTGTCAATGATTTTGAGTCGTCACAAATTAATTTCTTTTTCCAAAACTGGTCCGGGTTAAAGAGGTCCTGGATTAACGAGTTTCTACTGTGTTTGGTACAATGATTTACAGGTTTATTCCAATGCTTGTATTGTTTTTTCTGATTGGTTTTTTTGTAATTTAGGGCCTAAATAAACAGAGCAAAGAATTGCCAAAAAATACTGATACAAATAATTAATAACTTCTGAATAACTTATCGTATACAATTGATTAATTCAGTTCAAGAATGAATTTTCAGTATTTCATATAAATTAGGAAGACTGTGTTGAAAGTTTTCGTTTGTATCGTTGCAGAAGGAATCGCAGACAGCCTCAATATGGTAAAGCGTAACGGGGAATTCGACCACTGGAATTCGGTCTACTGGGAAGAACCGATGTTCATCAAGTTCCATTCAAACGCAATTCCGTTAGTCATGCCTTTATACTGAAATCTAACCTTCCTATATTAATTATTACATTACCAAACGTAAATTCCTTGTTCACAACCGAAAACACTATTATCTAAATTACAATTTCTCATGTACATAAAATTCTTTATAGCACTACCGATTTAAAACCCTTCTCAATTTATCAGGCTGGTAAGTTTATTTTTATATTTACAGAATTTATCTGGATTCTGTTGTTTTTTACAGAGCAATATATATTTGTAAAAAGAGAAATTTTTATTTAATTCCTAATGTGTGTACGTTGCAATCTGTTCAATTCAGAACAATAAGCAACCCCATGACCCAATGAGATGAAGATAATGTGTATGACGTGTAAATGACAGGTAGTCTTGTACAGACCCAGGCCGACCATTCCTGAGAGAGTATGGTTAATTGAACCCGAACCATCAGAGTACTCCACTGACTAGGTATTCAAATACTAGTTTTGTTACTAGGTGACTACTAACTAGTATTCAAATCCGTATAAAAGTAACTACCTTTACTAGGATTTGAACCAGGAACTTTTGTCTCCGACAATCAGCTGTTAAACAGCTGATTTTGGCAACGACTTTACCTCTAGACCAACACGGTGGGTCAGAAAAAAAGAGAAATGGCATGAAAAAGTAACTTCCAATGGTGACATTTAAGTAAAATATTGTTCATAATATTCGATACAGTTTGATGTTTTAAACAACATGCCCATAACGGGCAGGTGAAGTCTTACATTAATTTACAATCGATCTTCAGGTTCAAGGGGTACAAAAAATAGTTCTGTTTCTTATCGCATAGTCGGGCAATTATATGACTGAACTATTTAAGAACAGAAGAGTTGGATGTGTAAAAGACTGGTCAGTTATCTCCTCTAAGAGTAATGAATTTCACTATACACCTAGACCCCGTGGTGAATGAAGTAAAGGTGTCATTTGCAGGATGGAAAGTAAGTGCTTCTCAGAAAGCATGGCATACTGGTAGGCATACTCTTTTAAATTGGTGAGGAAGGCAATAGTAAACCACCTCACTTCTCGTTTATACTCAGTAAAACCTCTAAAGGTTAAAACCAGCAGTTCAGCTGTTGACCTAAAAAACAACAACATTTAAGACAAATTTAATAAAGCTAAATTTTTCAAACTAAGGTAAGAACTTAAGTTAATAAGAAAATAAGGTTATTTTTCAGTGTCCTTAAAAAGGTTTCCGTTTTGTATTTATAAATTTATTTATAATAAATTAACTAGAAACAATTCAACTATTAGTTGTACTATTCATTAGCTTTGAAATCATATTTCAATATACGGTCTTTAAAATGTAATTTCACATTGGTTTATTTTCTTGTTATAAATGCCATTAAATTAGTAATCAAACAAACTTCAAAGTTCGATATAGATGAAAATCAAACGAACAGTCTTAAAGCTCCCAGACAAAGCAGATGTGAATAAAGCAGAGAAGTCTCTACTGCACCAGAGTTATAAATTATAAATTATGAGGTTACGTATCATAGAAGATACGGGGTGGAATATAGATACATATTTCAAGATTCCACTGCCAACTGATAAGATGAATATGAAATTTTATAGCCACCATCCGACGCATTTTATAGCTCTGTTTATTGCCACTACAAAGCCAATTTCACGAAAAATACGTCCACCCTATTGTGAAATTAATTTTCTTATTTTCTCTGATAGAATAATATGAAGTTTATTTAATATCAAGGATATCATTAAAAACTTAATAAATTGTGAGTTTATGTTAACATAGTAGACAAAACGTCGGTAACATAAACTGTTTTAATTAATTTTAAACAAAAATATTGCAAAATATGATTCTTCTGAATTATTTAAAAAATTACATGTACAATAACTTAATTAAACTTCTTGACAAAACGATTAAAGAAATAATATAAGGATGGATAATATTAGATTAAACAAGAAGATTCGGAAGATAATGCATCAATACAAAAGCAGATTAGAAATAACAAACAAGTTAAAGGAAACCAATAAAAGATATGGATAGCCTGGGAACTGTGTAAGGATTGTGAACAACTGTATCAGTAATCCACAACATCAAAAATGATCCTGCATAATCTAAACTCAAAACCAGGTCAGACGAATTCAGAAAATTACAATCAGTGAATATAAACTTTCTTTTATGATGCAAGGCTAGAGAAGAGGGAAGAAACATCTAGTAAGAAAGAAAGTAAAAAAATTAAAGTAATATCAGGATTAATAATGTTTTATAACTTAATGAGCTGTCACATTGTCAGCCCCTAGACAAAATAATAATGATTACAATTCCAGCATTATTTTTAATATTAGTATATAATTATAAAAAAAGAATAAGAAAAAGGAATTTGGTGCTTCACCTACTGTTAAAGAAAAAATTTGATGACAATTTTCCCAAATCTAAATTCGGTCAACCCTCTTCCCTCTTCAGAAACCAAAAACCAGAAAAACAAACCTGAAACCAGAAACCAATAAAAATCCAACAAAAAGTCAAAACCACATATGAAATCGAAAACCTAACTGGTTGACTCACTCATCACTTATCCTCCTTATCCTCTAAGTTCCCAATCAAATACTTATTTTTAGGCGCCTTTCACCTTTTTCCATCCTGTTCCATAAAGGCAACCGACATGCCACCATGCACCCAAAGGTCGAGCCAAAAACTGATTGAAGTAGGATTTGCTGGTAGGATTTGCTGGCTCTGTCTTATTTTATATTACCCGTAGGCATTAACTGGCGTTTAATGGGGATATTTATTAGACACAGATCTCCCTACGAGTGTATTTTACCGACATTGGATCACAGAAATTTAAAAATGAGAATATAGGGCAAGAATTAGGTGTTAGGAGATAATTACGGAGTACTGCCGGAAATGGATCCATAATCTTCAAATCATCTCCACATTGACTTTCTAGACTAGCCAAAAGTTATAGATCAATTGAAAGGGGTGATCGGGGGCAATTATTGTGTAGGTGGATGCCTTAACAGGTCTTTGGATCAAATACTTGAATGGTAGAAAAATATTATACTAGTAACCATGAAATTGCGAGCCTGGATCTAGATAGACAGTAATGCAGTGTTGTCGTGTTTGACAGAGTGGGAACGATTTTTTAATCTTTTATTATTATCTTATCATAAAAATTTAAAAAAAATTAATTTTGCCCTTGCCTCAGGATTTTAAGCCAAATTTTGAAAAATACTTATAAACATTACTGATTATTTCTTTACTTTGTTTTCAAAGGTCTTTCATTTGCTGTTCGGAATCGATTTACCGGGTTGTTTGTTAAAATCCCAAGATTCATTCATAGTTACAACTAAAAATACATTCAATACGCTGCAAAATAACAAATAAATTTTTAAAACCTTTTAACGAAAGACTGGAGATACATGACTTCTTGGTTTACTACAAAGCTCGCAATTTCGTGTTTAATAGTATAACACATGAATATGTACTGATAGTCATCAATGAATTATGTACCCTATAGTAAATCATAATACTGTGACAATATCTAAACGGAAAGTGTGTTCGAGAATTCTCGAGGAGGACCGAGATTTAAGAAGTGTTAATGTAAATAATAAATAGGGTTTCCAAGAAATAATTAGAAATATTATGTAGTATAAAAGGTTAGTACAGGTTTATTGTTGTAATGGCTATTGTAATCGGTTCTTAACTTAGTTTTAGAACTTAAGATTTAGATAAAGGTCGGTATATATTTAAATAATTGGCTCTTTACATATATGATAATGAACAGCCAAAACAAAACAAATTAAATATAAAACTCAACTCAGATTATTACATTCATTCAAAATCTTTCGTCTCCCTCGGAGACGCAAGTATAATGAATGTAATACTCTGAGGTGAGTTTTATATTTAATTTGTTTTGTTTTGGCTGTTCATTATCATATATGTAGTGGTGCAAACAAAGGAAAATAATGTTTAATAAAATAATTGGCTCTTTTTGTAGCCATTTTATTCAATTGTAATGGGTTGTAACAACTTGTATTTTTATTATTATATCGAAAATCTCTGTCCTTATCGTGACTTCCATAGCTTCATCTACATAAGAAGCTTCATAAGAGCCGTTTTGAAGTTCATTTTAGTCTTTAATGAAGGTCATCTTTAATGAAGGTCAACATACACTGTGTAATTGACTAACACTTATTTGTTATCGTTTCTAAGTAGGATTTAGTTAATTTAATGTTATCAATTTATTGCAATTAGTTTGTTATTTATTTTAAGGAATTTAATTCTAGTAATATTGTAATTCATTCGTAGATTTAAGTAACATCATTAATTGTAGTTTATAGTATAATAAATACTTGTAATTTTAAACTATAGTGTAGTAATTATTTCTTTTACCTAAACGGACCTTAGATATGTGTCACAATACTGTTCGAAGTAAGTCTCCTTTCATATAACGAAGTGGTAATTGTTATTTGTATTGTAAATGGTATACTACTTTACAGTGGAAAACGAATTGATGAAGAAATATCTGTTGGAAAATTTTTAATATAATTATAATTTAATTTAATCAACCACTCGAGCGTACTACTCAAATTATAGTCCTTTACGAAGATTGTTAATGCTAGGCAATTTGTTATGAATCTTTATTTTTACTGACACAGCCTAAATGATATACAGATTTAATTAATTGGATATATCGTATATACGTGGCTTCTGTAATTATAATATTAATTAATTGGCAAAACCCTAATTAATTACACAATGCTCGTTATCCTAATTACTATCATAAGCTAAAAGATGTACACTGAAACGAACATCATATTTTAACTGAAATTTAATTAATACTGATTTTATGTTTCAAAATTTAACAGGTTATAGTTAAAATTTAACACAAAATAGTCAATGGAAAATATTTCGTTAAAGAATTTGTGCATATTTTCTCTCTCGTGCATAAATAACTACAGAATTAATTAAGAGTTGCTCGATTTTAATTAATTTCTGTATCATATCTGTCGGCGTTTATTGAACGAATCCAAATTCTTTTGAAATTAGTCTCGCATGACGAAAATGTCTAATTTACAATAATTAAAGTGTGGATTTCAGGTATTTATGTTTCAACGGTTTTTTGTAAGCTATACGAGTACTTTTATTTTTGTACCAGGCATTGTTTTTATCTTCTCTTAAAATGTATAACCTGTTATAAAACATCATCAATTCTTATTTATATTATTATACTATTTTATGGAATTAAACTCTTAAAATACAGTAACAGTTGAAGATTTTCAATAATTCAACGCTGCTTCGGATTTCTAAACCACCAGACCGAAAATCCTTCTTTCTTTGACGTTCTGGAAATCTACAACCCAAGACAATTAACAAATCTTGACAATTTATAAAACATTGGGCTTTAAAATTTGCTTAAGGAGTTTCAAAAACTGTACACGCATTCTGAAAAAAAATAAAACAATATTTGATGTTAATATACTACTTCGTTTATTCAGACTGATCGGGAGAAGAAGCGATCGAGAAAATAAAAAATCCAGATCCATACTCCAAATCGGAAGCAACGGAAAATCGAAAAAACAAAATGCAATGGGATAACTTACCGTTTATTTATATTTTTTTCGAACAGAAATGACAGTCTATATTATATGTAAATGAATATTTGTTTGTACCATAAAGATTCCTAGACTGATCACCCAATTTAAATAAAATTTTATCTATTACTCAGTTTCTGGAGCAGGTTTTATGCTTTTTAAAACCTCAATCCTATCGGTAGAAAGACAGTTGGGGACTTTGTAGTGTTCGATGTTTCGAAATAAGATGTTCAACCTTTAAAATACAGATGTTTAAAACAAAATACAAATAATAAAGACTGATGATTTTAAGTTATTTTTCTCAATAAAAAAGAGCATAGAATTGTTGTAACGAGTTCTCTTTAAATTCGATTTTTGTAGGCGTAGTAGCGCGTGGAAAATACGACTAGTAAGTTTATAAATATTTTACAAATATCAACAAGTACTTTTTTACCAAGTAATAATTTATTTTGTCCTGTTTTACTTTTTAATGGTTTATAAATAGCACGATCAAGAAATAGTTTCCGCATTATAAGTTTAGCCGGTGTGGTGTCGGGCTTCTGCTTCAAGTAGGCTACGCTATGATGTTATCCAGCGACACTCACCATAAAAATACAGCTAAATGCCTGTGATCTTTAGCTCGAGGCACTAATGCTGTAAAAAAACAGTACACACTGTAACTGAACACTTTTAGCACTTAAACTTTGATAAGTTTAAAATAGTGTACGGGTTATACATTGTATATACAGTCAAACTTCTATTAACGGACACTTCTGAATTACGGACGATTCCTAATAGCGGACAATTTTATAAGTCCCGGCATTTTCCAGTAAGACGCAATACTAAAATATTTCCCAATAACGGACCCTCCACACAACGGGCGCGGACAGTTAATTTGTATGGTTTTGAAAATTCAATTTCTGGAAAGCGGACAAAATTTGTCCATAAAAAATGTTAGTACAATGAATGTAATAATGCTGACTCTTTAGTTGCTATTGGAAAACTTAAAAAAATATTTTATACATAAAGCTGATGCTGAAGGTTGAAAACATTATCCGAACTGCAAGAGCATGTCGAATCACGGATCTTAAATGAAAAGGAAAAACAACGAAATATTACCTACTTTTACGTACAAAAATGAAATGCGTTTTTTATAAGCTAGGATTTATAGTATATGTTACAAATAAAATAAAAAATATGTGTTTAAAATATGGAGTGCATAAGTGGTTAAATTAACATGCGTTCTTAAAAACAAAAAATGATTTTATTACTATAGGCATTGTGCAAATTGTGTAATCAATTTATTTATTTATAATCTTGGAATACAAACATAAAGGTATGTTGGATTGCTTATAAGTACTGTACATGCATGCATATTTTTTGTATTACATATTAAATAATACGTTTCTTTTTTGGTAATTTTATAACGTACATGTACCTATACTACATACTTATGTATTAAATAATTTTTTTTCATTGCATAAACGTACATAATCTGTATTTTATATATTCTTGTTAAATACGTTACATTACCCAATACATAATATAAATAAAGAAATTTGAACAGTACACATATTTCTCATTAGCGGACAAATTTGTGGTCCCGCGAGTGTCCGTTGTTCAGAAGTTTGACTGTACCTTACTGTATCTAGATTGCAGTGTTGTTCAGATGAAGTATGTGAAATATCGGAATTTTATAAATAATTTTTTCTGATCTAGATTTGTCCGGATAATCTGAACACCCGGATAAATGAGGTAGTAATGCACTTTTAAAACTCGAGAAATTATATTTTCTAAAAATTAGCAAATGATTTTAATAATTAGATACATAAATATATTTATTGTATTAAGGTGGGTACCCCATTTTCCATCCATTTGACAGACGAGATCTAAATGATAATTTTGATTTTGCAAATAAATATGCAATTTTTTTTGTTTCAGCCCCAGAGGAGCAAATGTTTCGAATTTCAACTATATTATACAATAAAATTTCTTCTGGTCAGCAAATTTATGTGAGGTCCCCACGTAAAATCAAAGCACCTGCACCTGAATAATCTATGGAAAATTCTTCCCCGTTTTCGAAATTTAAAGTGCTGTTAAGATACAAAGTACGCTTTTTTACAGGTATTTTTATTCTTATTTGGGCGTTTGGCTTACAAATATTAAATAAAATAGTGTACAGAACTACTCGGGCAACAAAAGCAACATTAAACCCCCTTATAAATTTCAATAAAATGTTTTGCTACTGCTATACGTGTACTACCAAATACTGTAAGTAAACTGTACATGAGCACCACAGATATCAATTCCTAAATGATATATAGATATTTTACTGAAAATGGTTCTACAACAATTAAATAACATTGACAAGTCGTTAGTGCAGGATTTAGCCGATAGACATTTCCAGAAGTTAGACAATGAGAAGAGAATAAAGTAGAGTCCATCTGTAGATTCAGTAATATAGAAATTAATAAGTTTCATATCAAGACTAATAAACCCTAATAAAAGGAGGGTAAGAAAAATCATTATTTTCATTTTCATGGGACTAACTTGGAAGCATCATCTGTGTACGAAACGTTCAATACTTAACCGCCGTTAAAAGCTAACTCTTACGCTTAGTTAACCCTCGATAAAAATTATTAAACCTCGATTTTAAAATTGTAACTTACAAAACTCTTTTGAAACCAAATTGGATTTATGGTGACTAGGTCTTTGGAGAAGCGGCAGAGAATAAATTAGAGTCAATTCAGATCTCTCAGTGAAAATTTTTAAGCCTTTCCTTTAGCGCTCCTTTTTGTATAACCATAAAACTCTTCAAGACTATTTAAAAATTCTGACAGTAAAGAAAATAACCGTATTTTTCTGTAGTGAATTTCACGAACGACTAGATGATAATTTCAACCAACTAATCCGTGACGTAGCTACAAGGAACTTTCCAACTGTATGACGTTTAAAGCAAAAATGAAGCAGAGTCTTCTTGGTTTGAATGACGGACATTACCCTAGTTATAAACAGAGAATGTACCACTGAGTACTTTTTCTCCTGAAAGTAAAATTCACCATCCGTTTAATGAAATATCATAAATGGAAATTGTACAGTACCGCAATAACAATTAAAGACAAAAAGAAATAGTTATTTTCTTTGTTTAAACAAAATGGCGAGGTTGATAAAAAAGGGCAATGCTAACGCAGTAGCGCCTATTGAAATTACTAAATGAAGCGTTAATGAGAAATGTCAAATGACTTTAAACAAGATATAATTACATCAGTTTCCTGTCAATAATTAAAGTTAAAACATGTTTAATGTAAACGATTATGAAACGATTGGTAATAAACGGAATTAAAGATGAATATAAAGGTTATACAGAATTTTAATTTAACACTTCTCGCAATTTATAGAGAACAGAGAAATGGCAGTTTGTTGGAAAAGGATTGTGATGAGGGGGGATGAATTGCCCTTTCCCTAGTTACGTATAATCTCATGGGGATGAATTACTGATTAATCCGAGCTATGACGTCACAAATACATAAGTCAATGATACTGTCTCCAGAGAATTTAATTAGTTACGTATTTCGATAATTGAGTTTGCTATATTTCAAACAGATATTCTGACATAATACTGTATTGATACGTTATAAATTTATTATGTATTATTTATCCCATCCACCTTTATTTATACAATTTTTAGAAAATATTTCAGATAGAGTAACATTATGAAAGCTATTTGAGTATTACAAGAAAGAGAAATTTTAAATCATTTCTGCATAAATATCACTAATAAATCCATTAATTAAAATTTTAAAAACTTGGATTTACTTAATACATCGAATACTCAATAATCTAAATTACTAGCTGTTTCGTAATGCTTTTATAATATTGTCATTTAAATAAAGTCAACAGTAAAATTAAACATTTTAAT
The DNA here is from genome assembly GCA_035578175.1 of Catonia carolina. Taxonomy (NCBI): domain Eukaryota; kingdom Metazoa; phylum Arthropoda; class Insecta; order Hemiptera; family Achilidae; genus Catonia; species Catonia carolina. Next base: position 22,937,168 of record JAQMRL010000003.1, on the reverse strand, counting down.
GCTAAGCTGCCAATGATCGAAGAAAATTATGGAATCAATGATTAAAACATGTTGTTTTATTGCAGCAACGTCTAAAATACATTCTGTAAAAGAATAATATATAAATTTATTTATTCTATCTCTCATGAGTGAATAAATCACCTTATGGACTTAAATTAAAAAAAGACTCAATACAATGTATTTTTTATTTGCTCTCCTTCTATTACTAGATTTATGTATAACGGCAATGTAGGCCTGTTGTTATTAAAAGGTTGTTCGATACACAATGCGAACTGCATATAAGACCAGTCAGTTCACATTTTCTTGATACATCCAACAGATTCTGAAATAATTCTTATGAAAAAATTCGGAAACTTTGCGTCGAAGTTCTAAATTAAAACAAATCACTCAAAAACCTTGAGATAACCTCAATATTAAATAAGAAATAAAAACCGACTAATGTAAACCGTAATAAGATAAATTAAACCTTTTCTAAGGTAAAAATTCCTATCCGAAATAACAAAAAAGTATTGTAAAAATTTAATCCTTTGGGTAGTTGAGAAATTACTTAATTATGCTGGATTAACTTTGCCAATCTATAAAAATGTAGAATAATAAAAATTATAAAAATTATTATTATATAGAAAGTACGTAATATTTTGGGTTAAAAATAAAACTAAAAAATATATTTTTCTTTTAAATTTTTGGTTAAAGGGACCTTTAAGAACCTACCCATAGGTCTGCAGTATGCATTTTAAAAATTATATTTTTATATAGGTATAAAGATGAAGTATTTTTCTTTTATATAAAAAAGTAATCATAATAATTAGGCCTATTTAAGACTCAAAACCTGGTTCAATGTAACCTATTTAAAAATTGGAGATTATGTTTTTTTTTTAATGCACAGTTCGACCGAACGGATTTAAAAACATTTACATGGTTTTGAAGAGAACACTTTGTGGATCCTGCAAAAAATCCAAAAATAAAAAATTGTAAAAGCCGTAAAAAGACTTTTTGAAGGAAAAAATAATTGAATTAAAGGTTTGATCATGATGACGTTGCAAAGTTCGATTTGTTTTGAAGGGTCGTTATGGTGACGGAAATTGTTTATTTAGGTACATTTATCTTATTTTAATAAACAACACTGACGTAAATGTAACTGTGAAATCAGTTGTCAATAAAAAAATAGTAGGGTATTATTGTACGAATTAATTCGCAAGGGTAAGTTAGTTTTCTTTCATGACAGAAAATGTATAACTTCACTGGATTAATAGAATACATAATGCAAACTTGTATGGTTAAACTATAACAGTGCTATAAAACATAGACGTAGAACAGTATAAAAGACTTGTAAGGAAAAAAACAGTCGGAATTTTTAACGATTTTAAAAGCTTATAAATAATTTAGTAGCAGGAACGAGACGAATTAGTAAACCAAGAACATAACGTTCACAACTTTTAATCGATTATTACACTTTAGACAATTAACTCTACAAACTTTACAAAAGAGTGTTGCGTGCAAGAAACTTTTACTAGATTTTAAAAGGTCTTTATTAAAGTACTAACTTTAATAAAATTAAATTACTTACATCCATGAAAATATGAAACGTGAATTTTGTATACGGTAGGCCTAATTATTTCTTTAATAATTAATAAAAGTTATTTTTTTATCAAAGACAAAACAATTTGGTTTTCTTTTGTAAATTTATATCTTATACATTTTTCATAAGTATTTTCGTTTTCATTTTCTCGCTTACTAATGAAAGTGGGTATTATCATCATTATTTAAAATTTTTATACTGTGTCTGTTAAAAAATAACACGCTTCATAGGCCTTACAAGGAAATGTAAGACTTTCACATCGATAAAACTATAAATACGTAATAACTTCTGTGCATTCAATGAAATCATGGACATATTGAAAATTTATTTTCTGTATCAGTTTTTTTTGTAACTACCACAAAATACGTACTATATTAAAAATATATTAACGTTATTATTTACATTACCGGAAAATAATTATGTAGAATACAAAGATAAGGTGTAAGAACAAATTTTTTGTATGATGATTACGGAAGAAAACTGGATACATAAGTGTCATGTATAGCAGAACGCTCCACAGTCTCCGAAGTACTTTCCGAGCATAGTGGCCGAATTACCGGACGAGCTGTCACTCAAGACTACTACACTTAAATAAATTTTTCCCTACTATTTACATTTAGTCTACTAATACATTTTGAATTTAAATTACCCTTAACAATTACATAAAATTTTTCTCTAATTGATGTGAACGATAATTTATGTTTAGAGGGTTATTCAGTAAAAAAAAACAAAACTTAATGCAATAATTTGTGAATTATAAAGTAGAAAGAAGTTAATCGTAAATCAAACAAAAAACCAAACTGTTTGGTTTCTGTGAAATTGATTCGTTGGACTGAAAATTAAAAGGCAATTCTTTTTAATAAATTTGAGCTTAAAATTTTCAATAATTAAAGTTGAACTGTGAAGCCCAGAGAGAGTGGGGGCAGCAACGCTGCGAGATGAAGAGAGCTGGAAGTGTGTCACTGAGTTTGCAGAGAAGGTGATGTAAAGACTGCGGAGGGAAGAGATAAAAGAAACCAGTGGAATTGCTCTTACCACCGTAAATGAATCCTGTTGCAATCTCATAAAATAAAAACTTCAATTCCCTGAGCTGGTGATGAAAGAGATCAATGAAAGTGAGAAAGTGAGTGTTGGTCTGTGATGGCGAGGGGGTAATTAGACTACGATTCCCTTCCACACCCCTTTGACAGTGAACTAGATTTTAGCCCTAAATTTTCTTTTAATATTATATTAACAGTTCTGAGGAAGGTGGAGGATGTTCACAGTTGTCAGATCAAGTGGGCAAGCTGTGGGGAGATTTGGTTGGTAGGCAATCGCGGCCTCCTTGGTACTGGACGAGAACGCCTCAATTAAGTCCAACAATCCTCCTCCGCCTCCATCATGAGGGAGTAAACGTTAGTTTTTTCGCCGCTTCGGGTACAAAAAAAGGCTATAATTAAATTGAGTAAATTTTAGTATCTCAGGCACGTCATGAGGAATTAAAAAATATAAATAAAATACTGCAACGCATCCAGAAAGGAAGAATAGAAGGAAAAGAACTCCTAGCTGAAAAAGAATTTCCTGTGTAGCCAATTTAAGAGTCTGGTTTGTTAAGAGCTTGGCGGAGTTGTTCCGAATAGAAACTAATTAAGATAGGTTAGCCATTATGATTCCCAACATCCAAAGCGAATTGCCACGGTAAGAAGAAAATGAAGAATTGTGAAATTTCTTGGCTTTGTGTTGATCGAGGAAATCATTCAGGGGCAAGCCCTCGTCGGTGTTGTATACAAGATGCCTACTCCACCTTCTTCACTTTGCGGATTTTTTGTTAGTTGTGGTTGTTACAATATTTTTACTTCTGGGTTTGTGTGATTAATTAATTTTTAATGAAAAGAAGTGTATAATTCTTTGGTGGTTGTTATACAGAGTGTAGTGTGTTGATGTACCTATGACAGTATCTTGTATGTAGTAGGGAAAAGATGTGATTAAAAACATAATAATTTAGAAAGCATTAATTAATTTATTTATTTATTGTAAATTTAAAGATCCAAACATTCATCTCAATGGAAATGAAAATATACGAAGTAAAATTTTTAAATCAAAACACCTCAAGTGCAGTTAAGTTTATGCGTTTTGTAATTTATCGAGAGTAATCCCAAATATGTAATAAATAATTTGTTTTTCCAAAAGCCTTGGTTTGATTAGGACCGTCCCGATTTCACAGTTCAATAACGGTATCCCGAATATGGATTCCCGATTAGAGCATTTTGTTCTAGCTGTAACTAGAAAGACGACGAGTTCAATACGGCAAGCTTGGCGAGAAGTAAATATATTCAGTTTTCATAAACTGATTAATATACTTTTTAGGCTAGTTCTGCGCGCATTCCCAATTCTGAGCTTCAGGATGATTGTCTGGAATGTCAAAGATGCGAATAATGATATGCAAGTTGTACAATCGATTTAAAAAGTGAGAAAGGACCTTGAAAAAATTGGAATAAACACAGAAAATATAACGGATCAATCAGTGAAGTTCAAATACAGATTACTGATTTAAATTGCTTTTATGAAGATCAAAAGTTTAATAGAGGTCGATTGAAAACAAGAAAAGCGTGTAGTAAAAGTATACTGATAAGTTGCTGAGTAGAAAGCTTTTTTGAATGTTTATAAATTAGGGCTACTTAACAGGACATAAAACATCCTTATATAAAAATTTGGGTATTATAGCCTACTTAATAATATATAACTAATATATATTATTATAAAATATCATTAATTTATTCCAGACCTTTCTCCCCGAAAGGTCCTTTCTCCCCGAAAGGTGTCCTGGTTGGTCAATAAAATATTATGGTAAGTCTCTCTATAGAAACAAGAAATTGAATAATAAAAAGACAAAGAGAAATAAACCAAACGTATTTATTATAGTATATCTCATCAGAAAAGTTTTATTAGGCCTGAAATTAAAGCCTATCGTTGAAATGAGCTTAGATCTGTCGGTCTTCAGAGACCGTTAAATTGCGTGATTTTGCAGAAGAGTTTAAGGAGGAAAAAGAAAGTAAAACGAAAAAGAAATAAGTAGGGGAGACCGATTTTCAACAAGATTAACGACCCTTGGGACTCAAATTAAGGAGTTCAAGAACAAGGAAAGACAAGAGCAAAGGACAACTATAAAAGATAGAATAGAAAGAAAGACGAACGAAAACAAATGGAACAGTCCTGTGAATTTCTACAAAATTAAAACAATTCAAAATAAGAAAGGTCAATCAATAAAAAACGAGCATTAAGTAATTGCGTATAAGTCACTTTATTTATCGTTGAAACGTTTTTCATTTCTTATTCACCACTCGTTTACGTCAATTAATAAAGTCTCACAACCCACCAACCATTTATTCGTCTTTCATTCAGGTCAAAGATTTTTAACCTTTCATAAAAATTAAGAAACAGTGTTCTTTGTTGACATTGTAAATAATAATTAACCCACCACGGTATGCTAATAACTACTTATAAAATGTTTACAGCTGTGTATTACATTTATATGATACTAACCATCTACAGCTCGGGGCGCTTCACGGTTTGCTAAACTTACTTTAACTTCTCACAAAACCTTACACGTTGAAACCTAGTCGCGACAGTACAAATACAACCTATCAATGCTGAAAATAGGAATTTTGTTGACATCAGTGTGAATCATTAGTCAAAGAACACCTGAGAATAACTGAACATGTGTTATAAGGAAAAATTGTAAATTTTATTTAGTAAAACAATGGTAACTCCAAAAACAATCTATTAAAACTCTAATAAAGAATGGTAACTCAAGAAGTTCAGCATTACAGAAAAAGATTGCCTAGATTAAAAAGAATACAGAAACAAAATTTTCGGACTGAATGTTCTTGTAGATGGAAGGATCTTAATAGAGGGGAGTGGACTGATAAAAGGAGAGCCAAACAATCTGAGAGGATGAAGAGCTTCTGGAGGAGTAAGAAGGAGACTACATGAGGTAATATTTGTGTGATCTTCGAAGGCCTGTCTGCGATGAAAGAAAAACAATGGTAAGACAACGTAATAATTTTCTACCCAGGAATCGGATGTTAAATTCGTTTTTTGATATCTGCTCCGTATACAAATTTTACAATCCGGTACAGTAAGATATCTTGGCCTCCACTTAAATAAGCGTGTAACGTAGATGACTCACACATGGAGCAAAAGAAATCAGTAATAAAATACAAACATATGTATTGAATGCTAAACGGACAACCTAAATTGTTGCCCCAAAATAAACTACTCATTTACAAAACAGTACTCAAACCTGTGTGGAAATACGGGATAAAACTCTGGGAAAGAAACAGTCACAAAAACATTGCAATAATCTCAAACATTTTAGCCCAAAAAACTTCCCAACATCACAGACTCATCACGGTACATATCCAACTCTATAGTACACAGAGACACAAACACTCTCACAGTACAAGAAGAAATACAAAAATGTTGCACCAGTTACCAAATACGACTTGAAAATCTTCCGAACACAGAGGCAATCAACTAGACAACAGTGAAACACACAGGGGACTGCTCCGACTACACCATATAGATTTATTTTAATACTTTCATGTCAAGAACAAAACAAACACTTACGACTTACAAATACACCAGATATACTCACTGTTCTATAAAAACAGATAGATTCACAGAAACACACAAAATGAAAAAAACTTTTTTTGTTAGAAGCTAATGTTTATCAAGCTTAAAACAAAAGGCCAAACGTTTGGAAATATACGAATATTCAAAAATTCTTCTAATTTTTCAAATAATACTTTCCTAAACTTAAAAAATTTAATTTTAACGAAAGATTTTGATACTCCTTCATCAAAACCTGTTAGAATGGTAAAATTTATCTAATTATTAATTTTTATGTGCAATGAAATAGTAAAGCTACGAAAATTCCTATTACACTTTTTCTTCTTAGATTGCCTATCCGTTACGAATATTGGCGATCATCATAGAAGTTATTACTTTGTCAACATCAATACAAAAGCGTTGTGAAGAGGTTTTGTTGAACCAGGTCCTAAGATTTTGTAATATTGAATTTTACAGAAAATAAAATATTTAGCTGGTGGCACATGAAACAACTCAAAATGAAGACTAATCAATGAATAGATTTGATAATTGTGCAAAATATTCTGACGTACAACAGAAACAAAAATAAAAAGTATAAGTGCAGTTTTCTTTGATTGATGATTTAAGTTATAAAACAAAAGTATAATATTTTACCTTAGAATTATTGGAGCCCTCTCTTTTCGATCGTGCCAACGTTCTATTTCCTGTAAACAAAAATAAAACAAAATATAACATTTGTATCAGTACCCTTAATGTATTTTAGCAAAAGACAACAACTAAAGAGAGAGGGGACTGCGAATATAACTCCTCGACTATCAGAGCCTTGAAAATGATAATTCTTTGACATTTATTTAGCAAAACACACAAAAGATATTTCGTCAAACGTCAACTCGTTAAATATAGAATATGAGTTATTTTTTAACATTCATTGGGATCTTGAAATTGTCTTTCGTGTTACGGAATTCCAAGGAATTTTAAGGATGTTTGTCTATTTTTAATTAGCATTATACCGAAAACCAATTTTGAAGTTTTACAGAAAAATATATAGTGTACTGCTGATTTTGCCAAGTATGCCTCTGTGGGGTGCAGTGGTGGAGCAAATCATTTCTTTTCAGCCATTAAAGTAGGTAACGTTGATACTAACCATGAGTACTGTTTATCATGGAAAGATTGTTTAGCCAGAACAACGGTGCTATATTATATGGTGCGAAAATAAGCTTTCTCCATTCCACAGGAATACTACCAGTATTACTTGTCTCGCAATAAGTTAACAGCCTGTTTATTAGCCGATAGCTTCCGTAAGTGTAGAACAAAATAGAATAGTATACTTTAATAATTAGAATCTTGCAACAACTATAAACAGCACTTACTTTCCACGTGCAACACTTTCATCAACACGGGTTTGACCAACAATATAGTAAACAAATATATAGTTTATAGCAGTGTAATACGTTCTGTAACCCTCTTTCTTGTGCAAATGAATACCCATTCTATATAATTATTAACTGAGACACATTTATCAGTGCTTCACAATAAGTTGTTTTTAAATTTTAAACAATAACTTATCATCAAAATTCAAAACTTACAACACATTCATTTTCGATCGATAAAAATAATAATTTTTGGTATCGTTTATTTTGCCAAGTAAAATAGATAGTAAGATCCTAACCACAGTTTCCAATGTCCACAGTTTCGTGAAACCTGTATCATAAACCGACCCTTACACACATACACTCGCGTGCGGAGCAGCACCCCGTGTACCTGCCTTAGCGGTGTTCTACATCCTCAGTACTGAGTCACTTACTAGGCAATAATTGACTGCAATATTACCATTTTGGTTGTAATTATCTTTAACAAAATTGTATTACAACTTTCGAAATCTACATGTTACTCCTTAAATAATTAGTCCAAACACGGGGTCATTGTGATAATCCTAAGCATTTCCGGTGTTGGATTTCATTTTGACTGCCATTGTTCAATAATATAACAAATTTAACAAATTATTATTATTATTATTATTGCTATAAATGTAACAATTATTACAGCTTATTTCTTTAAACTTATCAAAACGTAATATTGAATTAACACTGTCGTGTTTATAAAATTAAATAGCTCAGGAAATACTAAGGATTTTCACATTTACACCGTGCTTGGACTCATTTTTCAAGGAATAATACTTAGATTTTGAAAATTATTACACAATTTTGTTAAAAATAAGTACAACTAAAATAGTCGTATTGCAGTCAAGCCCCTATAAAAGGTGATGCTATTGAGGAATGTAGAACGCAGTTCAGGCAAGTTGCTGTGCGTGTGTGTTTGTGTGTGTAAGGGTCGGTTTATTATCCAGGTTCCACGGAGTTTTTTTTTGTCATCAGCCTCTTAACTGATTTGATGCAGTTCTCCAAGCTGTTTTATCTTGCGCAAGTCGTTTCATATCTACATACCTGTAACACCCTACATCTTTTGTAATTTGCTTTATATATACTAACCTTTATCTCCCCTACAATCTACTCCCTCAATATTACCCTACATTTCTTATAGACCAATACCTGGATGTCTTAAGATATACCCCAATAGCCTATCCCTTCTTCTGGTAAGACATTTCCATGTACTGCTTCTTTCATCCACTCATTTATTAACCTCTGAATTACTTATTTTGTCCACCCGCTTAATCTTTAAGATTTTCCTATAATACCACAATTCAAAAGCTTCTATCCTCTTCCTTTCTACAGCCCCTATCACCCACGTTTAACTCCCGTATAGTGCTACACTCCAAACATAGTGTTTTCAAAATTTTTTCCTAATCTGTGAGTCAATGTTTGCAGTCAGTAAGCTGTTTTTCATTTCAAAGGCTTTTCTAGCTTGAGCAATTCTACTTTTGATATCACTTGTGCTTCTACCATCCTTTGTTATTTTACTCCCTATATAGTAGAATTTCCCAACTGCCTGAATGTTTTCGTTGCGTACTTTTAAATTTCCCATCTTTTCTAAACCACTCTTGCTGCTGTACAACACTTCCGTTTTGTCATTACTTTTCATGAAGTAATCCTCTCTCATGATCTCATTCTTTCCATTTAAAGATATCCTCTAGTTCTTTCTTTGTCTCAGCTAATACTACTATATCACCGGCGAATCTCAGCATTTTTATTGTTTGTCCTTGAATTTCCACGGAGTTGTGGACATATAATAAGGAACACTGAAAAGTCAGATAAAAAATACTAACTCAATAACTGTGAGAATCTATTACGTTTAATTGTTTACTACTACTAAAATTCACATTACTCTGACATGTAGCATCACAGACGTATTCAGAATAATATTATGTTGACTGCGTAAAATATTAATTGAATATTTTGATAGATTATAGCTTATATGTGGTTTTGTATTTGATTTGGAATCCAAATTACTAATGTTCATCTACAAATCCCTTTCATTCTCTTGCCCACATTTAACACAAAACAGCAGAAATAGAAACGCAAACAACAACTACATAACAATAATAACAAGTCCAGAATTCTCTCATGATTGTTCGTTGGAAAATGTCACATTACAATTTCACTTCTCTTCCTCTGGCTGGTAGCGCGGAATGGTTTTATTGTTAGCAACATGGTTTCTCGTCTTTGGTTTGAATTGTTTTGGTTTAGTTCGGACTGAAGACAACAATGAGGTTATAATAGCATCCACCACAATGCGACTGAATGTTATTTTAGAATGTACATACTGTACAGTATTATTTCAATATTCTATTGTAATATTCTTAGAGTAGCTATTATAATAATTATGACACTAATACCGGTTGTAATAATAATAATCACAATATTACACCATTAATATACATGTTAATTATGAATTGCGGTAATAATAATAATATTTCTAAGATATTTACATTCAACCTGAACTAAGTCGGAAATATAATTTACTGGCGAATGTGACACTTATGATTGTTCACACATTGTCCTAAGTATCAAAATATTATAATATTGTGATATCTAGAACACTGAAGTATCTATCTCCGTAGGATATTTTCCATGAGTCTTACGTAAGAGAATATTACTTTTTAGTTTGTTTAGAAGTAAATGACGTCGCGAAACAATTCATATAAAACGTGTACAATACAGGATTTATTATACTACTATAAACAGAAACATTGTTTGTCAAACTCGTGGTGATGAAAAAAAGATTACGTTAATTCAAAAACCGTCCTGTATGAATGCACTTTAGTGAGAGTGAGAAAACTATTGCAAAGCGAGGTGCGTGGAGCATTAGGCATGCTTTTATACAAACATTGTACTTTACAGTATAACGTACAATAGTAACACAATGTACATGTCAGGGAGTGGGCCAATGTTTTTCTTCGGTATAGTAGTGCCGAATGACAGAGAGAGCAAGTGCATTCTAAGGCGACGTTTATTGTATAAAAGCGATACCGGGTACTCAGCACAAACGTTTAAAACGCTTCTGGTCAAGGGATGTTCTTGGCCAGTTGTATGACTAGTGATGACTGCAAGCTCCAACAAGTAATTTAAGTTTTAAAACCGTAAGTGTCATATTTAGAAATGTTTATAATATTGTAATAACAGATACTAAATTTTCAATAAAGTAGGGTACAACAAAATAAAAAAGTATTTTGTTATTGTTAATTACGTTTATCAAGCATTGACTGCTATGGTCATTATACCTAAATGTTTAGGGCTTTAGTTCTTAGTATAAGTTTTCAAATGAATAATTACCTTAAATTTCTAAATTTTCCAGTTTTAAAAACAGTTAAGACGTCAAGAAAAAAGAACAATGTATGGGCTCAGCAATAGTGTGATGGGGCAATTAAGTTTTGTTAACAATATTTTGTGTCGAGTTCTATCATGAATAGGTATAATAATTTATTCTAAGTAATTAACGTGTTAATAAATACGTAAAGTAGTTGAGATTAATTTTAAACGAAAATTTTTTACCTATTATTTTCAACATATCCTTAAAAGAATCGGTAATACACGTTACAATATCATATGAAAGAAGGGTTCATTTTAAAAACTTTTAATAAAAATGATAATAATATTTATTAAATTTCAATCTCAGTGATTTGATTTAAATCCTACTGCTGTATACTATCTGTAAAACGGATGTTCACTCCACGTATCTCTACAGAAGTATGCTCAGATCAATCATAAGATTGATTTAAACTTATTTCTGTCCCCTGAAAATTTTGAGGAAATGTAATTGAACAATTTTGCATTTATGTGTCTTTAAGTACAATAATTGAAAGGATTGAAAAAGCCAGATCAGCGTTCAACCAAATATCAAAACTGTTCAAGACACACAACTTGAACCTTGAATTGAAAATTAGACTACTTCGATGCTATGTATTTTCCATCTTGCTATATGGAGTAGAATCTTGGACTCTCAGTGAAGCAACAGCAAAGAAACTGGAGTCATTTGAGATGTGGACCTACAGAAGAATCCTGAGAATATCATGGACAGATAAAATATCCAATGAGAGAGTTCTTCAAAAACTAAATAAAAAGATTGAAATAATGTACACAGTCAAAAGAAGAAAATTTGAATACCTAGGACACATCATGAGAAATGAAACTAAATACAAGCTGCTGAAAGGCATAGTTCAGGGGAAAGTGCATGGCAGGAGAGGCGTTGGGCGAAGACGAATATCCTGGCTGAAAAATTTAACGACATGGTTTTCAGTATCCACCTCTGAATTGTTTAAAGCGGCTGTCAACAAAATCATCATTGCCTGAATGATTGCCAACATTCGGTAACGGATAGGCACTGGAAGAAGAAGAAGTACAATAATATCATTTAGTAAGGAATATAATAACTTTTGGATGTACAGGCTACTTGATAAATACAAACAAATGGTGACTGCGTACCTGAAAAATTAAATTTTCATTTTTACTCTTCTAAGTGATAGCTAAATGGTGCATTAAATAGTTCTTTCCAATTTACTAAATACATCACTTTTAATTAGACTTTGAAAACAAAATTTTAAAAATACAAATTCATGATGATGTTTTAAATTTGACAAAGACTACAATAATTCTATTTAAAGTACAAACATTATTACATTATTTTGTACTTTTTGCGTTTGTAAAAGGGAACGAAATTAAATCCCGCAGGATAATTGACAAATAATAGCGGGTTGTTCGGTGTTTACCAATCTCTATCATATGTCAGATTTTAATTATTTCCCGATATCATGATTAAATTGAATTATAATTTTGAATAATTCAATTGTGGAAGGGCTATAATTTAAAATTAAGTCAATCAAAGAACGCTTAATTAAATTTTAAAATGTCAGATAAATCTACATGAATTAGTTTTTTTAAATTAAAATTAAATTATGTGTGATTCGTTGAAGTTTAATTTTTGGAATATACGAGTATTGAAAAAATTATGGATTTGTTACATAACATAAACACAAAATCTGAGAACACAACTTAAACAGCGTATCACAGAAATTCCAAACTACGTTTGTGTTAATTCAGCAACTCCAAGTAAGGTAGGTACGTTGCCAGATAATTAGAAAGCACTTTGTATTATCCACATGTTAAATAACGTTAATGAACATTATAAAATATGAAAAACGAATCTTTGAATACATTAAATTTTGTACTTTCTGAACAATCACTAAATATTTTTTTAGTGTATTCTGGGAAATCGATCAACACATGACACAATAAATTACTATTATACAAAACTATTCTTAAACCAATTTGAACATGGAATCCAGTTCTTTGACATACTAAACCAGTCAAACATAAAAATCATCAAAGGTTTCAATCTAATTTACTCAGAACAATCAAATAATAAACAACAATTTTTTTTTAATCCGTAATATTTATGTGTTGCAATCTATTCAATTTAAAATAAGCAACCACATGATCTGATGAGATGGGGATGTACAGAATCGGTGTAGTTGATTGAACCTAAAGTACATCGGTAACCACTGTCTTTTATTAAAATCCGTACAAAAGTAACTATATTACTAATATAATTTTATACCTTTACTAAGGTTTGAACCATGGAACTTTCGTCTCCATAAACCTTCGCCTGAACTTAAACCTCCGAATCAGCTTTAAACCAGCTGTTAATAGCTGAATTGACACCCGGAGAGTGTGACGAAGGCATGTACATTTTAAAGTGACAAGACAATAGGTATATGAAAAAAATTATGAAAATGAGTGTTGTATCTGAAAATGTCTTTTTTAAATGTTGCAGGTATTATTGAAAATAAGTAATATAATATTTCAATAATACTGAAATACGAGTAGTATTAGAGACTTGAACATCAACAGGATAAGACAAGAAAATTCAAAAGACGAATATAGATTTTTTGATAGATGGTATGGATGGATGATGGACTTCTTTTGTTTTACGTCCGACCGTTTTACAATTACTGCTAATGTAGACGATGAGAAGGGTGATAGATGAAAATGAGTGGGGAAAGAATGCGAGAACTGACCGGGAATCAAAATGAAAACTTGCTTAAAGCCAGTTGCGCTGACCATTACACTACCTAGGAGAGACATAACAGTATAAACAACAGATCAATAAAAAATATGGTGACTACAGAACGTGAAAAAAAGAAAAAATCTGTGTTGTAGATGTTATAATAATAATAGGCCTATATGCAACAGATAAAAAGATCATAAGAAGACTGAAGCTTGAAGGGAAAAAATAGCAAATGCTTTATCGGGAAGCTATAGAGAAGAATATCCAAATGTGGTAATTTATAATAGAGGGACATTGAAAAGAAAAGTGATAGGTTTATAGATGTGGACAAGGTAAAAAGGACGGACACAAGAAACTGGCAGTTTACGATCTATCAATCGACCCAGATTGCTGAATGAAGAGGTGAAAAAGAATTCAGAATAGTAAAAAATATGGAATAAGTAAAATGAAAAAATCAAATGTCACAAATCAATCAAATATTTGCTAGGATAATCGAAATTGTAAAGGCTAGAGAAAAATTCAAATTATTCAAAAATGATTACATATTATGTTCAATCAAAGTGAAAAGGGAAGTAAAAAATTAACATTATGATTAACAATTTAACACACAAACGATATTTTACGAGAAACTACATGTCTGTGTTTGTTCCAAAACATTCACGATCGCGGTTAATGCGTCCTGTTCAATACAACAAAGCGCAAAATTGCGGTGGATGAAACAGGTGAGGCATAATGGAAGAATGCGAAATAAAGTGATTTGAGGGAAACACAAAGTTTAATACACGTTTCAAAAATTTAGTAGACGGATGTAAAGTACGTTTATTTCTAAAAAGAGTTATTTTAGGTTCTTTAGAGGTATCACTACCTGTGAATTATAAAATTTTGCTTTCACAAGTAAAGGCGAAGGTTAAAAAGGTTCTTAATTAAAAAAATAGTTTTAGTAGTAATTAATTATTACTTTATTATTTATTATTAATATTTTATATATATATATATATATATAATATATTTATTATGTATTTATTATTTATTAATACTTTAGTAGTACTTAATAAAAAAATAGTTTAGTTAGTCTTTCTTAATATGAAAGGTTCTTCATTAAACATAATGTGAAATAAACTAACTGGTGTAATAACCTGTGTAACCGTAACCGCAACAGAGAAGGTTATACTGTATTTAAAAATTTAAAGGTATTGTGACACTTATTGCTAAGGTCCGTTTCGGGATCTAGGTTATTAAATAACTAATACGCTATTTACAAATTACAAATATTTATTAGACTAAAAGATTACAAAATAAATGATTAAACTAATTATAATTAAATAACACAATAAATGATTTAATAATTCACCTAAACTAAATAACAAACAATAAATAACTTAATAACTTACTTAGCCTACTTACAATCACTTTTATAGATTACACTAACATACAACACAAACTGAATTCACAAAACTACACGTCAACTTTACAATACACACACAACAAAGAGACGGTATAACAATCTTACTCGGATACGTAATCTGTTTACGCACCTCGACAATCAAACGGCAAAGATCACACGAATACTGACTGGACCGCCGCCCGGGGGCCTCCTTTTATTATCATTCACAAAGATCGTTCCAGAACAAAGTAGAAAAATCTACTCAAGTACAAAAATAACTCTTTATTAATAAATGCTAGAAAAATTCATTTGTTAACAAGTCAACTATTGTAAATAGAAACGTAAACAACCTCATAAACAACTTCATAAAAATAGCTGTACACAATAGTATACCTGAACTTTATGATAGTTATTTCAACCCTTATGAATGAATAGACACTTTTATGGTTACAACTGTCATTTACAAAACTGATCTTATTGTGTAAGTTATTGTTATTTTATTATTTCTTAACTATGTTTATGAATGGAATTCTGGAAGATTCGTGAGCGATCCCGTCTTTTCTCGATCTTGTTACAGTATATTTACTTGCTTTGATGAATGCAGTCATTAAGTCCATTGCATATGATTCCAACCTTTTTTTTAAACCTTTAAGGTCGATTCATATCATCATGCACTAATCGTTTCCATAACGGACTGTTTCCAATAATACAAATATTTTTTCATACATTGTAAATGAGACCATTCATATCAAGCGTAGCGTATACGTTACGTTTCAATGCGGCACGGCCCGTCTTCGTACGGGGTTATCGGCTACAATATTTGCCGGAAACGGAACGTGTGTGAACATTGGAACGCATAGCTACGCAAACAACACGCTTCGTATGAACGAGCTATCGTACAGATTTAGACATTTTGTACATTTTGATTTTACGATTAATTAAAAGTTACCTATTGCTAATTGTCAAAAGAATGTTGAAAGTCAATATTATTTAAGTTTTCACTTAAATTTACTGCTTTATTTTCTTCCATTATGAATCCTACTATACGATAACATTATATAGTGGTTCTCTCAATACCCTTGTTTCAAAACGGTTTATACATGAAGAATGAAGGTTTTTGAAACTGAAATCCAAAATTTTTGTGGGGTTGTTTTCAGGTAATTTCATTGAGAAAAAAATTTAAATTTTTATAATTATTTTATCGTTATTTTAATGCAGAATTCTATGGACCGGAGAAAAAATAGAATTAGAGGTTTAAATCCACGGTTGACTGTACATGAGAATTTTGTAAAAAGTAAGTTAGATAGAAATGGTTTTTTTTATTTGCCAGACGGATTGAACTATGTTGTACTGACTGGATTTAAATATTGTAGCTTTTCATTGGATAGTGATTCACATTGTTTTGTCATGTGTTGAATGTATAAAATGTAGTACACAGGTAATATTTTATAGTTGTTGATCTGAATGAAAAACGTTACACACATGAGTAAATAATACACGCTATAAAATTCCATTACAGTTCCCATTGATCCTTATCTCCCTTTTGTACTATTTCTACATCCCCGTTATTTTTTCATACGAAATGTCCTTCTATACCAAAGTTATTGTGTTATTATATACTGTGTCACTTTTTAAAATTGTTTTTTTTTGTTGTAGTATATTGTAATTTTGTGTTTTGTAGCTGTATTATGGAAGAATGAATAATTGGAGTTTTTGTCGGTTGATAATATCGACTAAACATTTTTATTGTAAATGCCAATATTTAACATGTCATAAAACTCTGGAATTTTTTTGTTATTGTTACTTTTTCACGGTGTATAACATGTAAAAAAGTTATTTATAATAATGTCAGTGCTTGTTACCGATTCAATATGCGTTGAATTATTTAAAAGTCAATGTACGTTGAGGTGAGTAATAACGTTGATTGACAAACTAGGCCAATAAAAAATATAAAAATATGTTATTCTTTGTTGCAAAGCAGTTTTCTTTAATAACAAAAAATATTGTTTAATTACTTTAATTTCAAATAGAATACTATACTTATATTTTAATAAAAATTTAATATTTCAAGGAGGCTCCGACTGCCTATGTTACTCCATATTAAGGGTTTGCATGATATCCCAAAAACCAGTAAACCTAGAACAACATCAGGTACTTTTTTTAGTTCTTGATGAAGAGAATTTGTTCTAAAATTTTAAACTGAACTTTATTTTAAATTTTTATAAAAAGTGATTTTTTACCCCAAAAATAAACGAAGAAACATAATTAATTTTTGAATAAAAAATTTGACAATTAGCTTGCATCGGTATCTAGCCCATTGTGAGATGAAACTACCCTGAAATGTTTAAAGTGATATCGTCAGTGTTTTCTCAGAAAACTTAAATCAAAATTTAAAAAAATTATTCTTTCGGAAAATGACAAATAAATAGTAAAATATATAACTAACAATGTATTACACTAATATTATACTAACGTAGGACGCGTATAGCCAGCTGGTAAAATATCGAATTAGTTATATGAATAATCAATAATAAATTAATCATTGATAGATCAATAGCAAACACTTATTGATTTAGTGTAATCTTCAAAAGTAGTATTACAAATTGCTTTGTACAGCAAAAACTTAGTACAGACGCTCGTCGGCGGGGAAACAGTGTATTATAAATTACTGCAAAATATTGGTATGACTTAACTTAGTAGGCACTTTCATTTTTTATAAACGGGAAAACTTACCCGCATATTATTTATATTTAAATATTCACGAAATTGTGTAAATTCAGAATAAATGAAAACGAAAAATTTTTAAAACAATTTTCCTGTGGCACGCCCCTTAAACAATTTATAAAACAGTGCTCAAATCTGTGTGGACATAACGTATACAAGTCATAGTAATATTAAAATAATTAATTTTTTCCGTCTTCTTTTCTTCTTTTTTCTGTCCACCTGGTGTCCTGTTGTCCATAGATGGCACTGGTGACCCAATTTGGTTCAGTTCGTTGTTTTCTCAATGCGCTCGAGATAATAAACTTTACAATTTTTAACAGTGTTAATTACATCTGGGCCATTATTCATTCTTCATAAAACTTTTTTAAATTATTTTAGAGAAATACAAAAATATAGAAGTAACATCGATAGGTGGTCTGATTCATCACGTCGTTCACGTAGTCATTTTTCATAGTCACCATCAGTTAATTTGTTATCAATAATAAATAATTTATTTTTAATATAGTTTTATTAAAACAATATAATTTTCAGTACCTTCCTTTAATTTTTAAAAATATTTTTATAAAAATTATCTTGCATATTTTTTCCAGTTACTAACAACCTAAAATTGATTAAAACATAAAATTATATGAAAAGAAAAAATTATATTTTACTGTTAAGTTACACTTAAAACTAATTCGTTAGCATTATATTGGACATTAACAAATACTGATATGTTTACAACTATAAGACCTAGTTTCCTGATAATGACGGATAACATTAGCCAATGACAATGAATACATGAATGTAAACTATTGTTCAATGTACATTGTGACAATGATTGTGAATGTCAAGTGATGATATACTCGTTTAGGACACACAATGAAGTGGACTGAAGCGGTGTACTTAAACCACAGCCCTTTGACTGGCCACCACCGGTTGGTTGGATTGTGTAACAAGTAGCATTGACAAATTTCAGTTCAGTTTAATATATGATGGTGGCAGTGGATTCATAAGCTGCACTATTATACCGTCATCTATTTAACCATTCTAACCTAACATGATTGATTTATGTCACTACTCCACTCATATATTCTATGTAGTGGTTAATAATTTAAGTTATCAATCAAACAACCTTTTGAATCATATTTGTCATAATCTGGTTATCTATATATTACTATAAAACATTGATACACCAAATTCTAGGCTATATTAATTCATTTTTAAGATTTTAAGATATTGTAAATAACTGGTGTTTTTAAATCGGTGTGTAGTGTGTAATTTTAGACATAGTAAGGTGAACCTGCGATACGCAGACGACACGGTACTGCTCACCGAAAGCATAGAAGACCTGCAAAGAATGCTGAATAACATAATTAAAGCCAGTGAAGAGTATCGGCTCACATTAAACGCTACGAAGACAAAATACATGGTCATTACTAAACGGGAGAATCCACAAGAACAACTTTTTGCTGGGCAAGACAGAATCGAACAAGTGGAAGCCTAAAACTATCTGGGAACCCGAGTCAACGGCGATGCAAGCCACCTGTTAGAAATAAAGATTAGAATTGAAAAAGCCAGGGCAGCATTCCTAAAAATGAGACCCCTTCTATCGGCCCGCGACCTGAGCCTCGAAACCAGGACCCGCCTCTTGAAGTGCTACGTCTTTCCCATCCTCTTGTATGGGGTAGAGGAGTAGACACTCAACAAAGAATGTGAGACCCATCTACAAGCGTTTGAAATGTGGACCTACCGGCAAAAAGTTGTTCTTGTGGATTCTCCCGTTTAGTAATGACCATGTATTTTGTCTTTGTAGCGTTTAATGTGAGCCGATACTCTTCACTGGCTTTAATTATTAAATACCATGGACAGACAGGGTCACAAATATAGAAGTCCTCAGAAGAATAGGGAAAAAGCTGGAAATCCTGCAAAGCATAAAGATAAGGAAACTAACATACCTTGAAACATCATGAGGGGACCTAAATACGAGATTCTGCATCTCATAATCCAAGGAAAAATCGTTGGTAAACGCTCGGTGGGACGCAGAAGAATATCCTGGTTAAGAAACATGAGAGAGGCGTTTAACTGCTCGTCGCATGACCTTTTCAGAGCAACAGTAGACAAAGTACGACTAACCAACCTCCGTAATAACCAACCTCCGTAATGGAGAGGGCACCTGAAGAAGAAGAGGGTGAACCTGTAATTATACGGAGAAATTTAGTCTGTAATGCTTGAATAGTTTTTAAATTACTCCATGTGCAACCATAATTTGAATACCGTATGTACGATAGGTTTTAAGAGGAAATTGTAGAGTAATAGTTCTGTTTGAAACGTATGGGTAATTTAGAGTAAATAAACCTGTGTAATTGTTTGTATAAATCTGTTTTTGTATAGTGGTTTGTGACATAAAAAATTGTTATTTTAAATTCTATTCATAAAAATCAAGTGACATGGCAAATCTACCAGGCTTCATTAGAAGATTAAAAAGAAGATGGAGCAGAGATCTTCTTTAATTCTCTCTACATGATTATGTGATTACCTATTAAAAAAAAGCTGAATGAGGAATATCACTTGTATTTTTTGTTTGTTAATATGCTTTATTTGTTAAAACTTTGCTTTATCAATATGAACTTTTTATTGTTTTTATTTTTTTCTTATTTAGTACCTATATTTTTTTGTTCATTGCGATTCTAAATTTAACATTGCTGAATGTTGTGTTTTTAATTCGTGCTGTTCTTGTACTGTACAGGCGTTTCATTCATTTTTTTGTTTGTTTAATAGTCAATTGTATTTCAAATCGATTTGAATTAGGTTCAAATAATAATCAGAATAATCAGGATGGTAACTCCCACACAGAGCTCCTCGAGAGTACATAGTTTGCCTTAACTTTTTTACCTTTTAATAAAGAAGGTATTGTACAACTAAATGAAATAAATATAATTTAAAGAAATTCCTTTCAAAGACTTTAAGATCTGTAGCTGAATGATTCTAACTAAGCCTCGGTAGAGTCATGCATAATCTACCATAACATCGTTATTATAGCTGTTTGTGTCTCTAATCAAACTTTTCGACGTTGCCGCGCTCTGGTGGTCAACAGACACAGTTGTTGTTGAATCGCCGTCGAGTACTGGTGTCTATTGGACGCTTAACCGCTAATTTACATTTTAAAGTGTTTAATTTGTTATTTATTGAAGTGACTTTTTTATGTTTAAAAACGCCTTTACGCATATCCGTTTCACGGTAAATAATTCGCTTCGTTACTTCTTTTTTACACGCACCTTTTTTACAGTCCACTAGTACGCCGAAATTTATTTCTATTCATTCTTCCTAATCTCCTCTAAGTTTACCTGCAGGTATTTTTATTTTATTTTTTCTTTGTCCTTATGTGTTTGTCCAACCCTTTGATCCCATTCCTATCAGCAGATTACAACTGCAGTGGAAAGCACGTAAGTGAGATACTTTATTTTATTTCATTTTATTTTTTAATATATTTTCTGCATAAACTGTTGAGATTAAGTGATGAACCATTAGTTATTATACATTTCGAACACGCACACGCACTAATAGCTAAAAGTTATGCATGCAGTTGTGAATAAAGTAGAAAAAATGCAAATCAAATAAAAAAATCCATGTAAAGTCCAATAAGTTAAAATTTGATTTATCAAACACTCTCGCTTACCACACTATACGACTATTCAAGCGTATGTAAGAGTCAAGTGAATAATATGTAAAATGCAGGAGTAAAAATTTTCTCTTTGAGCTGATATCATTGACCCATTCCTACAGTTATTTATATGATATATGTTATTATATGAAATGACGGAATTTTGTTAACACGTGCATATAAAAAAAATTATAAAATATAGTATTAGAACATTTTTAGTTCCATTTCGAAGAATGTCTGAAAATAGGATATAGACCATATATAAGCTATATAAATTGACTCTTCTACGAATTTCAAAGCGTTTAATCCCTTTTACTGGTTATATTCAATTTAACCGGTTTTGCTATAATAGCAACATTGGACAATTTAGCTACTTACCTTAACCATTCAAGCTTTCAAACGCGGTTATAACTCTATTTTTAAGTGAGATACAGACTTTACACGGTTTTCTTCAAAAAAACCCGGTAGTGAGTGGTATCCTAACATTCAAAAATCAATAGAAAATTTCCCACTAATCTGATTATATTTCTAAATAGCTTACTTTCTTCCTCATACATTCAGTTATTATTTAACTGTAATGTTTACTGGTCTGGTGTGCGTACATTGACCTTCACTGTTACACAAACGGTTGAGTACTTACACACTCGTCATTTAACAACCAATGGGCTACTCGGCTTCTAACGGTTAATAAATTTTTATTTTTTATTTTAACACAAATGAAAAAAAAATTACAATCTGTTCATGTATGAACAATAAGTAATACAGCTAAATATTGAAAATTTATCCGTGGATAAGTTACTAACCCACTGATTAGCAACTTAAATGCTAACGAATCACGAACAACACATTCACACACGCACGCGCAAACACACACACACACACACACACACACACACACATCCTTACTCAATCACAAAATAACAATTATTAGATAACATAGTTAGACATAGTGGATACCTAATACAAGTTGATGTAAATTAAAATTAATAATTAATAACACATTTGAAATCTCTCACTTAAATTTAGAAAATCAGTTCGTTTAATCTTAAATTGACACGTGAGCTATTATCAAGAAGGTCTAAGGCTAGATGGTTTGGATGTCCTTCTAGGTTTTGACAGTATTTTTTATTAATTCTAGAAATTGAGTAAATAAAACTATAAAAAATTATCGTTACTTGTTGAAAAACTAAAATATAAGATACCTATATATGTTTACGTTGAATAAATTTTTATTTAGGTTGCATAAATTTTAAAAAGAAATATATTATTTTCTGATACTAAAAAAACTGTATAAGTAATACAAGGATTAAAATATTGACTTAGAAGAATTTGTTGTCTGTCTATCATATGAATGAATATACATGATTACGTCATGATAAGAGTGGCTTAACGATGGACACCAGCTTTATTTTTCCTCAGTTCAGAAATAAAACTGTCAATTCCCTTTACTATATATTTCCTTTCCGGGAAAGTATTCGACGGAGCGTAAAAAGAAAACCTCTCTCTACAGAATGTCAAGAAAATCCACGATTTCACGTATGAAATATCATATCTAAAACTATTTCACAGCAAAAATGATAAATGTATTATGAAACACAAAAATTGGGACACATCGTTTTGAAAATTTGACAGTTTGAAATAATTTATACTTGTCTTTCTTCTTTTTCTTTTCATTTTTTGTTACAACCAAAAAAATAATCTTTTCAATTTTTGTTACTTATTTTTCTGCTCTTTAACTTCTTATTCTTTTATTTATGACTTTTGTTTTTACGGTGTTCATACATTTTATGGGTTTATTTTATTCACTTTTGTATCCATCGAACTTTTGAAAGATTTATGAATCTTTTTACGTTTAAAAAAATCTATAAGTATTTTACTTTCATGTTATAAAATATTTGAGTTGCTCTTATATCGTTCAATTTAAAACCCTTTTCTGAATATCTTGTTTAAAATCTATAATGAAAAGAATATTTTTATATATTAAAAATCAACAGAAATATATTTCTCACTTCCAATAGTGGTGTAGTCGGTTACGTATTTCATTTTAAGATGAAGGTTCAGAATTCGATTCTAGTTGACTAAGGTACTGCTATTAGGCCTACATTGTTAAAATATTGTGAACATATCTAAAGGGAGAGAACCAGATTTTTTGTTTGTTCCAGAATTGTCTAGCAATATTGAGATTTTAGAAGTGTTAGTGTCAATAATTATAAATCGGGTTAGTGATAAATCGGGTCAGTTCCAAGAAATGCTTAGAAATATAGTGTACAAATGGTTATATATAGAATTATTGTTATGACGGCTACTTTTGAGGATCTATTCAGATAATTTGCTCTTTTGTAATGGCACCAATCTTTTATTTAAGGTGCTTACTTCCAAAAACCGACAGAAAGACTGTATTATTATTAATATTACGAAAAATTCTTTATTCTCGTAATTTCCATAGGTTTGATATGTAGGCGCATACCGAATTGGTTAGTTAGTTTTGATTTGTCGAGCAGTGAGTGAATTGTGTACGGCATAGTACTTAAGTTGGAGGAGGTCTTCTGGGTATCGTCTAACGTTTACTGTGTATCGTGTAATTGGTTGTAAATAGGATTTAGTTTAATTAAACGCGAGATAAACTAGTTGCTGGTTAAGTTTTTTTTTTGCTTTTACGACCTCATGAGATAACTTTAGTCCAATTTTTTGGCCAGTCCATTCTGTATTCGGTTCATCTTATTCCCGAAGCGTGTAAGTTGTTTTATTCTTGCTTCTTTCCTTCTCGCCCACATATTTTTTAGGCGTTCCGACCTTTGGTACCTGTCCTCATCCGAATACTTCCTGTTGAATTCCTTTCTAGTTTTAGGCTCATATATTATCATAATAGTTTTAATTAGCTCGTATTTTCCAGATTTTGTAATCAGATCCTTCCTTGAAATTTTCAACCTTTCCATGTACTGTTGGACTTCCTTTATCCATTTCGGTTTGTCGTTCTTTCCCAGTAAAAGTTCATTATTTGGTTTGTAAGTCTAGTGTTGTCTGCTCTAAGTAGGTGCCCCAAGAATGAAATTCTCCTAAAGAAATCTGTTACCGTGGTTATTATTTCATAATTATTCATTTGAGATTATCCTTCACTGTCAATGTACTATGTCACTGTACTATGTTTTTCTTGTTTATGCATTTTGTGACTATCCTTCTTTCTATTTTTTTCAATTCTTTCCAGTTCTCCAACTTTATATACACCGAGGAGAGTCTCGCTGGCGTATTGTAGGCCTACTTCTAGGAAAATTACAGTTTGGTAGTGTCTGATTTTAGTTTTCCTCGACAGATAGTTTTTGTTGTTTATGTTTTGGGTAGTTATCTATGATTTTTTTAATTTATCAGTTCTTTCCTGCCAGTTTATATTATCATAGATGTTATGTGTTATGGTATCTCCTAGATATTTAAAATTTTCCACCATTTATTTTTAAAATTCATTTATTTTTATTATCATTAATTTGTTATAATAAGTTTATTGTTTATAATAGCCTAATTATCAACTTAATTATGGTAATTGTAATTTTTTTGCAGATTTAAGTAAGATTGTTAATTGTAATTTATAGTGTGTAATAAAAATACTTGTTTATAATTTTAACCATAGTTCGTTAATTATTTATTTTACCCAGATCCCAAAACGGATCTCAGTGATAAGTGTCACAATATATTATTAATTTCAAAGTAAAAGGTAATATACTATAAAATTGTACAGTGATATTCTACAATAGCTAAGGGAATACATTGTCATTGTAAGAGATTGTGTATTGTTTGAAGTGGTGAGAATCAAATAAGGATAATGGGTCGCAATGAATGAAATGTTTTGAATAGTATTTCTCGGAAATCAAAATTAGTAGAAACAAGTGTTTTTATTTTTATTCCCTCTACAATGTTCTCGATTGTCTGGAGAAACTGTCAGACCGCAGGTATAAAACAGTCATCGCGTTACAATTAATACAGTACTGGAATTGTGAATGAAAAGTGTTAGGCCGTTGGAATTAGTGCCGTTACGGGACCAGTTCTAAATAACGTTAGTGGTGATTGTGTGTAAATGTAGTAACAAGTGGTTGTAGACAGGTAAATCAACTGTTTTGTTTGTTAATTGACTTTCTTATTTATAGTCCAGTTTAGTTTAGTCTAAGCTTAAGTTTTGTAATTAATTTAATTAAAGTAATAAATAATTATTACAAGTTTTAAGAAAGTTTGTTTTTTATTTATTGCATCCAGAACACACCCTTAGGTGGGTTAATTGAATTGCGTTTATGTTTTGAAATATATCAGTGCTTTTATTTTGCATATGCACTGAAATCAGTGACTGGGGCATTGCTTCTGTAATGACGTTTCCGGTTTAGCCACTATTTTGGTTGGAAAGTCCAAACCTTTAAGCCATAAATGGAGGAGTTTCCAACAACAGAATGGAAGATTCTCTTATAGGGCAACTTGATATGTGATTGATCCGCAGATTAGGATATGACTTTATTTTAATCATAAAAATCGGTAAAAAAATAACTCTTTTTAAGATTCCAACCTTAGTATGCATTTTACGACAAAAATGTAATATAATAAAAGTTACAGGAAATTAAAGAAATTTACATTTTTTATATAGGTAAAGCATTTTTCTCTATAGTGCCAATTACTAATTTTAGAGGAAAATATCATGATGTTTGTATTTTGTTCTACAGAGATTGATTTCATTTTGTATCATTCACTCATGATTAAAATTAGATTATGTTTCTTATTTTACATGGTTTACTTATGATTAAACATAAGTAATATTGTTCATTATCTACACTGGCAAGAGAAAAACGTGTGAGTGTTTCACGCCAGATTTTTCTCTTTTACGGAGTTAAGTACCTGCTCTTACTTCAGCAAGAAAACTTTACTTTCAATTTTGTCTTTAATGTGACATTTGAAAACAAAACTATACTAAAATCTGTTGATTTTTTAGAATATTTTTATGTTTTTCAAAACGCCATGAAGAACACGTGCAGTTTGCTTTGAAGTTCTTATCTGGAAGTTTACTAATGATATTATTAATAAGAGAGATGAAAACACTTTTTAGTTTATTAGTTTCATTAAGAACATATAATAATATGAGGCATAGTATGCGTGTAAGAATAAAATGCACGGTGTTGTAAATGATAAATGTTAGGGAACGTCACTTCCTAGAGGAGGCAAACGTTGTGACGTCACAGCTACACTAGGATATTACTCTTTCTATGATTAATGAACTGACAAAAGCACCCACCATGCTCATGTTGATGATAATTTTGTCTTTATGGAACTACAAAATGAGATAAATTGTTGTTGTACTGTCTAACGTTCTGATAATCAATCTGAAGTAACGCACCCAATTATGAACGTTGGACATTGAGACCAAACTACCAAAAGACAGTTATTGGTAACTGTTCGTTAGAATTTAAGAAAATTTGTTGTAAATATGTCTTAAAACAAAGGATTTCGTTAAAGTTTTACACGGTTAATATGAGGAAAAGTATCGTTAATATTACTTTTGCTATTTTAACTATAGTCTATGAAATATCATAAAGCGGGTATCCACAACAGAACTGATAATTTGTGGTAACTATATCTTTTATGGAAAATAATAAAAATAAATACTCCAAGAAGACAGATGTGATGGGATAGTATATCAAACAGCGGTAACTAAAGACAGTTAACATTGTGATTGCCCACCGGCATACACAGACAATGAACCTCTCACAAAAAAAAAATACGATCAAGTATCTCGGTCTGACTTTTGATAAACCACTGACTTGGAGCACATATATCAAACAGAAACGTTTATTACTGTATTCCCGACTTAAACTTCTATATTTCCTACTCATAAACGATCAAAATCACCAATGACAAAAAATTAAGCATATATTGTTCTCTTTTGAAACCTTTTTGGACAAAGAGCTCTCAAATTTACGGTTCAACTAAATCAAATAACTTGCAATCAATTCATGCATTCTAGTCAAAAACAGTATACATCATAGCAAAAGCACCCTTTCACGTTAGCAAAGAAACCTTACATACATATTTAAAAACACCGTTTGTACAAAATTCCACTGAAACGCTTTCACGACAAGTCACAAGAACTCGAGAACCCACTAGTACGTTCACCTTCCATCTTACATTAACTTGGTAATCCTTCTAGACGCCTTTAAAGACGGTGGAGTAGAGACCTGCTATTTATTATACAAATTTTATTTTTGGGGAGGCTCCAATGGGGGCCCTTCACCGCTCATCTCTATCATATCATTTACACAATTACCATAATCATCAATCACATTTACTTGTAAAATTTTACATTCGTAAATAAAGAATTACAGCGAGAAAAATTTTTACACTCACCCGCTTGTACTAATCTACATTTAATCTATCTATTATAATACTAGATGCCCGTTTCGGCTTAACCCGGGTGATTTTTGGTTTTTATTTCAATAAGTTTTAAATTTGGGTTATAACTAAATCAAAAATAAGATTTCTGATTTGGAAAAATCTGATACAGGCTAATTATGCATTTGTACCCCTCCAACAAGTTTCAGTCCTCTACCTCGTCAGGAACTTAATAAACAGATAATATTGGTTTAAGGGTTGAACACAGTTTTCAACCCCTTACAGGTACATTTTTGTAATTGTTATGGATCAATTTGGTTTAGGTGCATTATAGATAACATTTATACCAGTTTCACCATCTAGCTCGTCCGTAACTGAGGAAATAATAAAGTATATTAGTAAATTAAGGCAATTTAAAAAAAATGTACAAGCCGTTTTGATGAAATTATAAAAATTAAAAATTTGGACGATTAAACTACTATATCCGGTTGACCTATTTTGATAAAAAAGTTTGAGTCAGGTCTCCGTTTACTACTTGACTCAAGTTCTAAGTTTGTGAGATATTTTGTTCACACACGCCCATACAGACCTATTAGTAAAGACATGTTTTTGGATTCAGGGGTTTGAAAACGTGTATTTCCAGTAAAAACACAATTTCAAAAAATCAACATGAAAACAGCTTTCCTTACCGATAAATCTATACGGGGCATAAGAAAGTAAAAAAGACAAAATAATATAATGGAACATGTTTGATTTAATTCTATTTTAATTTCGTGCATCTCTGAATTTATCTTAAGTTTTCTTTGTTTTTGGAATACAAAAAATAATTAAATAAATGTCTGTATTTCAGAATTACGATTTCAAGATATTAGAGAGATTCTGAAGTTAAATAATGGTTTATTTTCTTGTCTTCTTTTGCTAGCGTTCTATCTTTATCCCTTCCTTTCAAACCTTGTCACGTTCGGTATAGACAACTGATGCAACGTAATGCCGTTTCTATTTTTAGATTAGCAGTACTAGAATTTCCCGGATTGGTAGCATTGCGCTGTATTCCAACTTCAGGCCCTAGGGGAAATGTCACTGTGTACTTAACATGTTCAATAACACAATTATATTTAATTAAACAATTTTTAATTATGCAGATGTATTTTTTTAAATGTAGAAACTTGTGCCTCCGAAGTTAAAACGATCACATCGATTTATTAACAATTTTTTTCACTCTGATTAAAACTGGTCTAAAAGACCAACCAATAATTTTTCGTTAATATTATCTTAAAAACGAAATACTTAAGTTATATCATCCATTAAACAATGTTTTATATCTTAACACTAAAATATTCTTAAAACTATTTACTTTGGCACTTCACACTGCTCTACTTTAACACATCACACTGCAGTGTTACACTAGTTCAAAGGGCTTCTTTCTCTTGAACCTTCTAGCAACTTTTTATTATCAAGAAGTTGAATTGCTTCAGGATTGATATGGCCATGTAAACGAGCTTCAGGTTTGACAGCAAATCTTCTTATCTCACTGTATATTATCAAGTTTAAAACAAAACTGGCCTCCTCCAGAAAAAATATAAATATAAAAGTAGCTCAGTGGTTAGCGTATTACATAACAACGCGAAGATCTGGACACAATTCCAGGTTAGAGTCTGAAAATGTATTAAAGCCAACCAAAATTTTTAACAAATCCACCGTTACTTAACCCAAAGTAGTCACTAATAATAAACTGTACTCGAAAGGGTTAGTAGCATGTATGCTGAAATTCGTGGGGGAGCCCTGTACTCAATTAGTAAAAAATGTTTTTTTAGAATTCTAATAAAATTCTAAAAAATGTTTTTTTAGAATTCCACTAAAACTCCTACTAATATACCTAGAAACTATTATTAACAACTGAAAGTTAATCGCATCCTCTTCTACAAAACGTATTTCACCATATATCACCGCGTTATATTAAGATAAATACAATTTATTTAAATTCTGAAGAAGAGGCAAAAACCATGAAAATTTACTAACATCCAAGTTTTATGTTCTGTCTGATATATTTTCTTCCTTTTTGGTGGCCATTTTTTTAATTGTCATCTATCACATTTCTTAGCCGTCCGTGGCCCAAAACCGGAATTCAAGAAACAAAAGTCAGAAACTACAAGATATAACAACAAACGGTTTAACATTCATAATCTACACAAAAATGTAGTGAGCCTGGATTGGGGTAAAGTTTCGGTTTTGACCGGAAGTGGCTCAAAACCGAAAGTCAAGAAATAAAATTCTTAATTTGGAAACAGAAATAGTGCCATTCGATTCCTCGTATAGAGTGGATACAGAAATCACTTATAGTTTTTGCCATATTTCAAAAGTAAACCTTTTTAAAAATTGTTACCAGCCGTGAGACGCGTCAACTCATGAAAGGGATTTCATGCATGGGTTTATTTGATTGTTTTAAATACGCGAGTGTGTATAGTTCGTTTTCAAATTTGCTGTACATGTAATTACTTTCAAACTTCATTAATTAAATAAAATTTAAGCGGATTAACAATCATGGGTACTCTAAACTAAGCAACAGATGCGTTACGGTTCATTTATTTTATTTTATTGTGAATCAGATGAACTGTTATTGGCAGCTACTGAAAGTTACGTTACATGATCAGTGAGTTTTAAAGTGTGTTACATACATAAAATATTGCATTGTTATTTATTTATGGAAGTAATATATTTATTTTTATGTATACGAAATAGTTGGTCTGGAGTGCTGATTTGAATTATATTGGGATAAATGATAAGGTCGAGATCATGGTAGAAATTTCCAGATTAAATAAATGATAAGTGGTTGTAAATATGTAACGGTTGAGAGAGTGAGAAAGAAAGTGTTAAACAAAGAGGAAGGCACATATAACAGCTTCGAGAGATTCTGGAAGTTAAGTTGAAACGAGACAGTAGAAGGGAGATGGGAAATAATTCGAATTTTTCATTGGCTAATTAGTGTGTGACATAAATGAGATGAAGTGTGATTATGGAAAAGTATAACAGTGAATAGGAGTCGAACAGTGCGTTGGACAGTGATAAGTGAACACTTCATGTAGTCTGCAGTAGTTAGTGTGCATTCTGTAACAAGTGTATTTTTAAGTTGAAGAAACCTATGTATTATTATGGACAACAATAATTATGATCTACGTATTTAAAATTATGGTACACGTATTTATAATAATTTTTGTAACACGGAACCATGCATAAATTTAAAGTCATTGTAATATTTGTTTTTGTTTTATTAAATTCATTTTTAATTAATTTAACATATGTGTATGTTGTTCTTTCCAGTTATTCCATTATTAAAACAGATCCAATCAAGAACTCAGCACGTTTGTATAAAACAGAAATAAATAACTTAAAACTGATAAATATTTTTTAAGGCATTCTTCAAAGCAACATTCATAATTTAATCCTGATTGTGGGGATAGTCTACAAATTATGACATCCCTATGGTAGGGATATTACATGTGTAATAATATCCAGACTCTAGCAGTAAAATTGATCTTAGAATATTCCGCTTTTCAATATTTAGCGCAGTCGAGTACGGTAGTCATGGGCCATGAAGGCCGTCACCCTTAATAATTATTACTTTTATAAAAATAATCTTTTAAATACACGGTAGATTGATACATGGCCCAAAGATATAGTAAACAGACAATATAGGTTAAGAAAGAACTGTACAAGGAAAATGAACAATTAATGAAAACGATTAAAAAAAGAAGACCAAAATTCTACGAACACCAGTATAGGACGGATGACAACCAGTTGAAAAAACACATTTTTAAGATACTAAACAATACACCAAGGTGTTGGATATATGGTTTAAAGAAGTCAGAAATGATATTGAAAAACAACCGGAATAAGCCAAGAAAATTTAATGAACCGAACAAAATTCAGTCAAGCAATTACGGACTTCCATGAACAGCAAAAACGGAATACTAGGTAGACAGAAGAATTAAGAAAAGCCTACAGTGAGCAAATTCGCAAAATCTGGGTTGCAAAAAGAGCTTCCAGAAACGTCTAAAGTGTCACGTGGTCTAAAATTGGCCCTATACGAGGGGAAAAACACGAGAAAACAACATCGAATGAGCAATACTGGGCGTCTAAAGTTAATAACCTTTTAAGTGAACTAATTCTAATTTTATAACATTTTTTGACCATCAAAATTACATCGTATTATAAAAGATTAAATTTTACTTTTTATTCCATTTCATTCAACTTTTTAACTATACTATTCAGTATTATAATAGAGTTAGTTCCAGTTTGTTAAACTTCTTGAAAGATGTTTCACGTAATCAGGGAAATAACTTGCTTACAACCCAACTATTTCACTAAAAATTATTCTAGCATAGTTTCTCACTAATTAACTTATGAATGTAAATCTCTATGAATTGTTCATTACTAAAAACTTTCTAAAAGTATTAAACTAGTTAGGTAACTTTAATATTTAAATCACTTTGATTTAAAAACTTTTGTGACAATGTTCTTTTAAACTTTTTTTAAAAAAAGTCCAGTATGTAGGTTGAGTTAACTAAAATAATGGACTTAAATTACAGCAATTTACCTTTAAAATTTTTTTCAATTATTTTAAATTAATTCTGGTTTAATTTGTTACATTACTTTTCACAAAAAGTCAAAATAAATAAAAAACTTTAAAAAATCATACTTTTTAAAAAAATTTCCACATTTTATTTTATTTAAAAATTCCAAAATCCAAAAAAACATTTATTCTCTATTTGGCCATGTCTGATGTTTATTTTATTTTTAGTTGGCTATATCTGAAAATTCACAGCCGAAATAATACATAAGGTAGCAAATCATCTTGAATTTGTATCAGCAACAGAGAGCATTTTACATTTAGGTAGCTGACATGAGGCTTTCGAGAAATGTTAAAAAAAATAGGTTGAAAAATAGGAAAATAGATTTTGCTAGAAATTACAAGATTGAAGAACAATGATATTGATTCAAGAACAAAGCTCAATGTAACACCTTGAAAGTATCATTAAGCTGTACTACATAAAAAATTTAACAGCTCATCTCTTACGAATATCTGTGATGCATTTATGGTTTCAAGCGTACCAATAAGAACCGGTGGAAAGAATAAAATGTTACTTGACTGATGAAATGATGGCGTAACAGATTCACATAGCTTAAAACCGTGATGGATGATGATGAAGAACATGATGACTAATGTAGATGAGAAGTGATACTGGGTCTTAAAAGATTTCCTAAATTTTTTTTGAAGTTTTATTCAAGATTTCCCCTAAACAGATGTTAAATTCCGATAGTGATTTTGTTAAAATTCATTGGAAATATTTACAGCAAGCAATTCATACACTAGTGTTCTAACGTACGTATATCGTTTTAGGAAAGCCTCTTTTGAGTTCTGCATTACCAGTACCATTTATTTCTGAAATTTCAGGCTTTTGATTATCAGTGAGCGAACTTCCATACCAAACAATAGAACATACAGAGCATTTTTCATAAAATGAGGAATGGAATTTTGAATAAATTTTGGAAACAAATAGATTTCTTCTTTTACTGCTTATTTATTTTTAAATATTGTAATCTAGCAGAAACTCTAGAGGCCGGTCCGTCATGTAGTGGTTAGCACAACTGGCCTTTTTGCCTCGGGTTCGGGTTTGATTCCCGGTTAAGTCTGGTATTTTTCTATTAATCATTTGAAACTATCGCCCTTCACAATCTGTATTAGCAGTAAATTGAAAATCAGTCGGATGTATAAAAAACAATTTCTTGATTTCATCTTTTTTGTAGTGTGTGAAGAGGCTTCCAGTGAAACATTCCCTAGATTTAAATAACTTTCAAATTATAAATTTGGTTTTGATGAGATCAGAATATTCCCAGAATGAATATGAGAGACTATAGTTGAAGTTTTTAACGTTAAGGATCTCGACTTCACAACATCCGAAGTGTAGTTAATTTAGAAACTGCCTCACAGATAATTTATCAACAACTATTTTAGCCGTATGTAAAACTTGTCAATTAGTCAAACGTACATTTATTTTTAGATACATCCTTTACAAGTGGTATATTCCATGTAATGTTGCATTTGAGATACAAATGGAGCTTTAGTTGCGACCCTTAAAAATTTTGATTGAAAAAGCTAAATTTTTTAAATATTTATTTTTGCTGCTGTTTCCAATATCTGGTGCTCGTATGCCCAAATTAATCGTAGCTATTGATTTTTATAGTAATAATTTTTGTCGTCATGAAAGAGGTGTAAAGATGATTTCTATGTATGAATAAATGTATTGATTACCTTTATGACAATAAAATCAAAACAGTTAGCAATAAGTAAAATACATATTTAAAAAACTAATCAGTGAGTTGTTTTCAAAAGCATACTTATAATTTTAATATTTTATAAACTATTACAAAATTCAAATAGTATTTTTAAGAATTAATCTACATTTATTAATAAAAAGAAAAATCATTAGGTAAGTTAAATTTATAAAAAAATAAAATCTTGTCTGAAAGCAGCTCAGAATAAAAGATGTTTTTTCTCTGGACGATTTTCATTTTCTGTTTTTTCTTTACTAGGACGTATCAAACTAGTAACTATAGAACATAGTCTTTTCAGTGGGTGACTTCTTTTTCTTTTGTGAGTTTGTGTGTTTTTTTAGAATTCTTAGATGACAGCTTCTTGGTTCTTCTCATTTAGTGGATTAAATGGCTCGTTTGGTGCTTACAATTCTAGAAGACCTAAAGGGATAGAAGACATTCTAGTATAGAAAGAGAGGGGAAAAGACAAGTTTTTTTTATAACTCGTCCAACGTAAGGAAACAGAAGTAGCTTTTGAGAGCGGACTTATAGTTTTCACTACTACACAGAGTTCAGAGCTCTAGTGTTACCCGTTCTTGGAGCCATCAACTACTAACTCACACAAACACAAACGTACATTGAACTATTTTCCTGAAATACAAACCCTTTTCTTTTTTACCCCCTTTTTGTTACCTTTTCTATCACTGCTATCCTCTTTTTTACTTATCCGCTTCTGTATTACTCTCCTTACACAGTAAATCTTCGATTTACACGGATTCGAATAACGCGGATTCTTTGATAAATTTATTTTAAAATTCACGTTTTGGTTAGAATAAAAACAGTTTATGTTTTTATACAGTTTTCTTAAGTTAGTAGACAGCCTTTATGTGTTTGGAATCTACACTTTAAGATGAACTAAAAATGTTCATTCAAATTATTGAAACAATCGTAATTTTTAATTTTTTTCCAGTTGTCCGTTACTTGCGTTTTTTTCATCATCATCATCTGTCAAGAATTAGATTCAATGGCCTGTTCCGGCATTCATCTCTTTTTAGGTCTTCCCAAGCCTCGCTTCCCTCTAGGTTTATATTTCCGTGCTTCCAGAGGAAGTGTGTGTGCTGGCATGCGAAATAAATGGTTGGACCAGTTTCTCTTGTATATTTTTAACGTTTCCCCACAGTGACTGAACATTTAACTCGGCGCGGATAGCTCGTTACGTACCCTATCTAACTGGGTACAATCTTTAACTCCCCGTATAAATCTCATTTCAGCAGCTTGGATAAGAGATTCATTCCTCTGTAATGACACCCATGTTTGATTCCCATGTGTTATGAGTAGTACAGCCATTGTTCTATAAAATTTCATTTGGGTGTCCAATCTCATTTTCTTTCCTATTGTCCTGCGAATAGAACCGCATACAGCGCTGAAATTTGCCAGTTTTTCACTCACGTCATTATCTTTGTCATAGGAAATCCTACATCCTAAATATTTAAAATCTCGAACTTGTTCGGTTGCCAAGTATATTTTCGAGCAAACCGGCCATCTCCCTTGAATGGCATAATCTTTGATTTTTGCGTCAATATTGTCATGCCTAACTCTGCGCTAATGTTGTGCAACTTATACAACATATCATATTGGACATTATAAATTGTGTATTTTTATCGAAAAATTATATCTTACGACTGAATGCAGAAATCACAATAATATTTTGTAAATTACAACAAAATTGCGGTAATGCTAATTACACTATCCTTTAAATCTCGGCAACTGTTTTATAAAATACAGTGTAATAATATTTTTGTTAGCCACCTTAATTTATAACAAAATTAACCATCATGTGTACAACCTGAATGGGAAGGTTACAGAATACCGTCCGTAATCGACAGAAGAAACACGTAGAGAAAATGCCTGAGGGAAGGATCCCCCTCAGTGTTTTGAAATACAGAACGCTGGGGAGGAGAAATGTTGAGAGGCCACACAAAAGATGGTAATAATTTAGATTTTTGTCACTGTTGTGAGTCGGAACAGGCGGAAGACTAATCCTTAATTGTGAGAAGAAGAAGAAGAAGATTAACCCTCATTTAAAAAAATTAACATCAACGAAATTGCAACCCTCAGAAGCTAACAGTTGCTAGTAATCTTATAGATCATTTCGAATTGTACAGTTTTTCTGTAGGAATTTACGTAAATATATTATGAAAAATGAATTCTAGATACTGAAGAAGGAAATCTGAACGGTTAATTGCTTAAGAAATTAGTCTCGTGGCTAAAAACTTTTCTAGTCCTATGACTGAAATTGTTAGCTGACAGGCTGATCACCATGTTTCTGACCTAAACAGCCGCTCCTTAGTATTCTGTACATTAGTTAACCTTCTCATTCCGTACTTTTCGTTTTTTTGACTAGCCATATTTAATGTGTGTTATTTTACCAGGCAATAAAGTTCTTTTATTTATTAACTTATCGATGTATTATTGCCCAGTGGAATTTTGGAAAACGAGGAAAATTTATATAAAATTAAAGTAATAAGCAAATTTGATAAGCATATTAAATCTTACTTAGAGCACTTAAATTTAGTACTCGACTTACGCAGTTCTTTTTATGAAAAGAGTAAATCGCGTAAGTTGGGGATTTTTACTATAGCCTCATCATCCCTTCAGAACGACAGTCATAAGGGTAATCTTTGTCAGCCGCCTTTCATGGTTGGTGAAAGGAGAAGGTTACGTTGGAGGCAAAGAACGGAATGACATTTCTAGGAAGAGGAGAGAATTTCCTTCTCTTCTATCACCTCCTTTGAAACCACTACATACGAATCAGCTCTCTTCACAAAGTAACAGCAAAGTTATCATCTTACCACTTCTCTCTCCTTCAATTTATCTCTCTCTTTTATTTAGTGTAGAAGAGAAAAAATTTCTGGAACGTGGGATCTTTCTCTCAACTTCTTATTTTTATCCATTCTTTTCCTTTTTCTTGCACCCATATTACCGTTAATATATCATTGCACTTTTCTTAGTTTCACTTATTAATAAATTCTATTAAAAACAAATTTAGTTTTATAAAACTTGAAACTAAAAAATCTGGTCTGAAACACTTACCCGACTTTCTCTTTCCAATGCAAAAATTGAACAATATTACCTATCTTTAATCATAAGTAAACAATGTAAAACAAAAAAACATAACCTTATTTTCATGATGAGATAAAAAAATTGAAATAGACCTCCGTAGGACTTAAAAATACAAAAAATCATTAATTTACGATAAACAACGCTCTTTAGAAAAAATCTGTAATAAAATTTTAAGATTATTTTATTTCTTATAACTTTGACTGTATACGCTTCAGCCGTAAAATCCGTAGGCTACTAAGGCCGCAATAATAATAAAATCCTATTTTTTACCGATTTTGAAAAGATAAATGTATAAAATCACTATCTGATGCTAAATTAAGCGTTAAAGAAAAATAATTAAATTATTGTTGTAGATTTTTAATTTCCCACTACTTTAATTGTGCAGCTTGCACTGTAATCCATATTTAGGCTGCAATCTTAAAAAAACCATTTATTACCATGAGAGTACAGCTCCCAAGAATTGCAACAGACGTGGTGCAACCCTATCTTGTAGATATTGTAGAAAATTTAGTAAATAAGGTGATTTTAAAAAATTTGAATAACTGTTTTTGAGAAAATTGCAAAGATGTAAAAAATCACGTGAATAAACTTCTATTTTCGAGCGACCGATTTTGGTGAAAATGTTGTAGTTGGTTCTTCTTGTGGTGCCTGATTTACGTTTCGAGTTTCAACTTTGTAAAATGTTTCGTTCTTGAGTAATTTTGTTTACATACACATAGTACAAGTAAAGCTACATACTTCTACAAACACAGTGGTAGTAACGAACTGCATTCCTCTCAGCTGCATAAAGCTCGGAATAGGTCAGTACTAAACCACAACTCACTTCCCAAGAGACTGAGGCAGTCATCACCTTGTAAAATTTCAAAACATCTTTGACGTCTACACTGAAATTTCTATTCTAGTAAAATACGGTACTTTACTTTTTAGTATTTTTAGAATATTAAGAAGAAATACTAACCCACCAGGTTGGTCTAGAGGTAAAGTCGTCGCCAAAATCAGCTATTTAACAGCTGATTTTCGGAGACGAAGGTTCCTGGTTCAAATCCTAGTAAAGGTAGTTACTTTTATACGGATTTGAATACTAGACAGTGGTTACCGGTGTACTTTAATGGTTGGGGTTTAATTAACCATACTCTCTCAGGAATGGTCGGCCTGGGTCTGTACAAAACTACACCTCATTTACACGTCATACTCATCATCCACATCTCATCGGGTCTTGGGGTCGCTTATTGTTCTACATTGAACAGATTGCAACGTACACAAATTAGGAATAACAAAAAAGAAGAAATACTAAATAAAGTGTAAACTTTTAGCCTAGATCAGAGAATGCAGGTTCATAAGAGCAAATAGTGCTATCATATTGAACGAATGGGGGAGTTTGTTTGTCCAGTTTAGCCTAAGCATATAAACCCATGAATGAGAATAATGGTAGGAGTAAAGTTGGACGCTCGAGAAGGAGATGATTTCTGGAATAGGCAGCGCTAACTAATCCATGAATTGAAGAGGAAGAAGACTATAAAAACAGGTAGGCCTATCAATGAGTTGTTGTTTAGGTCATCAGCCGAAAGGCTGGTTTGAACCTGTAGAGGTTTTACTAAGTAAAACGAGGAGTGAGGTGGTTTACAATTGCCTTCCTCACTGAATGGAAAAGTACACTTATCAGCACGCCGGGCCCTCTGAAAAGCACATATTTTCCACTCTGCAAATGACACCTTCACTTCATTCCCCACAGGGTCTGGCTGTATAATGAAATTCATTACTTTCAGAGGAGATAACTCTGATTAGTGTCTTTTACACCTCTACCTCTTCTGTTCTTAAATGATTCAGACATTTAATTGGCTGACCATGTGACAAGAAACAGAACTATTTATTTTAGCCCTGCAACTAACAGATTGAGTGTAAATAATTTGACACTCCACCTGACTGTTATGGGCAGTATCAATGAGTAAGGTACCCTAATACAGCGATTCTCAAACTTTTTATTTTGAGCCCCCGGCTAAATGGTTTAACTGTAAGGCCACGCCCCCTCATATGTATATAAGTGTGCATTTTTTTAATAACATTTTTACTGGTAATATTTATTTAAATTACATGTTTAAAGCCTTTTCCTATTGGGACAATGGGTTCAATGTTGAAATTATTAAAAATAGATCAGGACATATTTGTAATAATCTCATATTGTAAATAAAAAATCAAGACTACTAAAGTGATGGATGAGCTGTTTTTATCGTCACAAAGCTTTCTGAAACGTAGAGTCAGTTCCGACAGTGTAACTCTTAAGTTTTCTTGTCACATCTAATCTTTAAAGATGCTCTTCATGGGAGCAAGAGTAGAAAATTCAGTTTCACAAGAATATGTAATAGCACAGGGAATAAGTACTTTTAAGACATTTGCACTTAAAGTACTCTTTTTGGACACTGATCCAGAAGAGCGTGAGAGAACATTCCTTAAATTTTGTTTACAAGGCAGTGTCACTTTGGAGATCAATGACGTTTTCTTTGCTTAAAGAAAGCTTCACTAAATTTTTGAAATAAAGAATATTTCACTTCATTTATTTGGTCTACACAAAACTCAATTAATTTTTTAAACTAAGCTCTACGCCCTCCAAACCCTTTATCGCGCCGTCACTTTAAAAACCAATGCCCTAATAGATCACTAATCAGCCTTTAAAGATTGGACACTTAAAATTTAAGAACATATATTTGTAATATTTATTTTTTTAAATTTAGACACATGAAACGTAATTAATGAAATTAATTAAAAATTAGATTCCATTTTAATTGAAAATATTTACTGAGTTAATGAATAAACCATTTATCATGTAGAGTTAGACCTATTAAGAGACGTAGTGAAAGGTTTAAGTAAGTGTGTGTCTGTGTCGGTAGGAGGGTACAGACGCGGGGGACGTTTCAGTGGAATTGTATTTTAGAAGGATTAAATATGGAAGTCACGCTTATAGTTGATTGCTTTCTTGGTCGCTTGGTTAGGGCATTGTGTACAGGAGAATCATCTGACCCTTCTTGTTTTCTAGTCTACCCCTTTTCTAAACCCTTTCCACCGACCAAAACCCTTTTCCTTTCGTTTTACGTTGCTTCAACTTTTATTATCATTCAATGTCAATGACTTTCGGTTTTGGAATGATGACAGTGATGATGATACTATGGTGCTAATGATGATTGAACGGTTTTTACGTCACCGTGCGCTGTGTCTGTTTTCTAAATAAATGAAATTAAGATTTTCCATAACTTTTTATACTTTACTGCTTTCCAGTAGTTTTACATTTTTCCCTAAAAGTAGTAAGGAAAGTATCACATAAAATTATACGTCGTTAAAACACATAGGAAAAATCCGTTTCAAGTAACATATCTGTGAGCAAGAAAAATATTTTACACAGTGACATCTGCTAATTACCAAATTTGTTCGTTCAAAAGACAACCCAGTTTGGAAAAAATATTCCCATAAATACAACCTAACTTATCTGTACAGCCGTGTATTTTATCTATATAAATAAATAATTCCTTATTAGCGAATCATGCTTGTTAAGTTTTCCCCGTCTTCTAAAGAAATCGGAGGGTTGGTTTCAAATTGGTTATTGGAGGGTTGTTTGTCCTTGTTAAGTTACTGGCCTTCTACTTGTTCGGAGGTATGATTGCCTAACGAGTGAATTATTTTGTCGGGTTGTTGCTTATCGTAACTTAATACTATTCGTTCAGTAATGAAAAAGTGGAGAATTGATGTAATGAACACAAGGATTTCAGAAGGGAAAAAAATCGGTTTAATAGGAACATTATGTAAATCTCTGAAGTGAATATAAAAGCAACATCGGTTTAGTGAAAGATTTTCAAGAAAGTTTGTCAGTTTACAGCACTATATATTCTGTAAGGTAGTCGAATCAAAATAGAATTTATTTATTTCAATTATACTTGATTTACAATGGACGAAAAGGTCTCAGATGACAAATTTATGAAACATTAATATAGTTTCATTAATAATGAACAATTTTTAATCTTTGAGTTAATTGTTATTAATTTTGTGTAGTTGGTGTTATCATACCAAGAGATGCTTAGATCCTGAACTAAAATGAGATAAAATAATTCAGGGCTTTCACGATGTAGTGTTACAAGAGATTATTAAAAATATCGTGGACAGTGAAAGTAAATAAAACAGTTTTTGGTGATGTGGATTTAGGAAATGAAAATCATGAATAGCCTATTTTAACCGCAGAAAATTGGAATAGTAATTGGGTCACGTGGTGACAACCAGAAAATACAGAATTCTGTAAAATATGTAGGGTCAGTTAGAGAGTAAACGTGGTCTAGGTCAAAGTGGAACTACGCGGTTGAAGAATCTTTGGGACTTGTAAGGTGTGAATTCAATACCTTTTTTTACGGGCAGTCAAAAAAAACTCGAGTAATTAAACCCATCCATCAAAGTACACCGGTAACAACTGTATGTATTAAAATTCGTGTAAAAGTTGTATTCGTTAGAATACAACTGTAGAACCTAGTAGAGATTTTTACCTCTACTAGAATTTGAACCACGTCTTTGTCTTAGCTTCGTCTCCAAAAATCAGCTGTTAAACAGTCGACTCACCGCGACAACTTTACTTCTGGACCAACCCGGTAGGTAAGGAGTGTTTAACATACTTCATTGTAATTAGTTGTTCTTATTTAGTATTTTTTCTGGTCATTACAATACAAAATTATGTAATGCTTTCGACATTAACTTCGTTAGTAATTTGATCATCATATAAATAAAACTAGTTGCCTAAAACAAACAAGTGGAGTGTCAAATTATTTACACTCAATCTGTTCGTTACAGGGCTAAAATAAATAGTTCAGTTTCTTATCGCATGCCAATTCAATGACTGAATCAGCCAATTAATTGGTCAATTATTCAGCCAAATAAATGACTGAATCATTTAGGAACAGAAGAAGTAGAGGTGCAAAAAACGCTAATCAGAGTTATTCCCTCTGAAAGTAATGAATTTCATTATACTGGCATAACCTGTGGTGAATGAAGTGAAGGTGTTATTTGCAGAAACGAAAATATGTGCTTTTTCAGAGAGCCCGGCATGCTGATAAGCTTACTTTTCCACTCAGTGAATACGACAATGGTAAACCACCTCACTTCTCGTTTTACTTAGTAAAACCTCTACAAATTCAAACCAGCTCTTCGGTTGATGACCTAAACAACATAAATATAAATGTAAGAGTAAGTTGCCGCCTTTTCAGAACTCCCTTTTTCAGTGTGTAGGTAAACATAAGTACTAGCCGTCTACACGATGCGTGGCGTTAACTCGAGACGTCTGACAAGCTCTATACATAAATAAATATTAGATACAGCCAGGTGCTTCATGGAAGCAATCCACATGAAAAGTTGGTTACAACATTAATAATGTAGCCTACGTTTAGTCAAATGACTCAATTTCCTTAAAAGTATCTATTAAACAATCCAATACAACTTCATTAATAATCTTGTAAATACCTCAAATAGCCTTAAACTTAAAACTGCAATTGTCAAAATTAATCTCCCTGCATTCGGAAATTGAATACAACCAATTGTATTCGGAATAAAACAACAGACGTATTATAAAATACAGTTTTGTTGGGTCGGAAAACAAATTAATACAGGTAGGGGATATGCGCTTATCCTATAGTCTCACGTATATTTGAAATGTTTTTTTTTTTAATTTAATTTCCATTTACATGCATCCCACACATCAATACACTGTTCTAAACATAGCAATTGTAGGCTATTGTTTTTGTTATAGGAAATTCATTTGTTATAAAATAAAGCCTACCTCGTGCTAACTAACCCTTCGCATTATCGAATGAGAATTGCTAATCCAGTGTGCTTGATTAACGCCCGTTTTCCTATTTCCCCCCAGTCGGTTGTTGTATTTAAAAACGATAGGGTGATCAAAAAGTTGTTCTGTAAATCAGTAAAAAACTATAAATCAATTTGAAGAAGTAGATACCAAAACGTGCTGTCATTTCTTACTTTCTCTTGCCTATATGAAAAGATAGAAAAAAAGCATTGTTTTCATGACGATTTTTCGAAATCGAGTTTTCACCGGATCTACATGTTTTCAGACCCCCTAAACCCAAAAAACATGTTTTTAGCGATTGGTGTGTGTGTGTGTGTGTGTTTGTGTGTAAGTGTGTGTGTGTGTATATGTGTGTGTGTGTGTGTGAACAGATTATCTCAAGAACGGAACATCGTACGAACTAGAAACTTGAAACTCAAAGTAGATACTACTAGAGAACCCGACACGAACATTTTCATCAAAATCGGTCAACCGGAAATAGTAGTTTATTCGTATCATTTTTCACTTTTTGCGATTTTCTCAAAACCGGCTCCTACGACTTTTTTTTTATCGCTTCATTTACTAAATTTTTATGCTCTACAAGATAAGGTAGGCGCCATGTCTGCTGAAATTCTTGGGGTGGTTGTTATCTTGTAAAAAATTGTTTTTTAAGATTGCGACTTTAATATGCATTTTAGAGTAAAAATGTATATATAATAAAAGTTTTTATGAATTTAAAATCCTACAATTTTTTTAAACATTTTTTTTGTATAACGCTTGGTTTAGCGGCAATTAGCAGTTTTCTGTTTTTTTCTCACGAAAACTTGTAAAGAATCGATTTCTTTTAAAGATTTCAGCCTTAGTATCTATGTATTTTAAGACAAAAGTGTATGTAGTCAAATTAATAGGAAATTACAAGATCTACAACTTTTGTTTAAAGCATTTTTCTCTACAGAGCCTAGTTTAGCATGAAAGAGTGATTTTCCGTATTTTAAGGCAAACTGAGGTTGATTTTCATTTTGCGTCTTTCAATCATGATTAAAATAAGGTTATGTTTTTTGAGGTTATATTTTTTGTTTATTTCTAATGTTAGGTTAGATTGTTCATTATTTTTATCGGCAAGAGAAAGTCGTGTGAGTGTTTCACACCAGAATTTTTACTTATCAATTTTTCTAGTTGTCAAAATTCAGTAAACATAGACCTATTCGCTGATATAATATTTTCAAACTGTGCTTTGTTGTGCAGTATGATTTAGCTACAAATTTAGTTTTTTTTATGTAACCAGTACTAGTAATATTAATGTTACAAGTAGGTAGCCAAAATTAAAATAGTATCATGATTTATCTCCTCGTTGATTATATATACATTCAATGACAATAAGATATTTTCTAAATTTCAATTCTTTTTCCTAAAAGGATCATAATTTTTTACTCCCCGACATAGTGTTTGGTCGTATAGAAACATAATACAAGACATGTCAACAAATAATATTAGACCATGGGAGTATAGAAATA
The DNA here is from genome assembly GCA_035578175.1 of Catonia carolina. Taxonomy (NCBI): domain Eukaryota; kingdom Metazoa; phylum Arthropoda; class Insecta; order Hemiptera; family Achilidae; genus Catonia; species Catonia carolina. The sequence continues at coordinate 22,892,672 of JAQMRL010000003.1, read as the reverse complement.
TCTTATCAAGTCATGGTTCCCTACCAATTTTTGAAAAGAACTAAAGATTACTGAACCTAAAGAAGTGTTCAGAAAATGTTTAAGAAGAAAGCTTTCATTCCTAATGCGTGAACAGAGTGTTCACGTAAAAAAGAGAGTGCATACGAGTTATGACCAAGATAAAGTAATATTACCTGTTTGAATTTTTAATGAATTAGAAATAAAAACATTGTTTAGTTGGTGATAAATTATTCTGAAATATTTTCGCAGCAAAATATTGATTTTCTGAAAAATATGTTTTTGTGATTTGTACATTTTAGAACCCATCTCTTCCACTACAAAATAATGGTGGAAAATTATACAAATACTTTTCAACTTTCATAAAAATAATACATTGTAAATTTTTTTACTAATTGTTTTTTTTTTTAGTTAAACCGAAAAAATACACAACGATAACTTCTTGATGCCTCTTTATACAGTTTTTAAAATCCCTGTTGGTACATAGGTTTTTGTACTTGTAGTATTTAAATATTTCGTTTTATTATTTAGTCAAAATTTAGTATATTTTTATTAATTAACGATCAAAATTGTAAAACTGACCACCTCCGTGGTGTACTCATTGGACTGTTAGATTATACAACTAAAAATCCCGGCTAGGATCGAAAGATTACCTATAACACGTTTAGTTGCACCGTTTCATTATGTAAAGTAGTCACCAATAAGAAATACACTGAAGTGCATTTAAAGTTATAACTAAAGGAGTTATGTAAAAATTGCGTTTAAATGGAACATAAATGGAGAAAAGGAAAAGTCAAGCCCATACGAGTCATTCGCTCTCTTTAATACACAACGCAAATATTAACAGTAATTTTGAAGAAAGTTAGAACAAAAAAATGAAACAGTACATAAAGATCAAAGTGACAGGTAACCGAAGAAAAGGAAGATTCAGGTATTTATGTGCTAACCATGCGATGCAAGCTGAAAGAGAGACGGGAGAAGGTACGGGCGAGATGACAATAATGGCTACGCAGAGTTATGGTTGGTGGAGATGAACCCAGACAATTCAATCATTGTAAACGAATAGAAGAGAAGTGCATAAAAGGGATACGAAAGAAAATAAAATTTTTTAAAACAAAATGAGCAAAAACATTTTTTGCTGATACAAGAAAAACTGATCACACAAATCGATGCACGACAAATTTGAGTCACATACAAACCCTCTCATAAAAGGAACCGTTTATACTAGATAGATATCGCGTATTTTGATAGATACAGAATAAATACGATTAGAACTTCTCTGGACAAGAGAATTTCATGGAGAGTGCCAATTGCCAGACTAAAACTCCAAAAATACGAGTAATCATGGTAGAACTACACTAGAGTAAATCGACGAAATAAAATAGAACTCATAAGTCAAATGAAGGAAACACCTTTTCCAGACAAAGCTAGAAACGCGCTGTACTAGCTACACTTCTCTCCTGTGGCCTCAAAATTTTATAACCTGCTACCTAAAATAACAGAACCAAAAATGAAATGAAATTTATGAATGAAATGCAGAAATGAGTAATACATTTCCGAATGGACATCATGGGTGTGATGGTGAGTAAACACAAAGTGTTCAACACAAATTATTAAGTATCTTGGTACACAGTTTTTTTAACCATAGTTGGATATATTAATTTCCACCGTCTCAATTAATAGAATGACCGTGTGGATAAAAATTAATATATTAAGTGTAAGTGAACGGAACTGGATGTTTACAATTTGATGGGAATATTGCTGAACATCAAAGTCGATGAACGCAGCACGTAGAGAATGGTTAAGGGAAGATTCCTTTCAGTATTTTGGGCTGGAAGGGAGGAGAGATGTTGGGAGGCCACGCAAAAGATGGCAATAATTCAGTAGTGTCGTTGTTGTGAGTCGGAACACGCGGAAGCCTAATTTTTGATTGTGAGAAGAAGAAGAACAAGTGTATATTAGAAGTCGTATTTTTTGGGAAATAGGGAATTATCACAGAAATAGATAAATTAAAGATAGACTCCATTGCAAAAACTTAAAAAAGGATTAATGGAGTACTCAGAATTGTGGTTTGATGGATTTTAATACAGTTATTCACATAAAAAACAGCTATATTGTTTCTAAATAAAATACCATCTGTAGTCAATGTAGATAAAATACGACATAAACAGCTGAACAGAATTTCAAGCTTTTGAAACAGCGTGTGTTTTGTGTAAGAGTATTTATATAATTTATTTGTTCTCATACGTGATACGAATAAATAGGAGATTAAAAGAATTTCATGTTATTTAAAAATCTCTTTAAATGGTCTAATTTCCCATTGCGAATGATTAACACATTAATTTATTTTAAATGAGATTTATTTTCAATTTCAAAAAATAACATTGTTGAATTGACTCAGTTAAAAGCTTTAATAGGACGAGAAGTGGAGGAAGGGGTAAGAGAAAGCGCGCACATTACAACGACTTAACAAAGTTTATAAATAAATAATGCTAATTATGTAGTCCATTTGAAAAGTAGTTTAAAATTTATTTATCTTTTTGGTTTAAAATTTGCATCTACATAGATTTCATCTCGTTTGTTCAAATGACAATGTCAACAATGCATAATGGATTTCATTTAAAATTAGATGAATTCCGGAATTTCACTGTTCGTTGATTTTTTCTTTTTGTATATTACATCTACCTGACAGCTCAAAACCGATTTTGCAAAAGTGAATTACAACTCATAAATGTAAAAGATCAGTCAAAATTTTACTTAACATCTACAATGAAAATATTATTTTTTTATTGGTGGCAACTTGCAAAATTTTCCTTTATCTGTCCTTCTGTTTGTCACACACAGATGTCAAAAACTACAAGAGACATTAATGAACGGGTTTCCGATTCGTAATCTATAAGAAAATGAGTCTGGATTGAATTTGAAGTTCCGGTTCCGACCGGAAGTGGCCCAAAACCAGAAGTCAAGAAATCAAAGTCGGAATTTGAAAACAAAAATAGTGTCATTCGATTCCTCTTATAGAATAGATGCAGAAATCACTAATGGTTTTAGTCATAAGTCAAAGGTAAGCCTTTTTTTAAATTTCCACCAGCCATGAGACGCTTCGTCTTACAAAAGGGATTTTTTAAAGATACGTTATATGATTAAAGGGAGACTGGACTTTGTATACCGCCAATGTTAAATTTACTCTTTTTAGGTACATTTTTCATAGGATTGGTAAATGATAGGGAAATGAAACTTTACACACTTATAGTTGTCGGGTTTCTTTAGCTAATAAAATTTTTTCAATTTAATCTGTTGGACCATAAAATTAAAAACAAAATTATAAATAACATAGTCTTTACAATTTTTTTTTCTACGTTTTTTGCATATTGCTAATTTTTGAAGCATCTGAGCAAGATATAAAAATGTCAATATATGCGTATGTACAAGATAAATAACTAGTAAATATTTCAGCCTGGTAGGTTTAATAATTTCCGAGAAAAATGTTCCTAAATGTTAAAATTCTAAATTTACGGGAAAAGGCAAAAAAAGAAAAGCCAAAATTAAAAACAAAATTTACACAAACGAGTAAATTTCCCATCAACAATTGGTTTGAAAGCTGGACCAGCAGCTGAGAATAATGCAGATAAAAAAACAATAATGCAGATATTTCAAAAACCTAAAATTTCCTTTGCTTTAAAACGACTGGTATAAAAATATGAAAAATATTCGTTCTTGTTGACAAGATATTTTTTTTGGTAAACCTGGTAAAATCTAAATTTTTTCATTAAATAATTTTTGACGTAATTAATGTTTTTTTCTGGTAGATCTAGGTCTAAACTATTGAAAAACACAAATACCGAAAAGTAAAATAATTATTAAGTTATTTTATTTAAGTTAAGTTATTTTGGAAAAATTTTTTAAATTTCTTTTGTTAAAAGGAAACAGGGAGAAAATACCAACATCCATAAAAATAGCTTTCTATATCTATAAAGTTTTGTGTAGTGTAGCTATTTTTTGTGGCATTTACAAGATAATTCGGACGTATGTATTTTAAACACTTTTGCCAGAGAAAATTTAAAATAATCACATGACAATACAAACAAAATAGCAAAACAATACATAATATTATTTTTGTGAAATTTAATAAAAGCAAAAAATGAAATTGTAATAATAATAATAATAATAAACAGTTTATTAAACACCATGAGAGTTGAAAATTCCTAGTTGTTTTACTTTATGTAAGGGAATTCATCATGATATGACTACTTAACTCCCACCCCTTTATGTTTACCCCGGACGAAATACCACATTCGCAATGTGTAGTTGTAGAAGAGTATAAGAAAACCACAGCCCTAGTTTCACACACACACTTGGTCAAATTATTTTTCGTTCTGCTCTTTTCCTCTCTTCAATTCTGCGTTTTTGCTTCTTTTGTTATTATTACGAACCTTTACAACAAAAAAGAAAAATCAAAAGTGGTTTTTGATTGTTAAATAAATCTTTCTTGCAACGAAATACAAAGGCAAACAAAAACCACTTTATTATTTTTACAAAACTGATAAATTATCTTATTATTTCTTTCACGTTTTATTTTTTCGTCCGAAAATATTAATATATCAGTACCACAGTATAAATTGTTATAAAAATCAGGACTCTGTAATTTTTTTGCGATATTGCAGTATTATTTTGTTATTTATCCTAGATATCTTACAAAAAGCATTTAACAGAAATGGAATTGTTGGGCCATAATGAAAGAAGCACTCTTTCATGGTAGAGGGTAGATGGGTAGAGGGAGATGGTAGAGGGAATAGTGTTATTAATGCGTACAGTATGAACAAAAAAAAAGGAACAAGAACGGCCGTAGAAAGTATCTGAAATCAAGATAGTAGTAGAATTTAAACTGGACACAGGATGCAAGATACAGGTAAACACGGAGAAATCTGGAATCATGTTTGGAGGAATATTAGACAAATAGGCTAAAAGAACAATAATCTTAAGATTGGTTGTTCTTATGTCAAAATGTAAGTTATATATATATTACGAAATGCTAGCGTTGGTGCAGTTAGTTATTTTTTCCGACAACAGTCACTGCAAGACCACGATAAATAGTTTCACCTGTGGACATTTACTCTCGTTATTTCCCAGTAATTGCTTATTCCTCGTGAGTGCTCTTCTTCAGGTTCCATTTCTATTCTTTACTTCCTGTCGGAGTGTACCCCTATACATAATTTCATGCACCTCCACTCCTTGCTCCAACCTGCTTTCTGCCCCCTGCTACCACCAGATCCTTCCTAACTTGCTTTAATCATTTGTTAGTTTATTTTCACTGTTTGCATAATCATGTATTTTCCTGGGCAATCTGTTCACATTTGTTCTCATGACATCTCCATAGAATACAAGTCTGCTATTTTTTATTACATCTGATAGTTTGTTTACCCGCTGGTAAAGCTCATAATTTTTTCTAAGCTTTTACCCCTCCACCGTTTTATTGGTCGCAGTACCTTCCTTAATATCTTTCTTTACGTCTTAACAATCTCATTTCGGCAGTCTCTATTCTTAACATCCGTTGGATCCAAAACTCTAAACGATACATTAAAACAGGAACAACCTTGTGACGAATATTTGAAATGGCCTCTTTCTGTACGTTTCTGAATATATTTTTTCTCAAGTAATATAAAATAAGCATTTGGAACTTTTCCTGTTTCATTTCTGTATCTAATTATTACACATAAGATATATACATCTGAAGTAAATAAATCACCTATCCTAAGGTTTTGTCATTCAAATCTACTTTACTTCTGAGATTAACAGTAGCCATAAAACCTTTCTTACCACATTTTCGTATCTAAAGAAATTTGAAAGTTATATTGCTAAGCAGTTAAATAGATACAATGACCTCCGTAAATCACCCTTAGACTCCGCAAACAACAACTACAAATCATGAGAAAATTTGTCTAAATAAATAATCTAAACTATCACAAGTAATCAAACGGAGCAACTCATGAGACGGGTGGGTTTATAAGTAACAATAAATAAAGATACAAAAAAATGAAAAAAATAATTATTATTAATATCAACTAACAGACAGAATCAGCGATCAAAAAAATGGCACAATAATAAAAGTCAACAGGGCACGCATGACTTACCAAGGAGCCAACTAAATTGTCCCTCAAATTAACAGATTCTGTTTCCGCAAACTTGTATAAAAATAAAAACTCACTAATTGATTTTTTCACTTTATTTGTTTTTATTTTCAACTCTGAGCAAAATTTTTAAAGATGGCATTAGACGGTAAAGGAAGACATCACTCATTAGTAGGACTTCCGCAGTTAATCACTAAAGTTAGCCTTTTCATAATTTAATCATTAGGACTATTTAATTAATAATAGTAATTTTAATAACTTTTTATGCTTTTATTAAGTTTAATTAAATTTTTCTTTTCTTTTTCAATGTGATATTTGGACTATATTAAATTAAGTTAACGGAAGTCTCTGCTCTACCTCCTGCTGAGCCGATGATATGGATTTCCCGGTTAATGTGGAGAATTAGTTCGTGAATCATTGGGTTGAAGTTGTTATGGAATTTTAATTTAAAGTGTTGATACAATTTGTGTATGGTGCCATTAATAAATAAAATTTTTGGGTCCGAGTGAAGTGTGTGATATGAACACAAAAAATCGATAACTAACTAGTGTACGAAGCAATGTTTATTGAAACCGTTGAATTTTGGGTATGACTGATGGTTTTGATGAATCATAGATCTAATGAATTAAATCTACCGTTTAAGAAAATTATGGACAATAAAACTGCATTTTCAAATTATTAACTAATTCAAACATAAAAGATGGGAACTCCCAAAAGATGAAACAATATTTATTGTTTTCATCTTCTAGAGATCTTGTTTCTGTCAAACATGTGCATGTAATAATTTTGTGTATTATTTACATGTGAAAAATGATCTCTAGAAGAGGACAATTGGGTAAATTCATCGTAATCTTTGGATTTTGTCGCTTTTGTCTAGTAAGTTGGTAGATAAAATATTTGAACTTTGTTCGAGTCTCGACTTGTATTTTGTGTCGTATCGTGATATTTCATCCTAACTGTTGGTTAAGGAAGAAATTTACCCATTATACGCAGGTAGAGTGTTAAATTACTTGCACTCGATCTGCTAGTTCTAAGGCTACCAAAAGTAGTTTTGTTTCTTATCACGTGGTCAGCCAATATATGACTGAAACATTTAATAACAGAAGAGGTAGAGGTGTAAAAGACACTAGTCAGAGTTATCTTCCTTGAAAGTAATGAATTTCAACTTTTATGCAGCCAGATCTTGTGAATGAAGTGAACGTGTAATTTGCACGGTGGAAATTGATTCTTTTCAGAGGATCCAGTATGCTGATAAGCGTACTTTTCCAGTCAGTGAGGAAGGCATGGTAAACCACCTTATCCTCGTTTTACTTAGTAAAGCCTCTAGTGGTTCAAACCAGCCTTTCGGCTGATGGCTTAAACAACACAATGAAGAAATATCACGAAGAAAATCAAAACAACAATTTTATAAGTAACTTTTAAGGAAATTTTATTGAAATTATTTTTCAAGACCGGTTTTCCGCCAAATTTATTATATACTATTTATTCATTATTCCATGTAAACAGATTGTACAGATTTTTTACAATAAATAAAAAAAATTATATCCAAAAACAATAAGGGTGGAATGAGAAAAAGAGTTTTGTTAATATTTATTTATTTATTTAATAAAGTTTTACATGTGAGAGCAACAGGTAAGACCCAATACTGCTCTCTTAAAACATACATATTAATACAATCGTAATTTAATTAGCTTATAATATATACAATAATGATGCTTATAACCTACAATATTAACCTACAATATTATAACCTTATATTCATAACCTACAATATAATAATGAATGTGCCAATGATTATAACATATGAATATGAATAATATAATAATAATATGAATAATATAATGAATATGAAGAATATAAAATATGACCATGATGAATATAATGTTTTAATATGATAGTATATAATATAATTATGTAATAATATAATGATATAAGATTGAATATAATACACACAAACAAACATAAAAATTTAAAAGAAGCATTTACTGTAGGCTTATGTACTTACAAATAAATTACAGTATAATTTGGAAAGAAAAGAAAAAAAAGATTAAAGATAGAAAGAAAAAATAAAATAAAATAAAAGAAAAATAAGAAGAAAAAAAAATCAGAACAGGAGCCGTGGAACAAAAATTCGATTTTAGGAATACATTTTTTTTTATAACTTAACTGATTGTCAAAAAAGGTCAATAATACGAACAGATTTATCGTAAAGTCTTTTAGAAACTGTAATATATTGTACAATACTGTTATTAATTTAAGAACTGAACACACTTTTTTGCAAAGGATGACTGACTGTCAGAAAAAGGATCAATAATATTGTTACATTTATTATAAAGTGTCAGCATTCTATTTACTGGGGAATTTTCATGGTACAACGTTCTGTTTCTGGGAATGTAAAAAAAATCTATTAAACCTAGGTCTTAATAATGGAGCACTTAGTGACATGTGCTCAATTACGCCTGGTATATCAATTTTATTGTTCAAAATTTTGTAAATCAGTAAGAGTGAATTCAAGTCTCGTCTATTTTCAAGCGACATTATATTGAACGATTTTCTCAGCTCATTGGTCGGAAGGGAATAATGACATATTTCTTTATGCTTTTTACAATACAAATACCTTAGAAACCTGTTCTGAATTTTTTCAATTTTTAATTTAGCGGCTATTGAATAAGGTTGCCATACAATTGATGCATATTCCAGTTTACTCCTTATTAATGATGAATATAACATAGTAATTACATTAGTATCAGAAAAACATCGGGAATTTCTCATGATGATATTATGAAGTATGAAAAAATTGAATGTTGAAGACAAGAACTTTTAATTTGTTGAGTGATGGAAGACTTAAGAAGGATAATCGACAGATAGATAAATTTGCTTAAGATAATGTCTTCAATATCTTCAAGGTTATTGAATAACCTTGATGATAACTGGGGAAGGAGTTAATGGAGAAGATTATCAAAGATAACCCAAGATTATATGCACCGTTAACTTCTATTAAGTAAACTTAAAGTTACAGAATAATCTTGAGGTTAGTTTGGAAAGGAGGTGAATTCATGTAGTGACAGAGATTAAATCTCACAAACAGCTTACAAAGTATATAAAATTTCCTCCAAAATTTCAGTAAAAAAGTAAAATATTGATAAAACCAGCTGTAAATGAATTACACTTGATTGTTTTATACGTACGCATTACTGAGTATGGCTTTATTGCCCATAAGGTGCTATCGTTTTGAAGAAGCAGTTTGATTAATGTATTACCCAATTACGCCCATAACGGGCTTGTGTTAAATTACTTGCACTTGACCTGTTGGTTCTAAGGCTACAAAAAATAGTTCTCTTTCTTATCACATAGTCATCTAATTATATGACTGAATTATTTAAGAACAGAAGAGGTAGTAAACAGAGAAAACAGAGGTAGTAACAGAGAAGAGGTAGTAACAGAAGAGGTTGTAAAAGGCACTAATCAGAGCTATCTCCTCTGAAAGTAATGAATTTCACTATACAGCAAGACCCTGTGGTGAATGAAGTGAAGGTGTTATTTACAGGGTGGAAAGTGGGTGCTTTTTGGAGGGTCTGGCATCCTGATAAGCATATTCTTTCAAATCAGTGAGGAAGACAATAGTAAATCACCTCACTTCTCGTTTTTACTAAGTAAAGCCTCTAGAGCTTCAAACCAGCCTTTCGGCTATTGACCTAAACGACAACACATACCTAATTTATAAAAGTATTCTGTGATACTGAACAAAAATTTAAAAAAATTCTGGTGTGAAATACTCACGCGACTTTTTCTTGCCAATGCAAATAACGAACAATATAACGTAACATTAGTAATAAAACATTAGAAATAAACAAAAAACTAACCTCAACAAACATAACCTAATTTTAATCATGAGTGAATGATGCAAAATGAAAACCAACCTTAGTTTGGCTTAATAACACGGAAAATCACTATTTACCGCTAAACTAAGCGTTATACAAAGAAATGATTAAATAAAAGTTGTAGGTTTTTAAATTTTCTACAACTTTGGTATAATACGCTTTTGCCCTAAAATGCATATTAAGGCCGCAATCTTAAAAAAATATTTTCTGCGAGAGCACAGCCTTCTTAATGGTTTCAGCAGACACTGCGCCTACGCTATCTTGTAGAGCATAAAAAATTTAGTAAATGAGGTGATCTAAGAAAAAATCGTAGGAGCCGTTTTTGAGAAAATCGCAAAAAAGTGAAAATGGCACAAATAAACTTCTACTTTTGGTTGACCGATTTTTACGAGAATGTTCGTGCCGGGTGGTCTAGTAGGACCTAACTGATGTTTCAAGTTTCAACTTCGTACGATGGTCCGTTCGTGAGATATTTTGTTTACACTCACACAAAAACACACACACAGGCACACACCCAGACCAATCACTAAAAACATGTTTCTTGGGTTCTGGGGGTCTGAAAAAGTGTAGATCCGGTGAAAACTCGATTTCAAAAAATCGACATGAAAACAATACTTTCCTTCCTATAGATTCATATAGGCTAGAGAAAGTGAAAAGTAAAATATTGATAAAACCAGCCGTAACTGAATTACAAAGCTTGATTGTTTTGTACGTACGCATGGCTGAGTAGTGCTTTATTGCCAATTAGGCGCTATCGTTTTGAAGAAGTAATGTGATTAATATATACCCAATTTATAAAAGTCTATTCTGCGAACAAAAATAAAAATAATAGAACCACATAAATTTGAAGCGATCCGTATTTCTGTGTCAATTTTTTAATAGTATACAACGGTAACGTTTTTACGCGTTCTGGATTAATTAGAATTGGAAATTTAATTATGCACCGTTATTCATTCGGTTGAACACATTCATTGCTTCAACAAAACACTCACACTGACACACTTAAACATTACATATATAATCAAACAAACACAAAGATAACTACACATAAAATTTCAATAATCTGACGAGAGATACCCTGAGGAAAAGAGATGTGAAAATTGTTTTGATCAACCAGTTAGTCGATGGAAAACAATAAGGCCGGTTTACACTGAACGGTCTAGAGCTGTACTTTCCAAAATAAATGTTTTAAATGACTCATGAACAGAAGATAATCTTCTAAACTTTTGTTATTTGTAGTATTTTGTTATAATATTTTGGATTAAAGTAAAACTTTTATCTGAACTATTGTAATGGTACATAAATTTTCGACTTTGTAAATGCCTAACAGCTTCCATTCGTCTGAAATTAGAGTAGTATCCGGTAAAATATATTCGGCTATTTGAGGTAGAAATTATTTCGAGAGTTAATTTTCCATGCATGGAAAACAGTCATTACTTTCTTGATCCCCCGTCTTATTGAAATAGTTTCAAGTGATTTTTGCAACGTGAAGAAAGGCTTTCAGTATTTTCGGCAGTGACACCATGCCCAATTATTTTCCTATGATTTTTCAGCGTGTTGTCAGTTCATGTAATACAATAAATTTGTAAAAGTATTAGTATTGGCTTCCAGTTCTTTTTCAAAGAAATTTATCTGCGTTCATTTCTCAACACAGCAATATACTGTGACAATATGGAAGAAGCCATGGTTCGCGAAGTTTCTAGTAAAATGGTAACATGTTCATGAAATGGTAAAGTGTAGATAATAGAGTGAAAAAGTAACAACAGAACAATAGTAACAATAAAAGTTTACCTAGTTATAAAAAGTTATTGTTGTATAACTATCTATGAAAAGGTCGGCCTGCAACAACATTCATTATATTTACAAAAGATCTATTGTTGACTTGTTTACAATAGATTGTTCTAGCACTCATTTATAAAGGGTTATTTTTTGTACTTTATTATTTGCATGGAATTTCTCTGTTTTGCTAGAATTATTTTTTTGAATGACTCTAAAGAGAGCCCCGAGCGCGGTCAGGAGTTAGTATTCGTTTGATCTTTGACGAGTGGCTATCGGGCGTAGTGGAGGCCACGTTCCGAGCATTGTGTTAGTCAACGGTTGTTATACTGTCTTTGTTTGTGTGTGTATCGTGTAAAGTTATTGTGTTTCTGTATTAAATTCAATTTGTGTATTCAGTTTTCATTTTGTATGTGTATTCTATAAAATTGATTGTAAGTAGTGCTAAGTAAATTATTTAGTTATTTATTGTTTATTATTTATTTTAAGTAAATTATTAAGTTATTTATTGTAATACGTCATTATAATTAGTTTATTATTTATTTTGTAAACCTTTTAGTGTAATAAATATTTGTAATTGTAAACTTTAGTGTATTAATTATTTAATTACCTAGATCCCGAAACGGACCTTAGTGATAAGTGTCACAATATGAATAGAATTAATGCAGTAAGTAATATATGAATAATTTTCCTGGATGGTAGTTCTGATCAGTTGAAGTATGTCCTTGTCGTTTTGCTTATTTTCACAGTACTGTTTTTTTTAATGGTAGCACTTCTCGCTGACCGTTACTTATAGTATCCTCGCATACATTTTTAAGGAATTCACATCATATCTTGATTTTTCAGAAATAAATATGTCTTGTTCAGAGTAAACTTTTTTAGGCATATAAAATTGAAATTAATTTCTGGAATAATGAACTTGTTTTTTGTTTTACGACCGACTGTTTTACAACTAAGCATAAAGCAGCCGATGAGAAGGATGGTAGATGAAAATGAGTGGTGAAAAATTACCAGGTCTGACCGGGAATCGAACCCGGGTAGAAGCCAATTGCGCTGACCACTACCACTAATTCAATAGACCGGTTGCATATAATGAACCTGCTACTATAATGTCATATTTACAATTTGGATGTACTTAGTTTTACGTCATGATTTCCATATGATGTAAGTAAATGAAAGCGTGGAAGATTCAACAATATCATTAGTTCTCATAAATAGTTTGATAAAGATGTTTCTGGTCTTTAAATAGTTATCTGCAGAAGTAACAGACAATGTAAAACTTCAATAGATAATAATTAATAAATAATTTGTAGAAAAATTACATTTAGACAGATATGAAGAATGGAGAAGAACCTAAAAATCATACTTCACATGCTCTTTAACACAGTTCACGAATAAATTTTTCATAACTACTACAATGTCAGAGAATATTATTGCCAAGGATTTTTATTTTTTTAATATTTATTACATAATACATTCAGATTAATCAAATGTTTATTTTGCTTTGTGATAACTTACCAGCAGGAAGAGTACTCTGCGTTTATTTTTATAAAATAGTTTTTCAGTTACATGTACTAAGCATTTTTCTAGGAATTTCATTGAATGTTTTTTTGTAGTTTTGTGATTGTACATTACAAACGATTTCAAGTGAAATTCAATAGTAAGTTCTCTGATTTAAAAAAAAATCAAATCTGTTTTCAGAATAGAAATTTAAAAGAAGGCCGCTTCCTTATGCATTAGCGTAATTATTACTATTTAAGAAAAAAGGTTACGCGTGTTAAAGTAATATATTAAAAATCAAAATGTCCTAAATTAGATGCCCGGCTAGAGGCTGAAAATTTTAGCAATTCCATAATCTGCATTCCTCGCTGTAGACTGACGTATATGTCACTTTAAATAAGCTAACAAAAAATAATTTAAAAGCTTAACTATTTACGAATATGAATGATTGCTGTTGGTCCGTGAAGATGAGACTTTTAATTGTGGTAATCTGCAACGTGAAATTGAAGAACGGATCAACTAACCAAGTGGGAAATAGAAAACAAATGTGCTTGTATGTGTGCGTGTGTTTATGTGCGCGCGCGCAAGTGTTTGTAAAAATGAGTGAGTAGATAGTAGATAACGGAGAGAAACTACAAAAAAATAGATTAAATGGTTATTAATAATGCAAAAGAATTTCCTAGAAGAGAGAGAGAGACGGAAAAGGAGAATGTCCCTTTCAGTGCGTGTATGAATTAATTTTCATCATAGTTTCAAATTGTTGAAAACTTTCTTTAATTTCAGGTTGAATAAAAGTTTCTTTCACATTGAAAATCCAATTTTACAATTTTAAAGTTGTATGAAATTTAATTTGTTTAAAAACTGTATTACAGTTATAAATTCAGAAAATAATTTATTGTTTTATTGAAAACATTTATTATTTGCGTTTTCAGGTAATGTACTGGAGGAAAATTGTTAATGATTCACCAACAACTTAGGTATTTGGTAAAAGAACGAAACTTAATTTAATTATAACGGACTCAACGAATTAAATATTGGCAGATCTGACCTTCAAATTGAATAAATAAATTCATGTGTCTGTCAACTCTTGAGCACCGGTGCTCCCTGAAATAAATTAAATGAAAGATGACGTCATTTTATCAATCTAATTTTTTTTAAAAATTAAAATTAACATATCATTCATTCAAAATTGCCCATCATTCATGTAACTCAGGAAGCTCTAAGCTTTGGAACAAAGAATAATTTTTGAAATCGGTTGAGTAATTTTTAAGATTACCTTGTAAAAACAAACAAACAACATAAATTTTACTTCTTCATAATAATATATCAAATTAAAACCAAAACCTTGAAACTGAAAATAATTTTATTGGTAGCTTTCTTTAACCCTTATGTGTGTGCGTTGCAATCTGTTCAATTCAGAACAATAAGCAACCCTATGACCCGATGAGATGAAGATGATGTGTAGACTTTGAATAGTAGTTTATTGAATCACAACCATCAAAGTACACCATTAATAATTGTCTAGGGCTCAAATTCATACAAAAGTAACTATCTTTACTAGGATTTGAACCAGAAACCTTAGTCTCAAAAATCAGCTGTTACACAGCTGATTCGGGTGACGACTTTACCTCTAGACCAAACCGGTGAGTCCATAAGTCAATATTTAAGTATTCTAAAATTAAAAAGTTATAGGCCTACTATCAAAATTAAATATAAGCTGCCTGATTAGCGTAGTGGTATCGCGCTACCTTACAAAGCGGAGGTCCCGAGTTCGATTCCCGGTTAGGGTTTGGAAATTTTCACAAGTTAAAATCCACCGTTACATAGTCCACCGTAGTCGCTAATAACCACAATGTTGATGCGACTTAAAATAAAAAAATAAATAGAACGAAGTAAGTATAAAATATACTAATTAATACAAATTTAAATAATTTAAGTCCCATTCTATAGAAAAAATATATAGTAGCAGGTATTTAAATTTATTTAATTAAGTACCCTCCTAATATTAAAATGTAATTTAGAATATAAATTTATTAAATAAACAGAAAATGAACCAACACAACGAGCGACTTAAATTTAACGTAATTTTGTATAATTAATTAAATATTTGTTGGACTGAAATTTTTTACTCATATTCGTGTATTTATTAAACAACAGTAATACTTCAAATTTAATAAAAATGAAAATGGAAACTTTATTTTTTCAGCAATTAAATTATTTTAACTCATTTGAATAATACTACATTTTAATAAAAATTCATATGAATAAATTCTGCATTTTTGAACAATAATCTATTTAATGATATAATATTAGTCTATAAATAATATAATGTAGTATTATGTATTATTTATATGTAAGTATTATGTATTATGTATAATATTTACATAATATTCTCTCACGGTGTTGTTACTGCTACTGACTTCATCAAAATATTTATAAGATTGAGTATAAGTTACGAAATGAAATATTTCATTCAACTTTACTTAAGATATCTGAAATAGCAGCAGCAAAGAGTAACATTAAAGGCATTCAGGCCTTTCAATTAAAATTTCTGAGTGTCGGAAGTGGAGCTCAATTTTATACTATCTCAAAACTAACATTACATAATACTATGATGTTTTTGTACTAGACATTGTCACGTACGTTCGAATATTTGACAAGTTTTACAGATATACAAATGAACTAGTTCAAGATTTATTAGGGAGACAGTTTTTAAATTTACGACGACTTAAAAATCATAGAGTAGAGACCTTTTACGATAGTAATTTAAAAACAATTAACTTCCTTCACTTTATGACTATTCTGTTGTTAGCAAAACTTAATTATTGAAGAATCTTAAGGTTGTGGTAGTTTACAGTGATAGATATAAGATTATAAACAAAAAAATACCTGAAAATCTAATGGCATTCATTACATTTATTATTTTGTTCAGAATGATGCATATCTTTTAAACAAAGTATCAAAAATTAAGGATACTTAGATTAATTTATTCCAAGAAATATTTGTTATAAATCACAAAAGAGTATCTTTTGTAATTTTAATCAGACTTTAATAATTATAGTAGAATGGGTTTAAAATCCCATATAAAAGCTACATCCGTATAGTTTTAATAGTTAGTAGGGCATCCATTCATGCCAAAAATTACTTGACATGATTAATCATAAGTTATTTTATATTTGCATTTGACTGGTGGAGGGAGACGGTCATTTTAGCAATTATATACAATTATATCATTATATCATTACATAACAATAAAATTGTATGCGTTTTAAAAATTATATGTTTTAGTTATATACGTTTATATTTTGCAATTAGTTGTGTAAAGATGCAGAAGATGCAGAATGAGTCATCGATGTAATATAGTTGAAGAGTATGTTAAAATGCGGTTAAGTGTAATTGTAGATCTGAATATAACATTATTTTTTATTAGCAGATTTATACATATGTTCAGAAGAGAGCAATAAACAAGTAAGTCAAAATTAATTAACATCAATAGGTATCTCTTAGAGGAGATACATTTAAAGAAAATATATTATTTTTAGTTTGATATTTGTAAAAATATAATGAAGCTAAATTTCGAAAAACAAAGGTAAGAATTTTAAGTTACTGAACAAATAAGTAAACTAAAGTTAGGGTGCTTCCGTTTTAACCTTCATTTTGCAATATATTCATTACCAAGTAATTTTTTTTTAAATTCAACCCGTTTCTTGTACGTTAATCTACGATTTAATAATGTTTTTTTTAATTGCCATAAATATATCATTGTGGATGTGGTTGTTTGCCGTGTACAAGCTCCCATCTGTTAGATGAGAGTGTTGTACTAAAAGCATTAAATAACTATTATACTTGATGCGTACCACAAATGGATACTTTAAGTCCAGTCTGATTTGAGAGCGGTTTTGTACATGAAAAGTTTGTTTTTAAGTGATTTTGATTTTGGTCTTAGTACCTAAAAGAGTTGTTTACATTTTTTAACCGTTTTCGGTTTTTTGCTGGCTGTAAGTCTAGGTGTAATCTGATACATTTAGCTGTAGTATTTGTGTGTTTTTACTCGTAAATATAATATGTAGGCCTACGGACAATTTGATGATAAAGTGTAAATGTGTGTGTTTTGTAATCTTTAACGCCATTTTTTCTTCCAGTCTTGTATAAGATTTCAATTTTGTTTGAATCCTTATAATAACGGAAATTTTACATTATTTAACCTTCTAAAATAATTGTTAGAAAAATTTTTTTTAAAAATTAATGAAAATAAAATAGTTTTCACATACAACTATTTAAGAGATTTAGTTTACTTACCTATTTCAACGGAGCTAGGCGTTTTGTATTCCTGAAACGAAAAGAAAAAACAATTAATTTTTCTTTCATACTCTGCATTAGATTCATTAAAAAGTAATAATTTACCCAACATTAATTATATAGGCTAATCAGCAAAATCCGTATGTAGTATGGTTTATTTTGAAGTAACTTTACCAAACAGTTAATTTACAAACACGTAACAATTATTGCATGGGTTTTTACTAAAATCAAAAATAGTAAAACTGTGATGGAACAAACACACAGGAAATGTCACGATTTTGCACGTGTAGAAAAGTTACTATGAAAATTCAATGCATACACAATGTTTATTTAATAAGAATAGAATTAAAATTATAATAATTATAGGCCTATGAATAATTTTAGGATTTCTCTGAAAGCTAGCCTCTCTGAAAACTGCCCACGGGTCTACAGTAAGAAAAATTTATTAAACAACACACATGAATCAATCAATAAGAATATTCAAGTACAACCCATATCGGAAATATAGAATTCCGATTAGGCAACTCTATATAATCAGCACTATGTATTTTTCATGGGTTTCTATGAATTGGAAACATAATTCGATGAACTTATTAGAGCTCGATGAAACTTATTGCGACATCACGTAACATTTTATATTTTATATTCTGTTCTTCAAAAAATATGTATTGTCATTTTAAAACATATTATACTAAATGAAAAAAAATAAAAAGGAAAATTATATTATTAACATACATTCACGACCACTGAATATAAAAGATTGTGAGACAACTCCTAAACATTTTGATTTGTGAAATCCAAATGTATTATAATACATCCACTTCTTGTAAATACCCGCCCACCTCTTTTAAATGTCTTATAATACGAACATTTTATTTAAGCAACATATGCATTATTTAAGACCTACCTACTACCTACTAAAGATTTTCTTTTTCATTAAAAATCAGTGAAAAGCTTTTCTGCTTGAATTATTTTTTTAAACAAACTTTGACAAAATTCTTGAAAAATAATTTTTTAATTTTACCCTTATTCTCTAAAATCTAGGATTGAAACAATCAACTAATTTCAGAAGTCGTACTTTGGTTTACTTCAGTTTGTGAAATAAGCGTCAATTTGAAGCAAAAATCCCATTCTAGAACACCATGCACTGGGTTTGCTTCTAAAAACAGGCACACCCTCATCTCATTGCATCATGGTGTTGCTTATTGCTAAAAATTGAACAGATCGCAACGTACACACGTTAGGGATTAAGTAAAACTGTAATGATTATAAAAATTTTATACCATTCTAGTAACATTTTTTTCTGTTGTATTCTCTACATTGGTGCTATCTAACGAAACCAACAGAACCTAAGAATAAAGCGTGCTTTAAAAGAAACAAACTGCATAAATACGCGTATATTTCAATTCTAAAACAAGACATTAAAGTTTAAAAGTTAAATATTAAAAAAATGGTTAATTTTACTGCTATTTGTATTCATTTCTATTTATTTATTGGTGTAAAACAATAATTCCAATAATTACTATATCATTTTACTCGTGTTGCAAATATCCCATTTTACAAAACTGGAGAAACAGTTTTTATCAAAAAAAAACCTTTAGAATGTAGAATTGAAAGTTAAAAATATTGTCAAAATCGGTTGTTTAAAAGAGGAAGTTATGCCAACATTTTACACGTGTCTATAATTTAAAACCCGAAAATACAGTAGTACAATATACAGAACGGACTAAAAGAGAAAATAAAAATATAATGAAAATTTGATTTACATTTCCCGTGTTAATAAAATTATACAAATTCAAAAATTTACAATTTTAAACGTATAAATTTAATTAACATATTTTACGAACCTGAAAGGATATAAAAAATTATAAAGTAACTTTGTTCATACGTTACCTCAAAAAATATATTACAGTGAAATGAAATTTCCATACGAAGTCGTTTAAATTTATTTTTTGATGTAGAATAGAAACCAGGTTTTATATGATTACATTTTAAAACACAATCAAATATGTAAATTAAACCATTAACAGAGTGTTAGTTGTTAAATTCGTTAGTACTGTAAATTGTAATTGTAAATACTGAGGTATATGTAAATGGCTACTATAGTGCCTAGAATAAAATAAATAAGCTTGGAATTTTTGATGAATTTTTATACGTGCGTTCGGAGCGAATTAATTAATTCCAATAATGGTTCCTTTAAATTTTGACTTGTTTGTTACTAACCCTATTTTACATAATTCAGTGTTTACAATAACTAAATGCCTATCGTATTTAGATATACATTATAACTTCTGGTTATACTGTAGTCTATATTATACTGCATGTAACACTTGGTTACGTGCAGTGGAGGCCGACAATAAACGAGGTTTCCTATAAAATACAAATATAAGAAAGGACGGAAGAAGAAACCGTCTAATTATCTCAAATATACTGAAAAACATGTGAAATCCCAATAAATTCGCCGAAAATCACTGAGAGGCAGGAGAAATTCTACAAATTACCTCGACAGTAGTTGAGAAGCACGAGAAATTCAACGAATTACCTCGATAGTAGTGAAAAAACACGTGGACGCCCAACAATTACCACTAATAAATTTAAAGATGCACGAGAAATCTATCTGATTATCTTGAGAAACGACTGAGGAATCGCTAAAATTATCACAAACATGAAGGCAGATTTTGCATTAGGAAGATCAGGAGAAGACTACTCTCCAGGGTGTAAATTACTCGAGCTTGTCTAAATTTATTCGCGTTAATTGTTGAGCTTCCTCGTGCTTTTTGTACAACTTGTGTTGAAAAATTGATTAAATTAGCCTTTATTGCCGATCTGAATTTGTATAACTTATTATTTTTTAATAAAGAATCAAAATCTTTAATGTTAAGTAAAAATTGTACATTGGTTAAATTGTTTTTAATAGTATACAATTTAGCGTATGTATGTTTGTACGTCCAATGATTTTCCTGAAAATTCGTGTACAGGTGTTTCCAGGGTCTACAAATCATAGGTTAGGTCTCATATTTTCAAAAAATCGTTAACTTGCTAAATTAAGAAATATAAGTAGAACACTGGGCTGAGTACGAGGGCCTCTATGCTATAGTATCAATAACAACACATGTAACTATTGTACTTCATGCTGAGATATGCGTATACATATACATATTATACAATAGATATAATATAATATCAGCGTGTACACTTTCTATTCACATAATACCCAGGTGTTTATTAATGAATAACGGGGTTTTAACGCTCTACAATATTTAATACATTATCCTTAAAGTTATAAATGATACATCAAACGAAAGTGCAACTCAAGCAGTTTTGTTTGTTGGCAGCAGTGCGCAATTCCACCACCAGCCGTTAGAAAGCGCTAGTAGCAAAGACTAAAGAACAGAAAGCGTTTTGTGTTTTACAGTTCGCAAAGACGGAATCGGTAGTAATTGTGCAACGTGCGTTTCGTATTAAGTTCGGTTGTGAACCTTCAGGTGATAATTACATCCGAAGATGGTATCATCAGTTTGAAGATACCGGCTGCCTATGCAAAGGAAAGAGTACGGGACGACCAAGTGTTAGTGGGGAGAGCGTTGAGCGAGTGCGAGAGACGTTCACGCGTAGCCGACAGAAATCTGTTAGGAAGGCCTCCACGGTCACCCGATCTGACGCCATGTGATTTCTATCTTTGGGCTTCGTAAAGGATCTAGTGCATGTGCCTCCACCACCAGCTGACCTTCCCGAATTAAGAATCAAGTTTGAAGCAGCTGTTGCAACAATTACTCCAGAGACACTAAACATCGTTTGGGAGGAACTCGCATATCGTCTTGACGTGTGTCGTGTGACGAATGGAGCGCACAATGAACACTTGTAGGCATTTATGTAAAACTGTTTGAGTTGCTCTTTCGTTTGATGCATCATTCATAACTGTAAGTATAATGTATTAAATATTATAGAGTGTTAAAACCCCGCTGTTAATTATAAACATCCGGTACTTACATAAGAAAAGGATCATAAATTTTTTATTAGCCCTTGATGAAGAGAGCAGTTTTTCTTAATAACTTATCAAATTTGTTTTATTAATTTTTATTTAGCACAGTTAAATATTTGATTATTTCGTTTCCCTTGTTTATAAATATATTTTTCTTATATCTAATTAATTTTATCGAATTTACATTAAATAATATTAAAAAAGTAAATATATTTGTTAATTTAATCAAAAATAAAAATATACTGTAAGTTTATAGTGTTAAAGATTTTTTTTCTCTATTTAGGAAATTCACAATCTGTTGGAAACAATCAGTGAATGTGACAGCACACAATTTGGAAAAAATAACTTGATAAATAAACGTGAGTGGAGACACAGTCCAGTGACAGAACTCCGACGTGAATAGATAAGTAGTGTAGCATTAAGTGCAGCATTTAAAACACTGTAATGGATAGTCAATTACAGTACTACGTTAATTGATGAGGTTCCGGGTCCATCGACGTTTTAGACGTTGTATTGGATTGTTTGGGAGAGTCTGCTTAGCCAGATTTGAAATCAATGGGTTATGGTGGTTCATGAGTTTGTTCCTAAATTTTGTATAGAGTTTTAAGAAAACGTCATTTATGTAGGAATCCTTTATGATGCCTACTTAAACCTACACTAATGTGTAGGTAATGTCGATAAAATATTACGGGCTATATGAAAAAAACCAGACTTAACCAGAAACCAATACAAGGACCCTTGGCATAGATGCCAGTTATGCTGACCATTACATCAATGTGCCATCCAATTAGTTAGATCATAATACAGAAAATGGTTTTTTATTCTATATATTTTGTATAAACATTGCTTTAATTTATAGACTTTAGATATGGTTGCTGAGTTAAAGATTATTAAACATTTTTTATTTAATAGTGGAATGGTAATAATAATTTATAATCTGCAACTAAGCGAAGCTCGGTAACCCGGTACTAGATGTAATCAGTTGTGCAATACTTTAACTTAGAGATTACCAAGACATCTCCACCAATAGTATTAGATTAATAAACAGTGTTATTATTATTTATTGTGCTAAAATTTTTACATTCTCTGTGGAATTCGAATTTAGGTATTTTCGTTTTGTAATCGTGCAAACTCTTCTTCACTATATTAGATGAAAAACGGACACTGCTATGTAACTGACTTAATTAGTTTTTGAAAATAATGAACTCTTAAAGTAAACTACAACATCTTATAGTAACATTCTAGAAACGGTTGAGAGAATCAATTGTTCACTGTATGTGAGTTGTGTATTAAAAAAAGTAATGGATAGGAATTTTTGTAAATCGAAACTAGTGGAAAGTTTGTTTTTATTTTGATTCCTTCTACTGTGTTTTAGTAAAATGAAGAAAGTATTATAAAGGTTGTAGAGAACAAATTGTTTGGAGAAACGATTGGACTGCAGGTATAGAAACAGTTAACATCTTAGTAGTGAGTTAGTGAGTAATTGGACTGTGAAAGAAATTAGTGTTGTCGGACGTTTCGAAATAGTGTCGTTACAGGATTGGTTCTGAATTACGTTAATAAATCATTTATTTTGATTTGTTAAGTCGCATTATTTTACTTATAGTCTAGTTTAGTTCAAGCTTTAAGTTTTGTAATTAATTTAATTAAAGTAATCTAATTTGTATTTGTTAAAAGTCTAAATGTAATAATTAATCGTGTCAATAAATAATTAGTTGTTATTAATTAATGTAAGTCTGTTTGTTACAAATTATATCCGGATTTTGAATGAGCCTAGGCTTAGGTGCTACAATACTTAATTTTAAAATAGTATAATAACGAAGATTTTATTAACGTATGGTATCATGTTTCACGTTTCATGGATCGCGCTATAAAAATCACCGTATGAGAATTTACTCGTACGTTACCGGTTGTTATTTTTACATATTAATTACTACCATAACGTTTGTACGAGTACTTTTAGAGTACTGTATATTATTTTATTTACATTGCAAAATTATACACTCTCACTTTTTACCCACCATGAAGGGTTAGGAGATAAATCAAAATAAAAAAACAACCCTTTCAAATACTGTGAGATAAAAAGTTAATTACTTCAGGTTTTTAATACCATTTTATACAAGTATTCGCGAATTCTGTATTAATTATACTAATTAGTTACTGAACCTTATCCAAAAAATAAAATCCTTTTTGATTACATGATTGCAAGCATTGTCATTTGAATTTTTTTTTAAATTTTCTCGTTGTAACCATGGAGTTGAAACTTCGATTTTTTAAAAAAAATACTGTTGTGGAGACCCTGTGTGGAGTTTTCTAAACTATTGCAACATAAGTATGGGATGTACGTAAAAACAATAAAAAAGTAATTAGTAGTTTCGCTCTGCAAACATAATGGTCAAACAAAATATATTAACCGTACTGAGTACTTCTTGATGTTGCTATCATACCATATTTTTACTTAAGAAAAATTCATCAATTTTCTCTAAGACAGCATTTTACAATTTATAGAAACAAAGAGTAAATATCTAAAAAAATTATGTGTACTTAAAGATAATAAAATAATTTAAATAATAGTAATTTTAGACTGTATTTCCTTGTTTCTGTATACTTAATCAGCTTAGATGCCAGAAAATAGGATATTAGTGAAAAGGAAATTTTACATTTTTCTTCAGAAACAATTCATTGTCATCCATGTACACACTACGTAGCACAGGACCTTGAACGGCTTAAATACTGTACATTACCCAAAATGTATTCTGGTATTTCCTTTGCATTATAAAAAAAGTGAAATATGGGAGAAATTTTCCGAATTTGATTTGTTGAAATCTTAATTGACCAGAGATTTTTCCAAACTTTTGTTTCACAATATTAGCTATTTTTAATATTTTTTATTAAATTGTTTACTCATAGACTCATAATTTTCACACAATTCTATTAAGTTAAAATGTAAGGTATACCGTGAATTTTAATCTTCTGTTCACACATATGAACAGAAGATTAAAATTCACGTGCTATAATTTAATCGTTGTTGGTTGTTCTGAGAATTTGTTTTGTTCAAAGTGACAGAAAATTAACACAAATAATTTTACATGAAACAAAATGTAACTAATTTAGTTAAAGCAAAGTAGTTTCAAAGTTTTCTCTTCTTTTTGTTTTTTATTCAGTAGCATTTTTCAAAATAAACATTTTTAAGATTTACGATTATGCAGTATAAGTTATTAAGATTTTTGTGTTACTAAAAATCTACGATCTGCACTTCTATAAAAAATTAATAGATTTTTTTTGTGAATTTGAATTATGAGTGGGTAGTACCCTTTGGTATCACTCTAAAAATTACTAATTTACTTTGTTCTGGACGTGAAAGTATTAAAATAAATCTGTTAGGTGTAGTCTGTGCAGTCTTTAGTGTGTTTCACTGATGTCTAGGTGATTGATGTCTTCTGATTTTTTTGGTAAGTTAATGGAAAACTTAAATTTCTTCTTTTACTGTTCAAATGTTCGTGGTTCTGTGTAAAACAGAGTTGGGTATGTACCAAGGTGAGTCTCTAATGTTTTAAAGTACTTTTGTCTGAAACCTCTGAATTAAATAAATGTTATCATAATTTGTACAGTTGTTGAGTTTTAATGGTAACTTTGGCCTTTATAACACCGCGATGGAGTGGTTAGCAGTGCGGGGTCCTTATCATACACATTACATTTATTAAGTAGACGTGAAAATTATCCATTTAGCTGACCAATTTTAAAAACTTATATTTTAAATGTTTTACAAATACACTATAATTATCTATTTTTTATGAAATATTATTTTCAATTTAGAATTTACGTAGTGAGTGTATATTCACCAACGCGGAAAATTTTTTAGTTTGACTAGTAGCAGCTAGGCTCGGCTGCGCGAGAGACACCGTTTAATTTCACGGTTTATACTTGTAGAAAAATTAATGTAGAAAAATTAAATAACTAAAATAATGAAAACAAACATTGATTGCCCCTGTGGCGTAGTATTTAACGAGCTAGACAACGAAGTTGAAGGTTCTGAGTTCGATTGCTGACTAAAGTCTAGAAATTACTACAAGTTAAAATCTACAGTTCCAATTCCATAATCCAATGTAGTCACTAATGATCAATCTGTTAAAACTACTTTGCTTAAACTAGATTAGTTACATTTTTTTATCATGTAAAAATATTTATTGTTAATTTTCTATCACCGGGTTGGTCTAGAGGTAAATTCTTCGCCAAAATCAGCTGTTTAACAGCTGATTTTCGGAGACGAAGGTTCCTGTTTCGAATCCTAGTAAAGGTAGTTACTTTTATACGGATTTGAATACTAGACAGTGGTTACCGGAGTACTTTGATGGTTGGGTTTCAATTAACCATACTCTCTCAGGAATGGTCGGCCTGGGTCTGTACAAGACTACACCTCATCTACACATCATCCTCATCTCATTGGGTCATGGAGTTGCTTATTGTTCTTAATTGAACAGATTGCAACGATCATAAATTAGGAAAAAAGAAAAATTTTCTTTTACTTTAAACAAAACAAATTGTTACAAATACCAACAACGATTACATGATAGCCCGACACACATATAAACAGAAGATTAAAATTCACGGTACAACTTATATTTTATTTTAATAGAATTGTGTGAAAATTCTAAATCCATGAGTAAGCAATTTAATAAAAACATTACAAATAATTAATATTGTGAAAGGATTGTTTGGAAAAAATCGCTGTTCAATTAAAATTTCAACAAATCAAATTCGGAAAATCTCTCCCATGTTTCACTTTTTTTTATAATGCTAAGAGAAATACCAGAATAAATTTTTCGGTGATGTACAGCATTTAACCCGTTCAAGGTGTTGTGCAACGTAGTGTGTACATGGAAAAAAACGAATTGTTTCTAGCAGGAAAAGATGGCACATTGCCAGAACACCTTTTGTTCTTTTTAGGGTTAGTGATGCCGTATTTTCCCTTTACTTCAGTAAATTTCAGGTGAGTGTAATGGTTAGTGTAGGCCTCAGTTGTACAGTGAAATACAGTAGTAGTTAACCCTGTAGGAGAGTAGAATGCAGTTAACTGTGAATTCCAGTAATATTCATTCACTTAGATGAAACCGGACGATGTGTACACCGGTACGTACCTCAATTTAAAGTGTTTCAATGAACGCGATTTCCATTTGGTTTATAAATACTATTTTTATTGTGACAGTTAAACTTTTAAGTTACAAAACCATACTAGCAAAATCTATACTAACAGAATAAAAAATTAGGACTATTTGAAAAATTGTAGTAATCAACATCTCAACTTGTATTTTTTAAGTTGGTTCTTTTAACTTTCTACGATTCAATGTAATGCGTTCATAGATATAATAATAATAATATTTATTAATTCCACTTTATACAAATACAAAATTATAATGTTATATTCTAGGAATATATAACCACCAAATCAAGTAAAAGGTGGTTGTAAAAAAATCATAAAAAAAGTTTACAATGATTTAAAAATCAATGTCGTCATCCAATACAAATTCCAATCCAAATTGTAGCGGCTGTGACAGTGCATTGTTAACTATATTTTAAAAATAATATTAACCACTGCTATAGTCGTTTGCACGTTCAGTTGACACAATGGATCTTATGGGAATCGTCACTGCTATTAACGCAACTAAAAACATCAATTAAAGACAACTGCTACCGTATATAAATATATTTTTTAAACCAGTATAGAACACGTATTTTTTAAGGTAGAACTACAGTTCAAGTTTTGCTTAATAGAAAAAAAATAGTGTATTATGTAGAATGTTCAATGAATTGTAAAAAATTAAAAAAAAAACTGTAAAAACATTACTTCTATTAGGGGGTTTAAAATGAATATCTTATCTATCTTACTGCAGACCTACTAATGCCTTCTCCTTATTCCCTGGCCAGATTTTCTAAACACTGCGTGATAAATGTAAACAAATGACGCAATAGGTTATTACAAATCTAAAAAAGTTATTTCCACTACAGATATCGAAAAAAAGATTTTACATTTGGAATATGCATATGAAATTGAGTGTAAACCTACAGTGTTAATTTTATTAATCAATAGTCATACAGACTACTCTTTATAAAGGTTTGTTATGGTAGTGACACGTCGGGGGGGGGATTTTATTGGTTATGATGGCATTGATTGATCTATTGATTGATCTATAAAGCCTATGTTTGTGTATGTGCTAGTAGCAGTCAGAGCCCCATAAGAAATACATATCTTCCTATACTGCTGCGTTGTGTCAACTGAACGAGCAAACGAATATAGTAATCTTCGGATTTAGATGTTCACCTGTATATGATTAACATTAAAATTAGGTTTGTTATTGTTACATGATGTACCAAGATCAGTAAGTTCCTATAAGTACTGGATATTTACATACATATTAAGTTTCATTGTTCAAATGATAAGCAACAAAATTTAAAAGCATCCTATTTATTTAATTTATGTCAACATATTACATAATTGTTCGAATATAATTTAATTTTGATTTTGTTATTGTTCATTGTTTGTGCAGAGTGACTGTAATATGTAAGTGAACTACGAGTATATTTTTAAATGTTTACCGGGAGGGTAAGCAATTACTAATAGGTTGTTTTTTTTAATTAATTAGTTTAGAGCAAACATAACCTTCCAATATGGAAGATGTACAAAATGGCGAAGAAGACATGTTTGACGTTGAAATTGAGTCGGCCCTGTCAGCTGGTCAAATTCAAAAGAAATCAGCTGTTAGAGATCCTAGATTTCGCGCTTCTTCTGTCAATATGCAACTTGATGTTAACAGCAGCTGTGATTTAATAAATTCTCCGACTGAAATTGCTACTTGGCAACAAGTTGGTAAAAGTAAATTTAATAACAGAAAGAGAGTTAGTTCTGACAAAAGTAATGAAAAAAATAAAGTAACGAAATTAGATGAAAATAGTGGTAGCCCTATTTTAAGTCGAAATAAATTCAGTGTCTTAACTGAATTACACATAGATAACGTAAACAATGTATCTGATTCGAATAAAAGTGAACCTAATCCGCCTCCAATTTTTGTGCCAGGTGTAGAAAATATTAATGATTTAGTTAGGGAACTTGAAAATATTATTGCAAAAGATGATTTCTTTTTGAAAATAGTTAATCGTGATAGTATTAAAGTAAATACAAAGAATTTAGCGGCTCATGAGAATGTTGTTTACATGTTTAAGCAGCGCCAAATAAAGTTTCAGACTTATCAACCACGTCAAAAAAGGGCGTATCGGGTCTTCACATGCAATGTGCATCATTCGGTAGCAACTGATGAAATTGCCGATGCGATTACTCTGTACGGGCACACCGTTAGAAATATTTTCCCCATTAAACACAGGGAAACAAGACAACCGCTTTCACTGTTTTATGTGGAACTTGAACCTAAAGATAATAAAGACATTTTTGAAATAGAATTTTTGCTTAATATGAAAGTTAAGTTTGAACCACCTTACAAAAAGCGAAACGATATTCCACAGTGCAAGCGTTGTCAACGCTTTTTCCATATCGAAAAGTATTGTCAGCGTGAACCGAGGTGCGTTAAGTGTGGAGACAACCACAGTACGATTTGCTGTACTATTTCGAAAAATGAACCAGCTACATGTATTCATTGCGGAAATAATCATCCTGCAAGTTATAAGGGCTGCCGGGTTTTTCAGGAGATTATTAAGTCCAAATCTTCTGCGGTACCTGCCAAACGGTCTAATACCGTCAAAACTCCCGTTAATGAGGTCGGCAATAAAGATACCAGAACACGTTCAGTAGTTTCAGGTATGAGTTATTCTCAAGCAGTTAAGAAAAATAATTCTGTCGACAATTGTCCTCATGACAATCAGCAGGGTCCTGATATAGCATCCGTTATGCAAGGTGCGTTTACACGGTTTGAATTAATTTTGTCAAAGCAGGCGGAACAAATAACAACATTGATTAACTTATTAACTGCCGTTATAAATAAATTAAAATGAAATATTTTTATACTATAGCAGTGTGGAATGCGAACGGTTTGATACAACGCCGTCACGAAATAGAAGTATTTTTAAATGAAAATAAAATAGATGTGTTGCTTGTATCAGAAACCCATTTTACTGAACGGCACTATATGCGACTTTTAAATTACAGCATATATGCCACCACTCATCCCGATAATAGGGCACACGCAGGAACGGCTGTGATTATACGAAATTCGATTAAACACTTTGAGCTTCCTAAATATAGAACAGATCATATTCAGGCAACAAGCGTTTGTATTACAGACTGGGCTGGAGATTTAACTTTAACATCTGTTTACTGCCCGCCTCGGCATAACATTAGCAAAGATCAATTTCAAGAATTTTTCAACACATTAGGTGCAAGATTTTTAGCTGGAGGAGATTATAATTCTAAGCATACGTTTTGGGGCTCGGGACTTATCAATCCAAGAGGCAGGGAATTGTACAAAACAGTTCAAATTAATAACCTTAACACTTTATCCTCTGGTGAGCCTACATATTGGCCGACTGATAGACATAAGTTACCAGATTTATTGGACTTTGTAGTTACCAAAGGTATTTCTAACAATTACCTTGCGGTACGCTCCAGTCAGGATCTGTCTTCAGATCATACGCCTATATTAGTCACGGTCAGCACAACAGTACTGTGTTCTGAAAAACCTTTTAAATTTTGTAGTTGGAGAACTGACTGGTGTAATTTTCGTAACTTATTACAATCAGACATCCAACTTAATATTCCTTTACAAACATCAGATGATATTGAAAATTCTGTAGAAATCCTTAATGAGGCCATCCAGACCGCTTCTTGGCAGTCAACACCTGAAGAAAAAGCTACGACCAAGTACTTGGACTATCCTACAGCGATTAAGAGGATGATTGTGCAGAAACGCCGATTAAGACGTTTATGGCAGTATTCTCGTCACCCGCAGGATAGAACCAACTTCAACAGAGCTGCACGTGAACTAAAGGAGATGATCCTGAATGTAAAAGAAGAAACGTTTAATGATTATATTCAGAATCTAAGTCCCGCGGCTGATACAGATTACTCCCTGTGGAAGGCGACTAAAAGGTTTAAACAGCCTTGCCGGCCTATTCCACCGTTAAAGATGGAGAACAATGATTGGGCTAGAAGTGATGGTGACAAGGCACTTCTATTTGCAGATCACTTGGAGCAGCGTTTTCAGCCCCATGATGTGCAATGTGACCCGGCACAGGAAGCAGAAATTTTAAGGTCGGTAGTAATGGACCCGCAGCAGCGACAGCACCATTTGGAACGGGTTACAGTTCGTGAAGTTAAGCGTGCGATTTCTGAATTGCATCCTCAGAAAGCCCCAGGATACGATCTCATTACAGGGAGGATGTTACAGGAATTGCCGAGAAAAGCCCTAGTAATGCTTACTATGATAATTAATGCTGTGTTCCGCTTAGGATATGTTCCTAGCCAGTGGAAGGTAGCAAAAATTATCATGATATTGAAGCCAGGTCAATCGGAAAATGAGGTCTCCTCGTATCGTCCTATTAGTCTACTCCCGGTGATGTCAAAGGTTTTTGAAAGAATATGTCTGAAGCGGTTGAAACTAGTTATAGAAGATCGTCATCTTATTCCGGACTATCAGTTTGGGTTTCGGCAGCAGCATAGTACCATAGAGCAAGTGCATTGATTGACAAGCGTCATCCGTGAATGTTTAGAGGAAAAGAAGTACTGTTCGACTGTTCTATTAGACGTTGTTCAAGCATTTGATAGAGTCTGGCATCCTGGTCTATTCCATAAATTAAAAGCTGTGTTTCCGGAGAATCTGTACAGTGTTCTGGTTTCGTATCTTAACAAGCGGTTATTTCAAGTCCGGGTTGGAAATCACTTAACAAGTTTGAAAGAGATCAAGGCGGGTGTTCCGCAAGGAAGCGTTCTGGGACCAATTTTATATGTTCTGTTCACAGCTGATTTGCCTGTCCTTGAAAATGTAATCATTGCCACCTTTGCTGACGATACAGCAATAATGTCATGTGATGCAGACCCAACTATTGCGACACGCAGAGTGCAGATGTATTTAAGTGAGCTGGAAATCTGGCTGACAAAGTGGAAGATCAAGGTGAACGAGGGCAAATCTACGCATGTAACGTTTACTACCAGAAGGGCAACTTGTCCTCCTGTCCAACTGAATGGCAAGAATATTCCACAGGCAAAAGATGTAAAATATTTAGGAATGTATTTAGATAGAGGTCTGACTTGGCGCAAACACATTCAGATGAAAAGGAAACAACTGGATTTAACATTTAGGAAGATGTATTGGCTCGTTGGTAGGCGTTCTCAGCTTTCGATTGACAACAAACTACTTTTGTACAAATCCATGCTGAAGCCGATTTGGACCTACGGAATTCAGTTATGGGGAACAGCATCAACTTCAAACATCGAGATTCTGCAACGGTTTCAATCAAAAGTTCTGCGGATCATACTGAATGCACCGTGGTATATTAACACGATATGGATGTGCAGACGGTACGAGAAGAAATACGAAGTTTCAGTTGCAAATACATCGAACGTCTAAACAACCACGTAAATCACTTAGCACTGAATCTCTTAGACAACAGTAATGATGTCAATAGACTAAAACGTGCTACAGTACTGGATCTCCCAGGGCGATTCTAATAGTGTGATTTTAGTGTTGTAAATATTATAATGTTAGTATTATGTAGATGACGGTCGTGCTTGAGTGTGAATGTTGTGAACAACTGAATGAACGTTTTAAATTATCTCCAGAAAAGTTAGGTGTACATATATTTCGAAATCATGTGCTTATTATTTATTACTTCTTATTTGTTTTTTCGTTTTACAGGAGGTTTTGTTTATTTTTTTATTTATTTATTTTATTTATTTTTTATTTATTTATTTAAAAAAGCACTATCTAATTTTGATTGTAAATATCAATTAAGAACGGTATAACATGTTTTTAATGTTTTAGCCTAATTCGTTAATTACACCATTGGTTTGTAATTTTTCATGAGTTATATCTATTTGATAAGTTGCATTTATTGTTATTTATAACAGATTATGCATTAAAAAAAGTTATATGAAAAAAAAAATTAAATTCGAGGCGAGCAAATAACATCCCTCTTTTGAACTATAATAGGGAGCCTGTGTTTTCCTGATTAAAAAACAAAATAGTTGTGAAAAAATTCGATTTATTCACAATTTTTCATGTAAAACGGTTTGTGGAAATATTTACGCGGTTTCACTTTACAGTGAATCGATTAATCGTGTTAAATGAAACGCTGGTATATTTGTTGAGGAAATGCATCACTGTAGGTCTCTCTACGCCAGCATTGCTTACTGGATATATCTGCCATTTAACAAAGTAGACCTTCTCTATATAGCAATCTCCCACACGTTAGCAATCCATTTAAACTGCTAACTCACACACGCATGGCGGTACTTCTCTTGTGAATCCATCTGTTATTCTTGACATTCTTTTCTTTTCCTCCGGACGATCCTCTGGAATTTTCAACAAACACTAACATAATAAATGTACATACTGTAGGTGAATATCAAAATAAATTACTCTTTCTCTTTCATGGTAGGCCTACGTTTTTAAATTCTTTGTTACTTTTTTTAAGTAGCCTATTATTCACAGGATGTTACCAACACGTTAACTTTACTGCAACTTCTTTTTGAATTTGACTTTATTTTTAATAATAATAATAACTGAATTTTATTTCAATTACACCATATTTTCTACAAGAAAACAAAAATGTAACTACATACAAATAAAACTATGATTAAAATAATACAAATGCTGTCTCTTGCCTGAAAATCAAAAATTCATATGGCATGACTCCTATGGTCGTCTGCCAGGGTGGCATCCCCTTTTCAAAATTTTAGTACATAAAAATGAATTTATAATAGGCTTACATATCTGTAATAATAATAAATAAATAGTGACAAATGAAATCATTAAAAAAAAGACAACAACCACTGGTCCGCAGGCAAGGATACTTTAAATGTAATAAATAGATAAATAGCTCTATTGACCTTAACCCTACACAATGATTCCTTTATCTAATCTACGGTGACAATAATTTTATCATTAAGATAACAAATACCTAAATCTTATTATAACCCCTGCTTCATCTTAACTTAGATATTAAATTGCTCAACCAAATATTTCCTATAAGCGGTTGCATCACGCACATAACCAGCTAAAGTGTACCAATTTCTCCCGTTTAAATATTGATCACTAAAAATGATTATCCAAAATAGGTACACCACACCAAAACTGTCTAATTCGCTCAAAAATGTGCAGCGTCCAACGAAATGCACTATGTTTTCCACTTCGTTGCTGTTACATAAGAAACACACATACGCACGCTCATCCCTACCTGGTCCAAGGATAAAGTTCAGTAATGATACACGCGCCTTAAAAATTACACTTATATTTAAATTACAATTATATTTCGTTTATAGTTATCATTAAGTACTGATACAATGAAATAAAAAAAAATAGTACTTGCTTTGGCAGTACATATACTAAAATTTAACTTCATTTTTAATTATTTATTGACAACGCTAAAATACAGTGAACAAAAAAAACAATTTACAAGCCATTTTTTAAAAACCTGGTGTTCCTTAATTTTAAAGTAAAATCAATTGAAATAACTTACTTATATAAAATTATATTTAGAAAAAAGTTCTACGAAATACCCGAATAGATTAGCGAACACCAGGTAATTTGCAGTTTTTTCTAATTGCTATAATTTTCATTCAAAACAAAGAATATACTTCCCCAAATACCACAACTTAATATTCATTGAGGCTACAAAGTGAATTAATACGGTTAGTACACAAAAATCTGGGTTATAAATTTTTACACTATCTCTTGCCTTTTGGATGCTTAATGGAAAATCCAAATTATCGGCACAAAACAAATTGTTACTTTATAAAACTGTACTTAAACCTGTGTGGACATATGGGATACAACTCTGGGGCACAGCAAGTCACAGTAACATTGAAATAATTCAACGGTTTCAGTCAAAAATACTTCGAAACATCATGGACTCACCTTGGTACATATCCAACACTATATTGCACAGAGACACGAACACTCCCACGGTACACGAAGCTATACAGAAATTTTGCACCAGTTACCAAACAAGACTTGAAAATCATCAGAATCCAGAAGCCATCAATCTCCTAGACAACAGTGGAACACACAGAAGACTATGCAGACTACACCCTACAGATTTATTTTAATATGTGATTGTGTAATTTATTTTACATTCCTGGCAAGATCAATTCAACAAAATGGGAAATTTTATAGAGTAATACCAAGGGGTATTACTTACTCAAGATTTATACTTACAACACATCTACTCATTGTTCTATGAGAGCAGATCGTAGATTTACAGTTATTCAAAAAAAAAAAAAAAAATCTCTTGCCTTATATGAATAGGACATAGAAGGAAAGTATTGTTTTTAGGTTGATATTTTAAAATCAAATTTTTACCAGAAATTCGGGTTTTTAGGCCCCCTGAACCAAGAAAACATGTTTTTAGCAACTGTTATGTGAGTGCGTGCGCGCGCGCACAAGCGTTTGTATAAAATTATTCATGAACAGAATATTGTACGAAGTTGAAACTTGGAATTTAAGTTTACCGTCACGAACATTATTATCAAAATCAGTCAGCCGGACGAAGTAGTTTTCTCATAAACGGCTCCTACTTTTTTTTGAAAATTCGCCGTCCTTACTACAATTTTTGTACTCTACAAGATAGGGTAAGCGGCATGTCGGCTGAACTTGTGAGAAAGGAGTGGCTGTGGTATCGTGGTAAAATGGTTTTGTTTTAAGATTTAGGCCTTAATATTTATTTTTAGACAATGAAATTAATAAGATAATGAGACTAAATTGGCCAAAACAATTATCTTTTATATTAACGTATAGGTAACAAATATGTCGCAAAAATATAACACTAAAATATGCAATTCTTAATTTTGATCATTTTGACATCAGAACCAGAATTGTGACAGGCTGGAGACCAACAACGAATTTGCTCTCACAAGGTTTTCCACAATATACACTTGTTTAATATTTTTCATAAAGTATAAAAATATAGTACGAAAAAAGGAAAACATTTATCTTTATATATATATTTAGGGAGACTTAATAAAAACAATGCAGAAAATGCATAAGATAAAAAACAGGGAAAGAAAATGAAGTGACGAAAAACTAGTAGGGAAAACAAAAAAGAAAAATGATTTTCTTCTCCCTTTTTTATAATAAAAACGGGATGTTGATGTCATCAAAAAGAGTGATTTTGAAAGAGGGGGAATAGACCCCGGGGTATCTACCTTGGTGTATTAGTATTCTTGCACAAAGAGAAGGGAGATACCAGAGATCTCCTATAACAGATTCGTAGCACGAGGTAGGTACACGATGCGTATTTACTTACCGTTCAGAAACACCGCCTACTAATTTTATACATACCGAACAGACAGACGAACAAAATTCATGATCAAAGGGTAAAGAACAAAATCTGAAATATCATCCAGCCCTTCACTGAAAACATTGTGCGGTATGTAATGGAGCTCTTTTGTCTTCCCCTTTTCCCACAATTATTTTGCCTACAGAATCATCTCCGTTACTTCCGCCCTTTATTCAAAACAAGTTAAACAGTAGACACTAGTTAAATTTGCTTACATCATTAAAGTATTCACAATATAAATAATGTTTAAGCGAGACGCTAAACTACAAAACCATATTCCACGTATATACACAAATCCGTATTCTCTACAAATTTAATTTTTGCTTGTATGATAATTAAAGTATAAAAAAATTTAATAATTTATTTGTCCCGACAGAAAAAAAGGTATTCTAGTTTCTGATTATTTATTAATATTTTCATAATTATTTGTAATAAATAACTTAAAAATATAATGAAATAAGTAATAAACTTTATTTTTACGTAAAAAGTAATATACATTGTATATGACAAGTAAATGCCCAAAACGGGCAGGTGGAGTGTTTTTTTAATTGCACTATATCTGTTTGGTCCAGGGCTACAAAAAAATAGTTCTGTTTCTTATCACATAGTCAGCCACTTATATGACTGAACTATTTAAGAACAGAAGAGGTAGAGGTGTAAAAGACACTGGTCAGAGTTATCTCCTCTGAGAGTAATGAATTTCACTATGCAGCCGGACCCTGTGGTGAATGAAGTGAAGGTGTCATTTGCAGGATGGAAAGTGAGTGCTTTTCGGAGGGCCTGGCATGCTGATAAGCATACTCTTTCAACTCAGTGAGGAAGGCATGGTAAACCACCTTACTTCTCGTTTTTACTTAGTAAAACCTCTAGAGGTTCAAACCAGCCTTTCGGCTGTTGACCTAAACAACAACAACATGACAAGTAAAAGGTTACCTCCTGTTAAATAAGGTAAAAAATGTCTCCTACCTGGGATTTTCCTTCAATAAACTATAGTGTCCCCTCAATCGAGCGTTACACCCACCGGGTTCCGATGAGTCAGCCACTGACGCTCTACTGCGAAGGATAAGAAAACGTCTCCGCTGGACGATGACACGCTGTGTCGTCCACATCGACCGTCACAAATAGCACTGCTTCATCTGTCAACCAACCGACTCTTTCCACCTGGACGTACATACTTAAACGGCTCTTTTCAGGATTCCCACATAATCCTTTCTTACAACACCATCCGGTAATGGATTGCAAGGCAGTTTTACAATGCTCACCCTACATCCCACACACAATCCTTGGTCCAATAAATACCATTTTTTTAGTAAAAACTTCTCTGAAGATTTGGTCGATGAAAAAGTCAGTATTAGCACAATACATGTATTGTACATTATTTGTTCACAAATACTTTACTTAAATCCTTTTCCAATCATTCGGTTGATGAAAAGACTGTCCCAAAGTATGTCGATTAACTTCCTCCAGCACCTTACCATTTAGTCTCACTCCATATTCCTTGCTTTGCTTTTCTCCTTATAATATTTTAACAACATTTTATTTTTTCCTCGCTAAATTCTAAACCTCACTTAGAATCTATTCATTCCACAACTCCAAAACCCAATTAAATAGTAAATAACAAAGTTCGCCGTCGTCCATCATGGATTAGGCTGTAATTGAACCTGTTCCGGGGTCCATCTCTTCTTCGGTCTCCCCACATCTTTTGTACACCTTAAATCATAAAACCATGTATTCAAAGGTACTCGGTCCTGTGATATTCTAAATAAATTATCTGTGAATTGTTCTTTGTATGTCGCGATGATCTCAAAAAGTGGTTGATTTCCAAATTCTTCTCGTATTTATCATCTCATTCCTGATGTGGCCTATAGTATAATCCTAAAGTTTAAGTTTATAATATAGCAGTTTGGTATATATATTCCAAGCCAAATTAGCTGTATGTTAATAATTAATATTCAGCATAGATTTAAATTATTAAACAAAGGAAAAAATAACTATGAGAAAAAAGCAATATGAATATTTTGGTAGAAATACTATTTTAAAAACCAATTTAAAATATGTACGTAACTAATCCGTTTGAATACATATAAGTTATTTAATAAATTTAAGCAATTCGAATTCGTTCGTTATATGCAGTAAGATATAAGCCAACTGAAAGTTTATGAAATTTCATATTGAGATACGAAGCGTAAGAGATTTTGTCTGTTGATAAATTCAGTACAACTGATATGTTTTATTATACGTACGTACTCGTATGTTTGTACAGTTATTCGAATTTGTAAACGAAATAGAAAAGGAAACCATCCTTGTAGGATAAATGTAGCCCTCCCTACAATGTATGAATATTGAGGAATTCGGATCCATCTAGCCATTTAATCTCCCGTATAGTAAGTACGAGTATATGCTATCGTATTTCAGTTTTGTTACAACATTTTCATATGAAAATTCCCATACAGTATTTTTGGGTGTACTATGTATATAGTGTATATAAATAAATACGTATAGGATGATAAAAAATGTGATTCCCTATTTTATTTTTAACAAACAAAACGTATAAACATTTTAAAAGATAGTTGAGTTTTTATTCTAAAATTAACTTTTTTATTAATCTATTAAAAGGATGATCAAAGATACTATTTTATCTTAAACTGAAGTGACTGAAGACTTATTGTTTTAGGATTGATTAAAAAAATCAAATAAAACCAAATCATTTCACAAAATGAACACGATTTATCTGGAGAGATATCGCTGGTGTCCTCCTCAAAACCATTAACGCGGTTGGTTTTTTTTATAATTTTTGTTAATTTAGTTGTAAACGTTTTTGCTGGTTGTTCTTATACAGTTGCAAAATAAATAAAGTAATAAAAAAACTAAATCATTTAAATCAATACCCACAAGTATTATGCCCACTGAATATAGAAAAAAGGCTTGGTAAATAACAAAAAAAAATCCCCTCACTATACTTTACAAACTGTAAAGCTAACAAAATAATAAAAATTCGTAAAAATATTTTTAAACCGTTTCATATTTTTTCAAATTACTTAGTTCTCATACACGAACTTAGAATCATAGGACCTGATAAATTAAAAAAAAATCTGTGTTCAAAATTCCTAAGAATTATTTGTATTGAATAAAAACTAGAACAAGACTTTCAATGTTTGATTTTCTGTAGAACAGGGGTAATAGAGACATTGAAATTCGAGCATTTCTTTGCCTTTCATTGTTATTACGGTACTAAACAATGAGCTGCACGATTTTCGGATGGTATTTAATTTAACGGTGGTGGGGAATATTTTTCCTTTCAGGAGAAGAGTTATCCAGTGGCACATTCTCCGTTTAGAACCATGGGTGTTGTCCGTTATTCAAACCAGAAGGTCTCTCTCCATTTTCGTTTTATACGTTGTACGATTCGGACGTTTCTTGTAGCATGTTGGTTAGAGGAAGGTCATCTAGTCGTTCGCAAAATTTACTATAGAAGGACTCGGTTAGTTTCTTTCTGTCGGAAGTTTGAAATCATCGTGGAGGGTTTTATTGCTTTCATAATAAGGAGCTCCAGAAGCAAGTCTTCAGAATTTTGGCAGAATGGCCTGGATCGACTTTATGTTACTGTCTGCCGCTTTTCCAAAACCTGGGCACCATAAATTCAGTTTAGTATCAAAAAGGTTTAGTAAATTTAAATTTTGAAACGGAGGTTTAATTTTGATCGAGGGTTAATGAAACAGAAGAGTAGCTAGTAGAAGAGTAGTTAAAGAGTAGAAGAGTAGTTAAAGAGTAGAAGAGTAGGAAATTGTACAAAGTAATAAATCTAATTTTTGTACTTATACAAGAGCTGCAAATCTGAAAAATAAAAATTGAGGCAAAATAAAAAACCGGGTAAAACAATAAAACATGTTATTAATAAACTTTCCCGATGAAAGATGATGATGATTGATGGGATTTCAAGTATTAATATAATTTCTTGAGAATTCCAAATTTATAACATAAAAAATTCAGTTTTAAAACCTTGTGATTCGGTTAGAATTTTTGGTCTACCGGTAGGCATAAATTCGTGGTAGTAAATACAGAAGTATAAAATGTTACATGGTCGGATGGCTGCCAAGCTTTTGGATAGAGAAACGCGTATGGATTGGGATAGGTGATGAATAGACAAAGAAAGAAACGGGGAAATGTGTGCGAGGACGAGTGAGTGGCAGCGAGATGTTGGCATACATACGGGATTTACAATTCGTTTGATAAAATTGTTCATTCGGAATACATTGGGTATCATCCGCACTCATTCTGATACAGTTGTTATATCCAGTGACTGCTGACATTACATCCATTCCATTGTCAAATATTTATTGGGGTGAATGTCGAACTTATTATATACAAACCTCAACGAACCAGAATCCTACATACATTGACAAAAAGATTATTCTCGGATTTCAGGATAAGGGTTGTATTTATTTTCCAATGTTTATATTTTGATGTCTGACTGAAAAGATAAACTCGATGTTGCTGTACACTGTTGTTGACTTTTTTAATCAGTTACAGAGGGTAGATCCGCATAATTGGTAATCTCTCATAAAATAACCCACTCTTATTTCTTTTACTAACTTAAAAGAAATTACCCTTAACGTATGTTTGCTACATATCGGTTTGAAATGTTAATATTAAATAAATTCATTACTGTATAATTAAATATTTAAAATATTAATGTTAACCCTAGAAAGGTAAACACTCGTAATTTTTAAGACAGAGTTCGGTCACAATCTCCCCTTTCAACAGTTTGTAATCCCGCGCTCTACCTTCCTAAATTAACCTATTGTGTGAGTGTTTTCTTAATTCCTAGTGTCTGTACGTCTAAATTGTCGTGGCATAAGCTATGGACGAGACTGAAAACTGCGAGAGACCTTATACGCACGGCAAGAAAGAGAGGAGATGGTGGAAGTGGTCGCTAATGTCCACTAGTGGGTAAGCATGGAAGAAGAAGCATGTTGCAATCTGTTTAATGTAAGAACAATTAGCAACCCCATGACTCAATGAGATAAAGAAAGTATGTCTTGTGAATGAGGTACTATAGACTTGTATAGACTCAGGCCAACCATCTCTGGAAGAGCATGGTTAATTGGACCCTAACCATCAAAGTGCACCGGTAACCACATTCTAGTATTCTAATCCGTATAAAAAAGTAAGTATCTTTATTACGTTGGATTTTAACCTGTCCCTTGTGTAAATGGTAGTATATTTTTTAAGGTTACCCTTGATAGTTTAGCAAAAAAGGACATTCTTCGATACATTTTACAAAAATGTTTATCTCAAGAGCAGTTTAGAAAACTGTCAGGAAAACTGAAGAATTAAACTAAAACTAAATCTAAAAGAGTAGAGTTGTAGTTTTGTACTGGTGCTTTATTTCGCGGTTATTTTCTTACTGCAGTAATTGTTTTTGTTGTAAGTAAATCGCATTTATAAATTGTGTAAATTTTTTAGTCTTATTTAAAACTTTTATTGATTATTTTTTGCGGTAAGATAAAAAATACATGTGAATGAAGAAGATAAAAAAACCCAGTCTGTTTGATCAATTAGAACAGGAGGAATTCGATGAAGACAGTAATAGAAGTAAAGACAAGAATAACATTGAATACGGAGAAGCTTTTAGTGATAGCGATGATACTGATTGTTGTACCCTTATTACATTTCAGATGTAGGGAATGACGAAAATATAAGATTTACGTCTTTATCTTGTGAAAGAAAAAGTAAACATTGATCTTTTAGTCGAGTTTTAATTAAATATAAAAACCCTTATACTCACTAACTGCTTATTTTAATAACTGGGTTTTTATAAGAATAAATAAAAATATTACAATAAATCAGTTTCGGTCATTTATTATTGCTACTAGATTAAGATTTAAATAAATTAAAAATCATAATTATTGATGAAATCTTAATGACTGACCAAACAAAAAGGTTTGAAAGAAACGTCGTCATACAATCGACTTCAAAATAAAATGAATTTGTAAATAATTATGATCTTAGTTATGGAATGGGTCACAATTTTCTGCAGTCTTTCTGAGAAACAGTTTCTTCCTTTTAAAAAGACTGATGAGTAAATAATTTATAATGAATTAAAAACCAAGTAATATGTTAAATGAAACCCGCAGAATGTGTGTAATCTTATCAGTATGTGGTTTAGGAAATGTCTGAACCATCGAAGAAGACTGAAACTGATGTAAGTAGTATAACTTAGTTGAAACAAACTTCCATCGTATTGGACCTTGGCACCATCTTAAATGGCGTAGAAGCAAACTTTGTTAAGCAGATAACTTTCAGAAACAATTCCGAACCCACAACTAGAAAACTATTCCTAGTTTTGCTGATCGTACTCCTACCGACTATTCTCTTATCACTAAACTTGTAACAGAAAAGTGACGACAGATTTTTCTTATTACTTCAAACAATACTACTTACGGTACCTCAAATTGTACTCAGAGAAATAGTGAACGTGACGTAAAATTTTTACAGTTAAAGTATAATAAAACAATCATCAAAGACACAAGTTTCTGTACCGTCAACTCCCTTACTATTTCCTTCCCTAGAATTATTACCTCATTTCTGTGCACTATTTGCAACAGAATTTATAAGACTAGGATTGCTAGACTTAAAATAAATGCATTAAATAAACTAGTTCATTGCTTTTCCCGGATTCACTTTACACTTTAGTTTTACTGTATTTCACTTTAAAAATACTAGTATCTATTTTTGGAATTACGGTTTTTGAGAAGTTATTGAAATACCATTTATTACATTAGGGTTGAAAACCCTGCGAGACTGGTATCATCGCTTCTCTCTAAAACAATTTAGGGTGGCAGTATAATAACTAAGAGTTTCTGTTACAATTATTATTATTATTATTATTATTATTATTATTTACAATTTCATATTATTATTATAAAATATTATTGCCAACCACCAATAGGAAAATTTACCCAAAATGCGTTAGGGTATTTTACATCCTTTTAACTTGTTATGAGATTGTACCCAAAATTTGAGTTTTTTGTTAAATTATATGTAGCCTACTATGCTACTTTATAACTGTTCATTTTCTTTGGAGAATAATTAACTAATTTAGCAAAAATGTAAAAAAACTACAGGAAGTCAAATATAATATTTGACCTTTATTCAAAAGGCGTAGACCTTGAATCTTAACGGTATAAATAGGGTAGGAACGTAGATACAATATATGTACAAGAGAGTGTGTGGTATGAAATATCCATCAGGTAAAGAACAGGGCCTCCATTAGGCCCTCCATCGTAATATTTGGAAAAATTAAGTTCCATACAATGAGTTCTAGGCTGTCTTAACTTCAAATTTGGGCAATTAAAGAAGGGATTCGTTACCATTAAATGAAGAAATGAAATTGAGAGGTATGAAGTTAAAATATTACGAAAAACTTCAAAATTAACTGTTTTGCCTCATAGCGAAATTTAAGCACAATGAATACATCGTCACAATTTATAAGACGTAGACCTACTTTTTCATATAATTGTTTTGAAGGCGGTGCTTAAACAATAATTATTACGTTCCTATCTCTTACAATTGAAGAAATTACAACCGTCATTATTTATTTACGCCATCACTTATTTTCCATCTGCCCCTTTCTATCATAGCATTTTCCTTTTTGGTAAGACAGCAGGTTGGGTAGGTGGCCGGTTGGCTAATCCGGGCCTGAATGTGTTTCAGAGGATAATTTTGGTCCTGTTTCAGCAATAATTCCCATTTCTTTTGCTAGTATTGGAGACATATTAGAAACGTTAGTAGTAAACGAAAAATGTTATTTAGGAAATATTAACTTTTACTTAAGATAAGAATTTACTTAAGGCACACATTTATTACATAATCGTAATGATAGGAAATTCATGAAGGTAATATTTATGATATTTAATGGTAAGTTTTAGTTTTACATTTTTATTTTATTCTTAAAGTATTCATAATATATCTTCCAATAAGCTATTCATGAAGTTTTAAATAAAACAAAGTTTACTTAATTTCATAGTTCCATTTTAAATAAATTAAATGAACGACCGGAACGACCGCAAACTAAAATTGGGTTAATTGTGATTTAAAACTATTCAGATTTATTTTAGTCACGTTTTAGCTTGACCTAACTCTTAAACTATAGTTAGAGAGATAACTACTGATGGTTAATTGCTTTACGCCGCACAGCTTTACCATTTTAGTTTTATTCTTATGGTTTTTAAATCTATGCATGAGAAGTAACATAACAATAAAAATGCAGTTGTTGTTATCAGTTTACTTTGGGTCATTGATAACTTGAGTATCTCCCGTAACTTGCTTTAAAAATACGCTTTGGGTTATTTTGTAGAAAAAAAAACAGATGTCATTCTTTTGCTAGTAATTTACAATA
Source organism: Catonia carolina (assembly GCA_035578175.1). Classification (NCBI taxonomy): domain Eukaryota; kingdom Metazoa; phylum Arthropoda; class Insecta; order Hemiptera; family Achilidae; genus Catonia; species Catonia carolina. The sequence goes on along the minus strand of JAQMRL010000003.1, from coordinate 22,848,209 downwards.
ATCATAAGTATTTAATACACGGAATACTACCACACAACATGCTAACATAAGAAATACTTTTTTTAAATTACGAAATTAAACTCTCTCAAAATTTACAGCCCGTTATTGGTAATTTTTTTAACATAAATTGAGAATTTTTGCATAAGTTTTACAAGACCCTAGAACAATATATTTCTTTATATGAGGGAAAATACAAAACTTTTACCTGAAAGTTTTCATAAAACCATTTTTTATGTAGTCTTCTTCTTTTGCCTTTCAAGGATTAGGCATCTCTGCCTGTTCCGAAGCTCTCAAATCACACCATCTCTTTCTCGGGTGTACTCTTGCTCTTTTCCTTCTAGTTTATAGCGTAGTGTTTGCTTAGCTATCATATTATTATCTCTCATTCTGCTCACATATTATGCAGTTCCGATTATATTTAAATATGACATCATATATAAGGTGAATATTGTGTAAACATTTTATAGAAATTTACCCAGAAGTTTTTACGATATTGTAGCATAATACAATATGCTATGCACAACTCCCCAGTCACTTTGAACTTTGAAATACAGTTGACTTACACGAATTTTCCGTTTATTTATTTATGTTTTTGTTGAAGTTCTTTTTCTTAAGATAACACGAAATCAAAAATGGTTTTTGATAAAAAAAACCATTATTATTCAGAAAACTGCAAAAACCCAACATAATTATGTGAACACTAAAACAACCATATGTAATAAATAACCAATACATCAATCATATAACTAACACCAAACATTTAACAATTTATTTAAAAAAGGGATAATAATTGAGAAAATAATTTCGAAGTTACTATGTCGCATTATGCTAACATTTATTTTCAAAATTAACATGTTATGTTATATTTAAAACAAAAATTCCTAATGATATCATGTAGAGAAGATTCAAAAAAGCCTAAATTTAAAGTAAAATAAGGTTCATTTACATTTTTGATTTCGTGTTATCTTAAGAAAAAGAACTTCAACAAAAACATAAATAAATAAACGGAAAATTCGTGTAAGTCAACTGTATTTCAGAGTTCAAAGTGACTGGGGAGTTAGAGAATTAATGATGTGAATGTATCAGCAATTTATGCGATGCAAAAATTAGTCTATATGTACATTCTTTTTAACCTAATTTAAATAAAATCAAAATATTTATATAATTAAATAAACATAACAGCTGATTTTCGGTGACGAAGATTCCTGGTTCAAATCCTAGTAAAGGTAGTTACTTTTATACGGATTTGAATACTAGATAGTGGTTACCGGTGCACTTTAATGGTTGGGGTTTAATTAACCATACTCTCTCAGGAATGGTCGGCCTGGGTCTGTACAAGACTACACCTCATTTACACGTCATACACATCATCCTCATCTCATTGGGTCATGGGGTTGCTTATTGTTCTAAATTGAACAGATTGCAACGTACACAAATCAGGAATAAAAATTAAATAAACAAACTGCGTCTAGAGAGCGTATTCTTTAAAAACCTGGAATAAGTTGATTTTATAAAGTTGTTTTGCACATCAATTGAATTTTCCAATAAAAAGCTCTCTTAATGAGTTTTTTTTTGCTTTTAGTTGGAGGTAAATTATTGCCACTTGGAAGGAAAAACATGCTTTAGTAACTATTTAAATAAATAAACTCCCGTAGATTTTTTTTTATATAAATATTATATTAAGAATGATGGAGTTAAATGCTTTAATAAATTAATTTAATTTACGTTTTCTATCCAATGTGCAGTTTAAAATTAATAAAAATTTTCAGGAAATAATTTGTAGAAATTGCATACGTATTAACACAAAAAAATTACCACATCGTTTTGAAATTATTTAATTGAACGGTGATTTAATAAATTATAAAAATCATAAATTAATTATTATTTACCTTTTGAAAAATTTTTCAGGTTATAAACTGGAGAATTTATGGCAGTGGGTTGAAGGTAAGAAAAGGAAGGGTGTTGGTTTGAGAGCTTGGTTGAATCTGCTTGTTAAAAATGGATAACGGTAGGGGATAAACAAATTGAATTAATTACAAACCTACATTTTCATGGTTTTCGGTTTTTCATCATTATATTTAACAAGAATTTTCTTAGTTTTAAAGATATTAAACATAAATAATTTTGAAAAAATATTGATCGCTGAAAAGATTTGAGAATTTGTGGTTTTTTTAATTTGTATTGTTTGGTACCGAACTCAAAGCAGAGCTATTTCTAATCTAAATGATAAGGAGTAGTTAATGATAAGGAGTAAGATATGAGTAGTTAATACAAACTGAGAACAAAAAGATAATATCAATCATTTAAGCAACCATTCTTTTGGTCATCGTCATAAAACTCTACTACCTTTTTCTATACTAATGATTGTAGTAGTTTAACAGCACTCCAATCCATTTTCTACATATATACTTATAAATTCTGAAGAGTCTATTTCAGTAGTATTCCAAAAACGACTTCATTTGTCATACAAACTTAAAGACATCTTTTAAATATTTAATTACCAAATAGAAATTGTGAAAAAATTAAAAAAAATTTATTACTTTGTCAAAAATTTTGAGAAATATTTAAATCTGAAATCAATACAAGTTTTAGACAGTTTCGTAGGCTTAGTTTGTATCGTTCTCAACTGCAAAACTGAGGCCCTTGGTATACTTATTGCGTAGGGCTGGAAAACATACCGGGAGAACAAGTAGGGATGTTTTTATTTCTTTAGGGTAATATGCTTTTATGTTTTAGACTGGATTACGGGACATAAACAAATTGTTTATCTGAAAATTTTCGGAGGAATTATGTGCGTAACTGTATCATAATTGATACAGTAGAACAACTGCTCTCAGAGCTCTTAGGCCCTGATTATCGAGATTTAAGGTTGTAAGACAAAGCGTGCAAAATCCTCGCAAAATTGGTTGGATGCAACAAGGTTCGATTATGTCTTCGAACAGTTGTCAATTATAAAGTCAACAGTTTGATCTACAAGATAAAATTACGAGAACATAGTGGGTATGACAGAGTAGTAAATAATTGAAGTTAATTATAGCAAACATTCTACTGCATTAATCTTGCAAAAGATTGTTTGTTAAATACAATTTTCTCCCTGTACCGTCTCTTTATATAGTACATGAAATTTTGAAAAAAAGGAAAAATTTTCGTAAAAGGAACACTGTGTTATTTACAAAAATGTAGATCTACAATCATATTATTATGAAACTTACCAAAACGATGACTACAATATTGAAAAATAAATAACTTTAAAGTTCTCGAGAGGAAATAACTACAATTCCATTCGGTTTTTCAACAAATTACCATCTAAATTAAGACTCCTTAATTTTAAAAAATTTTGATCGGGAAGTAAAAGGTATTTTAACTAAACATGCATTTTATTCTGATCCGGTTCTTTAATTTATCTTACAATGAATTCTTTTTAAATGTAATTGTGTAGAATTTATACTTATAAACCATCGTTAGTATAAACGACAAACCTGAAATTCCAATGTACAATTTTATAAAATTTAAGTAGCAATTAAATGTATAAGTTTTATATTTGTTTTGTCTTTTAGTGAATACTTATATTAAATGTAAACAAAAATTGTTGGTTAAAATAGATTTAAACTTACGTATATCAAATATAGTTGACAATGTCTATTCCTGTTTTGGTCCCTGACAAATAAAGATTTATTTAGGCCTATTTGAAGTGAAGAATTTTGTGAGATCATTTTAGGATAATAAATGAGATTAAGGACTCCCAAAAAAACTTAAAATTAGTGACCACTTCGATAATCAAAATAAAATTATTGAAAGACATTCAGAAACTAGAAATCCAGAAAGGTGCCCATCTTTCTCACTATCACACACTTTCCCTTTTTTATTTTTGAGGTAATATGTTTTGTTAGACAAAGTACTTACACAGGCTAAAGAATCTTAATACCCGTAATCACAACACAAAAAAAAACAAGAAATTATTGTTATGTGGCTAATGACAACACTGAATCGATTGAACAACCTACTTTGCAACGAGAAACTACCACAACCTTAAAAGAGTTGTGTTATTTTGTATTCATTAAATCAAACAGAAAAATTACTTGATCGATGCGATATTTTATAGTGTACAAGAATTATTTTCAAAATATTATTTTATGTAAAATTAAATAAACACCCAAGCAAATCATGAAGAAAACTGTGTATTATTTGGTAAATATTAGATGAAAAACTATTTGAAGTAAGTAATAAACTGTATGTAAGAATGTAGTAGTTGGTTAATATATAATTTAAATAATATGTGTTTGGAGAAAATTAACTTAGTTTACAAGTTCTCAACATGTTCTGTACTCCCATTGGAAGTCTCTTGAATGAAAAATTTAAAACATTTATTTGATATTATCACATATTTTAATAAAAATTACGCGCTTTTAATCACGAATTTTTAAAAAATGTAAAACTTTAAAGAAATTTTTTATTTGTAACGTTGATAAAAATTTTAAATTACAAAATTGAGAAAAGTAACAATATGTTTTCAAGCGTTTGTTTTAATTAGGCAAGAAAAATCAACAAACTTAAACGACGTTTATCTAAAACAATGTTTTTAACAATTTTTTGAAAGGTATTCATCCCCTAAAGGTTTAAATGAAAATTTCGTTTAATTAACTTAAAAAAGAAATAGAAAACTAATTTAACATGAAAAATAAAAGAATTTAAAAGAGGTTTGTTAAAGATTTATGGCAAGTACTGCGTAATTAATTAACGTTGAAGTAAATGTATTTTTTTGTTCTTTGTTTTGGCTCAGAGAAAACCACGAACATATTGTATCGGAGTTGGTATTGTCTAATTCGTGGTATAATAAAAGTTAAAATTAATTAAAGAACTAGAGTAGTTGTTTTATTAGTATTATTGTATAAATGAATAAAACTGGTTATACGATGGTATTTGGGTATTACTGTACAGCGGGTGTACTCTTTGGGGGGTGGATGGAAGAACTAAGGGAAACGGAATGCATTAGTCACTGCTCACTGACCGATTCTATTTATCTTGTCACTAGCATTGCTTGCTTACTCATACTACGAAGTAATACCACCCTCTACCTTACATATACCACTGCTTATGTCGTCAATCAGTTAAAAGGCCTGTTTCCACTGCAGGCGCCCTTTCATTTCCATCCAACCGCTGAAAAATTTGTATTTAGATCACATGAATTTCCTACTAATAATTTAAAAGTTTAATTTTTTGTAAAGAAATATAGAGTTTCTCTGCGTTTATTTCAGTTAAATAAAAATAATAGCTTAAGAATATCCAGTAAATATTTTTCCTTTTATAAATATTTGCTTGCCCATAACAGGTAGGTGTAGTTTTAAATTATTTTCACTCGATCTGCTAGTTCCAGGGCTATAAAAAATAGTTTTGTTTCTTAATATATGGTCAGCTAATTATATGACTGAAGTATTTCAGAACAAAAGGATAGAGGTGTAAAATACACTAATCAGAGTAAAGTAATCTTCTGAAAGTAATGAATTTCATTATTGTACAGTCTGAACCTGTGGTAAATGAAGTGAAGGTGGCATTTTTAGGGTGGAAAGTAGATGCTTTTTGGAGGACCTGGCATGCTGATAAGTGTTTTCTTCCACTCAGTAAGGAAGGCAATTGTAAATCACCTGTCTCCTCGTTGAACTTAATAAAGTCTCTAGAGGTTCAAACCAGTCTATCGGCTGATGACCTAAACAACAATAAAAGCAAGGCGAAACATATTAGGTAGCCTACACATTATAAGACATTGATTTCACTGGAAACATTTTGATTATATCATGTTGGGTAACGGAATAGAGATAAGACTGATGCAATAGAACTTAAAACGGTTAATAAAATATATTAGGAAATTCAATGAGTGCAGACACACGAAATACTGATAATACCATGGACAATGAGTCATCAATATGAGGTATAAGGAATATGATTTAAGACCCGGAGTTAATTACGAACTCAAAAGTCGTAAGCTTCAGTACCATGAGTATATCATTACAAAAAAATATATGAAACCATATTTATGAAAATACATGAAAGTACGAGTATATGAGAAACATACAAAAACGATATGAAATACTTCAACGCATCTTCAATGGAAATTAAAAATAATGTTAAGGATAATTTCAAAAATAGATTGTACATTACAGATGTAAAAGCACTCTATTCAGAAGCCAGATGTTATCAAATTTGTCAATGAAATTTCAGAAAAAAATAGTTATTCATTTCAACAGCTCCGGTATTTTTGTGTTTTTTAAAAAATCCTTAATGTTTTGAGCATTAGCGATTACTGTGGTTTAGTGAATGAAATTAGTACCTTAAACAAGTAAATTTCCAGATCCTATTCGGGTATCGAACCAGGCATCTTTGCACTTCGTAATGCAGCGTAGTCTACTGCTCTGAAATTTGGTTCACGAAGGTGGCTGCTCAAGTATTTAATTTAGGAAAAAATGTTTCGTAATCGTCATTATGGTAACAATCATATGAACATGACAGTCATTCTTATGTCTTATACTGAAGTTCTGAAATTGAGATACAATTTCGGTTAATTGGAAACGGACGGCATGATAACTGCAGCAGCCCAATGCTATCAGTGGAAACCAGCCTTTACTCGAACTAAATCTCACCTACCCTCCACCTTACATATACAACTGCTGACGTCATCAATCAGCTTTACTATCCCATACTGTTATTAGAACGTAACCAGAAACCAGGTTACCTATCCAACCAAGTAGCCAAGTAACCAGCTAGTGAGCTAAGCTCACATAGCAATTTATCACTGCCTTCATGAAACGACGGCCAATGCACAGGAAAAAATCGGTGTTACAATCTTACATAGCTATTCACCCACTCCCAACCCTTTGTAAATTCATTGCTCTATCACTCCAAACCTCTTTCATTCAAAACAAAGTAACACCCTCTCACTGTTACAAAAGAAAATTAATTTAAAATAGAATTTAACAAAAATGTGAGACTTTTTATCAGAAATACTGCATCATGTAATTTGTAAATTATACCTAGATGAAATTTAAACTTATCAAAGTTTATCAAGTACCCTTATCTCCGGAAAATCGTGTCGGAAGAAGATATGATAATTACTTATTTTTGCCTTATTCCACTCTGTATTTAGCTATGGGGTCATGCAGTGGGGCAACTCAACAGAAGACCTTAAGATTTTCGCATACAAATATACGCAATTAGAATTATTGCAAACATTCTAAGGCATTATTCTTGCAAAGGATTATTTGTTATATACAATATTCTCATCTTACCGTTATTTTATAAATATAAAAATTTAAAATTCGCGAAAAGGAACACTGTTATTTACAAAAAATAAATAAAAATTATAATTATGAAACTCGACACAATGATGACTACAGAATTGAAAACTATAGATCTTCAAAGTTCTCAAAAGGAATTTACTACAATTCTGTTCGGTTTTTTAACAGATTACTTTCTAAAATAAGACTCTTCTTATTTTTTTGTTTTAGTGAACACTTAATTGTAAACAAAAATTGTTTGGTGAAATATATAAACGTACGTATAACTAAATTTGACGATGTCTATTCCTTTTTTGGTCGCTGACAAATAAAAATTTATTTACGTTATTATATATTCATTGTTTTAATGATGTAACCCATGAAAATATTAGTTTGTAAATTATAAAATTATATTAACAAAGGCGTGACATCGTTTTATTATAATATAAGGAAACATGGACTTAATCAGTATCACTTATTTTATAATTTCTCATTAAGATAAAACAGATATTTTGTCATACATCATATTTCTTTAGGTAAACTAACAAACATTTTATCAAAAACTATTGAATCAGCTTATTCCAAATTAAATCGTTACCACGGCGATATTGTGTTTCTTTACGTAAGCTCGGTTTTGTTTAAACTTAATGTTTCACATAACTTCAAAAATTATGTTTTCTTTGTTGGTGGTTCGACAATACAAGCGGTTTTTCAAAATTATTTTATAAAACCTTTTTTTACGAGTTTTCATCATAGCAAAAACTCAGGGTGCGCGGTTACATGAGTTGAATATTGTGTTGAAATTCAAGAAAATTAACCTTGCGGTTTTTGAGAAATTTTTGTTATATACTATATTAGAATATTTTTCGGCAAAAACCTATACAACCACGTGAATACAAAATTGACCAATGTAACATAAAAATATTCATAAAAACAAAATAGGAGACTGTGATTAACGTCTCCTATCAGTTGTACTCTGAGCAAATTAGACATTCTGTAACTATATTCTTATTAATTGACAGTCAGTGTTAATATTTACATAATATCAACATTTCAATAGAAAGTATCAAACAATCTATATAAATATGAAAACAGAGTGATTGGTTTCATAGTGACGAAGTTATTTATGTATATTTGCGGATACCAATTTCAGAAATAAAAGTGTAATGCTGTGATGTAATTTTTAAAACTAAAGTTCCAAATTATCTCTTGAGATATTAACAAAACCATCAGGCTGATCTACGGGGAAAATCTTAGCCTTGAGTCAACTCTTTGACAGCTGATGTAAGAAGAGGAAGGTTCCTTGGATCAAATCCTAGTAAGGTAGTTATTTTAATACGGATTTAAATAATAAACAGTAGTTATCGGTGTACTTTGATGGTCGATTAACCCTACTTTGTCAAGAATGATTGGTCTGAGTCTGTACAAGGCTACACCTCATTTACATTAATACACTCATTCCATACACCTCATTATAAATTGAAAAGATTAGGATTTAAAAAAAATAATAAATAACTAAAGAGTATTGTACATCAATTGATTGAAAACACTTGAATTTTTAGAGCGTTAATCAAACATTTGATTTTTATAAGAACTAGTGGACCCGTGCGAATAAATTCGCACAATATTGTTCTTTTTCATTTCGTAAAATGAAGCTCGAATTTAGCATGAATTTCAAGTTTAGAACTTTTACTGAATCAGGAAAGAATACTCTTTAAAACCATGTAAAAATTATAAAAATCCGTTAGGTAGAACTCTGTATTTAAGAGTTTAAAGAATTCCCATAAAATACATTGGAAGTGATTTTGCGTTTTAAATATATATATGTTTTGATTCAGTGTTAACTTAAAGCGGAAAATATTAATAATATTTTTCGTTCAAACCAGAAAATAATAATGTTTTGCTTTCTAGGAAAATTGTCAACTAAACTTTATTTTTTTAAAGGTAGAGGGTAAGCAGAATCGAAATTAATATTATTAGATATGGCAGAAACATTTTAAAAGCTTTGGTTCTTCTGTGTTGCTTAATTAATGCAATGGATTTGTTTAAACACCCAGTTGTATGGATGAATATTTTCTCAAGCATTATCCATTCATAAAATAAATATGGTGACTACACTATCAAATCAAACTATCTCTGGTTGTACGTACTATCAATACCAAACATAATGCATACGTAATCCACAAACTCTCAGTTACGTTCTTTCTTCTTTCAAACGACAGCAATGATTAATAAAAAACCTCCCTTATTTAGTTAAAAGAGTAAAACGTTCTAATTGCTTCCCATCGTTGTATGTTTACTTTTTAGATTAAACAAAACTTTAAACTTTGTTGTTCTACATCTCAGCTAAATAAATAGCCTCGGTAGTAACGTACGCTGTCAAATGACGAAATTTCACCCTCTTTTCTCTCTCGTTTCTAACACGTTACCTTCATCAGTTAGACACGCAATTAAAAAATCACTGTCAGCCGAAAATAGAACTGAAATGGCAATTAGTCGAAAAATGAAAGATTCATCTAATTATATTTGCTTTTTACTCCGTTAAAATTTTTGTTTATTATTTAATTTTATATTTTTAATAAGGTGGTTGATGTGAAGTACATTTCTTTTAAATCGTAATGTACAATTGTTATATTCGAAATGCTTTTATCACCTTTGAAGCGTCAAATATTTCTGGACAGAAAATTCATTGGCAATGTTAAAAATAACTAATTACAATAATTAGACAAATTTTCAAATCTATTTTTGTAAAGTAAATACCCTTGAAAAAGATATCATGTTAAAACCTTATTTCTAAACTATTTATGTGATTTAAAAAAAAAGTTCCACCATTTTTCCATCTTGAAAAATCTAAACATAGCAACATCGAAAACCAAACAAATATTAGAAACATAACCAAAGTCCATGATATCGTAAAAAATATGGTTCAACGAAAATGGAAATGGATAGATCATGGTGAGACGTGAATATGGAATAGTGTGAGGCCTATTAAAAAATGGAGACCTTACACAGGGACAAGGAACCAGGACGACCATACATGCGATGAGGGGATGACATTGAAAGGTGATTGAATTAGGCGGGACACAGCATACAAACACCGGTGAACGTGGAGACATTTCAAGAAAATTACGTTCAACCTTAAAAAAATGGGCTATTAAAAGCATTTCACAATTAGCAAGAGCTTCAGTCAACTATTATTAACAATTAGGTAACATAGTTGGGCGAGAAAATTTGTGTGATGACTAGCTGACAGCCGCATATAACCAACCTTCACTGGGGTTCCTTGTTTAACATTAGATCTACCTGGAATCAAAATGACATAAAAAAGGAGCCATCTAAACTTTATCGCTGAATGTAATTATGTATGAATGTAATTTAATTACGTAGTTTATCACTAAATGTAGTCTTTACAGTTTCTGATAACGGAAAAGAATACAAAAACTTTTAGTGAATCTTATTATATTTATTACAATTTCTTCCAACATTTTATTTGCAAGAAGTGACTTGTTCAAAAAGTTCATGAACAAAACATACTAGAAAAGAACCAATGAATCTGGTTCGTTCATATTGTGTAGATTAAACGAGAAACATGCACATTTTTCAATGTACCACATTAGAACCGGGAAAAAGGCGTGGTTATTGAAATATTTTTGTTTAATTCTGTGATTATTTCACAACAAACTTATCGCCGTTGATTTTTGTCGTAATAAACTTTTAATGCCGGCCGCATTGGTGTAGTTTGTAACGTGCTCGCCTCTCAACATGCGGTCCCGTGTTCGAATCCCACTCAGGCACGGCATATTTTCATACGCTACAAAAAATCATTTCATCCTCATTACGCAAAGTTACACTCCAACGTCGTCGCTAATGACCTTGCAGTTGATACGACGTTAAATAAAATAAAAACTTTTAATATTATTTTCAGAGCCTACTTGTGTTCATAAAACGCACATTTTATTAAAAAAATATTTAAGCCTACTATTTTTTTAAAAATAATGCGTCATTTATGTAGTTCATAATTTAGTACACAGCAAAACTAAACGTTCCTAAATCGATTCCCTATAGAGGTTCATTAAATTTATACAACTTTACATACAAATAGGAAAGGAGAACTTAATGACCTAAGATATTGATCCGACTACAAAAAATTACTTTTTCTGTTATTTGAGATATCTGATATACCAAATAGCATACTCGTATTTTGTGTAGAAAAACTAAATAAAAAGAAATCTCAACGAACTGATGATGTACAATATATAAATGGGACAACCAACGGAGAAAAAGAGAAATGTTTTTCATTTCCGCTTTTCAATAGAAAAGTACTTCCTGTTAAGTTGTTTTTTTATCAGGTGACCTCCTACTAGGTTTAACGTTTGTCCCTGGGGAGATAGAATGAATGAAGGTAACTGTAGTGTTGGAAATAATTCGAGTCATTGAGTTAGTAAAAGTGTAATAGTAGAAGTAGTAAAACTGTCTATGCTAGGTTCAATGATCCCGGTGTGTTATATTTCCATCGGTTTTAACAGTTTAATAATTTGTTAAACACTTAATATTATGCTACATACATATTGGTAATTATAAAACGTTTAAAATATTTTTAGTCTATAATTTTCATTAGTGTACCCATTCCATAACCCACCGAGTTGTTTTATAAAGTTGTCGCCGCAATTCAGCTGTTTAACAGCTGATTTTCGGAGGCAAAGGTTACTGGTTGAAATCCCAGTAAAGGTAATTACTTTTATACTGACTTTCTTTGGCTGCAACTTTATTTTGACTTACAACTAATTTGTTTTTTTTAAGCATAACTAGTAAACGAGATGATAAATGTTCAGGAATAACGTGAATGTGAATCGATCCAGTGGCCGATTTTGGCGTGAAATATTATACAAGAAATGTGGAGCTAATTTTAATGGTATTGATTTAAGAACAATGATGATGGATAATTAAAAAAAAATATTTTAAACAGGCATGACAAGTTAATTTGAAATGTGTTTTATGATGGTTGGAGAACATGCTTATTCCACCTTCGTTCGTACAGACTTTTGTCTGTTAATAGGGAGATCATTCCTTGAAAGAGATTGGACATTTGAATACTAAATAGTAGTTGGAATAATTGCAAGTTAATTTGAGCGCTGACAGTGAAGATACAGTCCAGCTGTATAGTCGCTTCTCGTTATAAGCGAGCTCCCTCACTACCATACGATTAGGCCTTCATTCGTTGGCCTAATGTGCGTATTGTTGTACACAACATAACCTCATTGTTTTATAAGCAAATCTTTTTTTTTTGTAATGGCTAATTTATTGTTTCTAAACTTTATTTATTTATTCAATCGTGCATTTCCTTTAATTTATTATTTAAAATTATTCCTAAATACACTATACATTTAAAAAAGACACAGCAAATACAAACTAGACACGTACGGCGACTTTACGAACTTTCTGATTTGTTGTGCATTATACCGACTGTACTTTACAAGAGGTGCGGTGAATGGGGAATGTGTCAACTGCGCATCCATGAATGGTCGGCCTGTGTCTGTACAATACTACACCTTATTTACACGTCAGACACGTCAGCCTCATCTCATTGGCCCATGGAGCTCTGAATTGAATACATGGCAATGTACAAACAAAAGGGATAAAAATTCCTAATTTTAATTTTGAGCGAATGCCATTAAATGAAAATTAACCTCTGTAGAACTTAAAAATATGTAAAATCAGTAATTGCCCCTAAATTAAGCGTTATAGAAAAAATTCTTGACATAAAAGTGGTTGTTTTTTAATTTTCTATGACTTAAATTTTTACACTTTTGTCCGTAAATGCATACTAAAGCCACAACCTTAAAAAATCTCGGTTTCTACCGATTTTTGATGAGCAAAATACAGAAAATCACTAATTAACGCTAAACTAGGCTTTATAAAGAAAAATGTTTGATATAAATGTCGTAGGTTTTGCAACTTTCTACAACTTAAATAGTTAAGGCCGCAATCTTAATAAACCTTTTTTTATTTCAAGAACGCTGCCCCAAAAATTTCAGCAGTCATGCCATATACCCTTTTTTATGTAGAGCATCAAACTTAATAAATGAAGCGATAAATAAAACCGTAAAAGCCGTTTTTTCAGAAAATTGCAAAAATGAAAAATTTCACGAATAAACTAGGTAGGCAAATACTTTCAGTTGAACAATTTTCTTGAAAAGGTTCGTGTCTGGTCCCCTTTTATCTAACTTAAGTTCCAAGTTTTAAGTTGTACAATATTCCTTCCATTCGTGTGATATTTTGTCTGCGCACACATACACACCTATCGCTAGAAACTTGTTTTTTGGGTTTAGGGTACCTGAAAATGTGATTTTGAAAAATTGACAGGAAACAATAATTTTCTTTCCTATATTATGTAAGGCAAGAGATTGTAAAAAGCTGTACTTGGGATAATAGTATGGTTAAAATTGTAAAAAAGGCAGTTACATTAAAACGTAAAACGAAACATCGGATTTCACTTTTAAAATATAATCTTAATTAAAAAACTGTCATTCTTAATACATGCGAACGCCAATATTTAATATACAGACTGAATGAAGTAGCAGAGATTTAAAAACGTCATCACAAAACAGGCTCAAAACTAGATGGTATTTTGACGCATGAATTCCCGGACTCCCTACTAATTTTTAAATAAAAATATTTAGCCACACGAGTTTACACAAAAAATGAACTTTAAATTGGGGTAAAATTTAAATATTTTCATTGGGTAGCTTTTAAAATAAGGGAGTTTTTTTAAACACAATGAACGTTTATCGTGGCGAGGACTATAATATACTCGTATGGCCGTTTTTTTTATTAAATTCATAGAAAATTTGCTCATAGTTGACTGAATTAATTAAAATTATTTCAGTACAAATTTAAACAAAAATGCGCGTCAGATAACTGTGAAAAAAACAAATAAACCGGTTTAATTTGAATATTTTTGTAGTAGTAGTAACTGTTGATTAGCATTATTTATTTGTAACTGTACAATAATCAGTGCACAAAAGACAAACTGTTTGTAAACAAATATTAAAGGAAAAGAACACAAATAAAATGATTTTGATCGATTATAACCTATAGTTCATTGACTCATCCACAAAATTAAAAAACGCAATAAATTTAGTGTTTAAAAACACACTTTTACGAATATTTTAAACGGTATAAAAATTAAACTTAAAAACTAAATTAATAAAATGTATTAATTTAATATTTAATTTAAAAGTTATTCATTTAATAAAATTTAACTAAAACGTTATAAAAGGTGTTTGGATATAAAAGTTATTTGTAGATTGAAAGTACATGAGCATTATAAATTACAGAGAATAATTTTTTAAAATTTTTCTTAAAGGAAAAATTGGTGTATTAATAATTGGTGTATTGGATAATTGGTGTATTAATAATTCAGCATATCAACCCTAAATTATCGGATTTAAATGCTGTTGTAATTTCTTTACCGAAGTCGATTAAACGTTTTGAAGAGTTCTCTAAAAATGGGGTTTTCAAGTCATTATGTAAATTTAAATTTGAGACAGCCTGGTGCATTAGCAAGCGAAGGTATTTTGAATAGTGAGAATATTGGAAAACGTATGAACTAAGTAAATTTTTGAAAATTCAAGTTTTTTTTGTTTTTATTTACTTAAATCCTCCGCGTTGTAGGGTAGCGTGCTACCACTACGTTACGAAGCGGACAATTTAAGATATTACTTTAACTTTTTGCAACTCTGATTTTAAACATGGTTGCCAAAAAAACTGCTGGGAAAATGCTATTTTCAGAGAAGAAGTTATCAGGTAAGTGTAGTAAATCAAGTTTGGAATAAAGAAATTAAAAAAAATACGGAAATTTTTATTAACGAACAAAATTGAAGAAAGACAACTCATCTCGTACAGTCATCTGTGAATACTGGAGGAAAAAAGACTGACAAACAATCTGGTTATCAGTTTTAACTAGACGAAGGAAGCAAGGTGATCCAGCTAGGAGTGACGGATTTTTTATAAAGTGAACGGTTCTAAGGGGTCAAGATAAATTCAAAAGAAATTAATGGGGTTTTGGGTTGCAGTGAATTGCCTGTTGTAGAAGAGCTTATAATAAAAATAATATTAGCAAATATTAATAATAAGAAGTACCCAACGCGTGATGCTACGCCCAAGAAAATAACACCATGTTTTTAATAAAAAACATTAAATTAAATTTATTTATTTTATCTTAATGTTAGGGGATAAACGATGTTTTTGGTTTTTTAAATATTTTTGGTGGATAAATTTTTTGGTGTGCCAACTCGGGAGCAAGTTACATACAAATTGACCGTGTGAAAAACTCGAATTTAGTAAATTCAAGACAGCAGTTGTCAACGATTGCCCTTGTGCTTTATTGTAGAGATTAATATAAAATAAAATATTTTCATGATAATCACGTTTCACTATATCTTAGAATTGTTTTGACAAAAACAATTATTATTTTTACCAGCAAAAATTACCAGCAAACACCGGGAGGTGGAAGGGAGAAATAGGAAAAATGAGAACACTTTTCTTTATGCAATCGGCACCAAACTTCACAGAGATCACTTCAAGACTATTTTACATACTCCCTAAAAATGTAATCAAAATCGGTTGAACCGTTTAGGAGTCAATAGGGAACACACACACATACTACATAAATCCATTTTTTAACTTATATTATATTATAATATATTTAATTGTCAAATTGGTATAACATTGATTACAAACTGTAAAAAAAGATAGGCGGATAACAGAAACAGAAAATTGTAATTCACTTTTGCTGAGAGACGGCTGAATAAATACAAATAAATCAGCCCACCTAACCTCCTTCGTCAACAAGATATGTCCATCAATCTTCCTTAACAACGATCCTATAGAGCTACTTCAAGAATCCATCTGTAAGTACCAGGGCTTTACACACTGATAAACGACTCACATGCGGTAAGCCTAAATACTAAAAGAGAATAGCTTTTACTTCAAGGAGTGGAATCACTCCCAACAAAAACCATCGATTAGTGGGTTGGCTATCGATAGACATCAAATTCAGTTACGGTGAAATAGATCACAATGTCATTTATTAGATAATAATGATTTTTTAAAAAGCGTTTCCATTTTATCATGGAATCGATTAAACACGTTCGAGATTACAAATCCTTAATCACTAACTAATCGAACAAAACAAATTGTAATAATGTTCTTGAAATCTGACGATAAGAACTTGTTTTAATGCACAAATTCAAACATGCGTAGTACATAGCAGGAAATACAGACTACTATATAAACATCAATCTGATTCATTTCCTACGTGCCTGCTAATAAACTGGTTCTTCTAAAGGCAAACTGTAGAACATATCCTTAGCGATAATATACTACAAAATTTTTCTCCTACATCATTCGTTTTTACTTCATTGGTAAAAGTATAGTCAGGTTAAGAAAACGTTACCACTTCGGCCAGAGACCCAACCCGCTCACCATTCAAAAAAATTAAAAATCATATTTGAAGAACTGCTTAAAACTGTTGCGCTTGACCAGATTTATTTGAAAAAATTTGAGATAAAAATAAATATCTTTTCCCTGTGTTTCTGAGTCTTCCACATCAAGAGATAACAAGATTGCGTAAAAACACACGATTGATAAAAAATTGTCGGCCCCACAAGTTTGAACTTCAGTATGAAACAAAACATAACATGTATCAGCAAATTTCAACTCGATCGGACAAGCCGTTTTGGAGATATTTATAAGTTGACAAAAATACCTCGTTCAAATCAATTTTAAGGTTAACATCGTAACAATTTGACGAGTGGTTACCGAAACTCGATTACACAATTAAAAATCCGTTGGCGTAAGTAAGCAAAAAAAATCGTTTTAAGTGAACACTCGCTGAAAGAGCCACAGTGAATCAAGAGCTCTGTTTAATGCTAAAAGTGCGAGGCTAGATTCTACATAACTATGCCAGTAAAGCTATTATAGTAAACTACTCTAGTAAAGCTATGCCAGTCAGCTTTACTGCTGTGCAAAACCATCGGTATTAGCAAAAATTCAGCGTTTCCAATCAAAGCTTATACGGAAGATAGTTAACACCCTATTATGTAACCAATTAAACGCTACACTCAGACCTAAACGTACCCTACATAAATGACGTTTTCTTAAAACTGTATACAAAATTTAGGAAGAAACTCGTGACCCACCATAACCCATTGATCTCAAATCTGGCTACGCAGACTTTCCCAAACAATCCAATAAGAGGTCTAAAACGTCGATGGAGCCGGGATCTCATCAATAAACGTAGTACTGTAATTGACTATCCATTACAGTGTTCTAAATGCTGCACTTAATGCTAAACTTATATTATATTCACGTCGTAGTTCTGTCACTGGACTGTCTCTCCACTCATGTTTATTTATCATGTTATTTTTCCAAATTTTGTGTTATCACTTTTACTGATTGTTTCCAACAGATTATGAATTTCGTAAATAGAGAAAAAAAGATTCTACATACGATAATATTGTAGGAGAAACTCATAGACAATATAAAATAGTGAGGGTAACTTAGAATTCTTTCCGTAGATCTCAAATCTCAATAACTACTGTCAGATATATATTTATATGTTTATATCTATTTAATTTACCTACTAAAGCCGGATTTTACTAAGCTGTTATCTGCATGTTCTGTCTATACCACAAACAACATTTTCATTGCGCCTTGTAATTGAAACATTACTTGCATTGTAACTTGTGTCTAATCCTTTTTTTAATACCTTTTTTTAATAGGTTTAAGGAAATGAGAAAAATATTTGTTATGTAAATTAAACAGCAATTTATATAATTTTGTTTTAGATTTAAAAATTTTATGTAGAAATATATACTAAATAAACGTTGAACTTGGATTATTTTAACATTACTGGCTGATACGCTCACGATATAATATAAACAGAACCAGTTTTTCTAATTTTACTTGAAGTTGAATTCCAATTTATAGTGGAATAATATAAGAAAATGGGAAAATACAATAACAAAAGGAAAAAGAAATCTAAAAAATTTAAGAGATACAGTATTTTGTTAGTGTAACCTACATCAGATTTCCACTATATATAACAATGGGACAGATTGCAATAACAGAGACCGCCTTAGTATAACGCGAACCACAATATCAGATCTGTAACATTGGGGAAATTTATTTTTGTCTTTTTCAAGTAAATTTCTAAGATCACGTAAAAGAACAGAAAGCGAAAATCAAAAATAAATTCTTCTATTTTAATACTAGCTCATAAACCTGGATATTTTTATTTTGTTTTAGAAAAATACATAAGAGTAAAATAGAATTTTCAATTCAATGCCTACTAAAATAATATTCGATTCTATATAAAACGGCGTTTAAGGCAATAAAGAGAATCAAAAAATAATTGCGATTGACATTTTATAAAAAAAAAATTTCAAATAGCTTTTGTTTGTTGAATAATAAAAACATAATATTAATTTCATACAGAATTTAATACACGGTATAAAAACCTGTAGTAAGTGCAACGGGCTTGTTTGTTAAGTATTTGAAGATAATTTTATAATGAAGTATTTTTTAAAGAAGCTATCTTTTTAGTCAGTTCTATTTACAAATTATCCGCATACGTCACGTCACGACTAAAGACGGATATATACGTATCCATTATTATTGAGTAAAAGTGAAGAAAAAATATGTCATGAAATTTTCCTGGATTCTGAGTCTTAAAAAACATATTTTAACCCCAACCCATACCGTCTGTTGTTGTTTAGGTCAACAGCCAAAAGGTTGGTTTGAACCTCTAGAGGTTTTACTAAGTGAAAATGATAAGTGAGGTGGTTTACAATTGCCTTTCTCACTGAGTTGAAAGAGTATGCTTATCAGCATGCTGATAGCACCTCCGAACACCTACTTTCCACCCTGCAAATGACACCTTCATTTCATTCACCGCAGGGTCTGGCTGCATAGTGAAATTCATTAATCTTAGAGGAGATAACTCTAACTAGTGTCTTTTACACCTCTATCTTTTCTGTTCTTAAATATTTCAGTCATATAATTGGCTAACTAAGTAAATTAAGATAAAGAAAAGAACTATTTTTTGTAGCCCTGGAAACTGCAGATTGAGTGCAATTAATTTAACACTCCACCTACCCGTTATGGGCATCCATACAGTCTACAAAGAGGTAAAAAATCCCATTTTTGACGATTATGAGAAAAAGTAAAGAAATCACAAATTAACGCTAAATTTAAGCGTTATAGAAAAAAACTTTTGAATTAAATATTATAGTTTTTTACGTTTATACAATATTAGAGATATACACTTTTGCGCTAAATGCGTACTAAGGCTGTAATTTATCAAAAACAACGTTTATCACGTGAGCACAGCTTTCTAAGAATTCCATTAGACATGTCACTTGGCCTATCTTTTAGGGAATAACAAAGAAAATGAAGCAATTTTTGAAAACAACCGGATCCGGTTTTGAGAAAATGACCAAAAGTTCATGAATGAATTACTACTTCCAGTTGACAGATTTTTATTAAAATCTTTGGGTAGATTCTTCTTGTAGTACCTAACTTAAGTTCCGAGTTTCTACTTTGTATACTATATTCCGTTCATAAGATAATTTATTCACGCATACACACACAGTCACGTACACAGACCAATCACTAAAAAGAAGGCTGAAAAGGTGTATTTCCAGGGAAAACTCGAAAATCCGCCATGAAAACAATGCTTTCCTTTTCTGTATAGTCGTATAGGGCAAGTTAAAGTAAAAAAAACTTTTTTATTGGTTTATTTTTAATTGAATTTAAGACGAATTTTCTTTTATATTTTATACATTAATCTTTTATTGAATAATATTCTAATTTACTGAATCCCATAAATATTTTTAATACAAACAGTAAATAAAAGTAATTTACTTTATTAAAAGAATGTACAAATTACTTGATATAGGTGTATTTACGTTGTGAACAATATACATTTTATTTTATGCTGTTGAAAATCTAATTTAAGTGGTAACCAAGGCGGAAAAACCTCTATCTTGCACACAAAACCGACCCAAAAAGGTTTTCACCCTAGCGTACATGTCTATACCCGACAGCCTTCCTGTATATTCATTATAATGAACCTCTGACAGTATCATCAACTAGAAGCAAATCTCAACTCACCGTGTAATTATATTTATACAGTAGATTCTGCAGCCCGCACGTTGTGCTGATATTATCTCAGAATCAATGGCAAACTGAATAAAAATTTTAACGAAACTTTATTAATGTAAAACTAAGGAGTTTGAAAATTGTTTAAATAATTTATACCTAAAAATTACGATTATTTTAAAAAACTCAATGACTTCTTTTATTTACCAACGATTACAGTTGCTAATATATAGACTATATTTTTTGTATTACTGTAAATCTACGACCATCTATCTATCTGGTGGGATGGAAAAATAAGTAGATGTGTTGTGAATATTAATCATGGTCAGGGACATCCCTTGTCATCACTATGAATTTAAAATTTTGTTGCTTTGTAATTAATTTGAATGTAGAATACTAAATAAATTTCTATTAAAATAAATCTTATTAAACTAAAATAATGTAATGTACTCAAGTGATGTACAGAAGTGAAATTCTCTTCAGCATCGACAGTGGTGGAATTAAAGAGAAACTAAGGAAAGTCGAGAGAAGAATCTTAAGAACTTCTATCAACACAAAACACCAAATGGGTGGACAATACAGGCTTTTATCCAACGAACAAGTCTCCAAATATATAGAACTAGTCACAATTGCAATGAGAAAAAAAGAGAACTCCAGCAACACGCCTTCTAAAAAGAGTCACTGAAAAACAACTTACCACTAAATCTGAAAAAGCTGTAGTTACTGGCTTAGATAAACTCAAAACGACATGAAAGAACTTGACTTAACTATGGAGGACCTAACGCAACTTACAGCTTGGTATAAACACCAAATGGTAAATCACAAATTTCGATTAACCACCAAAACAGTCAAACGCACAATTGGGGTTTGTTCAGATGAACTAAAGAAAATAAGATCTGAAAGTATGAAAACGTTTCGGAGCAGCAAAAAAAGAAATTGAAGAAAAGCCATCCAAAATGACTAAAGTGATCAAATTTGGTCATAAAAGAAAATAAAGAAAAATTTAATAGATAGAATAATGTAATGTAGATAGAATAACCAACAGAATAATGAGAAATTTTTATGGCAAAAATCGGTACCAATTTGGATGAATGAGATTAAAGAGGATATGGAAGAATTGTGAATATAGTTGGAAGAAAGAGAGAATAAAACAGAAAAGTTTAAAGTACTAAAGGATAAATACATCAGATTCAAACCAAGGATACAGGAGTGAGTGGAGCAGTTGTTTCAGAAAAGAAAGACGAGCACAATTTGTCAGAAAGAAAAGATACTGAGAAAAAATCAAGAAAAAGAACCGGAGAAGAACTTCCAGTAAAATGACTTAAGTGATCCATTGCGTTCTCAAAAGATTAAAAAAAAAATAATAATGTAATAAAATAATTCTCTAGTGTGTAGTCGATGTAGTCTTCTGTGTATTTTATGGTTGTCTAGGAGATTGATGGTTTCTGAATTCTGATGATTTTGTAGTCGTGTTTGGTAAATGGAGTAAAATTTCTGCGCAACGCTGAAACACGAAGGACGAGGTAAAACTACTAGAATTGATAGTATTTATCGACACTTGTAGAATAGCAGTCTATGATTCACAATATCGTTGATCGAAGGTCAAGTTCAGAAACCAATTGTTGAAGAATTTTAAATAAATGATTAAATAATCATCAGAATAAATAATTTCCAATTATTATCCAAATATTCTAAATCAAAAATTATACATATTAAACTAAATTTTACAAAGAAAATATCAGAAACATAAATAATTATTACAGAAGTCAAAGAATCAAATTTATTAGAAATTGAGTCGTAAAACAAAAGAAGGTAAAATTTTGAATAAATAATTTGAAAAGATTAACAAATAATAAAAAGGAAATTAGAAGAACTTCAAGATACAATTGAATTATAAAACTAAATTAAACAACTTAATGATTTTAAGTCAAGACGATAAAATTCTAAGAGAATCTAATAAATACTATAAAACCAATTTCAACAAAGGTGAAGTCCCCCATTCGATCCCGGTCAATGGAAGAAGGCACATGGTATAGCTGAGGCTACAGGAAATTATAAAAGAATCGTAACTACAGTAAAATCTCTCTATTGCGGAACTCTCTATAGCGGAAATCTCTCTTTAGCGGCATTATTTGCCGACCCCGACCCTTTCGTATACTACAGTAATGTATTTAACTCTCGTTATAGCGGCACAAAAATCTCTCTATAGCGGCAAAACAATATATTCAGGATATGGATTTAGACGCCTATGTAGGGGCAGACAATGACTTAGCCACTTCAGCAGATGTTGGCAATGATGCAATAATCGAAAATGTCTTAGCCCAAAACAACGAGCAAGAAAGTGAATGACGATGAAATGGAAACAGAAATGTTGTCCCTTCAAGTAAACAAGCACTAGACGCTATTCTTGTTGTTTCAACGTACTGTCATTGCCAATATGTAAATGAAAATTTACAAGTTTTAAATATTGAAAATGAGATTGAAGGCATGTTTTATGAATTGAAAACGAAACAAAATTTACAACTTATTTTACAAAATGAAATGTACTTCACAGTCATTGTTTCCTTAATAACAAAAAAATATATACTGTACTGTGTATTTTTTGTGTTTGTGTAGCCTATGTTTTAGGAGATTTTAATTGTATGTATCTTATGTTTATTACTGTTCAGTAAAAACTGAGTTTCAGTGCTAATTAATTTTGGGCTATCTATTATGGTATGTACTGTATGAATGATTATTGAAAAAAGTTCAATACGAAAAGTGAAATTCTATTGTTAAACATTAGTAACACAAAATCTAATAAAACCAGTTTGTATCCAAATTTCTTGTTAAGTTAATAACCTACACTTTATGTAGGTAATTAATTTAAATATCTCACTGTATTGAAGTAATCTACTATATTAAACATTCGTCATAAAGTTATCTATTCAGTAGTTTTTCAAAAACTTATTCCATGCACCATTTATATACGTATATAAGTTATTTTATACAGACAAATTGGTATTCCAACTTCCCTCCCACCGTTAATTACTCACTCTCTCTATAACGGAACTCTCTTTATAGCGGCGGTATCTCATGGTCCCTTCAATTCCGCTATAGAGAGATTTTACTGTATTAATTAATTTCTTATTTATTTATTTAACGTCGCATCAACTGCAATGGTCATTAGCGACGACGTTGGGGTGGAACTTTATGCGATGTAGGATGAAATGATTTTTTGTAACGTATGAAAATATGCCATACCTGAGTGGGATTCGAACCCAGGACCGCATGATGAGAGGCGAGCACGTTACCAACTGCGCCAATGCGGCCGGCTATTAATTAATTATTTAAGTATTTTGAGCTCAATAGAGTAAAAAATAAATTCAATTTAACATTTGATGTTATTTATTAATTTAGCATATATTTAAATTGTAGAACAGAGTGTCATCAATAAATTAAATTCAAAAGAAGTAACATTTTGCAACATTCAGTTTTGTCAGTCAATTTTTTATTTATTTTTTTCAATCGTTTCAATTAAATATTATTTACAATTTCAATTCATTGCGTTTTCCTTATTTTTTCTTTAAATTTCAATACATTACACACTGAAGCCTACAATGATATGATGCGCACTTTAGTGTTTTAGATAATCAAAATAACTATTTATCCGCATTTTGTTCTTTCTAATATTTTTAATACGAGTATATTTTTTAAAAACAATAAAACGAAAATAATAACTTTTAATACCAATTAAAATTACGTAAGTAAAATTAAACATTATAAAAGAGTTATTTTGAAGTATGTTCGTAACTGGTATTATTGCATGTACAATATTGTTGTATTATAAAGCAATAAAAAAATTAAAACGAACATTATTATTTAATTCTGTTATACTTGTACAGAACAATTTAAATTGTAATGTTTTATTTTATGACATTGTTTAACTATATTATAAAATATTGTTTTTATTACTATACAACGATAACATTATTTTATGAACAATATTTAACTTTACACAGTTTTACCATTACTTGAGTAATACCAGTAACCCTCGGGGTTTCGTTAACATTACTCAGAAAGAATAAGAAAGATTAGTTAAGAAATGTGGAAAACCCAAAGCCACAGGAACTAGATTGCCGTTAGGATACGTTTAAAAGCAGATTCTCAGAAAATAAAATATGTAGATGATTATTGTTTTGGTTTTCAGAAAATAACTAAATAGTAAGAACGATAAAAACAATTTTTTTTAACCGGATTCATAAATATCTGGCCAACTCTTTCCTTTAACAGTAATTTAATTTGTTTTCTAGTATATTTAGCCTTATTCTAATTTAAAATACATTTTCTTGATATTAACTATTTTTGGGTAGCAATTCCAACATATAAATATGTACTTATTTATTTACCTAGAAAGACACCGGATAAAAGAACACACACATTTAACAGAAACGAAAATAGCTAGACTTAAAATTTAAACAATATTTGTTCTAACTGTTCAGACTGAAATCAAAATTATCGGTTCAAAACAAACTTTTAATACGCAAAACAATTTCACACCATTCTGTATCTACGGTGTTCAGTTGTGACGCTCATCCAGTTACTCAAGTATCCAAATTATTCAGATTTTAAAGTCAAAGGTAATTCTAGCTCTAATAGTCGTACCTTGGTACGTGTCAAAAACCACAGTAACAAAATCTATTTATTTCAACAGTTAAAGATATTTTAAATTTTAGTGTAATGTACGAAAAATGGCTTAATCAGATACAAATTAGTTGGCCATAAATTTATCAAACAACAGTATAAATAAAGTCAAAAATGATTAATTTTTTTAGTAATCAAAATTTTAGTCTACCTTTATTTTTCATTGCTCATATTTGTAAATGTACAACTGTAAATTCACAACCAGTAAATTTGATGACAATACTTTAAGAACAATACTCAAAATTAAGTCTGTTTTTGCTATAGGGAAAAGTTCATTTTTGAAACGTCTGTATAGGCCTAAGCAACGGACAACATTGTTAACGTAGGGTATTTTTAGGCACGCCATCCTTGCTGTGTGTGTTCTTCAATTTGGCGTCTCTTTCTATCTGAAAAGACAGTTTGAGCCGAGCTTTTTGTAACCTCTAAGAAATGGACCAAGGGGAAAAGACTAACAAATTTGATAATTTTTACATTGTGAACTGTACGTATATCACTATTATCATAAACACAAAAATAATAAATTTGTGTACAATTATAAATAATATAATTTATCTATAATTTACTTTAAATAAAACAACCGACTGACACTTTCTCAATAACTCACACGTACTTATTAATACCTCCCACCGAAATGCTTGACAAAGACCGGATTTTCAACAACGACTTTCTATTTTTTAGCAAGTCAGAGAATTTACCAGATAAATAATCAAACAATAACCACTATAAACATCCAGAAAAAATAGAAGAAAAGATTATATAAAAATTGGGTTCTACCTCTTCCTGGACAAACATCAGTGTTAAATAAAAAAAGACCAACCATTATGAACGGTTAAATACGACACCTGGAGTAACTATTTAATTATTGTGTTTAATAACACAATATAATAAGAATATCAATAAAAAGTACAAAGAACGTAATAACTCTGAATTTATTTCTCAGTTATTGATAAATAAAATCAGTTCAAATAAGACAGCGCATTTAAACTTATTTACAGTAGTGAATAAATAAAAGGAAATGTAGGTTTTAAAATTTAAGAATAACTAGATTTAATCTGCGGTTTGAACACTGATTAAATTGAACTAATTCAAATTTTGAACGGTTGTGTTTCTAAGCACTGTAAGGTTGGAAAGAAGATTTGATTTTATTAAACCTCTAACTTCGTCCCAAATCTCCATCCAATCTCTTCGCTCCCACACTTCCTCTTATTTTCCTGTTTTACAAAGCTTATTTAATTACTGAAACGATGGCTCCCTGTAGTAACTGTTTTCTAGAGAATAGAAACAACGTTGCTTACTCATTAGGTACGCCTTAACACATTTTCACTCACTTTTCCATCTGTTTCACGAGTTTTCTCAACGTCAACGTGACACATTTTATATTTCTTCTCGTAAAATACAACGGTTTATGGTATAAATAACATATCTTGACATGTGGATGTTAAACTGCCACTTGTGCTAACCAATCTACTAGTGTTTCCAACCTCCTCCCACTTTTTTCTCTCTCATGCACGCTCTCGTGCAGTTAAGTTACCATCATAAATAACTTACCAGGTAAGTATTTTCCTTACAACAGCGTAGAATTTTACAAAACGTAAAAAACTTTCAGTTTAAACCTTAAATTTCGGTAAATATTTCGAACGTCGTGTCATATGGTTAATACTTAAATTTTAAATGTAATTGTATAATTATGAAGCTTTTTAAATGTTATCTCTTGTTAGTAAAACAGCGTCAGTAAAACAAACTGCTAAAGTATCATTAATTTTATCAAAATAATTATAAAGATCCCACAACTGGCTTCTATTTTAGGTGTCTCAGGTTTGATTCCCAGTCAGGCATGGAATTTTTCATCTATAATATATCACCTCATTATCATTACCTACGTACAAGCTCAAACTTATGCCGGCATCATTATCGTAAAACAAATAATGAAAAAGTTGTAACAGACTCATCCCGGAATATCAATTATTAATAATGTCGAAAAGTTATTTTCTAGCCAATTGGTGAGTCGTTTGGTTCTGAAAGCGTAAACACAGGGTTTTTGGTAGCACTAAGGGTGGAATTGACATTTGGAAAAACAAAATTCAATTGATATTTCGCAGGATCTGCACACGAACTCGAATAATAAGCAAAAATTAAAATACTAATAAAAAAATGTGTATTAAATAGAAAATTAGCTATAATAGAGATGGTTTGCTGCCATAAGAACATTAGAGGTTATTTTTTATTGTATATTGCAGCCGAGGAAACAGTTGATGAGAGAATAAACTTTCTCCTCGTAAAAACGAGTTGGCTAGTTAATTAACTTCATTCTCATTGGTAGAAAACATCACGCCACAAATATTGACCGGTAAACTCAAAAGATAACGATTTAAAAAAGTTTCAGGAATGTTTTCAGTTTTAACAACAAAAACAAAAATTAACAAGACCTAAACACTTTGTTTTCTAAAACATTCGACAGTAAAGCTATTGAAACAATACTGAACTGGATGCAAGCTAGATTTTATATGTGTAGTTATCGTCACAACCCATGTTAGAAAGGCGTGACATGGCGGTTAGGGTGCTAGACAACAAAACAAAATTATGTTCCTGGATTTAATTCCCAGCTAGAATCTAAAAATTTTTACTCGTTTAAATCCACCGACCCAGAACTCATATTTGTCGCTAATAATAAAGCTGTTGATGCAAATTTAAAATTGCAACTTTAAAAAAGAAACTTAATTAAAAATTATTTACTCGAAATTTCTAGTTTATAAATCTTTACTTTCGAATCAAACATCTTAGTTTTTTATTACCAGTAACGACAGTGATATATTCAGTGGTTTGAATGGAAGAAGTTAAGATTGATTTAAAGCACCCTTTTAGGTGTTTAGCCTACTTTTAAATAGCAGATTAAAAATTATTCTAATGACGGGTAACTTCATTCAATTTTATCAAAACTTCCACAGCAGACTTCTCCTTTCACCAACCGATACGCAAAATTTCTTCCAATGATTTACCAATGTTAAGCGACGATTACGAAGGAAATAGAGAAATCGATCTGCTAGTTCAGAATGTATGTCATTAATTAATTAATTATTTAAAATAAGAATATATAAATAAAATTATCGAGAACCTGACAGTGAATAGTGCTCTCTAAGGGCTACGGTCATGTCATGTCATTCACTTTTTCACTCACCATCATATTCAACTCTTCTTTATTAATAAAAGTTATAAAATTTACTAATTTAGTCTAAAGCAAAATTGGGAGAACACCAATATTTCATAAATTTTTGTATTACTATAGGATAAAATTCTAATTTTGAATTGTTAAAGTAGAATAATAATGTTGTTGTTAAGGTCATTTGCCGAAGGGCTTGTTTAAACCTCTCAAAACTCTACTAAGTAAAACGAGGAGTGAGTTAGTTTACAAGTGCCTTCCTCACTGAGTGGAAAAGAATTCTTTTCAGCATGCCAGGCCCTTTCGAAAGCATTTACTGTTGACAATGCAGATGACACCTTTACTTCATTCACCACAGGGTCTGGCTGTATAATGAAATTCATTACTCTCAGAGGTAAAAACTCTGACTAGTGTCTTTTATCGTCTACCTCTTCTATTTTTGAATGCTCCAGTCATATAAATGCCTGACCATGTGATAAGAAACAAAACTAATTTTGTAGCCCTGAAACTAGCAGAAAGAGTGCAACTAATTTAACACTCCACCTGCCTGCTATGGTCATATAATGATGATAATAATGAATATTAGAACCGGTAACTGGCTGGAATCAAATCCGGGAATTTTTTTTTGCTTTAAATACATAATCCAATCGTACATCGAAAAACTGAATTCACTAGAAATAAGAAACTTACTTTATTTTAAACAATAAATCCTACAAAATCAAAAGAATCGTTCCATTTTGCATATCACCAAAGAAAGATTATGTAGACATCATAACCTTGGGCTAGTAATGGTGCTCTCTATAACCTCTGTATCAAAATTATTATTTTTGCAAAAGATTTATATGAAAAAACCTTTACTACTGTTAACGGTATACTTAATTTTATGAATATTTATCTTGTTAAGATTTTGATCGCATCGTTTATTACGGGTAATTCCAAAAATTTATCGTTTTTAAAAATAATTTATAACATTAATTCCGCTTAAATTGTCTTAAGTTAAATACTGTCTCCCCGAGTTACGTTTCCAATAGAACACTATACGATGACTTACGCGTTCCTTGCGTCAACGACACATATCTAAAACTGCACCGCAGGTTCAGGGACAACTTAAAAATCAAAACAATCCCTTAATAATGTAACATAATATCTGTAGACCTACCAGGAATCACACAAAGACGACTGAAACGCCGATGGAGTAGAGACATGATACATTAATGTAAATCTAACATTTATTACGTGTACAAAAACATAAATTAAAATTTAACATAAATTATCGTTATCTGAAGAGCTATCACTGGGTGGTTTCCTCAAAGCCATTAACGCGGTTGGTTTTTTCAATTCAATTGTAAACATTTTTGTTGGTTGTTTTAATAAACCAAGTAAAAAAATTGTCAAGTTGATAGAAACGAAAAAGTTCCAAAGGAAATATTATCAATAATTTTGGTTAATTTTTATCAAATAAATAGAATTATTCCTTTTTGATTAAGAAATTTTTACTTTGAATACTTAATTCAATCGTAAACCAAAAAATTGAATTCGCTAGATATAAGAAACTTACTTTATTTTAAACAATAAATCCAACAAAATCAGTAGTTAAAATCAAAAACAAAATAATTATGCATAAGAAAATGTTAACTAATTTAAAATATGATAATAATAATAATAGTAGGTAATAATACAGGTTTTTTACAAAAAAAAATATTGAAACTATATGAATAAAACAAGAGTTGATGTAAGATAAGTGTTTGACTCCATCTAAAAGAAGCAGTGTGACTACAGAAGCACAAAACGGACATCTGCAGGATCCTGTTAAAAAGAAACTAATTACTTGTGTACTTGGATGAATTGTTGTTGAAAACAATGTAGTGCATTAAGACTATGTCATACCGTATCATAAGATGCAGCTGTTTTTATTTTTATTATTCTAAAGGAAAGTAATAAGACCTCGTCGTCGTTATACTTTAGAAGATCCTTATAACAAAAAACAATCCCATCATTCAGTAAGAAAACAAAAGAAACTACGACACTATATTCTTTTATATCGTACAAAATGATGCAAATATATATGGTGTCAGTAAAAGTATATAACAAATAGGATGCTTAAAACTTCTTTTACGAGTACATGATTGTAAAGTACAATGGTGTAGTAATAATAATAGCTATAGATATATCTTGCCAGTTAATCAGCAAATGAAGTTCTTCAAGAATTTCATCGCTTCACGAATGTAAGTTGTACTTACATGAAACTTAAATGAGAAACTGTAAAGCTAACTTAAATATAATGGTTTCATAGCGTCAGTGTTGTGGAATTTGTTGTGTGAAATTCTATCTAATTTTCAACATTGTGAAAATTATAATTTAAGAGCTAGTTCTCCTGTATTAGTCTTTGAGAATAATTAAACGCTACTTTTGATGTTTTATCGGTTGTTTAAACCAGTTTGTCAATCAATGAACTCTGCTTGTTGTGTAAATTTCGTACCATAGAATATAATTCTAAAGTATAATCTCATTTAAAACTATCCTGGATTGACGAGTGTCAAGTATTTAGTTATGGAAAGATCTCAGTCATAATGAAATTATACTTACAATCTAAGTACACACGGATTATCGCATACCATCCGCATTCCAACCAACTTCTTTAAGGTGATACGGTATCGAAAAAATAAGGTTTTTTCGAGGGCAGTCTAGAAAGTCTGTCACGTTTTGATATAAAAAAAATCTAAGTACAAGAAAAAAATTTATTATATACATTTAAAAGTGCAACTAAAATGCTATTTTTCTACATAATCACCAAACAAATTAAGACACTTATCATAGCGGTGAACTAATTTTGAAATGCTGGCGTCATAAAAGCGACCGCCTGTGATTTTAACCAGTTAGTCACACCCTCCTGCAGCTTCGCGTCGTCGTCAAAGCGCTGCGTCGCAAGCCATGTCTTCATTGTCGGGAACAAGTGATAATCGCTGGGCGCAAGGTCCGGACTGTATGGCGGATGTGGGAAAATCTCCCATTTAAAAGCATCCAGGACTTCTCGTGTTCGATTTGCCATGTGTGGTCGGGCGTTGTCATGCAAAAAGAGAATTTTTCCAGTCAACTTTCCTCTGCGCTTGTTTTGGATCGCTCTTCTTAACTTTTCAAGTGTTTCACAATACCTCGCAGAGGTTATTGTTGTGCCACGTTCCAAGAAATCGATAAGAAGAACTCCTTTCCTGTACGGACCGTACTTCACAACTGGCGGGATTTTGAATTGCGGCACACATTTTAAATTGTTGTTGAAAAACAACGCCGCTGCACCAAAATGGCCGCGATAGCTCCGCCCCTAGTGGCTACAACGCAAAACGTGACAGACTTTCTGGACTGCCCTCGTATTTTGAATCTAATTGTTCAAAATTTAGAGTTTCTGAATCGATAAATTTACATACTCATTACTACATTTTACCAGAGATCATTAAGAATTTTATTTTAACAACAGCATTATTTACGTTACATTAGTATTTACAACATGTATTGTTTGTTGTTTATATTAGTAACTGAAAGGCTGGTTTGACCAAAGTAAAACGAGGAGTGAAGTGGTTCACGATTAGGTTCCTCAATGAGTGGAAAAGTATGCTTGTCAGCATGCAAGGCCCTCCGAAACGCACCTAACTTCCACCCTGCAAATGACACCTTTACTTCATTCACCACAGGATCTGGCTGGATAATAAAATTTCTTATTTTCATGAAAGATAACTCTGATTAATGTTTTTTATGCCTCTATCTCATCTGTTCTTGAATCCTTCAGTCTTATAATTAGCTCACCTATCCATGTGAAAAGAAACAACTATTTTTTTATAGCTCAGGGGCTATCAGATCAAGTGCAAATAATTTAACAACCCACATGAGCGTACTATTTCCACTATCTACTTTAATTATTTTATTCTGTACATAATTTATGTTGTATACGAGTCGTCTAATGTTCACTTGGTATTTCTTTTTCAAATAGGATCAAAATTTTAGATCACGTGAGGAGACTTTAGATATTTCTGGAAGCTCTCCCTCATTTTCGTCACTCGCTTTTCTACTTTCTTCCGTCCACCGAGTATATTGTTCTTATCTTCATGGAAACTCTTAAAAATCAGTAATTAATTTTCTGAATTTTGTTCGATCCATTGTTGTCATAGGTTTTCTCCGTTTATTCCGGTTTTCTTAATATCAGTTCTAACATCTTTGAACCACTTACCCGTTAGCTTAGATTTATTCTTTAGCGACTTAAAAACTTGTTTCACTATTCTATACAGTTGTACGTAGAACTTTAGTTTTCTTTTCTAATCATTTCTTTTTTGTACAGTTATCTCGTCCTCTTAAGGGGGTAGTCAACCCAAAAAAAAAAAAAAAAAAAAATGTTGAAATTTACAGTAATTTAACTAATTTTTATTTAAATTAACAGCTATTTTAGGGTAAATAAACCTCCATATAACAGTATATAAAAAATAATAATTTTTAACCCTTAATTAAGGGCGGAAACATAAAACAGTGTTTCGCTAGAAACATTGTATTTTAAAAACTACATGTCCTAGGTTATTGGTTATGAGCTCAAATTAAAGAAAAAAGCCTGGTATATGATCCTAAGATATTAATACTCTGGGTAATTTTTTGAACTAAAGAGAAAGTAATAAAAAGTTTTTAATCATAAATAATTCTCACCCCTCCAGTTTTGAATTTTTTAAAATTACTTCTGTACCATGTTTTAAATTATCCTATCTACAGATCATAGAGCAATAAAATCTGTACATTTTCCAAAAGAAAAATCACTGAGTTATCTTTTATACAAGTAAAGTTCATGTCGTCCAAAAAATCATCAACATTACATTAGCCAAAATCATCAACAATATTACATAAAAGAACACGATCATTCTATCATTCATTGGGCATTATATTTCCGAGATATTTGGACCTATCAACTTTTGCAATTTTCTAATTTTTCTAATTTGCTTTGTCAAGTGACGTGGGGCTGTTCTTTTAATTGCCTATATAAATGTTATAAAATGAGGATATTTCAAAACAAAAGGAATATTATTTAGTTAATTTTCCTTAAACCTTTACTCACTATTTAGGCCTGATTCATATACCCTATGCGCAAGTGTTGAGTTTTATCTACGCTGGAAACTACATAATAAATGGGTTTACAAAATATTTAGGCAAACGTTTTTTATCTTTGAACCTTAAAATAAAATTGAAATTTAAAAGTCGCGTGAACGTATCATGGAAGAAAATCAGCTAATGTAAAAAAATTGAAAAAACAGCTGTAAAACTTTAAAACGCCGAATAAGAAATTGAAATACTGGATGTGATAAGAATCCCTTGTTGTATTAAAGAATAATTTAAGATGGTTGCAGTACCATCCTTTCTAAAATGGCAAAAATGCTCTATAATAATTTTTTAAAAACCTAATATTGATGATAGTAAGAATTTTATCTCACCAAATTTTACAGTGTAAGTTGAAAAACTTACACCATAAGAATATAAACTTCACAAGAATTTTAAAAAATATATTCAATAATCTTTGTGAAGAATTTTTTGAAAACTGTACATTTTAGTCTCGTATAAAAAAATGTGGAAAGACAATATCAGCAAATTCATAAATCGATATTAAATAATTGTTTATATCTTTATTTGGTAAAGATTATTTCAATAAAATTATATCAATAATTTTTAATTTACAGCAACATTTTTATTAAAATTTATTGACAGATACTTTACTTTAGTATACAAAGGCCCACTCTTAGCATCATTTTATTTTTACAGAATTTTGCGTTACAACCTGTACTACGGAACAGGGGAATAAACAAGACTATATTGTAGTTGCTCTAAAAAATGCAAATGTTGGAAGAAGAAAAGTATTACCCTTAGGGTTAGTCCCCCGACTCTACCCTACGGCTTAAGTTGATGTAACTTTCTAGAATGTTGTTGTGTAATTGAAGACGCTAGTTATTAAACTTAACCTTACTACAATAACCTAGACACTTAAGTGTTACGTATTTTTTTCCTCAGTCTTATTTTATACCTTAGAATTTTCTCAAATGAGAAATTCTTTACCGTCTTGTGTTTAGTTTACGTCTTATCATTTGTTTTCCTAAATTGAGATTTGTAAAAGTCTTTTTAGACGTAAATATCTCTTTAAAAAATTTTAATAGTTGTTAAAATATTTTCGTACAATGCCATGGCACTAGAAGTAAGGAGGAGATATTTTACTTCCCAAACTCCTATAAGAAGTTCGCTGACGACAAAGATAATTAAAAAACTAAATTTTCTAAGTTCTACTACCTTCGAGGAAAAATATTTTTTTAAATATCGAAAAATATAAATTTACTCTACGTAATTATATGCCAAATAAAACACTGGTTTTTCAAAATTTTTAATTTATTGGTGACAATACAATTGTACAAAGAGTCGTTTATAACTGCGTACTTTACAATTTGTATTATAGTAGTAGGCCTACTAAAAGATCTCTTATCATTAGAGATAGGCCTATTCTAATTTTATCCCGGCTAAGACGCTTTCTCGTCTACTTCGCTGATATGTGCTGCCCCTAAAATTCGTATTAAGCTAATTTAGGGGGTGAACATTTTTGTTAGTAGTAGAATCCTTCAGTGCCATGCCTACATTATTCCCATTCTAATACATTCTTTATCAGCGCAATAAACACTGTTTAAGTAGTAAGTTATATCACTGCTATTTAATTGGTTAGACGTTAAAAAATTATTTTCAGTAAAATTTCCTTTTTAAATAGGTTTACATCAGCATTAATAAGAATTTAAATTATTTTAAGTAACTGGGAAAACATACTCCTTTCACTTTTTTGTTGTTTTATGAAACTGCATAGTATTCTGAGTGTCTTGATAAATATTACTTTTATGGTGGTAGTGCAATTTTTACGAATATAAACTCTATCATCGTTCGAAGAAGTGGGGCTGAATCCTGGAAAGAACATGTTTCGTGCAATGGAACGCTGGATTCAGGACGAATAGAAGACGCTAAAAGAAAAATGTTTGAATTTGGAAAACTAATACCGGTACGAGAGGAGAGGAGTTTACAAAGAAAAAACTTGAAGATTTATATCTTCAAGAAGAGGATCCAGACCAGCCATCTAACAGCGCTGTACGTTATCAAAAAAGTGAAATTTACAGTCAGTTTGCGGAAAATCGTGATTTTTGAAAGTTTATGCAAGTTTTCTCAGGAACGGTTAAAGATATCAGTGTGAAATTTTCAGTACACGTTCTACTCATTATGGGCTACTTCCGCACGCTAGATTATTTGAGAATTGTCCATAGAAAATATTTTACGATTTTTTTCATTATTTTTTTCTTGGAATTATTTTTACAATTTTTTTTACCTACTTTTTATAAAAATTTATAAACAATTTTTAATACTTTATTGAAAAATAAGCTCCGAGCGGAGGTAAATATAAGTTTAATTAAAAAAAAATTAAGTTTCTAATTTTTATAGTTTCTGTGAAAAGTTGCGAAAACTTATTTTGTCTTTAATTTTTATTACGGTACATTGAGCTGCACAACTTCCGTATTTGATATTTAAATGGCGGTGGAGAATTTAACTTTAAGGAGAAGAGGAAAAAATTTAACGTGTAGTTATATCGGCAGTTACGGTCCCCTAAAGCAAACCTAATAATGTTTCAAAATAACATTTATAACAAAAAAATAAAAGCAAGACTAAAGTTTAAATATTAAATAAATTCACTTTCATAAAGGAAAGCTTCTTGAATTTATTTTCGTTTTCAGCACAAAGTCTTTGTCTTTGTTTACTCAAATAAAATTAATCCGCTTCTTGAATTTACGCAAACAAATAAAATGTTAAAGCCTAATTCTCTTGTCATTAGCTTTACAAAATATTGGGCAACAAAAGGAACCCTTGTTAGTCGCTTAATTAAGTATGTCATCGTCGAACAACGCTTTATTTGAAGTTAAACGAAACTTCAAGTATGCGTAAGGTTACTGTTTATAATTTATTAGCGTCTACAGTATATTGACTGTCAAAAGCTATTTGTATTGTTTTCTATATCTCTTTTTGTTCATTCAAATAAATCAGCTAGAAATAACGACTAAAGACTCATTTAGAAAAAAGTTAAATTATAAACCAGGTCTTTATAAAATTATTTTGTCAAATCGTATTGAAAATCGATTTCTCATTGTTGTATAGATGCCAAAAATATAATGAGTTTTTAAGCGATGACGGAAACACTCTTTTCAAATCAAAAACAAAATATTTAAAAAAATTTCCTATTATAGGCTATACTTCTCAAAGATCTTTATATCTTTTACATAAGTGTATGTATAACTAATAAACACCAAAGTACATGAAATGGCTTTATATAAAAACAAAAATCATATAAATTACATCTGTGACAAGGCAGTTTTAAACCATAAAATCAACAACCCATTTAACTATTGGCCTAGTTAGTATTTATATTACATTACAATAGATTACTACTTTTTAAAAAGATTAAATTATGAAGTTTCAAACACTGTACACAAATTTACAGTATTCAAACAAGGTCTTTGTAACGAACTTTAGCTTAGTTATAGTTAAAAGGAAAAAATAGTAGCAAAATTACAACGAACATTATAAGCAAATAAAAAGTTGAAAAGATAAATAACAACGTAAAAAGCTTTAATAAAAAGCTGAAATTAGTTGTGCTTTGTACAGAGTCTTTTGTTCTTCAAGCTATGTAGGTTACGCACATTAGTCATGACGTAAGTACATAATAATGTGTAAAGAAATAAAGGAATAAAATATCTTAAGTAATTTATCTTCAAAGCGGTTTTCTAGAGTAAAGATCATTTTTATTTGTATATTATAGAGTTTTTCAAAGCAAGAAATAAAGAGAACCTTTATGTAATTTAGTAATATAATAATGAGAGTTGTTTAAAAGTGTTAATAAATTTATTTAATTATATTAGATCAAACCCAAGTAATGGCAGTTACTATCTCAAGGTTGGTTGGCCTGTATCTGTACTAGATTACTCCTCAATTAAAAGTCGTATAACATCATCTCGTTGAACATAGGGTTGCTTATTGTTGTTAA
This sequence comes from Catonia carolina, assembly GCA_035578175.1. Lineage (NCBI taxonomy): Eukaryota > Metazoa > Arthropoda > Insecta > Hemiptera > Achilidae > Catonia > Catonia carolina. The sequence goes on along the minus strand of JAQMRL010000003.1, from coordinate 22,810,858 downwards.
ATTGAACAGATCGCAACGTATACAAAATAGGTGTGAAAAATATATACATAGCGCTGTCTCCACACGTAGATTCAATTCCCGGGCTCTCCAAGAGTGAACCTATAATTTTATTTTTAAATTATTAATCAGCAAGTCAATTATATTAATAGGTTTTGTGACACTTCTATTACATTGTTTTTAAGAAACATTTGACCTGTTAAGATCAACTTGTGGACTTACACAATCGTACAGTGATTTTATTTCTAAACGTATCTAACAACTGCGAATTAATAATTCTGCTAGCACAAGATACAATAGCAGTCTTTGTCGAAAACACAACCGTTCTCTCAGTAAACGTAGCCTTCTTGTTTGATGCTTTTACATTCACGATAGGAAAATATATTAGGAAAAATAGTTGTAGGAGTTTTTATATTTTGTTTTTCGTTCGCACATTTTCGTATCTATATTTAAATAGATATAATATTTCCCGATTAAAAAATTTACAAACTTCTTGCATTTTTACTTTCTCTTGCCTATATGAATATGAGGAAGGAAAGTATTGTTTTCATGTCGATTTTTCGAAATCGAGTTTTCACCGGATCTATACGTTTTCAGACCCCCTGAACCCAAAAAACATGTTTTTAGCGATTGGTCTGTGTGTGTGTCTATGTGTGTGTGTGTGTGTGTGTGTGCGTGTGTGTGTGAACAGAATATCTCAAGAACGGAACATCGTACGAACTTGAAACTTGAAACTTAAGTTACATATCACTACCGGACCCGACACGAACATTTTCATCAAAATCGGTCAACCGGAAGTAGTAGTTTATTCGTATAATTTTTTACTTTTTTGCGATTTTCTCAAAAACTAGTCCTACGATTTTTTTTTAAAATCAACTGGTTTACTACATTTTTTATGCTCTACAATATAGGGTAGGCGCCATGTTTGCTGAAATTCTGCTTGAGGCTGTTTTTACGTAAAAACATTTTCTTTTTAAGATTGCGGCTTTAATATGCATTTTAGCGCAAAACGTTATATAATAAAAGTTGTAGAAAATGTAAAATTCTACAACTTTTATTTCAAACATTTTTTTGTATAACGCTTAGTTTAGCGGTAATTTGCGATTTTCTGTTTTTTTTCTCACGAAAACGTGAGAAAAATTGATTTTTTTAACATTTCGGTCTTAGTATGCATTTTACGACAAAAGTGTATATAATTAAATTTATAGAAAATTAAAAGATCTACAACTTTTATTTAAGGCATTTTTCTCTACAGAGCCTAGTTTAGAGAGAAAGAGTGATTTCCCGTATTTCTAAGCCAAACTGAGGTTGATTTTCATTTTGCATCATTCACTCATGATTAAAATAAGGTTATGTTTTTGAGGTTAGTTTTTTGTTTATTTCTAATATTTTATTAATAATGTTAGGTTTATTGTTAATTATTTGCATTGGCAAGAGAAAGTTGTGTGAGTGTTTCACACCAGATTTTTATTTTTCTATCTGTTTTTAAAATTAAGGATTTATACTTTCTCTTACCATAAAATATTGGGAAGAAAAGTATCATCAAGCTGACTTGTAAAAGTAAAGATTTCGTGAAGAAAATCATTGATTTTTCTTAAAATTTTAATTAGATATTTTTTATTAATAAATAAGTAATACATACGTCTGTCAACTGGTTAAGGTTTTTCCTCGGTTTTCTTTGACAACTACCAGAGAATTCCTGGTTAGACCCACCTTTTACAGTATATGCAGTAGAACAACCTTCGCAATAGCCTACCTAAAGTTTTGACATAATTATCATAATATAATAAATTTACGTGACGATAAATTTTGTCATTCTACGTGACGTAATGATTAGCGTGCTAACGTTCAAGTTGGAGGTACCCGGTTCGATTTACTGCTAGGATCTGGAAATTATTATATGTCAAAACACACCGTAGTGCTAATGACCAAGTCCAGTAGCCCAGTGGTTAGCCTGCTATACTGAAAAGCGAAGGTTCCGGGTTTGATTCCTGGTTATGGTTTGGAAAATAAGTTATTATAGGCTACATTCAAACTTTCCTTAAATTTTTCCTTAAAAACAATCGATAATGATTAAGATTATGATGATATTTGAAATAAACTAAATAGGAAGTTTATTAGTTAACCGTTAACTAAAACATTTGTTGTGAAAAACTCACACGACTTTCTCTTGCCAGTCCAAATAATGACCAATATAACGTTAACCATATGACCAATATAAGGTTAACCATGACAATTTGAAAAAGTGGCTGACAATTCGCAAAAAGTGAGATATGCACGAATAAACTACTACTTCCGGTTGATCGATTTTGATGGAAATGTTCGGGTCGGGTTCTCTTACGGGAACTAACTCAAGTTCCAAGTTCAAACATCGTACGATATTCCGTTTTTGAGATATTTTGTTCACACATACACACATCTACCAACCGCTAAAAACATGTTTTTTGGGTTCAAGAGGGGGTTGAAAGCGTAGGCTATATCCGGTGAAAAATTGATGTAAAAATAATACTTCCCTTCACTATTTATATTCATATAAGATAAGAGAAAGTTAAAATTCATTAACCTATTAATACAATGATTTTAACGAACGATGATCTACCGCAATCTGTTCAAAGCAAACTCTGTTTATTGATTTACTTAGTGATCACTGATTGGTCAATACATCGCTCCGCCATGCTGGATTGATTTTTGATCCCTTCCAAACTACTCTTAGTTACTCTGCTTGTGATTTCCAGCATATGCGCATTATAGATTATTGGGAGGGGGGGGGTATTCATCTGTGTGTTGATTATTACACATAAAGTATTCAATGATTGGTCAATACAATACATCGCTCCATCCCGCTGAATTTGATTTTTGATCACCACCACACTACAGAGCAGTGGTTACTCTACTTACGATGTTCCGCATGCGCACTGTAGAATGTGGAGGGACAAATAAGTAATCAATAAATTGGTCGATACACCCTGCGCCATGTAGATCAATTTTTGATCCTTACCACACTACCTACGGTCAATTACTAAACCTGTCGATATCGATCTATTAGGCCTACACATGCGCACTGCCGATTGTGGGAGGTGATATTACAGACGCTGTACTGTGACGTATTTTCTAATTTATACCTGCATATTATTTATTAACTTCTATTGTTTTTGTACTGTTCCTATCTCGCGTCGCGCTCTATTCATAGTACAGAGTGGGAAAATTTTGTGATATTGAAAAATTTTCTATAGTAGACTAATAAAAAAACTTTGTTACGGTTTTTTTACAATTATTTTTGTACTCAATTTTTCCAAAAGTTTTAATTAAAGCTACACACGCACACACACACACACACACACACACACACACACACACACACACACACACACACACATGTTTTTTGGGTTCTCGGGGTCTGAAAACATGTATAGCCGGTAAAAACTCGATTTCGTAAAATCGACACGAAAACGATAGACCTACTTTTCTTCCAATATATTCATACAGGGCAAGAGAGAGTAAAAAATAATCACTTATTGTTTTAATTTTTTAAATACTCCTTTTACGTAAGTACTTAAACTCAGGTAACCTTACTTTAACACCAGCAAATAACTTAGGAACATATTTTTAAGAAAAGTTTTGATGATTTTGAGTATTTTATGTTTTTATTGAGTATTTATGTGTTTTGAGTATTTAAACTGAGGTACCCTTATTTTAACACCAGCAAACAACTTAGGAACATATTTTTAAGAAAGGTTTTGATGATTTTTTTTTTAATTTCACACTTATTGCACGTGTCGATACGATTTAGAAGGGGGAAAGGTTCAAACCGAGTACAATAAGTATTAAATGACCCATGCTGTTTCTCTAAAACTTTATAATCCCTTTACGATACACGAGTGGCTGCCTCCACTGAAATAGTTTTAAGAACACCTCCGAACGAATACTCGTACAACATACTGTCCATTTATTACCAAATTTATTACACAGCTAAACCATTCTTTCTAGATTTATACATTCCGAAACGGCTAATACATAAAAATTTCATTACGTCTGCATGATTTTAATGTTTTTCTTTATTTTCATACATTGAAAAGATACGATTTTATTCAGCTATATGAAATTTCTGCCCGTAACAGGCAGGTGGAGGGTAAAGTTATTTGCACGCGATCTGCTAGTTCCAGGGCTACAAAAAATAGTTCTGTTTCTAATCACATGGTCAACCAATTATATGACTAACGCGTTTATGAACAGAAGAGGTAGAGGTGTAAAAGACACTAATCAGAGTTGTCTTCTCTGAAAGTAATGAATTTCATTACCCAGCCAAACTCTGTGGTGAATAAAGTGAAGGTGTCATTTGTAGGGTGGAGCGTAGATGCTTTTCAAGGGCCTGGCATGCCGATAAGTTATTATTTTCCGCTCAGTAAGGAAGGCAATTGTAAACCACCTCATTCCTCTTTTTTACTTAGAAGGCCTTAAAGCCTTTAGAGGTTCAAACCAGCCTTTCGGCTGCTAACCTAAACAATAGAATGAAATTTACCGATGAAAATGTTTCTTGACGGAACATACAATGCCAATGAACGTCTAATAAGAGACTATTGAACTGTAATTTTCAGAGAATTTTTCGACAGAAAAATTTCAGTAACTCTGACAATAAGAGATAGGTTTAGATCACTTTTTAGGACATTAAATTGACAGTAGCTATGTTGTAGCCTTTTTAAAAATGTGGTTAAAGACATTTCAGGACAGAAAATTCTGTATTATTAGAGCTTTGTAAAAAAAAATTATTGTTCTGGATCTAGACTATTTCGCCTGCATCAATAAATATTGTAGACCCCATTGCTTTAGTCATCAAAACTAAAACAATCAGAAATCTGGTAGAAAGCGGCTTTTTAAATCTAAACTATAGGCCTATTAATCAGCTTTATGCACGTAATGACTTAGCTTTAAGCCAGATTAAACAACAATGCTAGTGTCCCACTTCGATTTACCATTCTTCTAATAGTTCCAAATCGGTAGAATTAATTAACAGGTTGGTTTTTGAACGCATTTTAAAAACAAACTTTTAATAAAACTTACACATTTTTATTTTTCACTATAATTATTTTCATTTAATACAGACTGATTGTCAAAAAACCCTTTAAAATCGACGTTTTAATTTAGATACCTAAAATCAAATATCTTTATTTAATTTTTACTTTAATTTATTAGTTCAAATATAAATTATTACCGGGAATTGTATTCAAAAGAAAATTCATTGCAATGTTGAATAGAAAAATGTTTGGGCACACTTTCAAACACAATCATTTCATCATATTTTCGATGGTCATAAGTTGGTAAGAAAAGAAAGGCCGAAGAATTATAATTTAGAAGGTTTATTGACCAGTATGAAACTCAATAAGTAAGTAATTCCTGAAAAAATAATTCATAATTTTAGTAATAATAAGTCTTTATAATATCCCTAATGTGCGTACGTTCCAATCTGTTCAATTCAGAACAATAAGCAAACCCATGAGCCAATGAGATGAGGATGATGTGTATGAGAGTGTAAATGAGACGTTTAGTCATGTACAAACCCAGGCCGAACATTCATGAGAGAGAATGGGTAATTGAACCCCAACCATCAAAGTACACCGGTACCAGTGTCAAGTATTCAATACGTATAAAATATATACTAGGATTTTAACCAAGAAACCTTCGTTTCCGAAAATAAGCTGTTAAACAGCTGATTCTTTGCCACGACTTTACCTCTAAACCAACCCGGTGGTCCTTTACAATACAAACAAATAAATGTAAAAATGCAAACAAACTTTAATGAGTATTGTATAAATTTTACACTACTGCCAAAATATACTCGTATGTCAAAAAATCAAATACAATGAAAAAACATTTACATTACAGTCATATGAGCTTCCTTGATCCAAAAGACTTCAATCATGACTTGAGCATAAATAAAAACGTCTGAAAAGTTTTCCGACAGAATATTGAATATTATGAAAACGAGAAGACGGTTTGAATATCAACATTAGGCTAACTATAACAAAATGAAAAAAATTGTATAGGCCTATTTAACTGGATGTTATAGTGTACAAAAATTTACCAAAATTTATATTTCGGAATAATTAGAAATTAATAAAATGCCCGCTGTATCGGAACCGCCCAGTCGCGTACCGGTGGATCTACAAGATGGCTTCCCGTTCGCCTCAACAGGAACGTAGCCTAAAACTGTCTTCGATCAGGATTTAAAATTACTATTTATAAAAATAACAGAACGGTACGATAGAAAATTAGATTTCATACAAATTCAAAAAGGTTTATTTTCGTTTTCAATGCTTGGACGAGCCTGACATCCGCAATAGAACGGTTTCCGAAAAAACCCCAGAACGAGATGTTCTGGTCTGTTATTTCTTTACTAATTTCATCCAGTTAACATTATAAAACATTTCTTTTATAAAAAAAAATATTAATATATTTAAGTGGATGCTATATATATGTATATTTCGGAATAGTTAGAAAGTAATAAAATGTCTGCTGTATAGGAACCGCCCCCTCGCGTACCGATGGATCTACAAGATGGCCTCCCGGTCGCCTTTACGAGATCGTAGGCTACAATTGCCTATTTTCTGATACATCCTACAAAGGACACATCCTGATCAAATGATCAGGATGCAAAATTATTATTTATAATAATAACAGAACGTTCGTTGTAACATTAGATTTTATAAAAATTGAAAAAGGTTTATTTTTGTTTTCAATGCTTGCACGTGACGTATCGTCCGCAATAAATCGGTTTCCGCAGGTCTCCAGGACAAGATGTTCTGGTCTGTCGTTTCTTTACTAATTTCGTTCAGTTACCATTAAAAAATATTTGTTTTAGAAAAAGCGTATTAATTGTATTTTACTGGATGCTATAGTGTACGTAAATTTACAAAAATTTATATTTCGGAATAATTAGAAAGTAATAAAATGTCCGCTATATTGGAACCGCCCACTCGGGTACTGGTGGATCTACAAGATGGCCTCCCGGTCACCTTTACGGGGTCATAGCATACAACTGCTTTTGATCAGGATTTAAAATTATTATGTATAAATATAACAGAACGGTACGTAGTAAAATTAGATTTTTTTAAATTTAAAAAATGTTTATTTTCGTTTTCAATACTTGGACGTGACCTAACATCCGCAATAGATCTGTTTCCACAGGTGCCGAAGACGTGATGTTTTGGTCGGTCGTTTTTGTATATATTTCGTTCAGTTAACATTATAAAATATTTCTTTTATAAAAAGTGTATTAATATATTTAACTAGATGCTATAGTCTAAGTAAATTTACCAAATTTTATATTTCTGAATCGTTGGAAAGTAATAAAATGTCCGCTTTATAGGAACTACCCACTCGCGTACCGGTGGATCTACAAGATGGCCTCCCGGTCGCCTTTACGGGATCGTAGCCTACAATTGCCTTTGATCAGGGTGCATAATTCTTGTTTCTAAAAATGATAGAACGTTACGTTATAAAAGTAGATTTAATACAAATTGAAGAAGGTTTATTTTTGTTTTCAATGCCTGGGCGTTAGTGGTGATGTTAGAGGGACGTTTGGGGGTTTAGCTTTACTTTTCTGGCAGCTTGTAACATATCAAGCGGAGTACATCCCCTTTAAGGTTTTCTTTTGTAGTTTCGCATTTTCTGTAAAAATTAATAAATACTTAAGCCTTAATCCTACAAAATCCACGTCCTTAACACGAGTAATACGTTTTGTTGTTAGGCTACATAATACACGAAGATAATTAGGCCTATATTATCTTAATTAAAAGTTAAACTTTAAAATATTGAATTGTTATTGTTTTTATTACCTAATAATAAAATGTTCGAGCTTAACTCGAGAGTATTTCGCCAACTCGCCTTGACTCACCGTTTTGGAAAAACGATGGCGCTGACTGCTATACCAACAGGCCAAAAATATAATGCCAACCCTAATGCAATAATACGTATAAATTCTATACCTTCTGTAAGAGCTACAAATTTTTTTAAAATCCGTAAATGTTATTTACTGTCATTTCTTGTTTAACTAAGATTTTTAATTAAGACAATTTCCGTCTGAGAGGTGTAAAGGTGTGACTACTCTATTACATCAGTACATCAGTAAATTATTTCTATACCTTTCTAAAATTATAAAGTTCAAAATTTAGCAAATTAATTCTAAAATCAATACTTAATAATAATAATAATGAACACAATAACAATAATAATAATAATTCACCTGGTGGTTTTTGCAATTCCAATATTAATGCAACCGCCCTGATGCTAATAAGAGATAGATTGATTTAATCCTCGTAAACAAAATTTATAACAAAATTTTGTAAAGAACAACTTCTGGAATAGAAAGTAAAGATTTTGTTTTTTTAAGCCAATATCACATTTTCCCTTGTATTCAAAATAATCGATTTGGTGTATTTATTTTAAATACGCTGAGTTTATATATTACAAAAATGTTTCGTAGCTACATCTGATGAAATTTTATGAAATTATACGCTTTGCTAGTTCCTTTTCGTGTGTTTCTTTTTTGTCTTTCGTATTTTAGTTAACTCTTTTAACAACTCGACAAAGTGAAGTTACGGACAGTAAGTTCCATGAGTCTATGTTCCAGTTGAAAGGTTGTTGTTATAAATGCAGTTTACTACAACATAGACGTACGTTCTTGTGGTAGGGTGATATTTGTTGGGCGGGGATACAAGCTGCAAAGCAAGTACGGTTCGTTAATTCTGGTTCATTATTGCTTACTTGCTTCCCTGCTAGCTTCGTTCATTTTCCATCATCTTCTTTTTCTTCTATCTTTTGTGAGTCGAACCACAAAACCAGACGGGTTTTCTTTACCAGATCTCTACTTTGCTCAACCAACTCGTTCCTGAACATTCCTTAGAGATGTAGCCTACATCATTTGTTATTATTATACACGAACATTGTACAGTTTAACATTTCATTGTTTTGCTGTGGCAGTAAAACTGTCGGTGGTGATGTTGATGTTTTACTTACCATACGTTTGGATATTGTTAAAGTTTATAATACTCTAGCTTTCAAAAAGCTTTACCTTCAAATTATTAGATTATACTTTTTAGTTTATTATTTTAATTTACTCTCTCACCTTATTTGCAAAATTCACTGACTTTGCTTTCCATTCAGAAATATTATATTACATAAAATATTTTATTTACCACTCTTCTAAAACGAAGACATCCTTCTGACTTATTTTACAGTGACAAAACAACACATGAAATAAATCGACAAAGTTACTCCACTAGGGAGTTTTCTTTAGTCATGACATGTAAAAAGGAAAACCCATCTACTTATTATTCTACATAAGAATAGATTGAATATAGATTTTACTGTAATATAAAAAATACGGTTTTACAATACTATGAATTGAGAGATGAAAAATCTTCGTTTTTTGTAATATAAATATTTTCAATATTTATGAGGTAACTAAATATTGTCCCGGCAATTTTCTTGAGAAAACAACATTGCAATATATATCATCGTACTAATGTTTATGATTTATTTTTTACTAACTGAATGTATCTACAATTTGTTCATTAAAAAGACAGTGATCCACCGAGTTGGTCTAGAGGCATAGTCATCGCCGTGAGTCAGCTGGTTAATAGCTTATTTTTCAGAGACGAAGGTTCCTGGTTCAAATCCCAGTAAAAGTAGTTACTTTTATAAAGATTTGAACAATAGACAGTGAAGGTACATTTATAATTGAAAGAAATATTCTTACATATTTTTTTAAAAGGCAGAAAAATCTACAATCTATTCGGATGTGAAACAACATTACCCATTACAGGCAAGTGGTGGTGTTAAATTATTTGCACTCGATCTACTAGTTACAGGACTTTAAAAAATAGTTCTGTTCCTTATCACATGGTCAGCCAATCATATGATTGAAGCATTTTAGAACAGAAGAGGTAGAAGTGTAAAATACACTTAGAGTTATCTCCTCTGAGAGTAATGAATAATTTCATTATTATACAGCCAGACCGTCTGGTGAATGAAGTGAAAGTGTTAATTACAGGGTAGAAAGTAGATGCTTTTCAGAGGGCCTGACATGCTGATAAGCATACTTTTTCACTCAGTAAGGAAGACACTAGTAAACCCCTCATTTTGCTTAGTAAAGCCTCTAGAGGTTCAAACAGTCTTTCGGCTGATGACCTAAACAACAAAAACAACAATAAAATAACAAGCAGATAAGGTTTCCTTTGATTGTTGCGTTAAATCTTTGACAGTGTTTTAACGTAACAAGGTAAGACGACAAACTAGTTAAAATGACAATGTTTAAAAATTACTAGATTAAATTTGTTTAATGGAATTGTGTTTACTAAGATCAAAACATAAGATCACCCGTAAATCTATCCCGAATCTGTGTTCTGTGGGGCCGACGCGACGTTTATGGTTATTTTCTGGATGGTTATCTTGTGGATAATTTAGAATCCGAAATAGTGATTTGTTATTATTATTTTGTTTCGTTGAAGTCGTATTGACAGCTTGGTCATTAAGAACTACTGTCGGTTTTGGTTATTTTAGTAACAGTGTTTTTAACGTAATGAAATTTCCAGACCCTAGCCAGGAATTGAACCCGGGATCTTTTAAATTGTTGGCTAGCCCGCTAGTTAATACGTCATGGAGGCGGTCATTATTATTTATGTTTCTTTATTTGAGGTCGCATCAACTGTACAGTCGTTAGCAACCACAATTAAATAACAATTACAGAAATTTAAATGAAATTATTTTTATTATTATTATTATTGTTTTATAATTTTGATTTATATAAATTGCTGGTATTCCTGGTGGATTGTTTCACTTATGTAAAAGATGTTAAGTTGTGTGTGGAGTTAATAATTGAATTCGTCTGAAGGAACGTGTACAACTATCATCAGAATTTTTTATTTAAAATGTCGTACACCTTAAAGCTGTAATTTTGTAAAGAACAATTTCTATAAAAAAACTTCACATTTTCTTGCTTTAGAAGTAACACGTTTTGAACTAATTTCATTCCGAGAATTTATCGTCCAAATGGAACTCACCTATTAAACTTTAATGTTCTAATCTTTCTGGTTTTGGAGATTTCATGATGATTGTTTGAGTTTTTAGATAGTTGAATAAAACACAGACAAAATTAATAAAATGAAATAATTCAGTATTTTATTGAATAAAATCGATTAAAACTGTAACAAAATATATTCGCCATTCCTTCACTTTAATTTGTTGGCAATGTTTTTTACAAACTTTATTTTTAGAACAGAGTTCACAAATTTCTGTCAATAACATGAGTGGGATGAATAGCCCATTTTTATTTTCATGGTGTAAAAATCCATTTTCTCAGCTCTTATGCAAAAATATTACCTGTCATATCTGACTTATTGCAAAGGTCAATTAAAAATACATATTTTGATATTTTATATCAAAGCTATCATAAAATATCACTTCACGGTATTCTGATAATGAATTATGTAATTTACACATTAGGTAATTTTTTATGCTAAACATGAATAAATTTTAATAATTGTCTTAATAAACCTCACTTCCATTTAAATTAGTTTTAAATTTGTATTTATTTTAAAAATTCATCAAGGATAATTTCTAAAAGTATAAAAATTCTCAGAGAGTTTGGAAATTGATTTTTTATAAATTATATGCTAAAGATTGCCTTAAATCCTACAATCGGCAAAAGAAAAAAATTTCAAACGAAACCTACCTTTTAATTTATTTCAAAATAAAATCTTCGCTTCTTTAGGCGACAGATTTTTAAATATAAGGCTAAAATAATTTTAGCCAAAAATTAAATTTAGATTTTACATATTTTTTAAACAATACTATTCCAAATTACATCTCAATTTTTAGAGTATAATATAATTAAAAGATAAGCAATAATTTATATACATTTTTGACTCTGTTTTAACACGAGAAAAAAACATAGGTGAAGCCAAATTATCACACAATAATTTTAAGAAATATTAATTTTTCCCTTTTTATACATTCAATACTCACTGAGAATCAAAAAAATTATTTCATTTTATTCAGTATTGGACTCAAACGAACCCACAGATTTAAAAGTTAAATTCCAATCACTTTGTAAGGAATTTATAAAAATGATTAAAAACATGTTGGAGTAAAAATATGACATATCCTATACCTGAAAGTGTTCATTTAAATTTTTAATAATGTTTAACTAAAACACTTATAATAAATATTATAATAAAACAACTAATTATCTGAATAAACTGTAGTTTGGAACATTGATATTGGAATATGTTTTCCTGAAAGTTTTTTATTCCGTTTCTTTTGTAATTTTCTCATAAATTTCACTATTTTATTTATAGTTATGGATATAAATATGAAATACAGTAATAAAAGAAAACTTAAACGTGAAATAATCATAGTACATTTATGTATGATTTATTAAAATTAAACTTGAAAACACTGGAAGTTAAATAAATCAAGCCAGATATTCTGGTTTGTTAATAGATTAATAATACAATATTCAAACAGAATTTAACATAAAAAGTATTGTTTTGCTTGTGCTTTTGCGGGAAACATTAATCATATGTATGTTCTTATATTTTCTAAATACTATAAACATTCTCTCATACGTATTAGTAAAGTAACTATTAGTAATAGAAGTAATAGTAATAGATAAATAAAAACTTAAATGAATAACAAAATCGTAAAAGTAAGTCCAATGTTTTAAATTATTTCGGTCCGGAAGTATCTTCTCTGTTGTCGACGAGGTTGACTGCGAAATGATGTAGATGCTCTTCTAAATTTATAAATATTTCTCGCTACGCTGTTTAATTTCTTCATACGGGGCTGCAGTAATCAGTTTTAGGGTTTTGATTGAAACTCTTAATTATCTCTAATAATCGGCATCATTATCATCTCCATGTTTATTATCCCCATGTTTAACTTCAATTACTTCATGTTTAATGCTATTAATGTACAGTTTAGGTTGAAGTTTTGTTTTTCTTCAGAGTTTAGTTTTTTTTTGAAACACACTATGAGTGTGTTTTATATTTTTTTATTTTAAGAACATGAAGTTTAAATGGCTGACGTGTTAGTGGCCTTAATTGTACGGGATCCTTCGTTACGGTGAAGTTTGTTATTTTGTCATGAGATATTTCATTTTATGATTAATTTGGTAAGGGAAACTGTTTATTTTATTTTATTGTTGATAAATTGCGTGAATTGCGTTGTTTTAAATGTTTAATAACTTATTTTTATGAACTCATTTATTTCATTGTTGTCATTTTTATTGGTTAGGTTTTGTTGTCAAACAATATTTTGAATAAATATAATTATGTTAATTAAGTTAAACTTTAAAATTTTACTTTACTATAACGAGTTGTAACAATATTTTCAAAAAAACTGATTGCAAAATAATTGCACTTAATTAAAAAAAAAGTAGTAATAATACCTACTGTAATTAATCCTATTAAACATCATTTTTATGTTTACTATATTTATCATTGTGATTTACAATTATATTTAGAAAGAAAACTAAAGTTAATGTGATAAACACAGATTAATAGGATAGTATATAATGCCAGTTATACATATTTCTTAAGACACCCGACAGCTGTTTGATATTAATAAATTGAGTTAGTCGGAAAAGTAAACTCCGGTAAGGCGGCTATTTTCGCAAAGTGTTTGGGAAATGTTTACACTGAAAATGCAGAGCAATCATCGACCTAATTTACGGTAAGTTTTAGAGGTGACTCATAGCTCTCAAGATGTTTTGAACTTTTTTCTTTGTTTTGTCTTTAATTTTTATTACGGTACCGTAAATTGAGCTGCACAACTTCCGTATTTGATATTAAAATGGCGGAGGGGAATTTCACTTTAAGGAAAAGAGGTACCCAGTGATACATTCTCCGTTCAAAACTTCGGGTTATCCGTTATTCAGACCAAGAGGTCCCTACTCCATTTTCGCTTTAAACGACGCATAGTTGGAACGTTCCTTGTAGCTAGATCACGGGCAGTTGGTTTGGATGGTCATCTAGTCTTTCGTGAAATGTACTATACAAGGACGCGGTTAGCTCCTTTACTGTAAGAATTTTGAAATCGTTGTGGAAGGTTTTATTGCTTACATAAAAAGGAGCGCCAGAAGCAAGTCTTAAGAATTTTGATTCTTGCTTGGATTGACTTTAAATTACTCTCTGCCGCTATTCCATATAAATGGAATGCCGCTATATGTTTTGAACTTAAATTTTTTTTCCTATTTATTTATTTAACGTTGCATCAACTGCAAGGTCATTAGCGATGACGTTGGGGTGTAAATGTGCGTAATGAGGATGAAATTATTTTTTGTAATGTGTGAAAATATGCCGTACCTGAACGGGATCCGAACCCAGGACCGCATGATGAGAGGCGAGCACGTTGCCAACTACGCCAATGCGGCCGGGTTATTTTTTTTAATTTTTTTTGTCGGTCTTTTTCTTTCAGTCATAGTATTTGATTTCTTTTTTTAAGGGTTTATAGTTATAATTGGGTTGTAGGTTCATTTTTATATAAATTTCCTCTCTTGCAGCTACTAAACATTATTTTCAATAACGTAACAAAAGTATGTGATTTATTAAGCTCCTTTTTGGCTGTTACAAGTACGAATAACATAAACAGTAGTAGCGTTTGTAATAACATAGAAGAAAGAAAATTTGCCGAAGGTGAATTCCTTAAAAGCCTTAAAGTTATTGACAAATGAAAAATTCTACCATTAAGATTTTTTAAGTTTGTAAAACCTATTATAAAATATGTGTCATCATGCAGTCACTTCATTCCAATTTATTACAACAAACACTAACGATCATGAATCATAAATCCGTCAAAAAGATAGAAATTGATTTATTACATACAAGTAAATAATTTTTTTTTAGATACCTTTTTATAAAGGAAGAACTAAAACGCAAAATCGATGCGGTGTAAATGTAATGTAGGTTGTAGGCTACATTGAAAATAAGTGCATTGGATTATATTTAATAATTTCTACTGCTAGAAGATGGATCGTTAACATAATCGGTTTATTTGGATTAAGGAAAACCCCCGTCAGAAAAATGAATAATGAACAGCGATACAGTGGAAAGAGTAAAAAGGGTTAAACGAAAAGAGTAGGGCGTATAAATAGGAAACTATATTCTTCTATATTGCTCTGAGATTCTGATAAATTTGTACCCTAGAGGTATATACATTATTGCCAGAGGAAAAACTAGCATAAAAAAGTACACAGCCAAAGTAAACCGTCGGTTTCTGAATTGGATTTTTGACCTTGCATAAAAACGCATGTACACGCACACGCACGCACGCACACACACACACACACACAGGCACACACACACAGGCACACACAAAAGGTTGTTTTATTTATTTTTCTTTAGCGAGATAACATAAAATAAGGGTCTCATAATAGTATTCATAAGCCGATATATTATATTTTAAAATAAATTATATATGCATTATTTATGAAGTCTCTTTATATTTACACGCTTACCAATGTTCTCTTTTAGTTTTTGAATATATGAGATTTTAGGTATTGTGTGAGAAGAAATATTACGCATACGGGCCATTATTGCGCCACTAATATTCCATTATTAACAAAATTATTGTTTAGCAATTTTTTAGCGTGTATTAGGCCTAACTCTTTTCATTTTCATCATCAATTTTATTTTTTTCTTAACAAATTTGGTGTCAGTCGTATCAATTTTAATAAAAAATTAAAAGAAATATCTTTCGATCAGTATTTTTAAACAACTAATTGATTTTTAACAAAAATATTCAAAAAATATTTCGCTAATCTAACAGCTACTTATAAATTGCAATGCTATTTAGACTAATTCTTAGACTTATGTACTTGGACTAATTCGATTACAAAATATTAATAAAGATTTAAACTAGGTAAACTATTAATACAGAAACAATCTTCAAAAAATAATTAATTCCTTACTTACATAGGATGTATTGTACACAATCGCAATAGTAAACTACTTGCCTATTGCAAAACGAAACTACTTCAATAGCCTCACCTAAAACTAATTCTTACTGTTTAGTTTGACAATGTTTAAACCGGTATAAAACGTCTGATAACTTTCATACATTATTAAACCTACAACTGTACTGGAAGACAATTAAGCGGGCAGTTTATAAACCCATCTCAGAATTTTTTAGATTTACTAGGAAACACAGAGAGAACCAGATAATAAATTTAATATATTATATTAATAAATTTTAGATTCTACTTTTTATTTTTTAACCGTTTAAAAAGTAGGCTAATGTATTGCTTTCTGTTAATTTTATTTTATATGTTTCTTAAGGCTACTGAAATTCCATCAAAGAAAACCAAATACATTTTTTATTAAATTCCAGTGTTAAAAATTAAAAAGCAAGATATTATTTGTTTTAATTTACTCCTAAAAGTTTTGCTGTCCTAAGTTCTCCGGTTTGACTTTAAAATCAATCTTAAACACTTTACTTCCATACTTAGGACTTCACTTTAGAAAGACGACTATCTTAGAACAACTACTACGTTAACATTACGCAAATCTACTGATTTCATTCTAATTGAGCTGTATCATTTGGCTTTAAATTGTTAACGTTTAAGGCTTTTGCACGATTTATACAGAATGGACTGAATACAATTATAAAGAAAACAAAATATTTTTTGGTTTATATAAATGCAGTTAAATGTAATTGTCTTTGGGCAAAAGTAAAAATTATACTTGTAACGGTTTGTTCCTGATAAATTTATGATTCAAATTCAATATTTAACAATGTAATGTCTTTTGCTTTATGTAAATGTTGTATGAGTGTACGTGTCCATGATGATGATGATGATGATGCGTGATAATTGTGACAGCGGTGTAGATTTTCTTCTTTACAATTTTAATGAATTTAAATTTACTAGCTGGAACCAAGTATTAATAAACTGAAGAATAAGAAAGGCTTCCACAAGAAGCAAAATATCTAATATCTTTAATTAAACCAGTTTGAATGTATAACAGTTAAATCAACGGGGAGCAAATTGTGTTACAATATAAATTTAAAGATTTCAACCCAAATTTCTAAGATTAATTACTAAGGCTTCACGTTAAGTATCGAAAAAAACTTTAAAAGACGATCTCCATGTATCTTATATCAACCTAACCTTTAAAATTTTTATCGGTAATCGGTACGGTTCTAATTTATAAATATTCCGCTTCATATTCTATAGTTACCGTTAATTCCAATTCGATTATTTTCTTTAGAATGACTAAAAGTAACCTTTAAATTCCGAATGAGATGATTTAACAGCGCAATCGGAGCACTACGGATGGACATAACATGAGACACCGGACAACTAAAAATACCTTCAAATCGCTGTTCAGATAACTTTATTTCATTTTTTAAATATATAAAAGAAGAAAAAACTTCATGGAAAAAGAAGAATACCTACAAAGGAAACCATTCCTGAGCGCAGGTATGAAGTATTTAGAGTAAGGTAGAGCGTATTTGAGCACCTGACCGAAGAAGAATCTTCTGGTTCTCTAATCTGAGAAAGTAGTTTGGTGTTAACTCGGTAATACTTATTTGAGTAACAGTAGACAAAGTCTTAATGACTGTGATGACCCGCAACGTCCAGACCAAAAAGATTACCTGAAGAAGACAACTGAAACTCTATTTCGTTATTACATTATGTTAAATTTACTTTTTATTTAAAAATATTTAATTTTTTAAGATATCTTATAATTTCTAGAATAATTTTTTTATTAAGTTTTATCGTTTGTAGTTTAAACGAGCAAGGCGACAAATTGATTTTTTTCCTTTTCGTGACTGAGTAGGAAATAAATTTCTCAACACATTACTGCTAATATCCTAATTACGTGTCAGTACTATCTTCAGATAGTCTACATTCCTCACCGATGAATAGTATTACACAATCAGTGAATGTTCATATACATGTCAGTTATGTTTATGTAAACCGATAGTGTATTAGTTCAATTATGATAATGCGACTGTAATGATGTTGTAATACAATTATAATCTGCATAAACTCTAACTATGTGGTGCACCACATATTTGATGATGCACAACAATTTAGGTTTGCCTTCGTTAAGTCGATTAGTACTGGTTATGAACATGGTCAGTCAGGTCTTTTGTAGTACTTTACCTCAAATGTTTTTCCTATTAATTTTTTGTCATCAGTCTCTGGTTTGATGCAGTTCTCCAAACTGCTTTAACTTGTGTAAGTCGTTTCATATAGACACCTGCAACCTACATATTTTACAAAATTGGCTTTAAATATTCTACCTTTTGCTTCCTACCCCTACAATATACTCCCTAAATATTACCCTCCATTATTAATAGTATTTTTCGTTTTAAAGGAAGTTTTGGTTATTTTTTATTTAATTTTTTATGTATTTATTTAAAAAAGCACTATCTAATTTTTATTGTAAATATTAATTAAGAACAGTAATGTCTTAATGTTATAATTTGTTAATTACACCAGTGGGTTGTAATTTTTTCATGAGTCGAATCTAATAGATATGTTGCATTTATTGTTATTTATAATAGATTATGCATTAAAAAAAACTTATGTGAAAAAAAAAATTAATAGAGCAGTACCTGTATTATCTTAAGATATGCCACACTAGCTTATCCCTTCTTCTGGTAAGAATTTTCTATATACTTCTTTCATCAACTTGACTCAAAACTTCTAAATTACTTATTTTGTCCACCCTCCTAATCTTTAACATTTCTCATAACACAAAATTTCAAAACTTGTATACTCTTCCTTTCTACAGCCCCTTTCACATATGTTTCAATTCCCTATAGTGCTACATACACCCAATCTGTAGTATAATTAATCTTAACCTATAGAGAGCTGAACACATAAAACTCACTAAAAGAAATATGTAAATTTTCAATCTCAAGCACTCTTTCTATCTACCAAAAAGCAACTATAATTACTAAAAATGTTGTTGCGTATAAATATTTTATCAATTTTCATATGAACATACACATTACGTAACAGAGAATTGGAGGAAATTAATTAAAATAGCTACTTTAGTGTGATCTAACAGCAAGTAATGGAACTGATGTAAACGATGTAAAGCTGAGATGAGTAGAGGTTACCTAACTAATTTAAGATTGTTAGCGCAACCAAGCAAAATATTCAAACTGCCACAGACATAAGAAACCTCCTCCCTAATAACGTTATCATCTTTCTTCTTCACTCACTTTCATTCTACTCAAAATATTCTCTCTCTTTCTCTTTGACTCATACACACGCACACATATAAAGGTTCAATGTCTTGAATTAACGCCTACCCGTTTTGATACATAGGACGTTGTAAAAGTAGATAAACTTTTTCTTCTTAAAAAGAAACGGAAGAAGTTTGATGGATTACGTTTGTAAGAAACACGGGTAATATTTTGTAGAACGTACCCTAATACTCCCTTTGGGGAAAATATTTGGGAAAGCACTACTGAATTTTGACATTATAAAACATATACGGTGTTATAAAAATAGTGAGCACAATCTCATTAATACAGTTTAAAATATAAGATTGCATCCAGAACATAATAAATAAAAAAGTCTTGCAAATTCTAGTAAAATTTATAATAATTCAAATATAAAATACATTGATATTTTGTAGACACTTTATTGTTAAAGATGGTGTTTTTTTAATTGTAAATTTTCATTTTGTACATTTATTTTTCTTTTTGTAAAAGAATAGAGTTTTATGATCTATAATATGAAGCTATATTCAATATAAAAACTAGAGTTTTATTCTCTATAATATAGAAGCTATAAGCAGAATGTGTAGTCACTGACAATGTACTCTGTTTAGCTGATCACGCCTTTCGGAGTTGGTGATCACAGGAATGCGACACAAATGTTTGTTTTTGGCTTCGTGAACAGATCCTGAATAACTTTACGACATTTTAACGTGCTTGACTGCTATCGCTGCGTTCATTTAACGTTGGTGAAGTTAACCTATTAACTTCATTTCTACGCCAAAACCTTTATTTCATATCAATGGAAAAAGGAAAATTAAATCTTTTTTTTAGGTAAACTACAAATTCCAGTGAGTATTAAAGGCGCATTTTGAACTGACAAGTAATAATCTTTTCTATTACCACTTTTGGAACTACACAAAATTCTTCCATTTTTCAACTTTCTTGTAAAGTTTCATAAAATATAGTTAGATGGTAACCACTCTCCACCAACGATATGAGAAAAACTGTATAAATTTTCAGAAGGCATTTCTAAAAACGATAACGTTAATTTCTAATAAACTTTATGATTTATGGAGAAAACTCAGACATTCAGAGTCTCAAAATATCAATTTTATGTTACAAAAATAGTTTTGTATTATTTTGTCAGACTAAGCCTGTAGATCTAGTGTGTTAAAAAGACTATTAAAAATATTGTTAAACTATAAATTGCATTTAAGTCATGTAAATAATATACGTTTCTAAAACTAATAGTTAGCTATAAATATTACTATTAAATTACTTTTAAGACATGTTTATTCATATTTATATTATTAATATTTATATTTATAATATAAATATATAAAAATATATTTATTATAAGAAAAGAAGTGCTAGCACCAGTGGGTGACTGCATGGTTATGTAAGGGTGGGAGGGAAATAATATCGCTAAAGAAACACTGTTCGTTAATTTTAATTAACTAGTTTCATTAGATTTAAAATTTAAAAAAAAATATTGAAAAAAAGAATGTTGGATGTCGAAATTGAACCTCCATTTCAAAATTTTAAATTATAAAATCCTTTTGAAACCAATCTGGACTTATGGTGTCCAACTTTTTTGATTGGTGGTAGGGATTAACTTAAAGCCGATCCAGACCTCTCGATAAAAATTCTTAAAACTTGCTTCCTGGTGCTTTTATGTAAGCAATAAAACCCTACACGAGAATTTTGAAATTCCAACTGTAAAGGAATTAACTGCGTCCTTGTATACTTAATTTTGCGAACGAATAGATAACCATCCCAACCAATTAGCCCGTGAATACAAAGACTTTTTTAACTGTGTGACATCTAAAGCAAAAATGGAGCAGAGGTCTCTTGAACTGAATAACAGACAGTATCCGCAGTTCTAACCGGAGAGTTGGCCACTGGGTACCGCTTCTCCTGAAAGTGGAATTCCCCATCGCAAGTTAGGTTAATTATAATATACGTAAATTATGCAGCTCAATGTTTAGTACCGCAATAAAAATTAAAGACAAAACAAATGTTGAATGTTACATACAGTACAAACAATCATAACTACTCAACGTACGACATTGTATGACATTGACGTTATACTACTCAACGTCGCGACATTGGTTGTAATAAAAAGTTAGAGAACCGTTTAGAATAGATATTTTTGAAAAGTAATAAAACTAATACAGTGCAATCCATGAAATAAACAATATCATACGAGGTTTGTTCAAAAAATAACGGGAATTTTCGTTTTTTGAAAAAAATATTTATTTATTCATCTACATTAATATTGTCGCCTTCAAAGTAGTCCCCTTTGCATGCAATACACTTGTGCCAACGCTTTTTCCAATCCTCGAAACACTTCTGAAACTCGATCTTTGTGATAGCTTTTAGCTCTTTCACCGATTCGCTTTTAATGTCATCTATGCTTGTAAAATGACGGCCTTTTAATGTTCTCTTTATTTTTGGAAATAGAAAAAAGTCACATGGAGCCATGTCTGGCGAATATGGAGGCTGGGGCATCGTTACAGTTTTGTTTTTGGCCAAAAATTCACGAACAAGCAATGAAGTGTGAGCAGGTGCATTATCGTGGTGCAAAAGCCATGAATTGTTTTGCCACAAATCCAGGCGTTTTTTTCGGATTGCTTCACGCAAACGGCGTTGAACTTGTAGGTAGTACTCCTTATTGATTGTTTGACCTTGTGGCAAGAATTCATGATGCACTATGCCATTAAAATCGAAGAACACAGTGAGCATAACCTTCACATTCGACCGCACTTGTCGAACCTTTTTCGGTCTTGGCGATCCAGAATGCTTCCACTGGGACGATTGAGCCTTAGTTTCGACATCGTATCCGTAAACCCATGTTTCGTCACCTGTTATAACACGTTAGAGTAGATCCGCATCGTTGTCGACTTCATTTAGTGACTCCTGAGCAACTTCCATTCGCCGCTGTTTTTGTTCGAAATTCAACAATTTTGGAACAAATTTTGCTGCCACACGTTTCATACCCAAAACATCCGAAAAAATTTCACGGCATGAGCCAATCGATATGCCAACATTATCACAGACTTCTCTGATTGTGATTCGGCGATCGTTCATAACCATTTCTTTCACTTTTTTCACGTTTTCATCGGTTGTTGATGTGCTTGGACGTCCGGGTCGTTCGTCATCTTCAACGTTTTCGCAGCCATCTTGGAAACGCTTATACCACTCGTAAATCCTTGTTTTACTCATAGCAGACTCACCATATGCCTTTGTTAACATTTCACACACTTTATTTCATTTTTCACGCAAAATTTAATACAAATTCTTTGATCCATTTTTTTTAACAAACAAAAATAGCCGTGCTCGAAAAACACGTCTAACCTTAGCGGCTTCCACTTAAGAACTAAGCAATGAATAATGTTGAAAATTTTATCGTACGTCAGGGGCATGTGTACCAACATAATAAAAAAAATTAAAATCGGACTATCCAAACCCGCGAAATTTAAAAATTCCCGTTACTTTTTGAACACACCTCGTATATTAGGAAATGAATTAAAACTATTAGATTATTGAAAAATATTGTGGGGGAAATCTTGCAGAAATTAAAAAAAAATAGAAAAATCAAAATAACGTATGCGCATTCAGAAAAACAAAAATACTACTCCTATTTTTGCTCACCCAGTACTAAAAATCTATCCTTACATAGTAAGGAAGGAATGAGAAATTTCAGGACGAGAAGTTAGAAATGTAACGGTGTAAAGAGATGTAGATGAAGTTTGTTGAAAGTTCACAATTTCTAACATAAATCATTTTGCTCGCTCTGTTGAAACATTACGTACTGGTTTCTGAATTGTAAATATCTTATGTAAGTTACATTATGTAATTAATCTAGCATGAAACATAGATATAAGGCTATTTATTATTTATTATTATTCAACAACGTGTAAATAATAGTATTTGTCATAAAATAGAACACTGTTTTAGAAACCATAACCAAGTGTATCTAAACATATAAATAGGATAACTTAGATTAGTTTAGTCAAATAACTAGTTAGGTATTCATTCTCCAGATTTCGTTCTAAGTTAAGCTAAATTCATTGAAGTTATCTTACTCAATTCTTATTTAAAAATAAAAATTACACCAGACCAGACACAATCTTACTCCTAGTAAATTGTTAAAATATTTGAAAAAGACCATAGTAAATTAATAACTATTATTCACTTTTTGTTGTAATTTTCCTTTTTGAAGATTAATTCCTAAAGCTTTATAGAGATATTTAAAAAACTGAACTAAAAAGTGTGCTAGGATGGTTGTACAAATGGAAAGTTAAGAAAATATCTACATTATTTTATTTGCTGATGACCAAGTGCGGTTGGCTACAGATGAGTACGGGTTTTGTTAGCTACACCCAGGAAATTTCAAAAAGGAAGGACAAGATAAGTCAAGATAAAACTGGTAAGTCTAAACATTTTAACTTTGTTCAATTTATTGTTTATTAGTTAATTTTTTACCCGTTTTATTAATAATATTTTATTACTTTCTTGCTGGCCGCATTGACGTAGTTGGTAACGTGCTCGCCTCTCATTATGCGGTCTCGGATTCAAACCCCATTCATGCAAAAAAAAAAATGTATTTAAAACGGAAACTTCTACACCGTAAAATGTTTTATTAATCAAGTACTTTTTTAGCTTCTTCTTAGACAAAAACAGATTTCTTACTCTTTCGTAAAAAAAATATTTATGTCTAGATTATAGACTACTTACGAGTCGATCTTCAGCTCGTCATTTAAATACGTTTAAATCCAATGGATCTACAAAAACAAATAACTAATGAAATTTCAATTTTTAAAAACGCCCAAGAAATTTATAGGTTAGCATGTTAGGTTTCAAAGCGGAAGTGGTCGGCTTCTACTCCCGATTAGAGCCTGGAAATTATTACAAGTTAACACCCACTAAATGAGCTAACTAAATACTCACTCTAAATGAACTAACTAAATACTTTTAATTTTTATCAAATTTTTTTTTTTTTTTTTTTTTTTTTTTTTTTTTTTTTCTCTTTAATTCTTTATTTACAACTGTAAAATGTTACAACAAGCAAATGTGATGATTATCGTGATTATGTAAATGACATGATAGGCATGAGAGGGGTAGGGCCCCCATTGGTGCCTCCCCAAGAATGAAATGTGTATATCAAATTAGCATGTCTCTACTCCAGCGTCTTTTAAGGCGTCTAGGAGGATTGTCAGGTAAATGGACGGAGGAAAGTGAACGCACCAGGGGGTTCTCGTGATCGTGTGACTTGTCGTGAAAGCGTTTGTATAGGTATTCAATGGAATTTTGTACAAGTGGTGTTTTCAAATCTGTATGTAAGGTTTTGTTGCTAACGTAAAGAGGTGCTTTTGCTATAAGGCGTAATGTTTTTGACTGGAATGCTTGAATTCGTTGCAAGTTAGAGGGTTTGGTTGAACCGTAGATTTGGGATCCGTAGGTCCAAATAGGTTTCAAAAGAGAACAATATATGCGTAATTTTTGTGCCATTGGTAATTTTGATCGTTTGTGAAGTAGGGAATGTAGAAGTTTAAGTCGAGAATTCAGTAATAAACGTTTCCGTTTGATATGTGTGCTCCAAGTTAGTCGTTTATCAAAAGTCAGACCGAGATATTTGACCGTATCTGTTTTTGTGAGAGGTTCATTGTCTATGTATACTGGTGGGCAATCACCATGACGGAGTGTGAAAGTTACGTGAAGGGATTTTGTCGTATTAAGTTTTATTTTCCATGTTTTACACCATTCGTGTATAAGATTGAGATGATGTTGGAGTGTTAGTGAAGCGTGTATAGAGTTTTGGTCTCGGGCTAATATCGCTGTGTCGTCAGCGTACGTAGCAGTGAGGGTCTGGGGTAGGGTCGGTAGGTCTGAAGTGTATACAGAATAGAGAAGTGGGGCTAAAATTGAGCCCTGAGGCACGCCGGCTAAGACAATAAAGAAATTTGAGTAAGATGATCCTAAACGAATTCTAAAGAATCTGTCAGATAGGAAGGAATTTATGATAAGGTAGTAGGTAAATGGTAGTATTTCTTTTAGTTTGTGTAAGAGACCTGTATGCCAAACTCTGTCAAAAGCTTGAGCGACATCTAGGAAACCTGCGGACACATACATCTTTTGTTCCATAGACGAAGCTATGTAATCAGTCACCCTGTGCAGTTGTTGTGTAGTGGAGTGTTGAGTGCGGAATCCGAATTGATGTGGAGGTAGTATATCATGAACCAGCGGAAGAATGCGCTTGTAAAGGAGTTTTTCGAAAATTTTTGAAGGTACTGAGAGGAGGCTTATTGGTCGGTAGGAGGAAGGTAAGTGAAAAGGTTTGTTCGGTTTTTGTATCATTACTATTTCTGCATACTTCCACTGAGTGGGGAAATGTGTCGTGCGCAATATACTATTGAAGATTATAGTAAGGAGAACGAGCGCTTTCCGCGGTAAGTGTTTAAGTATGTCAGCTGTTATTAAATCATATCCCGGTGACTTCTTACGTGGTAATCTCGAAATTTCAGATTTTACTTCGGAGGGGTGAAAGTATTTCGGCGGGAGGGATAATTGAAGCGGTTCATCTAGTGACTGAGTAACGCGTTGGTGATGTACAGATTGGATGTCGTTATGGGGAGTGAATGTTTCAGAAAGATGTCTACCAAAGCATTCAGCTTTGTCGTCATCAGTTATTAGCCAGGGTCCGTCACCCACCCTAAGGGGCATCGATGTCGTGTGATGCCGTAGTAGGCGTTTTGTGCTGCGCCAGAGACTACCATCCTTCTCGTTCAGAGTTCCAGTATAATTTTCGTATAAGCGGGTGTTGTGTGTTTGAATTCGCTGTTTCAGCTCGTTTGTCAGCCGGTTTAAGCGACGTTTATCAGATGGTAGGCGAGTTCTCTGCCAAGTGTTACGGGCGCGGCGTTTTTCACGAATAAGTTCTCTGATATGAGTGGGATAGTGTGGGGCGTCTGGGACATTTGGACGGTATGGCAGTGATGCCTTCCATGCACACTGTTGAACAGAGGTAGTAAATAAATCAACCGCATCATCTACCTCCGTGTCCGTTTTAATTGATAATGGGATATCTAAGGCGTGTTCTAAATTGAACTGGAAGAGATCCCAATCCATAGGCCCGGGAGTAAGACTCGGTCTGTGTTCTGTAGAGACTGGTTGGTCTGAAACCGTTAAAAGTATGGGGGAATGATCTGATGAGAGGTAATTTACTGTGGTTATTTCAATAGGAAGGTGTGATAGATTCTTACAAACAAAAAAGTCAAGGAGGTCTGGTAATTTGGTACGCGCGGAGGGCCAGTATGTTGGACTATCTGGAGAAATATAATGTAGATGATTTTCTGTTATAGCTTTTAGTAAATTTCTGCCCCTGGGAGAACATACACGGGATCCCCACTGTATGTGCTTACCGTTCCAGTCTCCTCCAATAAGAAACCGATTACCTAGACTATTAAAGAAATCTCTAAACATTTGGGAATTTATGATGTGTCTAGGAGGACAATACACTGATCCTATGGTAAAACTTATGCTCTTGCATTGCAAATTTATCAGGGTCGCTTGGACATGAGGAGTGGAAAAAGGTGTTAAAACATTGTGTGTGATTGAGGATTTGACTAGTATGGCCGTACCCCCATGGCTTGTACCATCGGGATGATCGATCCGATAGATCCTATAGTCGCGAATATAAAATCGAGACCTAGCTGTAAGATGTGTCTCTGAGATTAGGGCTACGTCAATACGGTGAGAATGTAAATATATGTCTAACTCAGTTTTGCGTTTCGTCAGACCGTTTGCATTCCAAAGGAGAACTGTCAGTGAATTTGCAGTGAGTAAATTAATGGCCATAACTGTTACTTAAAGACTGTGTAATGTGGGATATGTGTGTAGCGAGCGAGAAAAGAGGCTGGAGGAGTTGATTTAGTTGAACCAATAAATTTAAAATCTGATCAACATTAGGTATCTGGGGAGAAGATTGAGGCCCTACCTGTGAATTATGAGGGTGAAGATGACGATGATTGTGTGTCCATGCATGATGTTTGTTTCTCTCCTGTGAGGTGGGTGGTTGTGGTGTTGAAGTCACTGAAACCGGCGATTCAGACGGTGGTAACTGATGAGTTGAATGTTGGCGTGATGATGGAGTTAGGGTAGGTGTTTTTGTTGGTTGTTGCGGCAGAGGTGGAAAATCTTCCGGTTTCGGTGTGGCTGGTTGGTTGGAAGTATGTTTCGGTTGTGGTTGTGTGAAACGGTTTCGACTAGCTCGCAGGTGTTTATGAACTTCGCAGCCTCTGTAATTTGCTGGGTGATCTTTTCCACAGTTTGCGCAGGTGGCCGGTGACTGTCTCGTTTTACAACAACTGCCAGATTCGTGGCCGCCACCACACCTAACACAGCGGTGAGGGTGACGGCAGTAAGATTTTGTGTGTCCAAAATTTTGACAGCGCGTACACTGTACAATTTCCCTCCGTTTATGTGGTTCCTCAACTGTAATCCTGGTATATAATAAAGTTTTTATGTCGTATATTTTGCCATTGTACGTCTCCGGCTCTATATCGACGAAAAACATCGGCAAAGGTGTACGATCTCGGTTCGAAATTGCAAACACCGCATTTCGAACTACGTAACCCTTATCTTTGAGAGCCTTCGCTATCAGCTCTTTTGGCGTGGTATGATGTAGTCCTTTAATGACAATACGTTGTGCTCGTTGTTCCTGTAATTGGTATGTGTGAAACCGGGCGTTTCGGTCTTCCAAGTGATGGATGAATTGTCTGTATGTCGACGGCGAGGTTGGGTAGATGGTAACACCTTTGATACTTGACCGGAGTGAGAATGATTGCGGACCGCCTACTTCTTCCAACGATTTTACTAGTTGGGCGTAGTCTTGAACGTCCGTTAGGAAGATTGGTGGCGGTTTCTTGTCACGTTCAATGGATGGGTTTGCAGGTGTGTCAGGATCAGTCAGGACAGAAAATCGATTTTCTGTCGTCACGGATGGCTCTTCCAATGAAACCGAATCTGGCCGAGGTAGCTTCCTAGGGTCACTCCTAGAAACACCACGGGCTGGCCGTTTCCTAGCAGGAACTGAATCCCATTCTTGTAATAGGGTATGATGGCTGCCATTAGTGGAGTCTTGGTTAGGTTCAGTGTCCATAGTAAATATACTAAATACAGAGTCCAAATATATTTACCTAAGAAATAAATAAACAACCCGCACAAGCACAGTTCTAAATTAAATAATTAGCACACATGAAAAAGCTCTTGCATTATAAAAATTATAAAATAAGACGAGCACAATGCTAAACACGGTTTGTTTACGTTTTGATCCAGCTGATCCATTATTTTTTTATCCATTATTTTTTTATCAAATAAAACTAATTTTCCAGGGTTTGGAAAATTATTAAAACTTTAAGCACACTGGTCCTCAACCCAAAATTGTCGCTAATAACCAAGATATTGATGTGACTTAAAACGAACAACTGAAAACAAACTTTGATTTTGAAATTTTTCTTCGCATTTTTATGTTTCATAAATGTGTTCCTCTCATGTTTGACAATTTGACAATAAAAGATAAAGAGTAGAGAGGATATATCGAACGTGATTTAAAAAATATTTTCATAAATAATCCCTCTCTAAAAAGACAAAAAAGAATATTAAACAACATTGTTGCTTTTTGAATCCATGATACGTTTTTAATATCGATCTTACAAAATGACGTGGTCTAATAAAAAGAGAGAACTAATTTTTTTATCAGGTTTTTTACTGAAATCAGTCTATTTTTTGTGTTGTCTTCTTTTGAAGTTCAAACGTTTATCATTATCACCATAAATTTATATATTTTTCAAAGTTTGTTATTGATGATTTATTAGGATTATTTTTATAGTTTTTTATAAGTAAACTATGAATGATCTAACCAATATTATTATCACATCGAGACACCTCTCGAGAAAAGCACCTCTGGGAGAACAACTTTTGTAGTGGCAGATTTTGGCATGCATTGAAAGACATTTTTTTGTGTTTGCCAGGTGCTTTTTTAATTTTTGCAGTTCTGATCCGCCAAGTGGAGTTTTCTGTTAGATTGCAGTAGATGATGTGTCCTAGATATTTGAATTGTTGAAAAAATTTTATTTCTTTACCATTACTTCTCACTTTATTTATGCATAGTGGGTTGATAGCCATGATTTTAGTTCTTTCATAGAAAATTTTAAATCCAATTTTTTGGCTACATATTCAAGCTACTATAAATTTGGGCTATATTAAGTTATTATTTTTTTATCGTTTATTTTGAATCTTCAACTGCACTATATAGAACAACCAAAAATGAGAAAACATTGACATTAAATTACAAATAACAAGAACAGACATGATATAAAATTCAACATTCAAAGAATGTTAAATTTGGAATAACAATGAACGTAAAATATACAAAAGTATGAAAATAAAACTAAAAAGTTGATATTGTCACAAAAAAGTTATTACCAATAGTAATAAAACATATATTTAAAACAAAACAATTACATCTAATATTTTACATTATATTATCTTTTTCGACATAAACGTGCAGAAATAATTAAAGAAGATCTCTGCTCCATCTTCTAATGAAGCCTGGCGGATTTTCCATATCACTAATATGTGGATTATTATGGATTGGTAGTTTTGAGTAGAATTTAATATTTAATTTAATTTAATAACTATTTTTGATCATGTCGCAAATGAATTGTGTTTTTAAATCGGTGTGTAGTGTGTATTATAATAAATAAATAAATAGTTATAATAAATAAAAATGAAAAATTAACTACTTTGGATATATTTTGAAAACCTTTGAGATATTTATCTGTAGGCCCTACAGATAATTTTTCTCGTATTTTCTCTCTCTGAAGATGGTCTTTTAGAGACTGAAACGCGTTAGAGTTAATTTTATAAAAATATTTGGTGAAAGGGCTGTGTTTTGTTTTGATCGAGCTACATAATTTTTGAGTTGTTTTTTCTGAAAATTATATTTAATTTCTAGTGTTTTTTTGGACTAAAACTAACTGTATACACTCCTAAGAGTAGTATATCATTGTATGTGAACGGTTACTGGAAGGAGTTTGTAACATGCGATTCGGTAGACATCTGTTCACAAATAATGGTTAGGGTTTCTGCGGTCGAACATACGACCATACTCGTTGCACGGTGTACACACGTTACGTAGCCAGTTATCCTGGCGTGTAACAACCTACTCCCAAATACTCTCTCTCATCCAGCATACTCCCTCGAAAACTCCTCATTCCATTATATGTATTTAACCAACGCCCATGAAGCATACCACTATCCTGTGTATTTTAGCGGTACTTGTGTTTTAGAGGTCCTTTGATTGTGTGTGTGTGTGTTTATGCATGTGTAGAACACATTTATGTTTGTGTACCCACCGTATTTGTTTGTTCATCTATTAAGGTACTTTAACCGTAATGTAATAAACAAAATATAACAATGGTCAATTAATAACTCCGTTATTAATTATTAGCAATAAATATGTTTAAAGTACTTAATTATCAGACAAAAGACTAAAATAACATTATTGGGCATTGTTGGACCCGAACATAAACAAATAAATTGCTTATCAAGCCTCAGTTATTCTGTAATATTCACCTTAATTATAAAAAATGTTTGTATTAACTCACAAAACTTTAGTGTAAAAGTTTTACACATTATATAAGATATATCTACAACTAGTCTGATGACTATAAGCAAATTATATACAATTTAAAGAATTAGTATCATACCAAAAATTATCTCATGAAGGCACTGGCCAAACTCTTGTTCTTTAGATTAAATTGATCTATGGTTTCATTTCTGTTTTGCTTGAAGAATAATCTGATTTCCTATTAGGTTAATATTATAAAATAATTATAATATGATAGTATAATTATAATGATATTTTCTTTGATTTCATATCAACGTAAATACATCCTAAGAATTTTGATTAGGCCTAATCCGCTACTTCTGAAACATATTTTCTTTTAAACGCCTCAATTCTTCACTATTATCTAGCAGATTAATAACCAGTCATTTAATAAATACTTCTGATAATCATAATACTAATTTCTCGTTTTATTTCTAAAATTTATGTTAAAATTTTGAAAATTATTACTAGTTTTAACTTTAAAATAACTACAATGGAACGAAAGTAAAAATTAACATTTTATATGTAGTACTTACTTTACCAAATCGCGGTCAAAACTTTTATAATAATAGAATCATCAGTAAAACTTATTGTGCATACAAACTCCTTCGTCAAAATGTCATAAAAATAAAAAAATAATTGAAAAAATGCTGAGTGTTAGTACTAATGGCGGTGTGAATTTTGTGTAGGCGTTTGTTTGCCTGTAACCGCTAATAAAATATGAAAAAAAAAATAAAAAAAAATTTACAAAAAAATAAATTAAAAAAAATTTTTTTTTAAGAAACGCTATTATTTAACAATTAATCAAAAGAAAAATGAACTAAAAAGAAAAAAAGAAAAAAATTTACAAAAAAAACAATCACAGACATTACAGTTAAAATAAAAGCGTGGCGTATTAATATAAATATAATATTTATTGTAAAATATTCGTTGTAATATTATATATATTAATGCGCCACGCTTTTATTTTAACTGTAATGTCTGTGATTGTTTTTTTTTTTTTGTAAATTTTTTCTTTTTTTCTTTTTAGTTCATTTTTCTTTTGATTAATTGTTAAATAATAGCGTTTCTTAAAAAAAAAAATTTACTATTTGTTTTTGTAAATTTTTTTTAAACTTTTTTTTTGTAAATTTTTTTTATTTTTTTATTTTTAGTTAATTTTTTTAAGTAATTGTTAAATAAAAGCGTTTTTTTTTAATTTTTTAAAAAATTTTTTTAAAATTTAAAAAATTTTTTTTACGAACACCTCCACAGCGTATTGTCATCGAAGATAAGTGTGCAAAGTTTGATTCATATTGATACGGTAGAAGTATTAAAATTTTAAGTTGCAAGATTTGATGCTTCCAAGAGTAAGTTAAATAAAAGCGTTTAAAAAAAACATTTTTTCGTACTTATTCATTTTTTCAGTGATAGAAACTAACTCTACGGTTTTGCTCAATATTAATAAAACAATGTACTATCGCTTCAATTTTATTTGAAACTATGTTAAATAATAAACCTTTTATTACTGGGTTAGTTATAATAAGCAGATAAATTTAATATTACCGTATATCCTCGATTCTAAGACGCTCTCGAATATAAGACGCAGCTTATTTTGGCAGTACAGATTTTGAAAAAAAATAACTAAAATCTTATTTCTAATAAAAAGGGTAATTTTTTTGCCTGAAATGGGCGATGAAATAGAATGAAATGTAATACGATATTGACAGAAATAATAGCTTTCTTGAATTTACTTTTTTGATTGAGTATCAAATAAGGAGGAAGTTGGTTTCCATCAGCTGTTATGCATAACATAACTGTTATTCTGAGTTTCTCGTACCCATTAGTTTCCTATTGTACCTTTCAAATCGACCATGTAGTTTCTAGGCATATTGAATAGACTGGAGTTTCGTCTGCATTTCCTATCTGTTCAAGAGTGTAGATATTGTCAGTTCGTAAGTTAGTAATATGGTGCTGGGAATTCACAAGCTGCGTTTTAAAATCAAATATTGCGTTTGTGAGCGAGTCACTTCTAAGAATTCTGATAATTATTTATGAAGTTTTACTTTATTTTAATTTTAAAAGATAATTTATTTTATCTTTTAATGCGTAGTAGATATCTCATACGAAGTTTGGAGTGCTAATATACCGGTTCAAAGATAATAAGTGTACGTGACTGCAGACACTCTCGGATGTAAGACGCACCTCGCTTTTTGACGTATCAAATTTTAAAAAAAGGTGCGTTTTAGTATCGAGGAAATGCGGTAATTATATTATCACAAGCGGAATGAATGAGCTAGGGCTAATTAAAAAAGTAATAAAACAAATTGTAATACAACAATTAATCTTTTTTTTGTTTTACGTCTTTCTGTTCTGCAACCGCTGCTAATGCAGACGATGGAAAATGATGGTATATGAAAATGAGTGATGTAAAAATGCCAGACCTGACCGGAGGTCAGGTCTGGCATTTTTACCCGGGACTCCGGCATAGAAGCCAGTTGCGCTAATAAGCCGGGGTCCCTGGTTCGATTTCCAGTCAGGTCTGGCAATTAATCATGAGTAAAAGATTATTAATGTATAGTTCGTTCAGTTAGTAATAAATGGAATCTAATAAAATTTTAAATTTTTTTTAATACTGTAGTAGAAATTACAAAGCCATTAATTTTTATGTAATTAACTTTAAAATAAAATTTGAAAATTTTAGCTACTAATACATTGCGCTATTAATGTATATTATTATTATGATTAATATTGTTTATAACTATTTTTTTAATGGATTATGCAGTGAGATAATTAGATAAACCGTCCAGTATACAGCAATGACATTGCACAAACATAAAAAAGTATAAATTGATAAAATATCTTTGTTTTATCTTTAATAAACGAATAGACGTTTAACAAGAAGAAATCTACAGTTGTTCTTCAAAAAAACGTTGATCAAATAAGATTTAGATGTTGGGTTTCGTGTACCAAAAGTATACAATTCAGCACTATCTACTTCAGGATCAAGATAAAAATAGGATTGGATGTAGTGCTATTGACCAATACTATATTACTTAAAAATAACAATTTTATATTTACGCATAAATTAAAACACACGCTTATTAAAAATGAAGATTCATAATATGAGTGATAAGCTTCCTCTTGCCATTCTTGTCATACTTTCATGACAACAACCCTAATATTTTATTTTTTTGGATGCAATAGGAACAAACAAAAATAATAAAAAGTAACTTATTAAAGCATAATTTTTGAATGCACGTACATAACTGTTCGATGGGTCGGTAAAAATTAAATCATTTTACAGCAGCATTCTATAATGTGTGAAAGCATCCAGTACACCGACGTGAATTGTTATTTCAACTTCCTCCTCGTTCACCAGAACACTATTCTGGTTCTGTCTTGCTTTAGTAAATGTCAGTCTTTCTCTGAGTTTTTCACAGTTCAACAATCATTGATAATAGTATTTTTAGGATTTCACAATTTCTCTATTGTTGAAAACTACTATTTCCCGTCAGGGGTTTCAAAACTAATATGGTGAGTACTTTTTAATTTTCCTGTCAAATCCTTGGTAAAAATCGCTCATATTTTTCCTTTTAAAGTCAGTTGCAGTCTGATTTTTCAAGGAAGAACTTTATTTTTGTCTTTCAGATTGTGTTGTGTGTTAATTTCCTGTGATGTTTCCGTCATGTTGAATAAAAAACAAGTAGATTAATATAAGATAGACAAATTCATTTACGACAGATAAAATGTTTTGTTCATTTAAGTACAAAAATATCCAATAACTTAATATTCATTCATACATTTTAAAGACAGATTTATTTATGAATGAAATTCGGAAAATGATTTCATCTTCAAACCGGATTTCAAACTGGAGTTTTTTCTGATAACAATCAGTAGAATAATTTTTATTGAAAAAACATCTAACATTATTCATTAAAACATTTTCAACTGAATATAAATTTTGGTAGGAGAAATAAAATTATATTTATACGAAAATGTATTAACTTCTTGTACAACAAGTAACTTTATAAAAAAATTTGGAGTAGCCAATCCATTCTTGTTTATCTTCCAACATTATGATCCATAAAACACTTTAACCACAGTACTGAAAACGACAGTTTCTTTACCGACATCTATTGTTCACCCATGTAAATATTTACCGACACAATTTTCTTTTAAAAAAGGAACTTTCTATTCTGCAACGTAGACATTGTTGTATTAACTTTGGGTAGCCTCTTTATTACAAAAGTTTATATATAGTGTACCATAATAATATAATAAATAATACAGTTTAAAGTAATAACATTTTCTTTAACTAGTGTACAAATGTTTATCACCGAAAAATTTTATAATTTTTAGAACCCGGATATTATTATATAAATTTTAATGAAACTGAATCATTCCCTTACAATCCAAAATACCAGTTTATGTAAAGAAGGTGACAGAAAAAATCTAGTTCAGTGATTTCAGTAAAACTTGAGTTTTGTCAATTCGATGGTATTATCTTACAGGATGGTTTGATCCCCAGTTCCCTCGAAATAAATATATTTCTGTCAAAACGATTCAAAATGAATCCTTCCTCGAACATTGATATCTCAAATATCACGTTTTAACCTTCGCACGCTAAATTAGATTGTCACAGGCAATTTTATTATTATTGCTGACTTTTGTGTTTGTCTTGCCCTAAATGAAACAGAGAGGAAAGTATTGTTTTCATGTCGATTTTTCAAAGAAAATACACATTTTCAAGTCCTCGGGTAACCGAAAACTATATTTTTACCGATTGGTCTCTGTGTGTGGGTGTGTTGAACGAAATAATATCTCAAAGAATATCAGTACAAAGTTTAAACTCGGAACTTAGGTTAGGTATTATAAGCGAACCCGATGTAAACATTTTCATCAATGTTGGTCAATGGGATGTAATATTTTATTCATGCAATTCTTCACCTTTTTGGAATTTTATCAAAAACGGTTCCTATGATTTTCGTTAAAACCGCGTTTGAATTTACTTGATTTTTGTGCTTTACAAGATAAGGTAAGCAAGATAACGGCTGAAATTCGAGACGGTTGGCTGCGCTCATGCTGTAATATATGTTTTTTTTTAAACTTTGGTCTAAATATGCTTTTAAGGGCAAAAATGTGTATAATAAAGGTTGTAGAGAATTAAAGAATCTACAACTTTTATTTCAAGTTGGATATTTTTACTCTGCAGTGTTTACTTTCATCAGTTAATGGTTTCCCGAATTTCGCTCACTAAAATCGGTAAAATTGAGTTCCTTACGATTGTGGCCTCGCATGCATTTTACGACAAAAGTATATACAATAAAGTTATAGGAAATTCTATAGGACGTAGTTTAGCACCAATCAGTGATTGCCCGTATTTTTTCCTGTTGTATAGGCTACAAGAAAATTTTCTGTAGCAGAGGAATCATATATTTATTTGACAAGCATTTGACCATATAGGATTTAAAACAAACTTTCAGACAAAAAGTCTTTTTTGATTGTAGGTAAGATAGTTTTACAATAATATTTACATAAAATGTGTTCTGTTAGTTGGACCATATTTTTTTCGCTTTATTTATTTTTATTTACAAATGTGTGATTTTGCACGACCAGCAAATATGCGTATAATATATATTTGTAAAAATGACATTACACGTTAAAGGAGGACACCAGTCATTAGTAGGACTACCGCAGTTAATTACTACAGTTAGTCTTTTCACAAGTTAATGGTTGTATTAAATGAAGTTAACCCAAATCTCTGCTCCACCTCCTGCGGAGCCGACGATATGAATTGCCTGGCAAATAAGGAGAACTTAGTACACGAATCAATATGTTGATACATTTTGTGTACGGTGTCATTAATAAACGGGATTTTTAGGACCGAGTTAAGTGTGTGATTCGTCCATAATAAGTGTGTGATCATATTAAAAATATATTTTCAAAATCATTTTATAATCAATTTACTATAGTGACTCACTAAAATTGGTCAAAATATTAAAAGAAACGTAGATTTTTGTAAAATTCAGTAATGTATCATTTATAGTTATATAGTTAAATCGGTCATTTCAGAAAGCCCATGAGTCAAAAAACTAACTTTTAGAAAAATTAAAAATCTGGTAATTTACTAGGTTTAATAAAAAATGAATATTAAAAAATAATGTTTAGGGGATGTCCCCTTTAATATAAAATTTATACTTTTTTAAAATAGATAAGCCACTCATTTAAAAAAAAAATGTTAAAAATTTTGACTTTAGGAGTTTTTGAATATGGTAATTGGTTAACTTAAGTTGTTTTCTGTCTTTTCCGAGTTGCTGCAGACAAGATGAAGATTGCCATGATGATCGCCAACATTCGTAACGGATAGGCACATCAAGAAGAAGAGGAGATTCATTTATTTATTTCAATAGTTTACATTAGTGACTTAAATACCTTTTTGCAAAAATAAAAATTGAAATTCATAACTTTCAGAATGAAAATGTTGGTTTTCAGGACCATTTACGTTCTTCGTCGCCGTCACAAACAGTAGTTATCTTTCTTAAAATGATTTTTGCATAGAAAATTTGTAAAGCCTCTTACTGAAAAGAAGAGCTATTAAGCTTAAAAAGTCATCCATTTTTATTTTTTAATTAGAAGTAAGCACTTTATATCACTTAGTATACGCCTTTTCTTAATGTTATGTTACTACTTAAGGTAAGCCAGACTTATGTGATTTTGTAGGGATGGTGGGTTTACATTCAGTGTGTTCTAAATTGCACTAAAAAAAATGTAAAATTTTGACTAATGGGCTTTCTGAAATGACTGATTCAACTTCAAATTATTTAATTATAAGCAACTGCTGCAACAATGCAAATTATCATAACAATATATATCTTTCAATATAGCTCTAAGCTGAAATGTTTAGAAGATCAAAATAAGTTTATATAACAGATATGAAATAATGAAATTTTAAAGAAGGTTTTAGATTTTTCTGTATTTTATTTTCATAAACCAGACTTAACAAGGATTGGATTCAATTTTTATAAAAAATATAATGTAATACGTTTTGTAGTTTCACTAAACTTGAGTGTCGGGGGTAAACAATATTAATGTTGTTTAGAACATTTTACTTCAAGTGAACGAACGGAAATAGTATAATTTACATATCTTCTAAATACCTCTCACCGAACATGTGCATAAATATAGCGTTTCCTGTTAGTTTTTCTAATTTTCAATTTTTAGGAAGCACTTAAATTGCATTAAATATTTCATAGCAAACTGAATATTTTTATTCTTTTAGGGCAAGAATTCTTTAACGTAATTTAGTTTACTTTGTTATTTATACAAGTTGAATCTCAATGTATGTTATAATTGACTATTGGTACCATCTGTATAGATTTTCTCAGAATTTTATATTTAATAGTTTAACTAATATCTAACACTTGAATGGCGTCAATAAAATAAACGTTTAAAAATGAAATACCTTCAACAAAATTATGTCAACGAAACTTTATATTTAATTTAATGTATGCTTATTATAAGAAGTAGCTAAAATATTCTGATATTAATTAAAATGGAATTTGTAAATAGCATTATTTCAGCACAAATTTCCGTAACATTTTCATCATAATTTTAGAGAGAGACAAGGAATTGGGTGTGATTGCGTGTGCAGTATATTATGTAAATGTGTGAGTAGATGTGTGGAAGAAAGGAGTATGAGAAATTTGTAGCCAAGTCATTTCAATTTCGCGTCTGTAGTTATGCAAGAGATTATACAAAGCATAGTCATTTTACTTAAAACACAAGTTTCAATTTTGTTCGTATTATTTAATATTGTATTCCTTAATATGAAACGAAATGTCTTTTTGGATTAAAATTAGGCGTAGTGCTTTCCCTTGAGTTATCAAAGGTTTCATTACGTCGCTTTCCTGGTTTCATCTTGGCTTCAAGAACTTGTTATTGCATTTCTTACTTCGCTCTTATTTAAAATGTTTCAAATTTACGCCTTCATAAACTTAAAAGTAACAACTTATCTTAGGTTTTTCTTATTTTTCCTTACGGCTGTTCAGTCAGAATTTAACTTTTATTTGTTTTACCTAAATTTATATCAAACAAAAAATCAGTTTCACACAATTGTTGAGGTTTTTATTAGTTTCAACACTTTGGAATTTCATATACAATATTGATAAACCCCTTGCTCACTGTGTTTCACAGCTTTTAATTAAGTTTAAAAGTTTTTTATAAACAATGTATGTAAAAATCTACTTCTTAAAAAAATTATACGATATCTTTAATTTTTGAACGGTTTACATAACTTTCCATGCAGAAATCGAATGATAAATTATTTTTTTATATTTGTCCGTAAACAATATTTTAAAAATTAAAAAAAAAGAGTTGATGATGGTTTCATTCTTTACGCGCATTATGGAAGTGTGTTCACATATAAGTCAGTACTGTTTCTTTCATGATTATTGTTTATCTGTTGAGGCCTAGTTTAATACAATAGATGTTGTATAAAAACTAACTTTTCTAAAGACTTTACATCCAAAAAAAGAACTAAAAGATGACCTTATTTTATCACTACAATTTTTTTCAAATTTAATCATTAGGCCTACTTTAATTCCATAGTCAGTTCTCTTAGTCAGGAAGTTCTAAGTTTTCCAACATAGAAATATTTTTGAAATCGGTTGTGTGGTTTCTGAGATTACCTCATACATAAAAGACATATAAACAAACGTTACCTTTTTATAATAATAGTACAGAATAGGTCTTTGTTTAACAAATACTTAAGCGGATGATACTACTATTATGACCAACATTGGTTTACAAAACTCGATTACGTTAACATTACAACATTATTTAAATTTATTACGTACGTAAACTATGGAAAATTAAATTTATTGAACGAAATACACCTTATTACCTTTACACTGTGTCGAAAACTTGTCCACCTGTATATATTCCGACAAGAATCCAACACCTGAGATAGATGCAGTTAATAATTTAGCTCTTGCACTAGACAAAATACTGACATGGAACCATTACACCCAACGATAGAGAATTTTGCTGAATTACAGATGAAAGACTCAATACTCTCTATTTCACTGTAAATCACAGTTACGTATTAAAAAAAAACTAAATCTTATTGGTACGATATGGATGTATTGTGCTTTGATCTATTGTTTCGAGAAAAAAATCAAACGTAAACAGGAAAAAACTTTTTAAATAAATCTTTACGTTTAATCGTTTTTGTTATCCCTATTAGGCCCCTACCTACGAAACTCTATCATACATCGAGACCACAAAATAGACCAAGTATACATGACCATTAACAAATTATACAAAATTGTTTCGATTCAAAATTAATAAGTCACACGAATCCATAGATACACACATTGTCACACCTACACGAACCACAAAATCCACAAAACGGATTAAAAAGCTGCTAGAATAGGGATCTTTTATAAAACAGCGATGAGGGTTCGCCACTGGGTGATTTCCTCAATTAAGACGGAAACTGGTACATTATAAATACTGCTGGTTTTATGAATGTACAGTTGTAGTCGTTAATAAATAAAGACAACAAAAATTAGATCTATATTGTAGTTCCGGTAACAGTAAATCTTCGATTGTACGTGGGAGGTTCATCTGCGGTGGGAAGTTTTGTCCTTTTTTTGCACAAATTAAAACATGTGAAATTTGGAGAAGTAACAAGTATTTAGTCGATTTTTCTACAAATTTCTTTAATGCATTAGACTTTGTATTTATAAAAGTAGATACTGTTAAACAATAATAGAGACAAGATAACATATTAATTTAAACATTATTGATTGAAAGGTACTAATTACAATGAGTTTTAATGAAGTAAAAGCTGTAATGATTCTGACAAGACCAAACGACGGACGCTTGAGTACCTTAACTAGTTAGTTAGTTAGTAAGTTAGTTATAAATTAAATCAATGAGGTCAGTTAGTTATAGTTAATAGGGTAGTTAGTTTCAGACGAGTGTTGGATATAAATTGACATAATATTAAGTAAAGACGGATGGTGGTTATAACGATAGGGTTCGTATTCTCCATGATTACATGGTTAAGTAGTTATATCAAGCGATATTGGTCTATTCAACCTCTACAGAAGTCCATATTTGGTAGCAATAATAATGCAGTTTACACGCTAAATCACCGACAAGAGTTGCTCAGTTCAAGATTGGTGTGTGTTAATTGGAGCGACCATTTGCCTTCCCCCTTCCCATTTGTGTCCTAGACTATATTTTAGTCTCCTTGTTAACAAATAGTACTCGTGGTGTAACTACCTAATTAAATATCTCAAATATTACATTTCATTTTGTATTATTTTAGTTATGAATGAGTGGTTCTAGAAATTCTCACTCATTTCGTTTTAATTGTCACAAGTTATTTAAATTAATTTGTGCAAATTAGAAATCAATTCAAACCGACTGGTATTGATTACTCTGTGAATTTCTTTTTGAAATCAACAATTTCATCGTACATTTAGAGCATTGGTAATTTTTTTTAACCTTTATTCAAGAAATTCATAATCTCTTAGATACAATCAATGAATATGATAAAACAAAGTATTAAAAAGTAACATGATATAAAAAACGTGAGAGGAGAAACAATCCAGTGGCAGAACTCCGATGTGAATAGATAAGTGCAGCATTTAGATCACTGTAATAGTTTAAAAAAATTAGTAATAAAATTTAAAATTATTTAACAAAATTTTATTTTATAACAACAGTGTCATTGATAAAATAAAAAAATATTTAATACACAATTTCTTTAAATCTTTTTTATTTTGGTTTTACGTTTGACTGTTCTGCAATTTCTGCTAATTCAGACGGTGGATAAAGATGATCATGAAAATGAGTGATGTAAAAATACCAGACCTGGCCGGGAATCGATTCCGGTCAGGTCTTGATTTATGATTCTTTAAATCATAAATTTCTAATACATTTCCTAAAATTCCATCAAAAACGACTGGCTACAACTGTTGTAAATTACTATCTATTAGGCTATAAGACTATAAGGCACTCTAAAGAGCGTGCGTATTCATCTTCCTTCAGTCTATGATATTTTTCAACCATTGTTGCTAAGGTCATCTGAGGTTGCTAAGGCTGGTTTGAACCTCTAGAGGCTTTACTAAGTAAAACGAGGAGTCAAGTTGTTTACACTTGCTTTTCTTACTGAGTGTAAAAGTATGCTTATCAGCATACTTGACCCTCTGAAAACGAGGGAAGGAAAGGAGGAGGAGGGTTAGGAGACTACTTTCCATCCTGCAAATGGTACCTTCACTTCATTCATTACAGGGTCTGGCTATATAATGATGAAATTAATAATTTTCTGAGGAGATAACTTTAACTAGGATCTTGTACACCTCTACCTCTTATGTTCTAAAAAGCTTCAGTCATATAATTGGCTGATCATGTGATAAGAAACAGAATTATTTTTTGTAGCCCTAGAACTAGAAGATCGAGTGCAAATAATTTAACAATCTATTTACCTGTTGTGAAGA
The DNA here is from genome assembly GCA_035578175.1 of Catonia carolina. Classification (NCBI taxonomy): domain Eukaryota; kingdom Metazoa; phylum Arthropoda; class Insecta; order Hemiptera; family Achilidae; genus Catonia; species Catonia carolina. The sequence continues at coordinate 22,768,459 of JAQMRL010000003.1, read as the reverse complement.
GTTTCAACCATTAGTAGTTCCTTTATCTAGGTCGCACCTAGCCTAATTTTTCACTCAAAAATAAGCCTGAAAAGCTTATATTTATCAAAATTTCTTAATAAATAAATAAACTTTATATGAAAAGTCAAAAGAATTTGGGATAGGGAATTGGAAAGTATATTACTGCACAGAACGCAAAAAGGAGACTGACCAGACATCCTTGGAGTGTCCAATAGAAACTTATTTTTTGTCTTTAATTTTATTACGGTACTATACATTAAGCTGCACAATTTCCGTATATGATAAAAATGGTTTTTAAATGGCTGTGGGTAGTTTCTCTTTAAGGAGAAGAGGGACCCAGTGGGGTACATTCTCCGTTTATAACTACGGGTATTGCCCGTTATTCAGACCAAGAGGTCTCTACTCCATTTTCGCTTGAGACGTCGCAAAGGTGGGAAGTTCCTTGTAGCTAGATCACGGGCTAGTTGGTTTGGATGGTCATCTAGTCGTTCGTGAAATTTACTATACAAGGTCGCGGTTAGCACTTTTACTGTCGGAATTTTGAAATTGTCGTGGAGGGTTTTATTGCTCACATAAAAAGGAGCGCCAGAAGCAAGTCTTAAGAATTTTGATTGAAAGACCTGGATCGACTTCAAATTACTCTCTGCCGCTACTACAAAGAGCTGGATACCATAAGTCCAGATTTGGAACGGAAAAATTTGGAACGGAGGTTCAATTTTCATCGAGGGTTAATTAAGCAGAAGATTAGCTTCTGGCGGCGGTTAAGTTCTAAACGTTTTGTACGCAGATGATGCTTTCAAGTTAGTCACCTTTCAAGCCATTAGTCAAGATATCGCACCACTCTGGCTTGGGGGATATGAACGTTATTCAGTATCACAAGTGGATAAGTTTGACGTCGTAAGGTGAACAAAACCTGTGTTGACTTAATTGGGTTCACTTTAATACGCCAACGAGTAAGCCAGTCCTGTATTAATAAAAGATGTCGCTGAACTAACCTGGAAGCCTAATCCGCGCTCTTTTCTCGTACAAGAATTACTGTGCCATCAGTATACGTCGCGGTTACCGATGTGCACAAAATATGCATATCCGATGCAAATACGCTACACAAAATGGGGATAGTATTGCCCCTTGGGGTACCAATAGAAACTGAGAACAGGACAACCAAACGTTAATATTAAAACTATTTAAATTAAATGAAAACTTACCTATTTATATAAAATTAATTCTTAATAGTAGAAAATGTCTACATTCACAATTTTTATTATTCATAATTTCTGTGATACTTTATAAAAATATATGCATACTAAGAGATGAATTCAATAATTTTTTTTATTATTTACCAGAAATCTCTTTGTACTATGTTTTACAAAGACATAATTTTCCATTTTCATAATATTTCATAACTCAATCAACCTGAAACAATTGCTGTAATAAAAAAAGATTAAAAGAAGAGAATGAGCTGCTTTTAACGATAAACGTTGTTGGTTTCCACTATAATAGCAAACGCATTTAATAAAATAAACTCCAAAAATTCCTAACAGACTGACGAGTTGGTAGATTCATTAAACAGTATGAAATTTTATACTGGTACCGAAGTGAATTAAATTAAAATGAAGCAAATTTAAAGAGGAAAAACAAGTAAAGGAAAATTAAACTAACATTATACAAACAAACCTGCAGCAGTTGTGTCTATTAAATTCATTTAGTTAACAAGATTACATTTCAAAATAACATGAGCGTTAATATAAAATTGAAAAATTTTTAACGTATTAAAATTTCAATGAAAGATTTAATAATATTTCAAATCCAATTTGAAAAGGTTTATATAATTCTCTAAATTAAATAAATGCAATTCATTTTAGAGTAATAAGACTGTAGCAATAGTTTTAATTCAATAGCAATCAATTCAAATATCTCTATGTGTGTACAATTTATCTATGAAATTTATTTATGGAAATAATTTTAGTGCAGATTAAACTGTGAGTAGTCTGACCGAGCGTAAAAAGGTTCTATAAATTATTTGAATGACTTATTCATTTCCAATTTCATCTGAGTTCAAATTTTAATAGTTACATCCCTTTTGAGTTAAAAAATGAAGAAATGAAGAATTGTTTACGTAATTAAAAAACCAAATCACATTATCGTCATGCGACCTGAAAGACATTTTTGTGACAGAAATTCACGCCAATCACCTAATTCCCTGTTCAGACCTTTACACATAAAACTTACCTACACCATAAGATTTGTTGTTGTTGTTGTTTAGGTCGTCAGCCGAAAGGCTAGTTTGAACCTGTAGAGGTTTTAATAAGTAAAACGAGGAGTAAGGTGGTTTACCATTGCCTTCCTCAATGAATAGAAAAGTACCCTTATCAGCCTGCCACACCCTTTGAAAAGCATATATTTTCCACTCTGCAATTGACACCTTCACTTCATTCAACACAGGGTCTGTCTGTATAATGATTTCATTATTTTCAGAGGAGATAACTCTGATTAGTGTTTTTTACATCTCTACCTCTTCTGTTCTTAAATGATTCAGTCATTTAATTAGCTGACCATATGATAAGAAACAGAACTATTTATTTTACCCCTGCAACGAATACATTGGGTGTAAATAATTTAACACTCCGCCTGTCTGTTATGGGCAATAAGATTTGTATTAACTATTAATTCCGAGGCTGTATAGAGAACTGCAAATCTTACCAATATTGAATGTTTTAAGGGGGTTCGGAGGGTGAATTTTTAGAAATTTTTGAATTTTTCTTTTATTGCTTTTTTCTGTCCCTTACATTTTACAATTAATTTAAGACCATTCCCATCACTTTCTGTAATATAGAAAAAACATTATTCAACTCTTAGCAAGCATGTCACATGTTTTATTCTTGAAACAGCCCGAGAACATGATTGCTTTACAAGATAGGAAGCACAATCTGCCAATAATATTCATATTTTCAGCCAAGTACTTATACACATTAGTTTAATTTCGATTAAGTTATTGTAGTTTGTGCAGTTGGCTAACAGGATTCACTAAACAGGTATTTTATGGAATAAATAAACTTTATCAGCGTTTCTCTAAAAACTCAGTTTTTGTATAAATAATCCGTTACCTCAGATGCTACTTAAGATAGAGCTCTGAAATTTTTACCGCATACTCTTGTAGTTTAGAAGCAGACGTTAACATCGGTTTTTTTGAGTTTGAAGACTTCGTTTTCATTTTACATTGTAAATATAAAATAATTATCGATTTTTTTTCTGTAAAACAGTTTTAAAAAAAATCATAAACCGGTAAACAACGGAAGATTGAATAAAATCTGTTGTGAACGTTTGCATTTAAACTATAAGAGTGTGTGGTAAACATTTCAGAGCTGTTTCCTAAGTAGTTTCTGAAATAAGGATATCAATATGAAAAATTTAACATGGAAAAAGTAGGGCCCTCTGTACCCCCTTAAGCCTCTTGATTAATTGCTATTAAAGAAATACCAGGTTTTCACATAAAAGTCGTTGCGAACATTCTGTTTGCTATATAACTGAAGAAAGTAGGTTAATAAGGATCAAAATGTTGAATGGAAGCAGTTGGTACAACCATGGAAAAGATTGAAGGATTTCTTAAGACAGGAACAAGCTTTTACCTAACTCTTGCTGGAATAAAATAAAGAAGGCGGAGCTAGAGGAGAAGAGGAATGAAAAAAAATAACACGTTCCTTCTGAACATATTTTATTGTTGTAATCCACCAGGAAGACCCCAAAGACAGAAATGTAACGGTCGTTAAGATTCGAATGGCTCTACAAGATTTACTTTATATCCTATATTTAAGCTTTTTGGTAGAAAAATAATTTAGACCTTGTCATGGAAGAACTCTTGATGTCGAATGGCAATGATAAAAAGAATAATTTTTATTTTTCATATATTCTAAATGCGAACGGCTATGCTGATATTTAGTCCAGCACGTGGGCAATGAATGATCAATGACGTGAATGATCACAATCATTGGCTGAAACAGGTGTTCACTTCTGCTGCTAACTCTCCCGATAAACACAGCTTAGAAAATAACGCATTATCGACAGAAGGTATGAAGTATGAAGTATTAAATATAATTAATGAATGTATTATCCCTTCGTCAAGAGACATTTTTATCGCGATTTAGTTCAATAGGACTACTACTATTAGACTTTTCCACTCAGTGAGGAAGGCAATGGTAAACCACCTCACTCCTCGTTTTACTTAGTAAAACCTCTACAGGTTCAAACCAGCCTTTCGGCTGATGACCTAAACAACAACAACTATTAGACTTGAGAATGAAGACAACTATTTAATAATTCAGAAAAACAACCTCTGCTCAAACAATACCCACAACTGTATTTACTAATTGGTACTATAAATCTGCTTTAAAAACTTTTGAAATGAATAAAAATAAAACGATTAAATTTGCAGCCAATTATTGAAAATAAAAGAGAATAAATACGGAAGTATGTATTGTAATAGGAACGTTATACTGTATAAACAATAAGGGAGTTTGAACAGCAAGCGCGGGAGGAAGAGTATTCCTCCCTTGCATTGAAATAAATTTACAGCCAACGTTAGACTGTTTGAGGAAAGAACGCTGGGACAATAATATAATTTCCAAATGGAAATTCGGTCAGTTATCATGTGTGTGAGTGTGTGTCTGTCTATAGTCAGCCATAGGTAAAACAAAAGGTCTTTCCTTCTCGTAGAATGAACAATCGATTTTAATCTGTAGCAGTGTACCTCTCTACCACCTCTTTCCCTATAGGGCTTTACCTCATTCAGTCCTACGTAGTACTTCAACTACTAAGAGAGGGTAGAGAGGGATGTGATTCTCCCAACAGACACCATACACCAGTTAGATTTACTTCCTGATTTTCCATTCTGATTACTTCCTAATCAGAATTCCAGTTGGCCAGTCATTTTACTTCACTTCCCACCGTTCCATAACAATAAAATTGTGTACGGTAGTATATATCAAGGTATATGTACTGTATTAAACTAGTAACCCCCCTAAATGTACACATACCAACTAAATGAAAAAAGAAAATAATATTTTTTTTGAATATATTTTTCTGAGGTTTCTTGCATATATGTTTGGAATACTGGACATTTTATAAAATTTACCCACATGAATATCAAATTATTTTAAATTCAATTCATGCAATACGGGTGATCTTCTACATACGGATAGACATACTAACTCGCACTCAGTGTGTAACTGTTACAGAAAAGAAAATATTAAAGAAGAACCATTAAATGGTTTTAAATTATTATTTGTTTCACTAAAACTGTATCTTAAGAGTTTCTACTGTTTTTAAGTATGAAATGCTTATGGTCCATCTCAGGTTATATGGAAATTTGCTAGGAGTAGTCAAAGTAGTTCAAAGGAACCTGTAGAACTTTGATCAGATCGGCTAAACTTTTATTATTGGCAAAAAATAAATAAAATATTATTTTATTGTGTTTTATCACTGATTATCTTCACATAGTGATCACTTTCACAAGTCATCATAATAATTTTTAGAAAATAATTTATAATTTGATAACTTCATATTATTTGAAATCAGTAACTAATATAAAGGACAAACGATAACAGTACATGCCAATATAAAAATAAAGAGTTTACTGGTTAATAAATGTAATTAATGCAGGTATTCCCCAAGGAGCAGTTTTGTTACTCCTTTTGTACTCCATCTACGTATACGATTTTTCTACCACACAACAAACTACGCTATAACTGCAACATTTTCCGATGACACAGCAATATTAGCTAGCGAAGCCAGGTGTGAGGACATAACGCTTAATCTTCAACATCACATAAACACTGTACAACATTGGTGTACTACTTGGAAAATTAAACTTAATGCTGAAAAATCACAACACATTACATTTACTCTCAGACGACAAATCCCCAGTTTATTTACACAATACACCAATTCCACAAAAAACCTCAGTGAAATAGTTAGGACTGACACTACACAGAAGACTGACATGGAATCCACATACCAGACTCAAAAGGCAATTTCTTAACGCGCGGTTAAAACTTCTTTACAGTCTTATTCACCATAAATGTTCTCTTCCAATTACTCAGAAACGTAACTGTTACAAGTTAGTCCTATTTGGACCTACGGTTCAGTAATCTACGGATCAGCTAAAGTATCTAACATAAAACGTATTCAGACATTCCAGAACAAAACTTTACGCATCATCATACGCTGTCCAACATACGTTAGTAACAAAACATTACATAGAGACCTTAACATTGAAACGGTTGACGAAGCAATACAGAAACTATACAGACTTTTTCAAAGCAAACTACACTATCACACAAATTCAAAAATTCAGTCATTGTCCGCTCCTCACCTACCCCACAACCCTCTTAGAAGACTGAAAAGGCAATGGAATAGAGACCTTTTGTGAATCGTCTTGAGGGGTTGCCGCTGGGCGGCTACCTCACACAAGTGACATCAAGACCATAATTGTCTTGAAAATTGCTATTCGTAAAAAAAATTTTAAAATTAGAAAATTAGTAAAACCTTTTTTTTCCTCTTTAATTTTTTATTTACAACTGTAAAATGTTACAACAAGCAAATGTGATGATTATCGTGATTATGTAAATGACATGATAGACATGAGAGGGGTAGGGCCCCCATTGGTGCCTCCCCAAGAATGAAATTTGTATATCAAATTAGCATGTCTCTACTCCAGCGTCTTTTAAGGCGTCTAGGAGGATTATCAGGTAAATGGACGGAGGAAAGTGAACGCACCAGGGGGTTCTCGTGTTCGTGTGACTTGTCGTGAAAGCGTTTGTATAGGTATTCAATGGAATTTTGTACAAGTGGTGTTTTCAAATCTGTATGTAAGGTTTTGTTGCTAACGTAAAGAGGTGCATTTGCTATAAGGCGTAATGTTTTTGACTGGAATGCTTGAATTCGTTGCAAGTTAGAGGGTTTGGTTGAACCGTAGATTTGGGATCCGTAGGTCCAAATAGGTTTCAAAAGAGAACAATATATGCGTAATTTTTGTGCCATTGGTAATTTTGATCGTTTGTGAAGTAGGGAATATAAAAATGAAATTTTTTTTTGACTTTAATAAAAATAAACTACAACTGTGTAACAATTTAGTTTCATATAATTATTATATGAAACTATTGACATTATAACTTATGGTTGTGTTAAATTGTTACACAGTTGTAGTTTATTTTTATTAAAGTCAAAAAAAAATTTCATTTTTACTAATTTTAAAATTTAAAAATCTTTTCTACTAATAACAATTTTACAAAAGGTCATTTAACTTTAAATACGGTAGAACACACGTAGTAGATAAACTTGAATATCTAGGGAAGTTATGCAAAACCACAATTTCATAATCTTTATTTGAAGGCTAACATGACTCAAAACTCAAAACTAAGACAGTTTTAAAACCGGTAAAGATTTACGGGATCGAAACGCTTCTTTAGTATAAATCAGGATAAATCAACGAACTCAAAACAATAGAAAGAAACATTACCAGGAAAAAACGAGAACGACTTAAATAAATTGACATAGTAACGCTAAAGAAAGAATCCAACGAGATCATCTATCAAACTATGAAACCCATTTAAGAAAACATAGTAAAACAATGAGTAAATGATAGTTTTTAAAAACAGAAAGTAGAGAATACAATATTAGGAATAATTTAAAACAAATGCTTTCATCGTGATGCGTTCAGGGAACGAATTTTCAGTTTGAAAGTTAAAGTCACAACAGCAGTTGAGTTCAAGAAAAGAATTTTCTCTGAAAAAGGAAGAGAAAGAAGATCTAAGTTAATGAAAGAACGGTGGACACAGGCTAAAAAATCAGGGAACATCTGGATGAAGACGAAATGAATGTTTGACTCAATGCGTGGCCGTCAGGTTTCATTCGTAAAAAAACGAGTCTACACAAAATATAAATTCAGTGATTTGATCAAAGAAAAACAAATAAAAAACTTTTTTTGCAGGGCTCTCTTCCAAAACGGATAAAATTTGCAATATTTAGTAAAATCTAGAAACGACAAATTCAAATATTTTTTTATTTATATAGCATATAATCTATATAATTTGTGTAGCACGTAATAAAATCATTTGTTTATGTAGAAATATAAATATTGTAGGCTATGTGATATTCTAAATTATAAAAATTGCCGTTGCTGTAAACGTTCTGAAAAGCTATAATACTATCATATAACCACAGTTAAATTTATTAAGTCAGATAAATGTCGATTTATCTTAACCAATGCTGGGCGAGTACTGTTTTTCATATTTACGTAAATAGCAATGTTTAATCCGACAAAATGTGTACGCGGTAATGTTGACTAATGTATACAAGATACGTTAAAAGTGTAGTATTTTTCAAGTTTCCATAACACAGGGATTTAAACTTTTTTGTTAAACATTCAGCAAACAAAAGTTCTAATAAAACAAATTTATATGGGTTAATATTTAAGTATACGAGCTTTGAAAGTGATAGGTTACACTTATTAAATAATCGGAGACTGTTCATATTAAAATTTAGGACAAATCAGTAATCTATGTATTTATTCAGAATCATCAATCATTTTGAATAATTTATTATGCAGTATTATAACATGTACTTAGAAACTTCGTTCTTTTGGAATAATTGTCGATATTACCACTTATGACAGCATTTTACACTTATCTGAATAAATTACTAAATACAAAAGTAGGTTAAAGTAACAAAACGAATCCCTCTTCTCATTAAGGATTATAGAGATCTGTTGTGACATCTATGGGCCTGTAGTGCCTATAACAAATTCTTGGCCAACATAATCGTCGGATATAACTCCGAGGGACTTTGAATTTTAACATATAGGCTACGATGTATATATTAATAAAAATTTCATACGTACAAATGAAAAAGATTAAAAATAAAAATAAATTTTTGTATAACTAACTAATTTAAAAACACCCGTATATTTTATTATTTTTAAATAACATTATTTGCAATCAGTTTTTTAAAAATAAACTATAAACAAATCTTTTGAATTTACAAATCACAAGTTGAGGCCTCATTACTCTGAGTACCTCTCGTTATATAAAAGAGAAGATTATTAAAAGAGAAAATTACTATGTACCAAGATATTTACATTTTACAATATGAAATACTTTTAACTATAATTATTTATGTACATTTAAACTCTTTCAGACAAGTCCAAAACATGGTAACGTTTCAGGCCCCTTCGAAGAACCTCATTCTGGAACCTTTGAATTATCTCTATGTTACTTCTGCTGGTAGTTCCCAAAGTTGAACGCCGTACAACCAAACTGGTTTTAGTAACATTTCGCAACCCGTATATTTAAAAGACAAATAACCGTTAATTATTGAATTTATTCCAGCGTATATAACATAAAGTAATAAATGGTTTAAAATGTTTAAATATTTAAACTTACCATATTTTTTGTGGTAAATAGTTAAAAAAGTTAGTGAAATAATGTTTTTTACTTATCCTGGCACATGGTTTTTTAACCAAATTTCAATTTCCACCACATCGGTTAATCGAATGAATATGGTAATAAACTATCATTATTATTTAGGAAATAATCAACTTTTTTATTAAGTATAAAAAAATGCCTAGGCTATTTTTTAAAATATAATATTAAATTTTTATTTGAAAGAATTTAACTACCTAAAATTGAGATTTTTTCTCACTACAAACCGGCTATGTAATAGCTAAGTTTGTAAATTGCTTTCTATCTTCTGAATTTTATCAAAAATTTCCGTTTATTAAAATTTTTGTGTTCCCATAAATATTTTCTACTGAGTACTGAACGTGAATATTTTGATAGGAAAGTACACAATTGAAGTATTAATATAAAAATATAGGTAAATAAGGTTTCTTGCGTTTAATTAAATAATTCCTTTTCAAAAAACTACGTTTAATTGTTTACATAAAATGAAATTTTTATGAAAGTGTAAAACTTCTCAGTTGAAACAGTTCGTTGAAGCGTAAAATTTGTTGACAGCCAAGGGATCGTTTCAGGGTCTTCCTTTTCAAGTCTGTTGAAATTGAAGCAGAAGTGTAGAATACAGGTAAGAGAAAGTATGATGGAGTCGTATAGACTTGTTTGTGTGCGTGCGTGTATTTGTAGTTGTGTGTGGTAAAAGTTGTAGAGGTCTTGGATAAGGTTGGAAGGGTGAGAAACCTTGTCTACTTCCCTTAATTCCGGTTCATCGCTCATAGCAACCAATCTATTGTCATCCTTTAAGGACCTTCAAAGGAGACTGAAACCTCCTCTCACTTAATTGGTATTGTCCAAAATTCTGTTAATGAAGCAATATATAATAATACTTGATTAATCCCAATCATCCTTTGAAATCTACTAAATCATGTAAGCATACTCCTGACACAATACCTTAATCAATTAAGCACGTAATTCTATTTTTAAATTACGCTCATCCGCAAGAAAATTAAGTCATCTAAGACAATATGCTTAAAATATACAATTTAATCTACACAGACAATTATAAAGTTCACATAACATGTTGTTGTTTAGGTCATCAGCCGAAAGGCTGGTTTGAACCTGTAGAGGTTTTACTAAGTAAAACGAGGAGTGAGGTGGTTTACAGTTGCCTTCCTCACTGAATGGAAAAGTACGCTTATCAGCATGCCGGACCCTCTATAAAGCACATATTTTCCACTCTGCAAACGACACCTTCACTTCATTCACCACAGGGTCTGGCTGTATAATGAAATTCATTACTTTCAGAGGAGATAACTCTGATTAGTGTCTTTTGCACCTCTACCTCTTCTGTTCTTAAATTATTCAGTCATTTAATTGGCCGACCATGTGTTAAGAAACAGAACTATTTATTTTAGCCCTGCAATGAACAGATTGAGTGTATAAAATTTGACACTCCACCTGTCTCTATAACAAAGTGAATAAAAGCATTCGGAAAGTTTCTTCCTTTTCATTGTTTAAGAAACTCACATAACATATGCAACAAATTAACCCAATGTAAAAAGGTAGCCTACAATTATATTTTACTGAAGCTACAATATGCTTAAGCTTTGTAAACAATCTTGCCACTACATTAAGGGGGTAGCCAACTCAAGAAGATGCTTTTTTTAAATTTTGATTTTTTTTGCATTTATTTGAAGTTTAAAATTTTCTGAATCACATTGGTTTACTTTGTACGTTGACAAAAACTTATAAAAATATGTGTTTAAAATAAAGCTCACTAGCAAGGCGAGCGAAATTATTCTTTCAACTTTAAGTTTTCCGGAATGCGGTTTTAGCATGATTTTTAGCATTCTCGGGAATTAAATATTTTGGTTTGTATTGGAGATATTTGGATGATGTTTTCTCAAATGTTTATAATTTCTTGCTCTATTATTGTTGAATGATTATTACAAAAAACTTAATAGGGATTTAGTTAAAAATAATTTGTGAATACATAAAATAATTTTTTTTTAAATATGGTTTTTCTTCAATTAATTTCTTGTAAGAAAAAATACATATAAGCGCATACAACAAATAATAGACAGCAATTTTCTGTATATTTTAGCAGAAGAATCATGTTGATATCTTTCTTGGTTTCTGAGATATTTGATTCCCCGTAAAAGCCCATTTTTCCAACCTCACCCTTATATTAGGAGCTATAATTAATTTTTTGGCTTGGTTCAAATAGTAGATCATTACTAATAAATTACTCTTTCATTTAAAATAAATAATGAAAAATTATAGCCAGAAGTTTTGATTTCCATTTTCTGGGTTGACTACCCCCTTAACTACACTCTCATCCACATTTTTACTTTCTCGTGATCCAATACAAATGTATCGTTGATCCAAGGAAAATAAAATTATTGTTTTCATGTTGCTTTTTCACCGAAAATACTATGTTTTTAGGCCGCCGAACCCAAAAAGACGTGTTTTTTGCGATTGGTCTGAGTGTGTCTGTGAACTAAATATTTTAAGAACGGAATCGCGTATGAAGTGGAATCTGAAATTTAAATTACGTACAACAAGCGGATTCAGCACAAAAATGTTCAGTAATATTGGTCAACTGGAAATAGTATTTTATTCGTGCAATTATTCTTTTGCATTTTTCTTGAAAAAAAAACAAGTCCTATGAGTTTCCTTAAAATCGCCTTAATTGCTACGTTTTATCCTTTAAAATAAAGCATAAGTGGCACGTCTGCTGAAATTCATGACGGGCAGCTCTGCTGTAGTGGTAAGAAAAGTTATTTTTTAAGAAAATGACCTTAATTTGTATTTTAGGAAAATAATGAAAGTTGTAGGAAATTGAAAAACACCTACAACTTTTATTTTAAGCGTTTTGTTTCTACGACACTTGTTTAGGGTCAATTAGTGGTTTTCTGCATTTTGGTCAACAAAATCGGTAAAAACTAGGATTTTTTAAGATTGTAGCCTCAATATATATTTTATGACAGAAGTGTCAATGAAAGTTATAGAAAATTAAGAACTTACAACTTTATTTTAAGAATTTGTTTCTACATAGCCGAGTTTAGCGTCAATAAGTGATTTTCCATGTTCTAGAGAGGTTGATTTTCATATTACGTCATTCACTTGTGATTAAAATTAGGTTATGTCTCTCATTTTGCATTGTTTACTCGTGGTTAAAGATAATATTGTCAATATTTACAATGGCAAGGGAAATTCGTGGGTTTCACAATTTATTTTTATTTGTGTCCTAATTATCTGTAATTATTTTTCGAAAGGTAGGCCTAAAGTACATTTCTTTGCATTATATCTATTACAAATTAGACGATAAAATATGATAAATTAATTTTTTTTATCTGTAGGCTTTCTCCTTCTTTCAGTCAATTCCGTAGCTAATTCAACAATTACAATTTCAAATTATTGAGTAAGACCGAACAGTAACAATATTCTTCTTATAATTTTTTTTTAAGTAGGCCTACCTCCTGTCAAGGTTCAAATTAATTTTTTGGTTTTTGACATTACCAGCAACAAGTATTTTGTATTTAAATTATTCAATAATTTTGAGAAAACATAAATGGAGTTTTAAGGTTAATCATGATATGGATGTTTTTCTTATAGTGCTCATCCGTTCCGGATGGTAGCGATCAGCATCTTTACTCTGTCGGATGCTATTCTGAACAACTCGCTGGATTTTTTCCCCGTATGACGCTCTTAGATTTCGCAACCAAGAAATTTTCCTTCGCCTCAGGCCGCTCAGGGGTCCAGGCAGCGACTGACCCTGAAACTTTAAAAAGGGAAAATTGGTCCCTCACGGGAAGTGAGACTTTGTACCACGACTTGAATAGTTCTCCGGTATGGAAGTTCCTGGATGAGGTAGCAATATTCTACCGTCGTCATGTAGTTTGATAAGGACACTGTCTTAAGTCTGAGACAAGGGTGCCGAATTCGTTAACTTATTATTTTTTCCCTGCCGAAAACATTTATAAAGATGATGAACACTCTTGTTGGTACGACATAAGTTGGCGAAAATAGACCTAACTAGATTTTAATTTTGATTTTAGATTTAACTTTCGACCCATTCTATTGACAGTTAGGACCACATTTTCTTTTAATTTTGATGATGGACGCCTTATGCGTCAAGAGGCTTCCTTGGACATGAGAGCGAGTAAATGCATTCCCCAGATCACCGATCTGGCTTACCCTTGCTAACCAAACTTTATATATTATATTATATAAATTCTATTAGGTAAGTCACTGTCACCAGTCACGAGAAATATAATAGTTCTACGGGACGGCCTCCGGGTCTATGCTTTCGGGCGACCAATCGGAGGGTTGGTGGCTGGAGCAATGCCAGAAAACCAATTACCAATTGCCGTGTATCATCCCGTGAATGATCGGTTAAGTAGGGTCTATCATTCGTTATTTCTCATTGTCTCCAAGGTATTGGAGCTTGCAATGCTCGATGGTACTGACGATTTCTTTACTTTTATTCATTCTTTTACGGACTTTGATATTGGTTATGTCGATGCAACCACATTTCAAAGGCTTCCCGAATTTTAGTTATAGCCTTTTTGAATACCTCGCACTCTATACAGCCATACAGTGAAATAAAAAAGATATAGACATCTCAACAAACAAATTTTAATTTATATGGATAGTGCAACATAAAAATTTATATTTCTTAAACTTAGAATTTAAGTTAACTATTGTGAAACAAACCGGAAATTTTAATTAAAAAAGAACAGAAATATAAAGAATTTATTTTTAATTAAATGTAACGGAAAGTTCGCTTAAAATTTACAGCGTTGTTATTATTTGAAATTGTTTTAACAAGGGTTCAGTTGAACAGGAGAATAAATGTTGCCGTTACAAATTCAATTTCAAGCTTTCTAAGTTGCTTAATGTTATTAAACTGGATTAAAAGCCTTTATACTTGTATTATTTTATTTTACGATAACAAAGCTAGTAATGTAGTGATTGTACTAACTACAATTTTCCAGTTATTTTAGTTGTCGTGCAGTCCGTTTCGTTGTAAAAAGGATCTTCATAAATTTAATCTAGAATGTTAAAAAACAACGTTTTGTGTCAAAAGTTTTGTCAAAAATCTTGGTCATAAAGAATATTTTTAATAATATTTTACAAAGTTTTGTAAAATGTAATTACTATTAAACCATTGCTTAGAAATTACTATGGTCCAAGGTACTGATTTAAATAAAAAAATAAATATACAGATTCATTGTTAGTTGAATATTTATAGTCCTTCCGTTTAGAAGTTCTCTAATAACAGTAGGAAGCTAGTTGTTCTACAATAGAAAACAACATTGGCTCTAGTTTGTTATCATTCTTTTGGAATGAAGTAATTAATAGATTAAAATAATTACTATCATCATTAAACAGCTTTGGGTTTTCTTAATAAAAATATTATTAATTTCAGAGCTCAGTAGTAGATGATGGTGCTAAGTATCAAACATTTATAATTTTGAGAAAAATTACGAAACAAATTCAAAGGCTCCCATCTTTTTGTGAATTATCAAATTTTACTTTGCTTTTCCTATATGAATATAGGAAAAGAACGTAGAGTTTTCATGTTGATTTTTGTTGAAATCGAGTTTTTACCAGAAACACAAGTTATCAGGCCCCCTGAATCCAAGACAACATATTTTGTGACGATTGGTCTTTGTGTGAGCAAAATATCTCAAGAACGGAACAGCGGGCGAAGTTAAAACTTCGTACTTAAGTTAGGTACGGTATAACTGTGCAAGTATTTTTATGCTTAGAAATTATCTTTGGCGTAACGTAAGTACACCTAATTAGACTAATGTATAAAATCTTCACGATATAATAATTACCAAATCAATGCTATACAATGCTGTTTAGTAGCTCATTTTTTAAGACGATGGTTCCGTAGTTCAAATCCTAGAATAAAGGCAGTCACGTTTATACGGATTTGAATACTAGATAGTGGTTACCGTTGTACTTTGATGGTTGGGGCAAATTAATCATACTCAGGAATGGTCAGCTTGAGTCTGTACAAGACAACACTTCACTGACAAGTCATAGGTACAGATGATTCTCATTTGTTTAGAATGTGGGCTTGCTTATTTGTGTTAAATAGAACAGATTGTATCGTACAAACATTAGGAGAGGGGCAAGTATAATTTTGTATCTTTGAATATTTTGATGAAAAATATTTTTTTAAATTTTGATGTTTTAGAGAAAATTGTAGTAAATTACTATAAAATATTTCTGTATAATTTCTAACATAATACTAAGGACTGCAGACTAGTTTCTAGTAAATTAACATATCTACAATAATTTGTAAACTATGAGTTCAAAAGAATAGTATATATTTGTGACTTTTAAATAACATGAAAATATAGTAATTTAACAAAGCAAAGTAAATGAAATGAATGGAAATTTAATATAACTCACCTTTGCGTCTTCTTTTACTGTATGTTCATTTCCTGAAATCATACAAATTAATTATTGAAAGTTTACTAATTAGTAAACTAGTACTGTAGTTTAATTAATGAACTTTATAATTATTTTTCAATAACTTCATTGCGTTTCATTTGCAACACTGAGCTCATTACGTCATAGTAGAGCGGCTTAATATCAGGAATATGAAGGAGAAAACATTTATTATATTTTGATTATGGACCAATAATTTTTAGATGTAAAATAATATCAGGTCTTTAGTATTGAAGGCCATACACTGCATTTGAAAACATCATTAATTGAGTGTTCCAATAATAAAAGAGTCCTTGTACTTTAACTATTTAAAGCAAGTAGAAATATCAAATATTGTTTATTGTAATCAACTTTGACAACAGTTTAACGTTAAAGCTTTAACCTAAATAGAACTTTTTTAAAGATCCAAGAAACAAGCTAAAAAAAATTACTTATAACAAAACTTTTGAAAAATTGGTTAAAACAGGCTGTAGCAGTAAGTCCGGTTTCTCAAATAGGATTTTTAAAATATTTTTATTTGTAGTTGTTTTACCTTCATGTATGTGTTAGCCTATATAATGTTACAAAACCCTTTAATTAATGCTAAAAGATTATGTCAGTAACAAAATTAATGGAAATAATTTAATTTAAAATAATTTAATGTTTAAATAAAAATAATAGCCTAATAAGGAAAATAAAAATAATTTTAATATTTTACTTTTTTTTTAATTCATTTTTAAATTTTTAATTAATTTCATTGTATGATGTAATCAACATGATTGGATGTCTGAGATGAGTGACGAGTCGTATATAAAAACCAAATGATGCGCAAAAGTGTAATTAAATTAAAACAAATTCTATAGTCTTTATAACGTAAACATAAAATCAAGGTGGTGTATTTGGGTTTTTTATAAACTAAATATAGTTATTTACAATCTTTTCATGCAGGGATAATAAGTAAATAATTGTACAAAAGTAAATAACTTGCTAGAAAAATACCAAGTGGTACATTTTCGTAATGTAAAATAAATATTTAACTAAACACAATTTGAAAAGATTGATTAAATTTTGTAAAAAGACACAGAATAATTAAAATTCGAAGACATCCATCATTTTAAAAATACGTCGGTTGGAGTTTTTTTAAACCTCATTGAGCAGTGTTGTTTTCTAGGAGATTGATTGCTTTATGATAGAAATTCTGTTCTAGTTTAATTTTGTAGTTTTTTATTATTGAAAAAAATTAATATTATAATTAAAGCAAATGAATATTAATTCTTTTTTTGCAAGAAAAAAAAATGATATAAGTTCGGTTATATTACACTGACCTCTCTGGGCAACTCTGTAAGTTAGCTAGTATAATCTAAGTAAAGTTAAAATTAACATAGTTCATTGTAACTTAACATTAACCATGCAATGAACTTAGAACGTGAATGAGGCTGAATGAGAAGAATATAATCTTCAAATTTCAATGCATTACATCAAAACCAGTATCTTCAAAGTTAAATGGTTGTTAAAGATGTAATAATTAACGAAAACGGGGTTTTCTTTACCTTATTTTTCAATTTAGAATACGAGTATTGCGCAAAACCATTAATATGTCTACAATTGACAAACTTTTAAAGGTTAAATAAATTTAAGAATTTAAGGAGTACACCACCAGGATCTTGACGTTATCTTTTGTGCCGTACTAATGGGTTCTGATTTGTTCGTTTCATTTATTACTTTTAAGTAACATTCCCAAGATTTCCCTTACAAATAGTTGCCTGGCATACATCACTTGAAACTATGCAAGAAGCTTGTTGAACGGATAACGAGGCAAGAACATTAAAATTGTACCATTAAGTGGTAAGCCTGTAATAAACACCTTTGCGAATGAGAATTCACTATACCCTAAAATCCTAACTCCTCTTTCTGCAAAGCCGACGATTAAAGATAACGAACAATAATTATGGCCAGTTCAATTTGCGGATCAGTAGATTATTTTTGTTTTATCATTCTGACTTGAACCTGTAACATATTTTTATTTACTTCCACTTATTTAACACACAAAAACAAATGACAATCAAAATAAAACAAAAGAAAATCGGTTTTAAATAAAATTTTATTTGAATCCGACTGGCTTTAAAAAAAATTAAATTTAGAATATTTTAAATATTATTTAGTTATTATTATTATTATTATTATTATTAAAAATTGGTGTGAAACACTCACACAACTTTCTCTTGCCAATGCAAATGATTAATAATATACCTAACATTATTAATAAAATATTAGAAATAAACAAAAACTAACCTCAAAAACATAACCTTATTTTAATCACGAGTGAATGACGCAAAATGACAATCGAACTCAGTTTGGCTTAAAAATACGGAAAATCACGCTTTCACGCTAAACTAGGCTCTGTAGAGAAAAATGCTCTAAACAAAAGTTGTAGATCTTTTAATTTTCTATAACTTTTATTATATATACTTTTGTCGTAAAATGCATACTAAGACCGAAATGTTAAAAAAATCGATTTTTCTCACGTTTTCGTGAGAAAAAAACAGAAAATCGCAAATTACCGCTAAACTAAGCGTTATACAAAAAAATTATTGAAACAGAAGTTGTAGGTTTTTAAATTCTCTACAACTTTTATTATATAAGTTTTTACGCTAAAATTTATATTAAAGCCGTAATCTTAAAAAAACAACGTTTTTACGTGAAAACAGCCTCACCGAGAATTTCAGCAAACATGGCGCCTACCCTATCTTGTAGAGAATAAAAAATTGAGTAAAATAGGCGATTTTAAAAAAAATCGTAGGACCAGTTTTTGAGAAAATTGCAAAAAACTGAAAAATTATACGAATAAACTACTACTTCCGGTTGACCGATTTTGATGAAAATGTTCGTGTCGCGTCCGGTAGTGGTATGTAACTTAAGTTTCAAGTTTCAAGTTCGTACGATGTTCCGTTCTTGAGATATTCTGTTCACACACACACACACACACACACACACAGACACACAGACACACAGACACACACACAGACCAATCGCTAAAAACATGTTTTTTGGGTTCAGGGGGTCTGAAAACGTATAGATCCGGTGAAAACTCGATTTCGAAAAATCGACATGAAAACAATACTTTCCTTCCTATATATTCATATAGGCAAGAGAAAGTAAAAAATACGCTATTTATAAAGTCTATCTCAGCTCTTATTGAATTAATAGTCTATTATTAATAGTTTACCTGTTAATGTTCTATCCTTATCGTTTCTGAAGTCGGTCGCTCGCCTTAAGAGTTTCATTCAATGTTCCGTTCGTATTTTAATATATTTCTCACCGTAATTCAATTAAATAATGTTCTTTCACTCAATTTTATATTATAGGTCTATCTGTGACTTTAAACTATGAATTATATAACAATTATCTTTATATTTATTTAACACATTTTTACTTTCTCTTGCCTATATGAATATATAGGAAGGAAAGTATTGTTTTCATGTCGATTTTTCGAAATCGAGTTTTCACCGGATCTATACGTTTTCAGACCCCCTGAACCCAAAAAACATGTTTTTAGCGATTGGTCTGTGTGTGTGTCTGTGTGTCTGTGTGTGTGTCTGTGTGTGTGTGTGTGAACAGAATATCTCAAGAACGGAACATCGACGAACTTGAAACTTGAAACTTAAGTTACATACCACTACCGGACGCGACACGAACATTTTCATCAAAATCGGTCAACCGGAAGTAGTAGTTTATTCGTATAATTTTTCAGTTTTTTGCGATTTTCTCAAAAACTAGTCCTACGTTTTTTTTAAAATCGCCTATTTTACTCAATTTTTTATTCTCTACAAGATAGGGTAAGCGCCATGTTTGCTGAAATTCTCGGTGAGGCTGTTTTCACGTAAAAACGTTGTTTTTTTAAGATTACGGCTTTAATATAAATTTTAGCGTAAAAACTTATATAATAAAAGTTGTAGAGAATTTAAAAACCTACAACTTCTGTTTCAAACATTTTTTTGTATAACGCTTAGTTTAGCGGTAATTTGCGATTTTCTGTTTTTTTTCTCACGAAAACGTGAGAAAAATCGATTTTTTTAACATTTCGGTCTTAGTATGCATTTTACGACAAAAGTGTATATAATTAAATTTATAGAAAATTAAAAGATCTACAACTTTTGTTTAGAGAATTTTTCTCTACAGAGCCTAGTTTAGCGTGAAAGCGTGATTTTCCGTATTTTTAAGCCAAACTGAGTTCGATTGTCATTTTGCGTCATTCACTCATGATTAAAATAAGGTTATGTTTTTGAGGTTAGTTTTTGTTCATTTCTAATGTTTTAATACTAATGTTAGGTTTATTGTTAATTATTTGCATTGGCAAGAGAAAGTTGTGTGAGTGTTTCACACCAGATTTTTATAAATCAAACCGCGCACAAACACAACCTTCTCTAAACTGCCCCGGTCAACAGCACACCAAATCAAATATGTATTTGCTTATATTAATTATTTTTTGTTTGATAAATTTTAAAACTTTCAAAAAAATATAAATTTGTGTTGTAAATAATATTTACAACATAAACATATATATTTACAAAATAAAGTTTAAAAAACATATTATGTTTTTTAAACTTATTTGATGATCTGTGTAGATATTTCTTTATATTTATTCATTTTAAAATTTTAATGTTTTTTGTAACTCTTAAACACTCTTTTGATTAATTTAAACGTAAAAACTTCCATCACTAAATTAACCCTAGAACTGGTTAAGTAAAAGCTGTGAACTGGCAAGTGCTTTTTGCATGCTTTGCAGTAACGTTTTCAAAAAATCATAAATAATCTAAAATATGATACAAGTATATATTATTATAAATCATTTTTATCAGCATAAAATAATCTATTGAATAATGTATACATAAAAGTTACTCACCTAGTTTTTAGTTTTGTTCCAGTGAAAGAAATGTTTTAATTTAGTTTTTCAATATTAATTTTTTAATTTCAACACAATTTAATATATACAAATTTTAATTCAATTCAAAAACTATTATATACAAAATGTTCCAAATTTAATATAGAATTGATTCCACTAAAGTTTTTACACAGTATTATATATAAAAAATAAAAAACAACAACAAACTGAATCGCACAACGTCACACCAACCTACTAACATGTCGTGACCGTCGGTTTTTTTCGAATAGCCAACTACGTAAAAATAAAAACGAACATCCAAAGAGCATAAAATTGAATGTAAAAATGTCGATGAATCGAATGGCGCAAACCTCGTTGCTGTATATTCGATGGTTGGGGAGAAATCGAACAGCTATTTAATGCGTCGCATATTGCGACTCTGCCAGTTCACGGAACACTATATTAGTCGTAATTTGCGACGGTGACCAGTTCTAGGGTTAACACTTGATTTTTAATTATTAGCTGAGATTATTAAGTTATTTGATTTAATAATTTAGAAATAAGATTGTAATTACAATTACCCAGTTTAATAATTTACAAAATGTAAGAATTTAATTTTAAATGTTCACATAATTATCAATAGCAGTCAGGTGGTGATACAAAACGTTGAAAAAGTTTTGTTGGAATGTTTCATTTATGTTTGTATGGAGACGAGAAATTCAGAAAAAAGCGTTTACAATATTAGCCTGAGAATTTGTTGAATAAAACTGTTGCGTTTTAGCCGATCGTTTAAAAGATCCAAACAAAGATGTAATATTTGGTATAAAATATACAATTTTTTTAACAATATAATTCGTTTGCAATAAGTTTTTTTTCATTTATTTAGGAAATTCACAATCTGTTGGAAACAATCAGTGAATGTGATATCACAAAACTTGGGAAAAATTAACACGGTACACAAACGTGAGTGGAGACACAGTCCACTGACAGAACTCCGACGTGAATAGACAAGTGTAGCATTAAGTGCAGCATTTAGAACATTGTAATGGGTAGTCAATTACAGTACTACGTTAATAGACGAGGTCCCGGCTCCATCGACGTTTCAGACGTCTTATTGGATTGTTTGGGAGAGTCTGCTACGCAGACTCTCCCAAGTTGGTTTGAGACCAATGGGTTATGGTGGTTCACGAGTTTCTTCCTAAATTTTCTATATAGTTTTAAGAAAACGTCATTTATGTAGGGTACGTTTAGGTCTGAGTGTAGCGTTCTATTGGTTACATAATATGGGGCGTTAACTATCCTCCGTAAAAACTTTGATTGGAAACGCTGAATCTTTGCCAATACCGATGGTTTTGCAATACGTGTTTTTAATAAATAAACTTTAAACAAATATTAGAAAAATCTGAGTTATGATTATAGAATAAATCACACTCATCAGTGTGTTTCAAGAATGACTAAACTGTGAAGAAAGAATTTAGGTAAAACTGAACGTGATGAATTTTGGTTTATTGGAACATAAAGTTATTGAGGCTGAACGTGATGATGACCATTATAGAGATGATAATGATGGTGATTATGAGATGATGATGATTATTAGTAGAATTAGAAAAACAACGATTAAGTTATTACCAAAATCGTAAAGGTAAATCCATAGTTTTAAACCATTTTTAGTCTGTGAGTATCTTTGCTGGAATATAAAAATAGAATAAAAAGTATTTATAAAAGCAGGTGCTAATTGTTAATTTTTGGTATCAGTATATGGCCAAATAAATAATTAATTACTTTAAAATGTAGTTAATGTTATGGACTGAATAAAAAATAACTGCAGTCTCAGATCATAAAAACGACTATGTATATTTTATATATTGAATTCCTTATAGTCTTGTCCATAATAATACAAACAGATAAAATAAAAATCATGTTACATTACGGGGGTTCTTCCCTTACCAATCTCCTTTACTCTAAAACAGACTATACTGTTCTCTATGTAAGATCCATGTTTTTTACTATCTTGTATTTTTATTTTAGTTTTCTTCTTTATTTTTTCAATATTCTATCTTTCTTCCTTTTTTTTATAAAACAGTTTTTACTTTTGTCTCATTCTTTATTCTTTACTACCATATCCAATGCACTCCCTGCTATTTTTGCTGCTCCAAATCTTCTTCAATGTTGCTAAACAAAAATACTTGTTTCACATTATTAAAAATTTACTTATCCATACATTGTAAATAACCTTTTGTTTTAAAATATTTATAAAAATCCTAAAATATGTAAACTTAAGTTTTTCTTGTTAAATTCGAAAGATTTTTACAATTTTCAGCCATATAAAAAAGTAGGTACATATTTTCGTAAAAGGTAAAATTTTTATATTAAGTTTTCACCGAAAGTAAGTACTTTTCGACCTCTTGATACTCATATTTTCTTTTTAAATTTGTTTGATAAAGTAAACAGTCATCGTTAGATGACAAGAGTTAGGAACAAACGTAATAATCAAATGAATATCTTTATAATCTTCAAACTCTCAAATGTTTGGAGCACTTTTCTGGAAGACACTATTAGTCCCATTAATGTTTAATGAAACATTCATTATTACACTCCTAAGTAAATACGAGCAGAAGCACAAAGATTTCTGTTTGTAAAAAATAAACTTAATACTATTTTATCAAAAAACATCTTATTATTTCGAATTCGTTTCCTTTTAGAAAATAGCCTTCTTTAATTAATATTTTACTTTTAAAATCTGTATCTGTTTTTCATGTCATTTCATTGCATTTGGTTTTCCTTTATGTAAATTTGTATTTAACCAGAAACTTTTCTTTATATTTTCTTTTATTTTCTTCTTTTTCCGTTTCCTTAACTTAATGAATAAGTCTTAAAAGTAATTATCTCTTTCACGCTGTTTGTGAGCTTTAATTTTCCTTTGAAGTTTTTTTATTTAAAACGAAACAAAAGTAGGAAAGAATATTCCTCAGAATTTCCCCGGTCCATAATTAACTTTCTTACGGTTGAAAATTCATTTACAATAAATTATATAATTTTTCCTTATACTGTGTATATTTTTTATGTTCAACTTATTTCCGTAGATTGTTCTAAAGGAAGTCTGCTAGATTCATTAAAGAATTCTTTCCATTCCATGCGTGGTAATTTACATCAGTGTTTCCCAAATTTAATGTTTTTATTACAAATGACCCTTTTCAGTAATTAAACTCATTTTTAGGGAAACTTTGCTCTAAAGATTTGTGTGCGGGAACATTTAACTCAAAATCAGATCCAGTGTATTTTAAATGGAAAATCTCTTGTTCCATCCATACAGTTCTCCCGAATAGAATTTTCAAAAATTACTTGATTGTAAAGAGGGCACGTGACGAGAATCTTCAAAATATCCGAAAGCGAATATTGGAAAAATGATCCTTTCATTTTTTTGTTTTTTACTTTTATTTGTCGGAAACTGTACGTTATTGCCACCCCATAAAAATCAACCACCCCATTTGATTGCTGCTTATTGCTATATTTTTGACGTGGATTAGGCATTAGTTTGAACAAAGATCCCAAGTAGATTTCGTTCACAAAACAGCTGGTCAAATGTGAACTGTCAGCTGGTTCAGCTGGTTATTACAAATAATAGTAACTTTCTACCAGCTGACTGATAGGGCTGCTCCAAAGGCCAATCTTTGTAATAACTCAAAAGTTTTTTTTTAGAGGTGTAATAATTCTTTTTCAATCGGTTTATTAATACAAATATATATTTTTTGATTTTACGCAAGACGATAAAAATAACACATAAATTAATAATAACGTTCTTGAATGAATGAGAAACACACTCATTAATGTGTTTAAAAAAAACTAAACTCTGAACAAAAGACAATACCAAACTTGACTTGGAACTGTGTAAATATCTTGGAACATGAAGTAAAAGAAACTGAAAATGACGACGACGACCATGATATAGATGATACTGATTCCGATTGTGAGATGATGATGATTACTGATAGCAATAGTAGAAGAAATTGAATGATTAACAAAATCGTAACGGCAGGTTCAATGTTTTAGAACGTTTCGAATATAGATTTACAGCAGCTTTCAATCAAAATGTCTGAGACTGATTACTGCAGTACCATGGCATGTAATCAATGATATATTGCACGATTTAAACCTGTCCTTCATAAGAGAAAAAGTTGAATAACGGAGTGAGAAACATTTTAACAAAAGTTAGAAGACCATCAACAACTCAAAAATGAAAAAAATAAAAATAATTATTAAATGGCAAATAGTATAGTTTAGTGGCCACCTCTGTAGCGTAGTGGTTAGCGAGCTAGCCTACAACGCGGAGGTTCTGGGTTCAATTCCCGGCTAGGGTCTGAGAATTTTCACTAGTCAAAACCCACAGTTACCGTTACATAACTCACTGCAGTTGCTAACAACCGAGCTGTTGATACGACTTTCAATAAACAAAAAAAAATTTTAGTAACGCACTAACCTAAGGCTACAAAAAATATATAGTAGTGTTTCTTATTACATGGACAGCCAATTATATGACTGAAACATTTAAAAACAGAAGAGATACAGGTGTAAAAGACACCAGTCAGAGAGTGTTCTCTGAGAGTAATGAATTTAATTATACAACCAGATCCTGAGGTGAATGAAGTGAAGGTGTCATTTCCAGGTTGGAAAGTAGATGCTTTTTGGAATGCCTGGGATGTTCATAAGTGTACTTTTTTACTCAGTGAGGAAAGCAGGGTAAATAACCTCACTGCACCTTTTACTTAATAAAGCCTAAGTTCAAACCAGGCTTTCAGCTGAGTACCTAAACAGCAACAACGCATTTATCAGTTGTTACAATTTTATTATGAAAATTTCATAATGACAACAATTTTTTATTAATAAACGAGTAGAGATATTAATTTTTTTTACTTTTAATCATATGACATATAGTTTTCATTTTTGTTATCTAAAATTTTTATTTAGAATCGAAGTCAAGGATAACTGTTTGATCTCGATTTGGACAGTTTAATAAAAAATCTCAAAAACGGAAAGGAATCGATGTGCGGTTTTCACCATTAAATTTTACTTAAAATTTTGTATTGTAATCATGTATCTTAATGATCATCATCCCATGTAAAATACAAAAAATAAATTTAAAATGACAGATAAAATTTTAAACATTATTCAGTGTAGATTTTTGGTACATTATCAACTGAAGTCATTCTGATTACGTAGTCACATTTAGTTTTCTGTAATTCAGGCGTTTCCAGATGTTTTATACATCTGTGTTAATTATATCAATACTAAAGCATCCAAACAACGCGTAGCCCGATAAAATAATACACAGATCTCATGATATACATTAAAATTTTCTTAACCCATTTGCATTTTTCAACCATTCCTAGATATGCGATTAATTTTCATCATTCTTTTTAATGTCAAAATCTAAAATCTTTGTACTAAAGTTCAGATTTTTTAGCAATTATGCATTTTTCAAACATTTTCTGTAACACATTTAAGATTTCTTGTTTAATTAATTTGTAAACTTCACTTTGTATTAAACATCAATATAAATAGAAAAATTTTAAAACCGATTTGGATGTATGAAAGCCAAATGTATGGTTCCACCAAACCATCTGTCATAACAAAAATACAAAGATTCCAGTCGAAAGTAATCAGAACAATGTTACTTAGACACTCTTTACATCTTAAAATAAAACTTGGCATACATGCCTCACTCTCATTAAGAGAATGATATATTCCTAAAACTGTAATCATCATTAAGAATAATGTTCAATTTAATGAAAACTTACTTAAATTATGATCTAGATTTACAAAATTTATCAGGCAACCCTCAAAGAAGGCTCCGTAGAAGATGGAGAAGAGACATGGTCCACATTAACACTAAGAGAATGATGTCAAAGCCAACCCCAAAATTAATTAAAGAATTTAAGGAGCTAAATAAATCTACGAGAACTACGAGGTTTGGCTATTAAATAACGAGACTGACGTTGTAAAAAAATTATTTTAATTTTATACAAAATCACTTATTGTCACCTTCAATATACACTCCTTCTCTATCCCTAGAACTCTCCATGCAAATTTTCCATTTTTGGAAACAGTGCTGGAAGTCATCTTGTGTCAGCTCCTTCAGAAAACGTGCCGCTTTCCTTTTTACAGCTTCCACAAACTCAAATCTTGTCCCTTTTAATGCGTATTTCACCTTAGGAAACAGGTAGAAGTCACATGGTGCAAGATCTGGTGAATAAGATGGATGTTCTAACACTGAGATGCTGTACTTGGCTAGGAACCTCTTGATAGATAACGAGGAATGAGCTGGCGCATTATCAAGGTGATAATAAATGATTAAGTATAAAATAAAAAAACATTTTTTTTACAACGTCAGTCTCGTTATTTAATAGCCACACCTCGTATAGTCAATTAAAGTCATTATATAAATTCTACTGGATTTAAAAATTCCATTAAGATTCTAATGAGTTAAAAACTGATGAGTTGTTTTTCTCTCCGAGTTTTTAGGTCAGTTAAGTCGTGTCTTATGTTTTTAACTATATATATAAGTAGGCCTACTAGTTGTAAAATCGTAGTTGTTTAGTTCTTCATTTAAATTTAAAAAGTAAACCAAAATCCGAAAAGTTTTTTTCATAATGACCATACCATACTAAAATATATTTTTATATAAAACTTCCCTCGAATTATTTTATAAAATATTACACAATTAAAACCATATTTTTGTTTAAAAGTCAGTAAAACTAGATAAAAACTCAACTATTACAACATTATGATTTATCCTAGAAATTTAGTTTAAAATTAACTTCTTGAAAACTTGCCTTGGTTTGCCAAACTAGCGTTGCTGATAATGTCTAGTTCAGATTTGGACTTTCTCCAGCTCTTACTGATATCATTGGGTCATTAGGTTTAACCTAAACGGCAAGAAACTTCTGAAAATTCCAAAGAGATGCATTATCATTATTATCAACCTTGTTTTCCGTCGTTTTAGTCACAGTTTTTATTATTTTTGTTCAGAAAGTTAAACTACTGAAATTAAATTTATATTTCTTGTAAAAGATTAAAACTTACAGAGTTACGTAATTTAGCTAAAATTTATTATAGTTTAAGTATGTATGTAATTAATAGAGCTTTAAAACTAAAAGATCCATTTTAATTAAAATTTAAATATAGATAAAAATAAGTAGCACTTAATTAAATAATAATATAAGTAAATGCTTTAGAATGTCTTGTTGATCGTTTATTCTTTCTTAAAAATCAGCGATACGGAAGTTAGTTTACAGCTTTAGTTTTACTGAACATTTTTTTAAAATGTTTAGTTAATTAGCGTTCATAATTTCAAAAACTTGAATAATTACATTAGATTAAAGTTTTCACAAAAGGAATGTATAAAAAATTGTAATATGTAGCTTTGATTCTTCTGACGGTAAATAAAGTACATGAAGCTACATTTTATTTCTATTCATTTTATTAATTTCATCAAAATTAATTTTGTTTCGCAATCAAATATTTTGAACAGAGTTCAATTTTAACGAATTACTAGTCAAAATGAAAATTTAATGAACACAGTACACTTTCATCATATTAACAATACAATCTTCTTTTAAATTGTGCAACCCACCGGGTTGGTCTAGTGGTAAAGTCGCCGCCCCGAGTCAGCTGTTTAGCAGCTGATTTTCGCAGACGAAGGTTCCATGGTTCGAATTCTAGTACGAGGTAGTCACTTTTATACGGATTTGAATACTAGACAGTGGTTACCAGTGTGCTTTGATGGTTGGGGTTCCATTAACCATACTCTCTCAATTAATATCATCTCATTGGGTCATGTGGGGTTGCTTTTGTTCTCAATTGAACAGATTGCATAGTACACACATTAAGGGCAAACAAACATTTATAAAATTTTACACTCAATATTTTTATTAGATACATTTTTATTGTAATCGTACTAAGTAATATTTTAAATGTATTTAAAATAATTATTCAGAATAATAATATTTCGTTTCTTTGTTTTTTTGTCCCTAATGTGTGTACGTTGCAATCTGTTTATTTCTGAACAATAAGCAACCCCATGACACAATAAGATAAGAATCATGTGTGTGACGTGTAAATGAGGTGCGGTCTTGTACAGACCCAGGCCGACCGTTCTGAGAGAGTATGGTTAATTGAACCCCAACCATCAAAGTACACCGGTAACCACTGTCTAGTATTCAACTCCGTATAAAAGTAACTACCTTTACTAACATTTAAACCAGGAAACTTCGTCTCCGAAAATCAGTTGTTAAACAGCTGACTCGCGGGGCCGACTTTACCTCTAGAACAACCCGGCGGGTCAAAATAATAATATGTTTCTTTTTATAACTTATATAAATTTAAATTACTTTCGTCATGATTAAAGCAACATTAAACCTTAAAGAAAATTTTTTTTTTACACAATGAAAGTAAATTTTAAATGAATTTTAAAATTTATTTTATTTATAAAATTTTAAATCCTGTATATATCTCATTTTAATATATAATTAAATAAAAATTTTTAAACGTACTTTAACAATATATTTTTAAGAAAAAGTACAATATGTATCATTTAAATTTTCTTGAATTTTAATCCCTGTACATAAATATTATCATAACATAATAAAACTTTCCAAATGACAATAACAGTCCTCTAAAATTAAGATCAAATTTTGAGATCTGAATTTAAACTTTTTACTGATATGCACAATTGCGTAAGTTATCCAACTTCTACGTCTCAAACAATTTATTTTTTTAAATTTATAACTACAATGAAGTCTAATAACGATTGTATCTTTCTATTTCTGTGTGTTTTAGCTTTTGCTGATTTTGAGAAACTGAAATGTTCTAAACTTTTATGTTTTCATGAGTTTTAACTTCAACGGTTTTTCTGTTTTGTTCTTTAATATGTTATTCTTAAACACTACAATTTTTTCAACTACGAGTCAGTCCAGTCGATAAATTGATAGAGTCACAAGAATAAATGCATCGAGTGGGAAAGCGATCCAACAAGATAGAATAAATGATTTTTAGTTTAGAGACGGTGCAAAATGACTATGTTAAATGCACAAGTGTATCCTTACAGTACAATTCAGGTCGTCCAAACTGGGTTTTTGTATTTTTTTTGCTTGCAAAAGTACACAATTAAGACAATGCACTCATAACGATGACTTAATTTTTCATCTACTATTTATAATTTTCCCTAAATGATTAATTTCTTTTATTCGTTCAGATTTCTTCCTCTCCTTTTCATAACACGCAACTTATTGTCTTTCTTTCTTTCTCGCAGAAAAAATGGCTAATGTTTATGAACTCTATTTCTAAGAAATCTCGATCTAAGCAATTTTCATCCTTAATTTGATAAGAGATTTCTCTTTTATTGTTTCTTAAGGATGTCATTAAAATTTTATAACTTGCGTAGATTGGTAAAGACTTATGTACATTCTTTTGTCATTAATTTTATAAACCTGTCCGTAAAGTTTCGGCTGCCTTTTTATTATTAAAGATTCTAATTTTTTATTTTTTTATTAATTCAAAATTTTATCTTAAACTTCTTTTTGGTCCATATTTTTTTATTACAGTTTTGTAACCAAATAATTTGTTAGCCACGGGAAGATGATACTTTCTTTCAAAAATTCAATAGATTGAACATTTCAATAACTAATTGCTTCCGCTTCGTTCTAAATATATTTTTATATATAATTAGAACTTAAATTGAAAAAATTAAATTTGAAAAAAAAATTAGAATTAGTAAAGCTTATTTTTGAAAAATATGACTCAGTTAAAAACAACCTTCGAATCATTACTCGGAATAATAAAGTTTACTGTTGCACTAATTTTGAGCAAGACAGAATTTAAATTTGGAAGCTAAGAAAGTTACAAACAAGATACGTGAATTAACTAACTCAAATAATAAATAGGAATTTGAAGTAAGTTGAAATGATGTGCGAAAAGAAGGATTACTATAAGAAATAAAGTTAGAATAAATTGAGTTAAAGTTGTTTAGACAGTAGGTGTAAATTTAGGACAAAGAACGAAGGAAAAAACAAAGAGAGTAAACCTTCATAAGAAACTACGTGAGACTAAGACGAGAATATTAAGGAATGTATATAGATGGTTTGGAGGGGGGAGAGTTTTAGTAAACTAAGTGGAGATATTAGCATACGAAGAGGGTGGAGCTTTGTAGGGAAGAGTAAGCTTCCTCAGATCGTAGTTCTTAGACGGTAATTAGGGATAGAGTATAAGGTGGGCTTTTGTGAAGGTTGGAGGTATAGGTAAAGCTGTAGTATTGTATATCGGGGGAAGAGAAATAGTATGCTACAACCCGGGGATTCGGTCACGTAGGCCAGTAAAATTTGTAATGTAGTCTCACGTAGGGAGTGTTGGGGTGGGAGGAGGTCATCTTATTTTAAAGCACGACAAGACGAGTGTACAAATACAACAGGCACGATCCTCTAACTTAGAAACAAGATTACTTGCAATATTTGTCTAATTGCATACATCTCAACAATGTCATCTTAAGGAAACTACGTTCACTAATTACATAGTAGCCTTTCTTCTTCTTTATTTTCTTTTCTGTTAAAACTGATGTTGCTTTAGGCCTAAATAAGTTAAAATCCCTCTGTTTTACGTGTTTCGTTCAACGCGAAATAACTTTTTGTTACACCAACCCACTTTAGTATTAGTAATGCAAGAAATTTAGATTACTCTGAAGATTAAGATTTTCTGTAAAGATATAAAATAATAGTACTGAATTAAACTAAAACCTAAATTGGAATAAAGGCTGTCCTTGAGATTTTGGAAAACACCTCGGGTGCAGTTTTCTTACGTAAGCACAAGATAAAAGGATTCCAAACAAAATCCATTGCATGAGACGACGCGGCTCATGGCTGGTGACAATTTTTAAAAGGGTTTACCTTTAACTTATACCAAAAAGCTTAAGTGATTTCTGTATCTACTCATTAAGAGGAATCGAATGACACTATTTTTGTTTCCAAAATCCGACTTAGTTTATTTTTGACTTCCGGTTTTAGGCCACTTCCTGACGCAATTGGAACTTCAAACCCAATATAGGCCCCGCTTACTTTTTGTATAGATAACGAAAATGAAAACAGTTTGTTGCTATATTTCGTCATTTCTGACATCTGGGTGTGACGGACGGACGGGCGGATAAAACAAAACGACAGGTAAAAAATTTTATAAATTGCCACCAACGAATACTAGAAACGTTTTGTTTTATCTGGCTGTTTTAATCTTATAAACGTTTAAGATAAAAATTAATTTTTGTTTCAAAAATAAATATTTCACAGGTAGATTTTTTAATATGGTCATTTGAAACCACGTAGTGACTTCTGACACTTTTGAATCCTCGTTTTACTACCCACATTATCAGTAGTAACACCACCAGTGGTGCTTTTCAGCACTGCCGGTCCCAAGCCCGGGGCCTCATCACGCAAACTGATGAGGAAGTGTGGAGGGGGAGGAGTAACAACCTCGAATAAAAACCTGGATCCATCTGGCTCCGGATGTTAGCACCCAGTTATAGGGCCCCTGCCTAGGGTTACAGGTGAACACCGGTCAATGGTCTCGACAGCGGAGGAGGAAACCTTTCCAAACAGTGAAGAGAGCAGAAGAACCTAGGAGGTGGGTCTCCGAATGAATCCCAGGGCATGTCCAGAGGCTCTAAGGTGGCAGCCCCACCACTTGACTACTCTACAAGGCGTTGGTAGCGCTTTTAAATGGAAAATATATTACTCACAAGTCTCAAAGGAAAGAACCGGACAGGACGAATGGCAGCAAAAACGGATTAAACAGTAGCTGTCCTTAAAAAAATTTCAAAACAAAAAAAACTTTGAGACCGGAACAGGCGATTCGCCTAAACCCTGTAGTGAAGAAGAAGAAGAAGAAAAAGATTATCAGTATTTCTGCTTTTAGCAATCAGTTGTCTGAATTTAGTCCGATCCATTATATTTTTTTAGTTTTCTCTACAACCAATTTAACTACTTAAAACCATTTTTCAGATACGTCAAATGTATTATTTAGTATCTTAAAGATTTATCGTGTAATTTACTGAAAACGAACTAAACTTTTTAATGGATTCCGCATCAAAATCGGGTAGGGTAGGTTATTTAGAAATAAAATATATTTGAGTGAGTTTTTCTCAAGAAAGTTTCTTGTCTTATTTGAATATGTAAATTATCAGTACGGCAAGAAAATGTGCACGGCTAAGGTTAGGTGGTACTTTTTATTTATTAGGGTTTACTCAATATTGTCAATTTCGGGACCTATACGTTACCCATGATTATATACGAGTACGATGAACTGTTGTTATCCTGGAATTTTGCTACAGATAATATGTAATGACACATTGAGACAGTTTTACTTAGAATACATAAAAGTAATAAAAAAACCATCTTACAAAACACTTTACCTTAAGATTTAGATCTGTTTATACACGCACTTCTCACTTATAACCAGAGTGTACAGACTCAGAAGTTTATCTTGTATAATTTTCAAAAAAGAAAAGAAAATAACACGACCCTCTTATTCCACCACGTTCTTAAATTTCCACTTTCATCTTCTTCCTATTTTTCTCAGTCTCACTTTTCCTTATGTTTTTCCATGTGCTCAGTTTCGTTTTTTTCCTCCGACATTTACGAAACTGTTTCTTCTGACGTTATAGCCTACGTTTTCTTTCCTACCCTTTTCGTGATATTAGCAGGAGAATCCGTACGTGACCTGAGGTCTAATTTAAAGTGTGTTTGCCTATATACATTCTTCATGTCTTTCCTTGTTTTGTTTTATATTTACAGAGGATTTCCTTTTCCCTTATAGATTTTCATGTCAAACAATTTCAAGGGTGTATGTTTAAAAGAGAAAATTATAGTATCCCATAATTAAGTTTATCTGATACCAGTCCTTTTTAATTAATATTTTCCTTTACCGGTGATAAGATCCTAATTAAAATCTTTCCTTTGAACGTTTTTAACATGTTGCTTTTTGTTTCTGACAAAGTTCACGTCTCATAGCCACAGGAGACAAAATTGTGCACAACAAACTCACGTATGTTTTCATGTTTGTGTTTAACCTTTTAATTTATTCTTGTATAATTCTACATTTTACATAGTAGGCTCTATTTCCCAATTGATTTGAATAGTTCTTAACTTGTATATCGTATTTTGCTGTCTCCCTCGTAAATACGAAAGAGAGCCTATTTTGACTCCTGGATATTAACCTGAAGATTATGCAATAATTAAACTTGGAGAGAACATCGTAATAAAATAAATTCTGTTCGTTCGCTTCAATGAAGCGAACACTAGGAACAGTTGCTTCTGTGAAGTAATTTTTTGTCTAAATCATATCCTTTGAGCTTCTCAAATTCGGAGGGCCAACAAGCAGTCAAGTAACCACTGAAATAGATTTTAGGTTTGACGGAGCACATAAATCCCACGATAATAACAAGTACTTAAAGTCCCTAAGTGAGAATTTAGGGATTTTAGCTTAAAAAAGCAACTTATCTAGAAAATTTTAAATTATGAATCATTTATGGATCCGCAAAACTGAGTAATATAGCTTGTACAGAGTCCAGCCATTCAAGAGCACTTCAAATTTTTACGGACTGCCCTTGGTAAGTCCGAAACAAGACCTGTATTTAGGGTGACTTACAAGTTGCTTGCGTATTTGATACAATAAAAAAATACTATCAACGTTTCCATATAAAATCAGCAAGACTTAAAACCGAATTAATCAGGACGATTAGATCAGTTACTTTACCAAAAAAGGCTTAAGAGAGCTTACAGGTCTGTTACTCTGTTAAATAATTGGATCTTTAAAATATAAACACTTATAGTTTTTCTCACTTTATTTTATTAAAGCTACATTTGTGGAGTTTTGCACAATCAGTAAATATTTATACAGCCGGTTTTACATTGCCTTATTAATTTTACGGAGAACACCACTCATTATCAGGACCCAATATTAAATTAGAAAAATAAAAACATAGAAACTCCAAAGGTGCGTAGGCGGTTTTTTTCACGTCGTTCTTGTTATTATTTATTACAATATCAACATCGGCTCATTTATTTTTGTAATACGATGTACAGAGACCATCTTATTATAAGGTCAAAAAAATGTCAATGTCAAAAGATCAATTTTGTTAAAATTTTTTAATGACTTGTTTATCACTGAGCAATTTAAAAAAATGTAGTGTAATTTCATCGGTTAAACTGTCAAGAAACTTATGGTCTATCCTGTGAGTGTATAAAAATATAATGATGTTTTTATTTTAGCAAACAAAAATCTAAATGCAAGAAGAAACCATGTTATTATACAATAATGTCAAGGTATTTTATAACAAATTTTATTATTTCCATCAAGAGAAATAAAATTGTCAGAGAGCTTTTAAGGGATTATTAAAATTGTACAGATTTAGGAAAATATCGTAGTTTCTCTAAATTGTTTTACAAGCTTCTTAAAAAAACAATTTTATCAGGTAAAAAGTACTACGTTTATAAGCTAATAAATCATTTTAGGTGTTTTGGCGCAAGTGTATGTACAAGCCGAAAAGAAATGATTATACTAAAAATTGTAAAAGATTTTACCTAATTTAGTTAAAGTCAATTAGTTCTCTGAAATTAACTTCAAATGATAAAGAGATAAATAAACTGTGATTTTATTGGAAATTGCCTGATGTAATTTTCTTAGATATTACAATGAGAAGTTTGTCAAGATATTTTCTTTATTACTATAGAAAGATCTACCATCACTATTCACTATGGAATAAATTAGTAGCCTAATATAATTTGTGTAAGTCTCTTGAATTAATGATTCTCCCATCGATACACCTCCTCTGGTTGATGTGTTACTTAATTTGTTAGCTATCTTTTAAAAAGAAAGTTGGTTATTTTGATATAGTCTTCCGAGTGTTTGTGTGTTATGTAGGAAGGTCACTGCCAAAAATTTGGATGTTCTGCTTATGTCGTGTGATATGTTGTGTGGAATTTTTATATTTCGACTTGTACTAATGGTAGTTTAAATCTGTATAACTCTGTTAAAGATGTACCACGTATCCATGGTAACAGTATCAAGATTTGTAATTTTTTTTCTTCAGTGTTCCCATACTCCCCTACACCCTGCCGTCACCTCCCACAGAGCAGTGTGCAGACAGGTACGGAAGTCCGTCAGCAAGTAGAACAGCAAACTGCCTTAATATGCTTGTTATATTGAATCATTACATATTATATTTCACCACTCCTATTTATTGTTATCATTTCCAAATTGACCAAACCATTTATATCAACATACTTATGCACAAAGAACGTCTGCAGACACGAAGACATGAACATAGACACACATAACACGCAGGTACAAAGGGCTTGAACATTTTTTTTTTGCTTTTTTTTATTTTGAATAACTGTAAATCTACGATCTGCTCTCATAGAACAATGAGTAGATGTGTTGTAAGTATAAATCTTGAGTAAGTAATACCCCTTGGTATTACTCTATAAAATATAAAATTTCCCATTTTGTTGAATTGATCTTGCCAGGAATGTAAAATAAATTACACAATCACATATTAAAATAAATCTGTAGGGTGTAGTCTGCATAGTCTTCTGTGTGTTCCACTGTTGTCTAGGAGATTGATGGCTTCTGGATTCTGATGATTTTCAAGTCTTGTTTGGTAACTGGTGCAAAATTTCTGTATAGCTTCGTGTACCGTGGGAGTGTTCGTGTCTCTGTGCAATATAGTGTTGGATATGTACCAAGGTGAGTCCATGATGTTTCGAAGTATTTTTGACTGAAACCGTTGAATTATTTCAATGTTACTGTGACTTGCTGTGCCCCAGAGTTGTATCCCATATGTCCACACAGGTTTAAGTACAGTAAAAACATAAAAACAGCTTGAACATAAACATAAACATAAACAGCTTGAACATAAGTACAGCTTGAACATAAAAACGTAAATTATATCAACATACTATCACAGTCAGTTACGTCCAATCACACTCCTCAGTAATTCCACCTTACAAATGTCAATTTTCGAGTTAAAAAAGCCTACTTTGTTTCCAAAATCATTTGCAATACCAACACAACGGGCCAGAGGTGAGGCATCTTTAATCTCGTTAAGTCCATAAAATTCAAAAAAAAAAATTATTATAACGTGCATAAAATACTTCAGAGCGTTATTCCCCTATTGGGAACCAACCAAAACTTGCAACATGCCTAAAGTAGGTCGAATATAATAATTTATAAGCAACTTCCATGTTTATTGTAGGAATGAGGGCCTAATATTCCAAACGTCGGAATACAAAAGTAATCATAACTTTCCTGCTATGATATCCAGCAACAACATGACAAATTTCTGTAATTCATGAAGAAACTTCTGCAGAATTTATGAAATTTTCTCTCTTACTCGGTTTTATTGACCATGCGTAGGATGGTATTTCGTATAATAAAGTGTGTTACCATTAAAAGTTTGTTCCGTAACAACTTTTGACAGTAACTTATACTTCAATGGAATTTAGTATATTTGATAATACCAGGTAAGTTTGGAGTCACTTGTTTGGTTCATAATCATTTTAGAAACTGTTAACGGAAAAACGTATTCATATATTACTCAATGTTGAAACCTTTATATAAAAATCCTTTTAAGGGTAAAACAGTTTGTTTAGTACTGCAAAAAAGTCACATTCCGAAAATTCAACCCCATAAGTCAAAAATACATCTCATGATAACGAACGCTACAAATAGTGTAACAAATTCAACATTGCATTCCGACTTAAAAATTCTTTATGTAACAGAAGCTGCTAAATTCAAATATTCAAAATTTAACAAACCAGATCAATCCTCTAATACAGCTAAATGTCAATATAAAGTTTACATGCCGCCGTCTACGAACAAAATAGAGTAGAAATCTACTGATTGAATATTGTAAAAATTTTTATAATGCGTCAAAATTTTCATAAATTATTTTTTAATCTTCAGATTTTGGAAGACTTTAAAATTTCACTTTTGTAGTTAATTTTATTTTGCGTTCTTCACAATGATACAACTCAAGTAAAAAATATATTTTCTTTTTTTTAACTTCAACTTTATTTTTATTTACAACTGTACAATTTTCTAAAGCACAACTAGTAAATGAGATGGAATGAAAGAGGAATTTGTCGTGAATGAGAATCAATCCAGTGACCGATTTCGGCGTTA
Organism: Catonia carolina; assembly: GCA_035578175.1. Lineage (NCBI taxonomy): Eukaryota > Metazoa > Arthropoda > Insecta > Hemiptera > Achilidae > Catonia > Catonia carolina. The sequence goes on along the minus strand of JAQMRL010000003.1, from coordinate 22,730,461 downwards.
AATTTTGCAAGGAATGTGGCGCCAATTTTTTAAATGACTATGATTTATAAACTATGACGGATGACTTTTTTTATGAAATGATTTTTTTTGTTTTTATGAAATGAAATATGCATGACAAGATCAATTGCAAAGTTTTTTTTATGGTGGTCCGAGAAGATCTCTATTCCACCTTCGTTGCAGTCATCTGTTAACAGGAAGATCGTTAGTTCAAAGAGATTGGACATTTGGATTTATGTGGTCAATTGTCATTGTGTGTAATGAGTTGTATTTTGCGTTTGCAATGTCTCGAACCGTTGGTATTTCCAGGTCTTTGTGAAGGGTATGATTGGTAACGTAAAAAGGTGCGTTTGTTATTGCTCTAAGTGCTTTTGACTGGTGTCTTTGAAGAATATTTAATGTTGTATTGTGACATGCTTCAAAAATTGGTTCACTATGTAGCCAAATTGGCCGTACTAGTGATTTATAGAGGATATAAAATTTTTATTTTTATTGTTTTTTAATTGCATTTTGTTTATCATACGGTATTATCAGTTACAATTTTAAATTTGTACCCTACTTCTTATTCGATGTAATTCTTGTTGTATGAATTTATTAGCCGATTTTTCTTATGTTTGATCTTTAATTTTATTACTTTTTTCTTGTTCAACACTCTTGAATAACTTAATGATGCACCGATAAGAGATCATCAAAAATTCGTTTTTATATTCAGTGGATAAATTTGCTTTTAAATCGAATACATTCAATGCAATGTAGGCTAATCTTTAATGAATATTTTATATGTTTTCAGTAATTTTAAAAAAGTTTTGTTAAACTTTTGGATTGTTAGGTGTAAAATACATTGTATAGTTTATAAATAAAGAATTTTAAAAAAATCAGTTGTGCAAAACACTAAATTTTAAAAACAAACCTTTCTGCAGTTAAGCAATAAATAATAATCCCTTTTAATTTTTAATATTTTTTGACAAGTTTTATTTCATTAACCTACCAATTAAATTAGGCGAAATAAATTTCCCATAAACTTTTATACATAAATTCTTTACAAAACCCAAGAATAAAAATAAGGTAACAAATAAATAAATTCTTAAAATACTGGAATAAAAATTTTGACAGAACTCAAAACTAATTTTTTGTAGTAAATTTACAATCTAACATAAGGTGGTAAAAATTGAAATTCAACAGGAATTCACAAAACCATCGATCGTTACTTTCTTTAACATTTACAGACAAAAATACAAAACCGCTTACACTAAAGTAAAGTTGGATTAGCCTGCATAAATACAAAAGAATTAAAGAAAAATTAAAACGGAAGTTAGTGCAACTTAAAATAAAAAAAATCAAATTTCGCCAACTTTAAATTTTCAGTTAAACAGTTTTGAGTTGTTCAACAAATCGATTGCTAGTAAATTTTGAATTTTCTACATTTTATCCAAATATGATATGAATTTTTTGTTTTGGTTTACAGTATTAATATTTCTTGTATTTGTACTAAGGTCAGTTTAAAATGTTTCTTATTGATTCAGACAGGAAACGTTCTAAAAATGTTATATTTTAATTTGCACAAGTAACCCAAAGTTTTAATTCATACATCCAAACTAGGTTTAACGATTAGTTCAGTCATTTTACTTAATTTTGATTTGAGATTGCACAAAAAGCAAAAATTAAGCAAATTAAGTAAATAAATTATTATTGATTAAAAATACTTTGTTATTCCATAAAAATATGTGACATAAAACACTACAAAAAATTATCATTGGAAGTTAATTCTATCCTAAACTAATTTTAACCTTTAAAGAGAATTTTGTGCGTAAAAGTCAAAAACGGTGTTTGGAGGTTCAATATGTGTAGCATAAATAATAGAGGGTGTATTGCAGTAAAAAGTAGATCTATTTAAAGTGAACAATTTTGAGGTAAAAGTCTAAGGAGTAAGAAATCACAGATTTTTTGGAAATATGTTTGAGTATGTAAAAATTTGTTCTTCAATTAAATTTATCTCTAAAATGAAATGAAAATAAAAATTTGAAAATAAAATTATTGATCGATGCAGAACTTTTACAGTGCTAATTTCTGGTAGAGGAAAGTAAACGTCAGGAATTGTAATTATATAAATGTTTCAAAACAAATACGTAAAAACAAGTAACTGAATTTCATTCGGTGTAACGTATTTATTAAATAATATATGTATATACGTATATTGTGTAGACTTTAATAATATATAGCTTTACAGAAAAACAAAATGATCTCTTTTATTTTAAATTGAAAAGAGGCAGCAGAAAAGTTTCCCGCTTGTTGAAAATAGGGTGGAAATAACTCAACCTACATCATGCGTGAGCAACTCTATTCATAACTCAAAAGTAATTAATTTGCCGACATATTGAAATGCAGTGCCCTCCCCAAAAGGATCTTGCTTCATCAAATCACCCTCTCTCTCGAGGCTTAAGTTTTCAAATCTTATAAACACTGAATGAATCCATACCGTATAGCTTTCTAATTAACTTTCCTCCAAATCTGAATTATATTATTCATCGGAATTTCAAATCTTTTCATTCAACTATCCCATATGTAGACCCTCGCAATTCATATAAAAAGAAGATTAAAAAATATATATAAATAGTAACACACCCCCACGATATCTTCCTTCAATGAAAAATGAACTAATTATCAAAATTTACACGTATATATTTTCAAATTAATCCTTTGAATTAACTTTATTCGAATTAAAAATTCCACAGCATAAAACAAAAAAAATTTGTGATTTTATATGGATTTAGAGTTGGCAGTCCATTAATTTATTAAACAGTTTTGAGCCGTTGTATCCAGGAAAATGCTCAAAATGTCGTGGACTGATCATTTTACCAACGTTGAGGTTTTGAGACATACGTCTGTGAACAACCCATTGTTGAGCATAAGTGAAAGAAGGAAGACTGTCTACTATAGTTGACCAACCGGTTAGTATAGTGATAATCGCAAGTGATTTTTATGTCAGGAGTTCCGAGTTCGACACCCGGTCCAAGTCTGAAAATTTTACATCTTCATTCTTTTTTCACGACATTGTCTAAGCACAAGCTTATGTAGACATCATCATGCAATAAAATTTATCGAAGTACTCATCCAGATGGAACTAGTTATGCAGGGTCGACTATCTTTGTCCGTAATGGTATTAGCCATAATTCGTTACCTCCGTACAGAAAATCGTACATTCTGGTCACAACAGTAGAAGTATGTTTAATCACTCACTCCTTTACCCTTTCTCTGTGTACTGTCCACCGAATTAAAAAGGTAGTCAGTCTGTAGTTGCTTAGCCAAAATAGACACCATATCCACCGGTCATTGACTTCTTCTCATTCTTAAGTGGTTCACTTATTTAACTTTCGAGCTATAAAAACAGACTTCTATCCTGATGGCAATTACTCATCAAGTCTACCCTAGAACATGGCTGTACCATAGTTGGGTAGATTAATTTCCGTTGCACCGTAAAGGTCTGTAGTAATTGCATTATTTGCAATTAATTACAGTATTAACAGCAGTAATTTATGTAACGTTTCTTTTGCTTTTTGTTTATATAACTGTTAAATGGAAAATAAATGTAACTTATTTATTTTACTATGTTGATAATTTTTCAGTTACAGATTTTATCAAAATTTAAGCAATTTTTTTAAGGTAATTGTAAGTCGTATTAACTTCTTAGATATTATAAACTACTTGAGAAGTACGGAACGGTAGTTTATATTGTGTAACAATTTGCACACCCTAGCCGGGAATCGAACGCAGGCCTTTCCGCTTTGTAGGCTAGCCCTCAAACTACCACCCCACGGAGACAGCCGATATCTGAATACATGAATTTTTACGTAATGAAAACTAAATAAATAAATAATACTGACTAAAAATGTTTATTTATTGCCTAGTCCATTACAGGTTAAATATTTAATGATGTCTAAAAATTCCTATCTCGCGGGTCGGTAAAATCTTAAAATAGCTTAAAACAATAGCCTAAAATAGTCTTACCTAGCCCAAAACAGTTTTCTTATTATGAAATTTAAAGTTAATAAAAGAAGATAGGGCCAGAGCCGGTTTTGAACTCTCCATTTGAGTTTGAGTTAGTGTGCTTGCGATCAAAAGCCGCTGCCGCCTCTTAAAGAATTGAAAGTTAATTAATTATTCATTATAGAGACCCCTCCTCCAATTCCCACTCTCCTCTGCTTTTGATTCTACTGTAACCTAGTTTGTAAGTAAATTTAAATTGGAAATTTTTAAAGAGGCTGGAGAAAGAATCACGTATCTTCTCTTTTATAAGTAATATTTACTTTAGTAAAATTAAAAATAATGTTTTCCGTTACATTCCATTAGTTCAGTCATTTTTATTTCCGAGAACAGAAACGACGGAAATTTTAATTAATTGAAATTCGGGAACGAGGAAATTTATAGATGTACGTGTATGTGTATTATTTGGAAGGCCGTATAAAATTCTGTACGAGGAAATCTGGAGACGAAATACAGTAAGCACAGATTACAAGGATTTGTTAAAGCAGGAGTGCGACTAAACCGGGGAGTGGGCAAAAGGATGAAAGTATGGCGAAAGGGATTTTGGGGTTTGGTGCTTTAATTCGACAAGGGGAAGGTGTGGTCGGTGGTTCGTTTCGCCCTTAGGGCCGAGTATATGTTAGCGAGAGGGTTTGTTCGCCAGTCTTCTGCATGGATTTTCGCCCATAAATCTCAACTTGAGTGTTAGTATTAAAAAATTTACAACCGTAGTAACGTAATTAAAACTCAAAATGCGATTGCGTCGCACTTTTAATGTTCCTCTCTTTTCTAGCTGCAGGTGTTACATCCACTACCACTCAAACTTTATTAAAAAATGTCATAATTTCTATTCATTGTTACCAACCTAAAAGACCACTTCAAAAGAAGGAATAAAATTTCCCCCTTGGTTTTTCTCATTTAAACAATATAACATTACCCTGCAGAAATGTTTACAAATCAGCGACAATATTTTACAACTGTAATAAAAAATGAAAATTATTCATAAAATTATAATATGACTACGTAAAAAGACGTTCTGTACCGTATCCTTGTCAACATTACACATTTACAACCCATCTGTATCAGCATTAAAATTATTACAATAATGTACTAAAAGTTACCCTTAACTTCCGTTTAATATGTGCATCAATTAAAATTAAAATCATCTTCCATTTTTATGAATATGCGTGTTTCTAAAAATAAATGAGGTGCAATAAATTTTATCTAGCACGTTATACTTAAACATTATTACATTTCCAGGCACGTGTTTCATAAAATTATATTTCATACTATTATTTGCGTTATCCTTTACATAATTTCGAAAAGTGTCACTTTAATAAGAAAAAGTTTATATATATTTTTTAACAGTAAAATGTACGATCTATTTAACAACGAAAAATAAGCAGATATTAAAAAAAGAATAAAATGAAAAAAATGAATCACTGTGGGAGTCGCCTAAAAAATGTAAACACGTATTTTCATACAACATTATGAGTACAAGATTGTCTTTTATGTTACTTTCTATTCCACATTAAAGTTACTTAAAATTAAAAAAAATAGTCACTCAGAAAATGTCCGCCGGGTGTTTACGTTTCAGTCTTCTTATTGAATTACTGAAGTCCAGGACAGTAATAGAAGAGGGTATTAGAGAGAGTAGTAATAGAGGAGAATACTAAGTAGTTCTAAAGGTTTTTCAATCTTCTATCATGTTTAGCCGAAAATCTTTTTATTTCGTCCCGGATGTACGGTGTATTTATACTCTACGAATTAGTTTGTTACGTACGTACCAAGGAGCTAGAATAATAGATCATACCAGTTGGGATAATATAAACGTTGCATAAAGCTTTTTGACTTTATTTAAAAAAAATAAACTACAGCTGGGTAAAAATTTAACAGAATCACCAGTTATAATGTCAGTAGTTTCATATAATTGTCTTGATGTCACTTGTGTAAGGTAGTCGCCCAGCGGCAATCCCTCAAGACGATTCACAAAATGACTCTATTCCTTTGCCTTTTCAGTCTTTTAGGTGGGTTGTGTGGTAGGTGAGGAGAGAACAATGACTGAGTTTTTGGATTTGCGTGATAGTGTAGTTTTCTACAAAAACGTCTGTTAGTTTCTTTATTGTTTTGTCTACAGATTCGATGTTAAGATCTCTATGTAATGTTTTGTTACTGACGTATGTTGGACAGCCTGTAATGATGCGTAAAGTTTTGTTCTGGAATGTCTGAATACGTTTTATCTTAGATACTTTAGCTGATCCGTAGATCACTGAACCGTAGGTCCAAATAGCACCTATTAACAGTTAAGTTTTTGAGTAATTGGAGAGGAGATTTATGGTGAAAAAAAATGTAGAGAAATTTTAACCGCACGTTAAGAGATTGCCTTTTTAGTTGGGTATGTGGATTCCATGTCAGTCTTCTGTGTAGTGTCAGTCCTAAGTATTTCACTGAGGTTTTTTATAAGATCGGTGTATTGCGTAAGTAAACTGGGAGACAAGTTTGTCGTCTGAGAATAAATGTAATGTGTTGTGACTTTTCAGCATTAAGTTTCATTTTCAAAGTAGTACATCAATGTTGTATAGTGTTCATGTGATGTTGAAGAATAAGTGTTACGTCTTAACAAAACGTTAACAATTTTTTAAAAAATTTTAAGACAAATAGTTTCCATTACTAAGTGGAAAAATAAATTATCGACCTGTCACAATCAATAACGTTCAGATTCTGTACAACATTGGGGTACAATATCTTGGCTTTTAAGTTGACAGACGACTAACGTGGGTACGCACATTACAAAAAATGACTAAAATTAAAAATACCTTTTGTTCCACTGAATCTGTTATTGGACAGATGCTCAAAATTAACTCAACTCGGGAAACTAGTAATGAATCATAAAAGTTTACCTTGGTAAGGAAGTATTAGAAAAATAACTGAGGGTTTTGTTTTACCACAAACCTGACTAACATAACTGTTCAGTCTCTTATTTATTTATCTATTGTCACTTACGGTTGACAGTGTTTTTATAACTGTATCCAGGAGACACCAGAAGGGAGTAGACCTACAAGGCATGTCGAGATAAAACTGATAAGTCTAAATTTGAACAACATGTTAAATTCATTACTTAACAATTTATTTACTTCCAATATTTCCTTACTTACTCCAATAAATGTGCTATCCAACAATTTTGATAAAATAATAGGGCTACACAATTTACTTCATGATTTACTTAAAAGTTTATAAATATTTTTCAACCAATACTACAGTATTTAGAAAATAATTCGTGTAAACTGTAAAAATTTTCATCAATCAAGTCTTTCTTTGTTTAATTTTTTTATAAACAAACTTAGATTACAACTTTTTTAAGTTTGTGGTAATTTATTGATGTATTTTCTACCTGCATAAGTAGGATTTAGTTGAAACAATTTTTTATTGTAATTAGCAACTTAGAAATCAAAGTGGAACATAAACTTGAACCATCTGTATAAATACTACAGCCCAAGATATCGAACATTGTTTACTTGGGTTCTTACCTAAGTTGAATAAAAATAGTTGTGAAAACGTTTGTCGACAACGAGTTGTTTTGAGTATTAAAATCTGTAATTCGTTTGTTTTTTTCAATTTTTTTTGAGTTACACTGCCCTTAATGAAAATAACTAAATCGTTGATTCAACCACTAAATCATTGAGCTTTAAATTTTTAATTATTAATTTTGGGTTTATCAAATTTATAATACTAAATGAATAAATAATTAAATGTACGAACATAATCTATTTAATATTATTTTAAATTATTCAACCCTCTCCCTAATGACCTCAGCAACGGTACAAATTATACTAATAATAAAGTTATGTTTGTAGTGGTACATTATTTATTAATAGTTATTAATTTATGCCCGCACAAATCATACGCATGCAAAATTACAAACATTTATGATAAATTTAATATACGAACAGAATGCACACATAACGGCAACACTGTAACGATCATACAGTCACACAGAAATTAACGCCATTATTCATCTAACGTAACGTTATTACATTTCCAAAATGGGATCATGAATTTCCACGCATTTTCGTTTGTGTATTCTATAGAGTATACTAGTCTGTAGTGTTAGTGTATTTGTAGTCTTCATAAGAACTGAAATACCATGTGTACCGAATTCTCTAAACTCGTAAGAAGTTATTCTTAATGAATATTCAGCTATAACAGTGCCCAGAGTTCCGACAAAAACCAATGTAAGATCTGTTTATTACAACTATGGGTTTGCTCGTTATCTTGTACAGTATTCTACGAAGTAGTAAGATTGTTTTTAGCATCAATATTTATGAGAAACCAAGTTACAGTAGAGATAGATACTTTGATACACACTGTATTACGTAAAACGTTATTTATATGTAATAATTTTCAATTTTCATTATGAAAAGTTTTCCAAGAAAATATCCCAGAATCATTCATGTGTTTAATAATAATTTGTAAACATCTTGATTGAATGCGTCATTTATTCATTATAACTTAAACAAATAAACCCTTTCATATACATATTTTGTATCATTTCTATAAATGATAGGAAATCTAAAAATCTGGTGTGAAACACACACACACGACTTTTTCTTGCCAATGTCAATAATGACCAATATAATCTACGTTTAATCATGAGTAAACAATGTAGGTCAAGTACAAAAATTAACCAAATTTTAATCATGAATGAATGGTGAAAATTGAAAATCAACCTCTTTTTAACTTAAAAATACGGAAAATCGCTAAATTAAGTTTTGTAGGAAAAATTCTTAAGTTAAAAGTAGGTTTTTTTTATTTTCGATGACCTTGATTACATACAATTTTGTCACAAAATGCATATTAGTAAGGCCGCAATCTACAAACTCCAAATATTTTACAGATTTTGGTAAGCACAATACCGGAAAATCACTAACTGACACTAAATAAGCGTCATAGAAAAACATGTTTGAATTAAAAGTTGTTGGGTTCTAACTTAATACAATTTAAATTATATAATTTATTTAATATATTATGGTTTTGAGCTAAAATACATAATTATTATGACCATAATCGTAAAAACACCATTTCCCCACCCCTCCATCAACAATTTCAGCCGACATGACGCTTGTCTTATCTTGTAATACGTAAAAAGTACTAAATGAGGCGATTTTAAAAAGATCGTAGCAGCCGTTTTTGAGATAGTTGCAAAAAGTGAAAACCGCACGAATAAACTATACTAGTACTTTTAATTGATCGATTTTGATGAAAATGTTCATGTCGTTAAGTTTTAAGTTTCAATACCGTACGATATTCCATTCATGAGATATTGTGTTTTCTCTCTCTCTCTCTCTCACCACACCTTCTATATTAGAACAAGAGGAAGTAAAAATATGATTTTTCCTAAGCATCATCAATTTCAATTAACAGTCTTCCTTTAATTAACCCCTCTCCACCAATCCATAATGTTAATAATTAATGCTCATTTTTCACCTCATTTACTTGTTTGTATTTTATACTTTGTAAGGTATAAGGTTTATAATTCATCTCACCATATATAGTGAGCATTGCCATATACGGACCCTCCTTTCTAGTGAGCATTGGTCCTAGGTGAGCACTGGCAAAGCAGAGTGGTGCGATTTAGACAATTTGGCATCAAAAGCAGGCCAAGAAATATGATGATTTATCACACATGTTTGTGAAAAAAGATTTGTCAATCTGTTTTTTAAGTATTCTTCTTCGATTGCAACAGATTTTCTAGATTTTAAGTTATAATTTTCTAATAGTTATTTATTAACATTATACGTTTCAGTTTAGTTTTTAAATGTTTTTTTTTTAGTATTTTTGTCTTTAATTTTTATTACGGTACTGTACAATGAGCTGCACAACTTCCGTATTTGATATTTAAATGGCGGTGGGGAATTTTACGTTAAGGAGAATAGCTATCCAGTAGTAAATTCTCCATTTAAAACTTCGGGTATTCAGACCAAGAGGTTTCTACTCAATTTTCGCTTTAAATTTAGCACAGTTGGGAAGTTCCTTGTAGTTTGATCACGTGGTAGTTGGTTAGGATGGTCATCTAGTCTTTCGTGAAATGTACTATACAAGGACGCGGTTAGCTCTTATACTGTCGGAATTTTGAAATCATCGTGGAGGGTTTTATTGCTTACAAATATAAAGGAACGCCAGAAGCAAGTAGGTACTAAGAATTTTGATTGAATGGCCTGGATCGACTTTAAATTACTCTCTGCCACTGATTCAAAGAGCTGGACACCATAAGTCAAGATTGGTCTTAAAATTGATTTGTATATTAAAATCTTGGAGTGGAGGTTCAATCTTAGCGGTGGGTTTAAGCAGAAGAGTAGCTTTTGGTAGCGGTGAAGTTCTAAACGTTTCGTATGCAGATGATGCTTCCAAGTTAGTAGCCTGTCAAGCCATAAGCCAAGATATCGCACCACCCTGGCCTGTGGGATGTGAATTATTCAGTATCACAGGTGAAAAAGTTATTAATTATATTCATCAGGTTCTAGACATTAATTTATATTTAATACTAGTACAATCAAAATAAATGAAACTATGTTTTTCACTAAAATATTAGGTAATTGTGAATTAAACTTAATAATTAAATGTTCTTCTTTGCTTCTCGTCGTTTCAGTTCAACTCCTGCCAGTGTTTGCGCACTTCATAACCCTTGTGGAACATCACAATATTCTATAGGTGTGAATAACATAAATATGAAAACCCTCATAGAAAATTATTAATTTTTTTGTTCAACCAGTCTTCGAATTACCTCAATTACGTACTTTCTGAGATTTTCCAAAAATTAACAAGGATTGATTTTTACAAACCACAAAAATTAATATTTAGTAAATCCGTAGGATTAAAATTTTTTCTCTCATATTTGAAAAAATGAAAAACTTAGAAATCAGCAGTATAATTTACCACTTCCAGTTAAAACCTTTTAAAAATTTAGCTTTTACAAACATAAAAATATTATAACCGTTCCATCTCTAACAGAATATTCCATTTAGAAGACATCGTACTGTCGGTAAAAGTTCGAACTTAGGATCACAAATAACTTAACATAAAGGAAACTCTGAATATGAAAAAAAGTTAAAACAACAAAAAAATGAATGAATTCTTGGGTGTTCTATGAGATGATTGCAATTTAACGCCTACGTGTTCCAGTTTTATGAAACACGAAATCTTATATTTTTTAATCGAAAGGAAATCAAAGGATACTTTTGTACACGTAATCATAACGTTGAAAAGTTTTTGAAGGGAAAATCATCAGACGTCGTAATTACATTTTCCAATTTTATTTTAGAATGAAAAGGAATACGCTGGTTTACTAATCTAAAAAACCGTAAAAAAATACGGAGAGATTGTAAAGTTAGGTTTGATGATTCAAGGGAAACCAGAACTCTTTTTTCTTTAGGTCTACTCTTTTCTGTTGGTGTTCCATCATAGCCTTTCGTGATTTATGATTTCCACTGAAGGTAGAATACAGAATGAGCTGGATAAGATACAAATTGCCCTCTGCTTTGCATTACGTTTGCTTATTCCATCATTCTATCTCCGTCTTTCATAAATCTTCCATCTCTCTTCAACAGCCCTTACGGCTGTATTTATCATAACAGCCAATTTATAAGCAACGACTACTCACTCGTGCACTCACCCGTTCATGCTTACAATCACTCATTTTACCTCCGCTTTTAGTCCAGTCAAAATAGGAGAAAATAATAACACACTTTAAGAAACTAAAAGAAAATTTTCGTACCGCCAACTAAACAATATTTTTAACAAAATATTGAAACTCCCGACCCTATAGTCACTCAAACTAAAAAAAAATATAATTTTTTAATAAATTTTAATATAAATAATTGAGTGCTAAAATCATCATTGCAGTCAACATTGTGTGGGTATGATGATTCAAGAAAATTAAAATAAATACTTTCTTGATACTAAAAGTATATAAATTGTAATAAAGTACTACTTCATTTATTTGGATTGATTGAGGCTGGATGTAATCCAGAAAATAGATAATCCGGATAATAGGACTTAATTAAGAACATAATGCAATGGTAAATCTTACCGTTCATTTTTAAGTTAATTAGTTTATATAGGAACATTTACAAGTGTTTATTCCTATTTTACGAACAAATTTTTTAATTTTACTTTTGTATTGGGTTTAAAGGAAACAAGATCGCGCAAACGTTTCTCTATCAAAGGTTCAGCCGGTGTTGTGTCGGGCTGCTGCATCAAGTACGCCATGATGTTGTCCAACAATGAATCACCAAGAAAATACAGTAACGTGTTTCCGATCTTTAGCTCCAAGCACTAATTTTGTAACAGTTCGTACAGTACATACTTTAATAATTATTGTATATTTTGATACGTGTAAAATACTTTAGTGCATTGCACATAGTTTGCAGCATTGTTCAAATACTGTATGTAGAATATTAACATTTTTATGAATAAAAAAAATCATTCTAGATGATCCAATCATCCGGATTAAAGAGGGTTGGATAAACGAGAAAGTACTACATATTTAGAAATATGGGGGATTTACAATATTTTAGTACTTTTCTTCAAAGACCGTTTAAAATTCATTAAAAAATGTCGCTAATAACCAAGCTGTTGATGCGACTTTAAATAAACCAAACAAAAAGAAAATTAAATGAATTTAAGAATATATACCCAAATTTATAAGTTATCATCTTGAATTATAACTTGTGCACATATTTTTCAAAAGCTCAATGTTCTAATGGTTAACGTGGTAGACTATAAGCAGAATATAAAGATTCAATTTCCGGGTAGGGTCTGAAAATTTAAGATATTAAACCCATGATTCGCATTGACCATTAATAACCGAACCGTCGATGTGACTTTAAAAAACAAGCAAAATATTTCCTTATTTTTACTGGACAACTTTAGCAATTTCCACAGTATTAAATTATAAAACCAACCACAAAATGACTTTCTAATTCAACTTGTTTAATGAATTAGTTAACGGATTTTACCAACACGGATTTATTATCGTCCATAAAAAAAATAATCAGGATTAATAACGTCTTATTTTGATACGTAAACGCTTCTTTATCAGGTCTAAAATTAAAAATACTGCATATTCAATTCTCTAAAAAAACTTTCACAATGAAAAACACAAAAAATATTTTTTTATTTTTTTATTTTTTTATTTTCACAACTGTAACTACAAATAGAAGAAACTAATAGTAAAAGTATAAAAACAATTGCTTTAAATTACATACAGGACACCATATTCCAAGAGCAATGTGTTATAAATGAAAATATATTTAAAAGAACTCAGTTTTCTTACATTTGTCATTTAATGATTACTTTTATTGGTAACGTGGTTGTTCCAAGTAAGTCGTTTGTCTAAGTACGTATATTCTCGTAACTTTGAAGCGCCATGTTTTAAATTATGATTCAAAAATTTTTAAATGTTGTTGAATGCTAATATTTCTTTTTCTTCTTCAGTCCATGGATTATGCAGCTTGGCTTTTTCCCGAACTACCTCCTTCTCGAGCGTACAACAATCTTACCGGTGGGTTTGTACTCGTGGGCTAAACGGGGTAAATGGGCCTCCCTCATCCGTTCCAGATGGCTGCACCAGTCCTCTGATGAATTTTCATTCTCTCATCTAAGTTAACAATTCCCATCTCATCCCGTACATCCTAATTCCTTAGCCTATCCTTCCAGGTATATTCCTTCATCGTTCTCGGTAACCATGAGATTCCTTTCCGGCCCCTTCTACTTAATTCGTTAACGATTCGAAAGTGCCCACACCTCACTTTCATGTAGTACCACAGGTACCGCCATCGATTTATGCAACTTTAAATGATTGTCTTTCCTAGTCCTGTGGTTCAACGTTTTATGCATCGTCCCGTAAATATTTTTCAACTTTTTTTTATTTTATTCGTTCTTCTGCTTGTTTGCAAAAGAGATATCCCAAATATTTACCTAGATACCTAGATACCTGTTCCAAAATGTTTCCATTAATTTCTATATTTGACCACACCGGGAATTTTCTTAGAATCGCCATTACTTTAGTATTCAGAGGAGATATTGTCAAACTGTAATCAGCGCATAAGTTGTTTACAAAACTTGTTGTTTGTAAACTATTTCCTTTCCTCAGATTACTAAATTACAGCAATATCATTTAAAATATTTTCAAATGTAAAAAAGTCGTATTTAACACTTACGACTTTTTAACACTATTTAACAATTAACAAACTGGTGCTCCGACATGATGCCAACTACCCAGTAGTGGCCATTTGTTTGCAAAATTTTACACAACATAATATTTTTGCATTTTAAGTTACATATGTGATTCTTTTTGCATTTTAATATTCAATTCTTTGTGAAGAAATCAATCGGCTATATACTATTGTTGTTTTTACTCTTATTTTTATATTGTTTTAACCAAAAACTAGGTTTTTTCAAAAAAAAAGAAAGATGATACCATGAAGGTTAAAATCTGAATATACTTATTAAATTACTATAAACATTGAGTGATAAATTACAAATAAAATCACAATAACTTACTTCTAAACAATATAAAATATCACTATAATCTAAAGCCGTGGTAGGAGACGCCATGTAAATAAAATAAAAAAATAGCACATAAACAAACCACAACAACATGATCTCCTTACTTCTATAATGACTGTACAAAATGGTACACGGAATCTATCTTGAGTGATAAAAGTTAAGGGGGGACATACCCTGAAAAATTGTAAAAATATCAAAAAAAATTTTATTTACTTTTTTGATTCTCTAATATTTTCTGAATATACCAATATATTTACTTTTTAGAAAAAGTTATTTTAAAATAATATAAAAAAATTTTTCGTATCATGTTTCACGCAGTTTTTCGTGTAAAAAGATCAAATTTCAAGTTAAAATAACTTGAAAACGGATAGTCGGAAATTGATGATTTTTTCACAGATTTGAACTAAATTACATTCTCTATTAGGTCAACTACACACCAAAAGAGTGAACCACAAGTAGTGTGTTGTTTCACGTTTAGTAGTTCCATGCGAGGCTATGTTTTTCATGAAAAACATTTATACTACAGCTGATGTTTGTTGTGTTTTTGTGCTGGTCATTTTTTATGTTAAATGTACTGAATTATTGAACATTTTCGTAAAAATAATATCGTCTGGTCTTCAGTTTCATTGTAAGTGTTTTTCAGAATTAATTTACTTTATATTGAAAACTGTTCCAAGAAAATTACAACGAACACCATAAATTTGTTCGTTTAAGGTTTGGTTGCTATGCAACCGAGTAACAACGTTGGTTACGGCCCGTGTCCTAGTATGGAGACTGTCCAAACTATCCAAACTAGTTTGAGTTTGGATAACGTAACCAAAAATAGTAATTCAGATAATTACGGCTCAAAAAACACGGAATGGAGGCAAGTAATAAACAAACGTAAAATTACTGACGTTTCTATTGATGAAAATGCTATTAAAAAAATGCATCCGAATGATCCACGGTGGAAAAATTCAATTTTATATGAAAACAAAACTCCTGTCAGTAATAAATATTCCTTACTTTCTGATATTTCGAACGACAACTCAGAAAGCGATAAAACTGAGTTGAACATTCAACGGCCCCCGCCGATTTTCTTAAAGTCAAACGTAAATTACGTTCCGTTATGCAACATTTTAAAACAGTTAGTCGGAGACAGTTTCAAACGTTCTTCGAAAACTCAAGGTATCACTATTTACCTTTCCAATGGTGATGATTACAGAAAGTGTGTCAAATATTTGAGAGAAAATAATGCTGACTCTCACTGCTATCAGCTTTCTGAAGATAAAACATTCAGTGTAGTCATACGTGGGTTGCACCAGTCGATGGATCATAGCCTGATAATTTCAGAACTGAAGGAGAAAGGTCATACAGTACGCAGTGTATCGAATGTTATGTCCCATCGCACAAAACAGTATTTGCCGCTGTTGTTTGTAGACCTAGAGAAGGCAGAAAATAATCAACAAATATTTGATGTAACGTCTTTATTTTTTTCTAAAATAAAAGTTGAGCCGCCGCGTCCGGAACGCCATATAGTTCAATGTCTAAGGTGCCAGCAATATTCACATACAAGACGTTATTGTAATCACGCTCCTAAATGCGTGCGTTGTGCAGGGGATCATGAGTCTTCCAGTTGTACCAAACCACGCGATACGCCAGCCACGTGTGCGCTCTGTTCCCAGTCTCACCCGGCTAACTACAAAGGGTGTGCTATATACAAGGAAATCCAGAAACGTCGGGCACCCCTTCATAAAACAAGTGAAAATTCAAAAAATCAAAGGCACCCAGTACCTGACATTAATTCTTCATCTTTTCCACCGTTGCCTTCAAAATCCACCGGAAATAAAATTCAAGCAGGACAAACTCCATTATTACAGATACATTCACCTTCCATATTTTCATCTGCCCAAATTGCGGAATATAATGCTGCGTTGGGGCCGTCAAGTCAAATTAATACTTTTTTGTCGGAAATGAAAACTCTATTGTTTCCAATGATTTCGTTGATGACTCAACTTATACAAGCCTTAATGTCTAAAAATAATGCCAAATAATATGACATCTAATTCCCTTGTCGTCTTGTTGTGGAATGCTAATGGTATTTCACAACATTTCAATGAGCTAGAATATGTGCTACATGAGAAAAGAATAGACATCGCCCTCATTTCGGAGTCTCACTTGACTTCACGTTCTCGTTTTTACGTTCCCGGTTACATCGTTTACCGGACTGATCACCCGGCCGACCGGAGCCAAGGGGGCACGGCAATTATCATCAAGGCGACTTTAAAACATGACTTTCTTTTCACTGAACCTCCAACAAATTTTCTTCAGGCAACTGTACTTTCTTTATACCTAAACCAGTTAAAATTTAATGTAGCATCAGTTTATTGTCCGCCACGATTTCGAGTAACTGAGGAGGAGTTTCAAAATGTTTTCGATGAGTTGGAACCAGCATTTATTGCAGGTGGTGATTATAATGCGAAGAACACTCAGTGGGGATGTAGAGTCAATACACCACGAGGCAGGCAACTGCTAAATGTAGTTGACTACAATCGATTTGAAGTAATAACGCCCAGGATGCCGACATATTGGCCTTCTGCCGTCACAAAGCTACCTGATATACTAGATATATTTATAACACGAGGTATAAGTCGACTTCACCATGCGGTTGAAAATTTAGACGATTTTAGATCCGACCATTCTCCGGTTCTGTTAACTATAAGTGCTACTCCTCTTTATAAACAGCAACTACCATCGCTAACGCCAACCGGTAAGATGGATTGGGTCAAATTTCAAAATCTTTTAAATAACAATTTAAATGTTCACGTCCCTTTAAAAACTGCTCACGATTTAGAATGCGCCATAGACGATTTTACATCTATCATTCAATCTGCTGCATGGGATTCTGCAATAACTGTTTCAAAAAATGAACGCAATGGACCTCATTATCCCAGATCCATACGGGAATTAATTACTCAAAAACGGGCAGCATGTCGTCGATGGCATCGTACAAGACTTCCGGACGATAAATCTACTGTCAATCGGCTATCCAACAGACTTAAAAAGGAAATCTGGGCAGTTAAACTCGACCGCTTTGAAAGCCGCTTGAATTCCCTGGACACAGAAGATGGCTCGTTATGGAGAGCAACAAAGCGACTTCTAAAGCCAGTTCCAGTTTCGACTCCTCTTCGGCGTGAGAACCAAACCTGGGCCAAGTCTGACCAAGAAAAAGCTGATTTATTTGGAGAACATCTCAGCAACGTATTTAAACCTCATGTGCAAACAGGAGACATTGAGTTTGACAGGGATGTACAGGAATTCGTAACGTGCCCAACTACGCTATCGTTGCCGCCTAAACCTGTGAGTTTAAACGAGGTCAAGAGTATTATTAAACGTCTTCCATTGCACAAGTCACCAGGTCTGGATTTGATAACTGCAGAGATATTAAAGGAGTTACCAGAAAGAGGGATAATTTTTATACGAAACATATTTAATGCTATTCTCAGAACTGCGCATTTTCCTTTACAATGGTAATTGTCAACTATTGTTTGATTTCAGAAGCCGGAAAAACCATCTCACTGTGTAAGCTCTTACCGGCCCATTAGCCTTCTTTCAGTCGTGTCTAAACTTTTTGAACGAATTTTGTTAGATCGACTTTCGCCGATAATTGAAGCTACAACTCCAAATTATCAGTTTGGATTCAGAAGGCAGCATTCAACAACTCATCAGCTGCACAGAGTGGTTGATTTAATTTCTGTAGGGTTAGAATAAAATTATACACATCGGCTGTATTTCTGGATATTAGTTCGGCGTTCGATAAGGTTTGGCATCCCGGGCTTTTGTATAAATTAAAATCTATTTTTTCTGATACATATTATGGAATTCTGAGATCATTTTTAGAGGATAGATATTTTGTTGTGCGCCAAGGTTTGGAATATTCTAATATCTGGCATATCGAAGCAGGAGTTCCTCAAGGGTCCATATTATCTCCTGCTTTGTACTCCATATTTACGTCTGACTTCCCGGAAAATGACTTCACGACAGTAGCAGCGTACGCAGATGATACCGTTCTGTTATGCAGCAGTGAATCTCCAGAAGAAACTTCGATGAACATCCAAAATCACTTGTATGAGGTATCTACATGGCTCAAAAACTGGAGAATGAAAGTTAACCCGCTGAAATCTGTGCAAGTGACTTTTACTTTAAGAAGAAGAACTTGTCCAACTGTTTACCTGGATAACAATGAGATACCGCAAGAAAATAAAGTTCGATATCTAGGCCTCCATTTAGACCGTAGACTGACTTGGGGATATCATATCAAAACAAAACGTTTGCAACTAAATAACCGTACAAGATTACTTTCAAAATTCATCAACAGAAAATCAACTCTATCATTAAAATTTAAATTATTAACATACAAAGCCTATTTACGACCGATATGGAATTACGGTATTGAAATTTTTGGGACCGCAAAGAAAACTCACATTCAAAAAATTCAAACTCATCAGTCAAAAATACTTCGGATGATAACGAACGCCCCATATTACGTAACAAATTTAACATTGCATTCCGATTTGAAAATCCCTTTTGTAACAGAAACTGCTAAAATAAAATATTCCAAATTTAACAGAAAATTAACAGATCACATCAATCCCCTAATACTGCAAATGTCAAGACGAAACTTACCACACCGACGCCTACGAAGAAAATGGAGTAGAGATCTATTGATCTAATTGTTCTATATTTTTATTAACTTATTTTTTGAAATCCACTATACTTTTGAATTATCCACTGGAATGTATTCTTTAAAAAAATATTTCTGTTTATTTATCAAGTCATTTGTATTTTTTCAAAATTTAGTTAAGCTTTTGGATGGTTATACTGTACTGTATAGTTTCTAAATAAAATTAACGTTAAAAAAAAGTAGTTCCATGCAACTAATGGAAGTAAGAACAAATACATAAATACTAAAAATTATTTTGTTTTTGCGATTCCCGCAACTTTTTTTTTCACATGTTTCAGAATCTTTGTTAAATCATATTTTAGGTTCTACACCACCTAGAGAGATAATTTTTTTTAAATGATGGGATTTTTATGCTCTATGCAATGTGGTATGGAAAATACAAAATATTCATTCCTACAATTTTAAAACTGTTTTAAAGTTACTACAGGGTGTATTTACCGCATTTTTTTTACAAATAATTGTCTAAAAATATAACTAGGTAAAATAATTGAAAATGAATACCACAATTCATAGACAATAAATTTCCCATTAATTTGAGCTTACTTGCATGCAAATACAGTAAACGATACTCAAAAAATTACTTAACAAAAAAATAGCGTTTTAAAATCCCCAACCCTAATTATAAGGGTTGTTGAGAAAATATTCAACTCATTTTGTAACAGAGATAAGTAATGACTTGAAGAACGAATTTGCAAATGCTCAATCATGTAACATTAAAGGGGGGGGAAATTTTTTTCAAGGGTATGTCCCCCCTTAACTAATATGACGGAAAAGTGTTTTAAAACATCGAGAAACGTAATACTACGTCTTTGTACATTACACAGCGCGGAAAATGCATAGCTGTCCTGTTACGTCTCCCACATTTATTTCTAAGTTTCCAAAACCATAGTAGTATTACGGCTTTAGCTCGGTAAGTGCTAAAATGAATTTAATTTCTTTTGGTTTATTGTCAATACGTGTCAATAAGTTTAATCGTTAGTGATTACAGTGAAAAATATGAAACAGTAAAACAAAGTCTTAACGTGTCAAAATCTTTAGACTCAAATAAGAATTGAATTTACAACTTTTCGAAAAACATTAGGCGGAGACGGTTACTTTGCACTTTTAAGTGCGGGATGTGAATAATAATCTAAAAATGCAATACCATTTCTATTAATCTGATATCTAATAGAAATAAAACACAATTTAATGCAAAATAAAATTTAGACAATTATTTTTGAAAATAGAATATACATTTTTGACCACCTTCGTGGGTAGTGAATAGTGCGCTAGCCTACAAAGCGAAAGGTTTCGAGTTCGATTCCTGGTTAGGGTTTGGAAATTCTAACACGATACAAACCACCGTTACAGTAACAAAACCCACAGTAGTCACTAATCACCAAGCTGCCGATTCGACTTTAAATAAACTTAAAAAATTGATTTTATACGAGACTGACAAAAAATTGTTAATATGGTTTATTGAACTAGTTTTTTAAAGATTGATGAATAATTTCTATTAATTTTTAGTAATTTTTAATTATTGTGTAAAAACGAAAGATATTAAATAATTAGTTTCAAATAGCAATACGTTCATTTATAACAGGAGAATTAAAGTTTCTAACTTCATTAAAATTATGACAAAGTATTTGATATAATTTGAACCACTATAACTAAAATGGATTTCACTAACTCAGGTACTTTACTAACTTATATTTTATAATAGGATATAAAATAGCTTACTCGACAAACCATTCATCTAAAATTTAATTATAAGAATGGAGGAGATAAATAAAGCAGAAGATTTTATGGAAAATGGGTTATTATTGATTTACAAAACCACTGTTACAAATTCTAATGCATATTTTTACCGAAGACCTATAAAAATTTTTTTTATTTACAAAAATAATATAGGACAATTTTTTTAAGAAATCATTTGTCAGATCCACGTTGACTGGGATCTTGTATTATTTTAACTGAGGAAAGTAGAATATTTGAAATAATTGGCATATGGAATTTACAGATAATCTAATGGTCTGAACGAAAATTTATAAAATAGTTCAAAATATTGGTTGTACTAAAACACAAAAATGTGTTTTACATAACAGGGATAATAAATATGGCTAGGCAGGAATAAATTATACAAACTGAATAAAATTCCAATTACTTATTTCTAATAAATACATGATTTCGAATAAATGGAAGACCAGTTCCTCAGTCAGATTATGTAAAGTACTTGGGAATGCACTTAGATTGACGCCTTACTTGGTCCAAACTTATTTGAAACACACGCAAAAGACTAGGATTGAAGCTGAGAGATTTCTATTGGATGATGAACAAACGTTCACAGCTGTCATTAGAGAGCAAGCTCGTACTGTACTAAGTCATATTGAAACCGCTGTGGACTTGTGGTGAACAGCTGCGAAATCGAATCTTGCTATTATCCAACGACTTCAGTCGAAAGTTTTACTGATGATAAAAAAATGTTCCATGGTATGTGACAAATGATGCGTTGGAGGGACTTACACGTGTGTCAACACTGTGAAAGAAGAAATTGCGCAGCTAAGTTCTAAATATCAAGTAAAATTATCAGATCACCCAAATTCTTTGGCACTTAATTTACTTGATAATAGCAAATATGTAACACGACTAAAGCGAATAAAATTGCTTGACCTTCCATTTAGATTTAACGACTAACCTACATTGTAAATAATTGTGTTCCATTATCATCAATTTCATCAACATCGTCAACATCATCTCTATCAAGATCATCTTCATCGTCTATGCATTCTACTATCACCGTTATTATTTTTTTTACCTTTTCTATCATGTTATTCATCTTTTATCTAGTTAACTTCATGTTTTCAAACATTATAAATTATTTTGTTTTTCTTTTCGAAGCAATACCATTGGGTATTTTCTTTCTTCACATGAACACTTTCATGTTATTTAATTATAGTTTTTGTTTTTAACTGATTGTAAATAATCTCATTTATTTTAAAAAACAGTTTAAAATATTTCTCTCTGGCCTTAAATAAATATAAGGAAAAATGATCATCATGAACAAAACAGATTAAATCTCCTGGCTTAACCCGAGGGATGGATGTGTGGGCAGAGGTTCAGTTGATAGAGCTTAGACGGCTCCGATACATTACGCCTGTAAAAAGGTTCCTTTGCCTCCAATAAAAAAAGTCTCCTTAACTTTCTTACCTTTAAATTTAGTAATTTCTTTAAAAAATTGAGATACCTGATCACGTTCAAGGTCATGGAATACCACGCTGTCCGATTGGTTTGTAATAAACATTTGTTTAGTTGATCAACAGTCTGACATCTACAGCAAATAAATATTTTTACTCTTTCTACATTTCCAAATGATTGGTACACCTGTGGCAAATTTAATTTTTGCTACTAAAAATCTTATCAATCTCATCTCACTAGCTTTTATTACTCTTGCTCTCTGCTGAGCAACCATGTCCAAAATTCTAAACCATAGTTACATTTAAACGGACATATTCAAGGTGTAATATATCTTTAAATCGGTCAATTTAGCGACTCAAGTTTTCCTCAGGTGTTTACAAACCATTGAAACTTTTGTAATGTAACTTTAATATTTCTTGATGCAAGATGAATGAAGTGATTTTTAGTCTGTCGATTTTGCCTCGCGACTATAAAGTAAGCTGTAACTAAAATGAAGTACTAGTTGGCTGTAAAGTAAAGCCTCTGTCTAAGGTATTTTCATTCTTTTAAATGGCCCATTATAAGACGGTAGTGATGACTGCAACCTCCAGCCAGTAAATTAAGTCTTGGAACTACCTAACATATTTTTTGCAGAGTTTAAAATAAAATAATAAATTATTTATTGAAATAAACATTATTCAGAAGTTTATTTTTAATAATAATTCTTGGCGAGGCATCTACCCCTCTCATCATTATTATCTTATTTCAAAACAATATACATAACCATCATATTTACTTGAAACTTTTTAAACATTTTTTACAGTGCTAAATTAATCACGAAAGAAACAAGTATTAAAAAAATGACATTTAAGCAGTCATGCACTTAACTAAAACATAATAAAAGATATTAGTTGAGAGAACCAGGGAAATAAATTGTTTATTGTACTGTCTATCAAAAGTGGATTGGAAGACTAAGAAAAATGCGTTTGAAAAAAATCAAAAATACAATAATATTTTTTTAAAGAAAAAGTAATTTATTGCAATCAGTATTTTTTATGTAAATAAATAAACTTTAAGCAAAGACGATAAAAGTCTGAATAATAACTCTCTCTGAATCAAAATATTCAAGGTAAAACACAAGCAGTAGTGTTTCAAAAAATGCCTAAACGCTGAACAAAAACCAAAACTAAATTTGACCCAAAACTATGCTTAAATTGTTTAAAACATTAAGTGGTTGAAGCTAAAGATGACGATGATGGAGATGACAATGAGATGACGAAGATTAGTAACAGAAGTAGAAAAAATTATATGAGTTAATTGATTAACAAAATTGTAAAGGTAAGTTAAAAGTTATTAAAACTCTAAATTTGAAAAGTCATAATTTTTTTAGGGCTTGTTTAGCCACAATGGACCACTTTAGTCAATTTGGAAGCTTTCAGTCTTTTTTGGCGTGATATTCTCTCATGTTCTGAGCACGCTTTTGTTTGGCTGCTTCTGAAAATTCCCTTTTCTTATACTCTCTTTTCTGTGTCGTAAGCCGATGGTTGTGGTCCTTGATGACTTGTTTGTATTTGGGTGACTTTTCCGTTAGATCTTCATGAGTTAGTCCAAGTTCTTGTAAATCCCTTTTGATTTCTTTGTGCCACATGTATGCGTTACCAGCGTCCGTTTGTTGTCTCATTGCATGGTCAATTGTTTTGCGTAAAAGTCTAGTTTTTGGTGGTCTTAGGATATGTCCAAACAACGAAAACCGTTTCTTGCGCATGGCCATTGTTATTGGTTCTGTCTCTGTAGACTTGATTGTTAGGCAAAAGTTTGTAGTGATTGCCTACCTTGTGCTTCTTGTTTATGAAAGTTCTGAGTATCCTGCGTTCTACTTTTCTGCAGGTTCTCTTGATTCCTTCCCCGTCTATCTACAAAATTTTATATTATTAAAACTCAACAATTTCTGTATAATAATAGATGTTCGGCTAAAAAGGTTCATGTTACAATTATTGATATTATTATAGACCAGTGGCAACTACAAGGAAAAATTTGAAACTGAGGTTTGAAGTCGAAGATGTCTACTTGAGAGTTTAATTAATATAGATATCTATTTTACAAACAAAGGGCCAACACCATTTCAAAAAATCATGCTAAAGAATTTCGAAGCGCTAAATGTAAAAAACATTGGTGAAGTACTTAAAAATTCATGGATTTAAGCTTTATATTTTTAGTAGTTGTTAAAAATATATTAAACGATTCCATATACTCAATAAAATGTAACAAAAGAAACTATTAACGAAAACCGAAATTAATGAAAAAATAAATACTTAAAGATATTTCGATTTGATTTTATGGTATAAAGTTTTAAACCAAAATACAATATTTCATATAACGGAACAATAACTTAAATTAAATGGAATAACGCGGTAGGTCAATATACACCAATGAACTCGCTCCGTTAAACTTTGTTTCAAACCATAACTATATTATAACGATTCGTTCACCATCATTGTAAAACGAATATAATGAATTTGAATTTGAAATGTGAAATGCCTCGGCTTTTTAAAAGGAAAGGTTTTTCAAATGATTCGCTAGTTGATACAAAACGACCGAGAAGGGGTTCGGTTCAATTTCGATTCTTTTATTATGTCAACAGAAGAAAACGTAATCTATGTACCCTAAGGAAATCTATCGAACAGTGTGACAGGTAGAAAAAGAAGACTGTAAAAACTTAGTTTTACTTTCTCACTTTTATTTCTCTTCCCGTCTCGTAAAAATTCTCACTTTGATTTCGAATATAAATCCTTTTACCCCTATTTTAAAATCCAATAACAAGAAAAAATACGACCGTTGGCTGTATTTCTTAGATAATGGCTTATTCATACTCAAATAACAATAATAAAAATTAAGAAAAATAGTAGGTAGGAACAAAATAATATTAAAATATTTTTCTTTATTTTAATAATTTATTTAAGTAAATAAAAGTTTATTTAAAAAAAAGGTTGAAGAGATCAGATCACCTGAAAGAATAGTACAACGTACGTGGATATAATCAGAGAAAGAAAAGGTACAGAAATTGACAAGTTTAAGTGAACTCTTCTAGATGGATTAGCTAAGTAGCTAATGTCAATCTTAAAACAAACCACGAAAATCTAATTCGAAAAAATCACTGTTACTATTTACATGTAAATAATAACTTATGCTACTCAATTTTTGTGCAAAATCCTCTGTGTTTACAAATTTTAATTTGTAAATTTCAATTTTACTCTGCCTTTAATAAATCACAACCACATTAAATTTTTTAAAATTAAACCTAACATTTAATGATTTCCTTTGAAAACTTACATCACGAAAATCAAAACAACTCCGCATCACTTGAAGACACAATGCAGTAAAACAGGATAAGTTGATCGATTCAAGTACTTCGAGGAGATAAAACAACCAAAGCCCAGCAATAGAGAAGCGAAGAACTGCAGCCGAGAAAACTCTGAACGACTTACCGTAATCGTACGACAAACCAAGATAATACATTATAATTCTGCGATAAAATCTGCATGTCTGGGCGTAAGTGAGTGCCTCAGAATGAAAGGAAAGGCTGGTCTAAGAAAAACAAAGAAATTAGAGAGAACTATTCTTACAAGATAATGGGTTTGAAGATAATAATAAGAAAGTACAGAGAACGAAAATGAGAAAAACTGTAAAACAAATGAACGGGTTGCAAACGAAATTATTTGTCATCCATTCTATACAGGTGTTCAGAAAATTTTAATCTTCATTTTCTGAGGGTTTACATTAACCGTTCGTCTTTCTTATACAGTTTTTCTCGTTCTCTTAACATGTGCTATTCGTCTGTGTATTCAGACCAATAATCATTCGAAGGATCTTTTTCTCAGATGTCTTTACTTCTCTTCGACCAAACTTCCCGGTAATTCTAAGGCGCTCACTTGATTACAAACCCGCAAGTTTTATCCGATTATTATAGTGACTAATTTTGGCTTGTCTTGAGAATGTTTCTTATTTTACAGAAGATTAGTTTCTCGGAGTGCAGTGTGGCCATTTTTCTTTCTCTGATGCTGTTCGCTTCTTTTTCACTGGTCTTCGGTTGTAGTATTTCACAGTCATTCAAGTGATGAAAAGCTGTTTTGGTGTTGGTTATAACCAGAAAAGTTATTATTACAATTTAATTAACTTGTTCTTTTGTAACTGAATTCATGGTGTCATCACAGTTATCTTGAAAGCTCTAGAAAGTAATAGAATTTCACGGATACATCGTCTTTAGGCAATCGCAGTACATTTTCCGGTCAAATGTAGGCTTGAATTCTGCCGAGCGTGTGACACTGTTAGTTATTGGGGGTGGTGGAGGGGTTTCGGAAATAATGGTAGGGGTTTAAATACAAGAACAAGTATTGCAGGAACAAGTACAACATATAGGAGTTAGTTACCTGTTCTACTATCGCTCGTTGAGAGAAACAAACTCGTTCCATGATTCCCCCAGTACTGATTCCCCCGACCACAACAAACTCTTCGGCCTCAACAATACACTCTCTCAACAAAACAACTACATCGTATTATACATACCTTCTACAACAGTAATGAGGGAAACTTTCTCGGGAGAAAGTCCCTCTCCCGATCTGAAATAAGGTGGTAGGAGTTTACCCTATTTGCCTCCACTCCTCCCTTTACAACTCTAGAATTCTACTCATTTAGGTCTATGCTAATCCCTACGTTAAAATATCGCTTACAATTTTAATCGTTCTGTTATTTAACAGTTTGTTTTGTAATTAAACACGCTGTTATTTTGCATACACTTTAAAACAAATTTTTATTTTTCACCTTTAATATAACTTTGATTGACTTAGCATAAATTTACAATGATAGTTTGGAATAAAGTTTTGTTATGTTATTTTATTGAACGCTCATCTATTTGTGTATCAGAGGTTTGAATTTCAACCAAGATGTTAACGTAGAATAACAACTATCTAAATGAGTTTCTCAGAACAGTTAACTATCCTAGATTGAATTAGAAATTAAGAAATTTTAAAACAATGTTGACGCGAAATTTTAATTTATTTATAAAATCAAAGAAAAACAAATAAAATAAAAACAAATCATCTGGTGTGGTCATCTGCTAACAGTAGAGGAGAAACCGTTCCTGTGAAAGATTTCTTAACGGGTTTCTGCTACACGGTCAAAGGGAGTGGACAAAGCAGTGGATGCACGATGTTGACAGCTATAAAGAATAGGCTTCTAATGAAAAAAGTGAATTTAATCGGAATGAAGTTCACAAGTGAACTGGTATGCAGGTAGTCAGCCAATCACTTGAACATTGCCACAGTCATTGGCTGAAATATTTGTTCGTGTAACCTGCTTAAGACCTTGGAAGAGACCGTGGATCGAAAAAACAAAACGAAATAATTTTTTTGTTCTTGTTGTATCATGGTTTTGGAATCCCCTTTTAAAAATGGTATATTTATTACGATTCTATGACAACTAGAAATTTAGTTACTAATTTTTTTATGAATGTCTACATGGGTGGAAAACAAAAATAAAATTGTTTAATAACTTTCTCCTGCTAATTATATTGAAGTTTTACATGAATATAGCCTACCATATTTTTTATAACTTCAATTTTTATTTTTTTACTCATGTTGGCATTACCAATAGTATTTAACTGTGATCTACCTAATTATTTTACACACCTATACTTAAATAATTAAACATTCCTAACTTTAGTATCCAACATCTAGATTTACCTGGGTGTAACCTAGTAGTTGTTTTTAAATTTTATGTACCTTTTTCTCAGCTCCTAATAAAGCTACATACCATGCAATTTTTAGGGTTACTAAGCTACCATTAACTTAGATTTCACATCCACAGTTTTCAAAATTTTTGAAAATTAAGTCCAAAAAAAGTATTTTGTGAAAAATTTAGTAGTGAAAATATTTTTTTCTAAAAATAATGTAAAAAAATATTTAATGACAGACAAAAAATTCTGCACTTACAATAAGTTGCAAAGACTAATTTTTAATATTAAAAAATTATGTCTTTATCATGTATGGTTCCTGAGAAAAAGGTACAAAAGTTAACATTGACTAAGGTAGGAATTCAAGGTTCCTTAATCCCAACATTCAATATATAGACCTTAGTTTTGTAGAACAGCCGCTATAATAATAATAATAATAATAATAATAAAATTCTACTAATTATTGACCGATGAAAATAATACTACAATATAGGCCTATAATTATAAAAAAATGTAAATCGTAAAAAGATCTAGGTTTAGTTAAAAAATAATTTTCCTATGTACGTGAAACCGATATAGATTATTTATTAAATAATAAATGATTTAAAAATATATGTATGATATTTTAAACCATTGCTGTATTAAATACTAAACAGGAAAAAAATGGTGATATCCGAAGCGGAGAGGAAGAGTAGATCTGACCGAATGAAGAACTACCACGCGAGGTTAAGGGTGAAAAGGAACAATAAATGAACTTACAGTGGTCCCCTGTGGCCGTACAAGCTAAAATAAAAAAAAAATACTAAACATCGCAATTTACATTAAAACATTATGTAGATAAATAAGAGTGATCAATAACATAGATGAACAACGATTTTCTTTAAAATGTATTTAGCCAGGACGAAGTAATATACGTTTTAAAACCTCATTAACGAAAACTGGGGATTTTAATGCATAACCATGTCCTACCAATTGTCAAATAAACAGCTTATTCATACGATTCGACTGAGTAAACGACAAGCTTTTATTTGGTCAATTATTCAATATTTTGCGATCTGTAGTTTCTGAAACAGACTTCTTTCATGTCAAGCACTTCGATATATTTTTAATTTCTTTCTTTGTATGAAATAAAGGCAAGGGAAATTTTGTTATGTAGATTATTCTGAATTAAGTGTTAACAAATATTTTTCTTTACATAATTTTTTAACTAATAGTTTTTTAATACATACCAAAAAAAATGTGAAAACCATTGATGCAAAATGTATTCAATACTTTATCAAACTACGTATAATTATGTTTTATTTCATTCTGATCAATCTTTCGTTCTTGATGGGGACAAAAACAGTTGTAAAAATGTTTACCGTTATCTATTATAAAAATCTTTAGTAATTTGATAAAAGTATAAAAAAAATCTAAAAATCAACAAATCTAAACAATTCTAACAAATCTAAAAATAAATTCTGATTCAATAGGCCTACAATCCGATAAGCACCGCTAAATAACTTTAATACACCCATTATAGATACATTTTACTCGTATTGTAAATGAAGAAAAGAAGAAAAAAGTCACAAGTAAGAAGAAAGACTCAAAAAAATAGTTTCAGAATTGGAATTTTTTTTAACTAAATATTTTTTTGACTTGTTTCCTTTTTCATATAACAAGATAAAAAAATTTCCCAAGTTGTAAAGTTGTAGGAACATCTCATAAAGTTTATTCGCTGGTGTTATTAGCATAACTTGACCTTGCGAAGAAAGTTATATTAAAGTTTAATGTAAACCGTGACATGAAAATTTACGAATAGATGTCCGGCCGCCTTGTGCTGACTTAGCTTATTTTTTGTCGTTGTTTTATGGGAACGGTCGTTGTAATATCGTAACAGTATTTCCATGTTGCCTTCGTAGTACTCCACGTACAATTTAGATGTTTTTGCTCTCCTTATGGTACAATGTTTTTCTTACTCCGGTGTATTATACACTGTTATTTCTTCTTCAGTTAATAACAATGAAAAAATTCCTTTCATTTATTAATATAACAAACCCGTTGCCGCAACAATCTCAGAAGTTTCTACAAAAAATAATAAAACGCGTGAAGTATCTTTAACAATTTTATAAAAATTATATCGTATAAATATACATAATTTTTGTTAATAATTTCATAATTATTATTTAATAATAATTTTGTCACTAATAAATTTTAAACAAGTTCATTTGGGTGTCCGTGAAACTTGTCAAACAATAGACTGCACATATTTTTGTCTTAATGTTGTCCAAGAGGTATCGTCAGATAATTATATAACTTTGTATTTGAGACATAATGTTTTATTTTACAGAAATCTTATAACTTTTTTAATTGTCATGGTTTTAAGTTAATCCAATCTGAGGAATTTTGAAGTGAGTTAGTAACACAAAATTTCCCCTTCGTCACTAGGTAAAAGAGTTCGGAAAGACGCCCAGTTAAAATTTTACAAGACTCTGGCTGCTCCAGTATTTTTGTACGGTAGTGAGTCTTGAGTACTTAGGAAGAAAGATGAACGTCAGATCTAGACGGTAGAAATTCGGTTCTTCAGAAGAGTTCAGGGGTGAACTTTGATGAATTACATAAAAAAATGAGGAAATCCGGACCCATTTAAATGCCTTCCCTCTATTAAGAATAGTTGACAGATACAGAGAGAAGTAGGTGCAACTTTCAATAGGCACGAGTGAAGATAGATGGGCAAAACGGGTATTAGGCTACATAACTGCTGAACGAAGAGATTCAGGTAGACCGCGAAAAAAGTGCAAAAACGTTGGAACCGTTAGGCGGGCCTAATCCATGACAGGAAGAAGAGAAGATGGTTATAAGCCCTAGTATAATTTCTAAATCTCCGTTGTACTTGTCTAATAAATAAAAGAAAAACACCTACTCTAGGACATTGCTTTTAGTCATAATTTGATCGATTTCCTCCACCTTGTACATTGTAAATTGTTGTAAATATATATAGATTTTGGAAAGAATATATATGGATTAATATTGTAAAAAATGAGAATAAAATTTTACGTACTTTTTATATTATAACAAAATTTAGTTCCGATTGCAATCCTCAAAAATTTTGATTGGAAAGCATGAACGTTTTTGATATTACTCTTTCCTGCTCTCCCAAAAAACTGGAACACGTACGCCAAAATTGGTTGTCATATTTTTTGTACAGCAAAAATTTTATTTCGTATTGGAAATTATCAAAAACACATGGTAGAGTTGTTTGAGTCTTAAGTTTATTTGTTACTTTTTAATACGGCTAATTTTTAAAGATATACGTTAAGTAAAAAAACATACTGCCACTCACAATCCTTAGACGCAACAAAGTTGGCCCTAAATATTTCATGCCTATAATTTAATTACAAATCCATCATCACATTTTACTTTTGTTATTTTCAAATTTTTAAATACGAAATAAAACAAACCAAACATTTTACTTTGATATTGAGATTTTAGAAATACAATCATAAAAATAAGAGCAAGATTTTTTGGACACGTAATTTTTCAAAGCTATGATTTTGTTTTATATACACTTAAATCCATTAAGCTTGTAAATTGTCAACTATTTGTAAACATATTTACAACCAAGTCAATCATACAAACTTGACCATATCAAGCTTTCTAAATGTTCATCGTAGAATTTTGTAGCTGACCTAGCAGAAACCTGATAAATTTGATGAATCCTATAATACGTATTAGAAATATTACATCTACAATGACATTCAGACCTATTTTTGATGGTTTATGGATGCGTAACATGCATGTCATGTATGTTAGATTTGATATATGTTAAGTTGTAACTTCTCCACGAAATCCATAGTACAGGCCTACCTAGTGTTTCATTCTTACCATAGTAACACATATATTATTATAATTTTGCATGACATATCACCGAATAACGATTCCTGTACAAGGTGAACACAAATTTCATAAAACTTTTTAGAAATCCTATCACAAAGAACAATTATAAAAATAATCAATGAACTTAAGTTTAAAATTATTTTCATTCAATATTTCTTCTTTTGTAATAAATTTTTTTTTCAGCGGAAGGCCGAAGTTCAATTTCTGGCTGGGGTGTACATATTATGACATGTTACCATATCGCATAGTAGTCGCTAATATCAATTCTCAATGTAACTAATAATCAGCTCGTATATAATTTCTAATGCAAAAAATATTATTAATATCGGTCCAGTATTTTATATAGAATATTGTAATTCATTGGGATATTCTAGAAAATGGTTTGTGGGTTATATTGTAGAAATTGTATATTGTATGGGGTGGAGTGTGTTGAATAAGGTTAGTGAATTACGATGAATGAGATGCTTTGAATGGGAGTTCTAGGAAATCGTAAATAGTAGAAACGTCTATTCGAGAATAGCGGCGAATATGTGAAAGATCTCATTTGTTTGGAAAACTATCAGACGGCAGGTGTAAAACATCTAGCGCCTCCGTAGTGAGTCAGTCAATAGTTTAATTGTGAATGGTAAGTGATAGGCGGGCCTTTTTTAATATTTTTGTTACGGGAGCGATTCCGAATTATGTTAATAGTGCATATGCGTACGTGTAGTATCAAGTGGTTGCGGATAAATCCACGGTAATTTTCTCCTATTTACCGTGGGTAAATACATTTTTTTGATCTATCGTTAGTCAAAATTAGCTTAAGTTTTGTAATTAATTTATTTTATGTAATCTAGCTGTATTTACTAGTAGGATGAGTTAAATCATTGAGTGAATTAATTAAAAATTTTGTAAATAAATAATTAATTGTTGTACGTTTAAAGTAAGTCTTTTTATTATTTATCAAATCCAGGTCCCGAACGAACCTAGGTTTAGGTGTTACTATTTAGTTTTTGATATACAATAATAACATTCATTACTATAATAAATATTTTATCAAAAAAAGTTCTACCATAGCACCCTTTTGCGTTAAGTTACTACGAAAATACTTGACTAACGATTTGAATAATAGACAGTGGTTACCGGTGTCTTTTGTTAGTTGTGGCTCAATTAACCATACTTTCCCAGGAATGGTCGGCTTGGGTCTGTAAAAGACTGCCTAATTTACCCATCATACACATCATCCTTATTTAATTGGGTCATGGGTTGCTTATTGTTTTGAATTGAAGAGATTGCAACGCACACACATTAGAGACAAACAACTAACGCAAAAAACCGCATAAAATCGGTTCAGCAGTTCTTTAGAAAAATGATAAACATGATAACAAATACACAACCTTAAAAGCAAATAGTTAAAAATGTAATATCTTAATTGTGAATTTTCAAAATTTAATTTTATGATTTCTCAGTTTCAAAAACATAAACAACGTAATAGAAGCCAGTTAAAAACATTTTACAATCATTTTTGTTGAAATACCAAAATTTGGCATAATCTTTTGTATGCATCCTTTAGTAAAGCTTAATATTTTATTGAACTAACTAACTAATAATGCTTACACGGTTTATAAATTTCTGTACTTTTATTTTTAACAAAACTTATACGGTCTATGGATTATAGTTTAAAACTAAACTCCGCTAAGAGTAAAATCATGTTTTATGTTATAAACTTAACCTGAACACTACTTGTTCAAATGTAATAAATTTGGTTGAATGTTCATGAAACACTCAATGAAATTAATTTAGTTGAAATATGACGAATACAACTATATGTCAATTATTGTAAATTTAATACTAAATAAATTTCATACATTGAAACTAAAACCGAAATGAATGAAATGTAATTTATTTTCCAGTAATACTCTAATCAGATTTATTTTACTTTAGTTCATAAATTGACATCTGAACAGAAAGATAGTTTAATGATGTTTCTGTCTTCTTTATTTTATAAAATAATTAGTATTTATAAAAGTGTTTCATAAAAATGGATACATGCATCTTAAAAGTACCTAAAAATATAACAGACGTTATCAAGAGATTAACGGTGAACTAATTTAAGTCCCTCTAACAACTTTTATATTTGTTACTTAAAAAACTGCTTCGTATACTCTCTCTCCCTTAATATGCAGCATCTTCACAAGGAAGTAACATTTACAAAACAGTGTGTTCTACTTAAACGGACAATATAGCACTTTCCTCGAAAAATGAGTCACTTCTGGATGTTTCACGTAACTGTAACATCGCGTAACAGAACATGTTGAATGGTTACACATGTAAAATCAAGGTCAATCCTGCAAAGTTCAATCACGTTACCTTCACCCTAAGCCAATATTTCTTCCCGTTTAAATAAATGATAAATCCATTTCATAGACTGAAACAGTTAAATATTACCGGATCAATCTTGAAAAAAGACTCATATTGAATCTTCCCATTTTAATAAATTGACAAACACTCAAACCCGGAACAAGATGCTTTTATAGTCTAATTCCTAGACATACAAACTTTCCATTTATCAAAGAAATTGAAGCTATACCATTACTTGCTGAAACCGATCTAGATTTATGATTCTCACCTTCGCGAATCCACTAAACCGAATAATACTATAACTGAATTACAGTTCTGCCAGTCCAGGACTCTTCCATTTAATAACAGACTCTCTTAAATAAGTTCAAGCAGAACACTTATAACAACTTAAAAGTTTCGTACGTACTCGTAACACTAAAAAAATACTATCAACGTTTCCACAAAAAATTCGCAAAGCATAAAAGTTAACTAATCAGAACGATAAGCTCAGTTTTTTTTACCGGACAACCCTCCGAGAAGGCTAAAAAGAGCGTGGAACGGTGTTTTACTACTCCGTAAAAAATTGAGGTGATTAAATAAAAATATAAACACTTATGCAATATTAAATTTAAAAAATAAAAACATCGAAGATTCTTTCGATGGGCCATCAACATTCTCATGTCGATTATGTTATTACTTTACCGTCGTTACCATCAGCTTGTTATTTGTTGAAGCAAAATATTCAAGCACAAATTTGTAAAGGTCAAAAAAGAAGAAAATTAATATAAGAAGTATATCAATTTGTGCTTAAAATTATTTAAAAATGTTAATAGCTTATTTATTATTGGATAGTTTTGAGAAAATGACAATTTGGTCGATTGTACTATCAATAAATTTGTAGTCCATCCTATATATTAATTTTCCAATGTCAAGATGACCCATTTTGAATATTAATAAAGAAAACTGTTACTCAAAGAGTGAAAGTTTAAATTTCTTAGGAAAGAATCAAATTATCTATCTGGTAACTATATATGCAATAATCTGGTTTAGTAATAATAC
Source organism: Catonia carolina (assembly GCA_035578175.1). Lineage (NCBI taxonomy): Eukaryota > Metazoa > Arthropoda > Insecta > Hemiptera > Achilidae > Catonia > Catonia carolina. The sequence goes on along the minus strand of JAQMRL010000003.1, from coordinate 22,695,020 downwards.
GATTACGAATTAAAAATAATAGTCATGGATATACACACATCAAACTAAGTTAATGATGAAAGAGATAAAATTTCTTTTTTCATTCGTTTAGTTCAGAATGGAATTTTTATTCCATTTAAAATCTCTTTGTAAAAAAATAAAACAAGTAATGGAATTCTACAAGCTCTACAATTTCAAAATTAATTATTTTGACTAGTATACTGATGTAACATAAAAGTTATTAATGAATACTAAAATCAAAATCTATTTCTAAAACCACAAACATTAAAAAATAAACTAATATGACTAGCTGTACATGAAAAATGGACAAAAACTCGGGAATCCAAAACCGACTTATAACTAACAATTATCGAAAAAAAATTAAATACTGTAAATATTTCAAATAGTTAATGGTAAAATGCATACGTTGAAAGAAATTTAAATTTATATAAACAACATTTTAAATCCCACGATGACATTTAAAAATTCATTTTGAAACTATGTCAACAATGACGTAGTATTGGGCTGTATTGGTCAAAACATAATATAAACAAAACAACATACAATACAGATAAAAACGTTGAAATATAAATAAAATAATGTACCCTCATTGTTATTTCCATCATCAAACACTACTACCAAATGAATGGTAATTTTTATATCAGAATATTAAATCGTGTTTTTTATTATTTATAGCTATTATTGCAGTTTCGTATTCCAAACACCAACCCTTTTATCTATCACTCATTCTCCTGTAGATCTCTACTGGTCATAGCCAACATTATTCCGCCAACGGTATTATTTCATCCTGCAAGTGATGGGGAAGGAGCATGAATCTTGTTAAAAATTAATTTCACCTGGCATCGGATGGCATGTTGTAAGGCCCCATCTTTGGTAAAAGTGAAGATAGTCCGGTCTCGATGGCAAAGGAGAAATAAATTCCCAACGATGGAGAGAACAGAAAGTCCTCAAAGATGACAACGCTCTTAGTCGTAGAGGTTGTCTACGGAAATGGAAACTGTACAAAATTCCTCTGGTTCTCCAGGTTGGGGGTTGGAACGATTTGCCAAAATTCCATCATTTGAAAAATTGTACACCACAATAATCTCAAATACATATCTCATTATAGTTAATACATAAATAGTGATAAGCATAGAGATTTTGACATCCCATTTGTGTTCAGTGTGATAAGATTTGCTGACAAACACGAAGTCTACATGATTACTATATAAAATCCCAAGATTTTCTACTACGTCTCAACAATGAAAATGTATTTAGAAGGCGTAAGAGGATAAAGCCCTTCAAACTAATTTAACATTGCAGAGTGATGTGTTAAACCACAGAAGTATCCAGTGCGATAAACAAAACATTAAGGTTATAGAACGTTGATGGATGGACTATTTAATTTTAGATCATACTGAAGAAAATTAATGGTTGATCTTTTTTGAACAGTTTTAATAATTAAAAAAAAAATACAGTTAAAATCTCAGTGAAAACATGTAAGTTTATTTTCAGAAGTAAAAATATAAGAGTTAGAAATATAAATAATGTAAAAATGCTGTTTCCTTTTTAAACATTTTTGTAACGGCGCCAAACAAAACATTAAACTTTGGGGTAAAATACAGTTTAGGTTCTGTGCAAGAAATGGTAATGTAAGGATATAATGTTGATACCAAAATGGAAGTATTTAAATTTAGATCAGAGCGCAGTAATGTCAATGAAGAAGGCTAGATATTTGTCCTCAGTAACCCATATTATAATCTGAACAATAGCGTTAAGAAATTTGCAGACAGCGATTAATGGTAAGACATCTAATGTTAATTAATTTGCATGATGATGCGAAGATAATGTTCTACGTTAAGAGATGTTATAAGGAAAGGGATTGCCTTTGGGCGTACCAGTAACGGTTGTGTTTGTAGAACTCACACTCTCGACCCTTACGCTAATGGCGTGGCGATTTTGAATACAGACAGACCAAGTTGGAGGTATGCCAACCATGTAAGCCATCTCATACTACCTTTACGTACTTTTACGCCCCTTTATCGTACAGAGGTGGGTTTACACTAGACGATTAAGAACTCAGTAACACGCCGGAAATCAATAATAGAACGACAGAAATAATCGAAAAAATGTATGAGTGATACACACCTAGTTGAAGTACTACACTTATTTGTATTCAGGTGGACATTATTCTGTACTCAACCGGAACTTCGAAAGCGTATAAATCAGTATAATTTTTAAGCGTAGTTGTAAAATTAATTATTGTTTTTGGTATGTAAGTTTAGAATTACGTATAAACAGTTAAGAATATTTGCAACATCAATATCTTAATTTCATCAATAATAAGTACATTTAAAACCCCGATTAATTTGGAACATTCGAAAATGTTTTACTACGGTATTGTAGAGTAGATGTAAGTAGATGAAAATTAAGATCCCAAAATTTGACTTTGATATCTCAAAAGGTTTCTGAAATAATGAGTCATATATGTAAGGAAAAAATAAATTTGTGGGAAAGGTTTAAACTTTGAGATAACCTCAATATGGTTTTGGTAATAACCAAATCAAACAATTTTGTAGAACGTAATAAGAACAAAGTATTTTTTTAAGAGAAATATATTGTTTAAAAATAACAAAACTTATTGAAAAAATGGAATTTCATACAATTTTTGAGACATAACTTAATATGCAACGTTGAATTGTTGTTTAGGTCTTCTGCCGGAAAACTATTTTGAATCTTTAGAGGGTTTAGTAAATAAAAAGAGGAGTAAGGTGGTTTACAATTGCCTTCCTCACTGAGTGGAAAAGTATGCTTATCAGAATGGCAGTCTCTCTAAAAAGCATTTACTTTCACCCTGCAACTGACACCTTCACTTCATTTACCACAAGGTCTGGCCGTGCAATGAAAACTCTCAGATGAGGTAACTCTGACTAGTGTCTTTTACACCTCTACCTCTTCTGTTCTTAAATACCTCAGTCATAATATAATTGGCTGGCCATGTGATAAGAAACAGAACTATTTTTTGTAGCCCTGGAACTAGCAGATCAAGTGCAAATAATTTAACACTCCACCTGCTTGTCATGAGCAAAACGTTGATTTTAAAAAAAAATATGTAATAAAAAGAATTAATAGTACATACGTTAAATATACACGATTTTACGCAGAAAATATTCTAGGTAAATAACTGATTTTTATCAAAATTCTAGGTTACAGGTCCCCTTCATCTGACAACGTAATAATCTAGTAAAGCTTGCTCACGATTGCATCTGAAACTAAACCTCCTAATCCAAAAATAATACTTTAATCAAATCGATGAAACTGCTTTGAAATTCACGACATAACTGCACAGCTGCCCGCTGTTGACTCAGTGTAAACCAACCTTAATACTACGGGACTAGATAATCGACTGCGTATGATAGAATGGCTTAGAATAAGGTTTTATCGATTAACAACAAATAATTTGCCTACATACCCGGTACAGCCAACAATATAACATTCATCTGGTCATTTGAAACGCCTGCCTGTATCGGTTGTAAGCTACTAAAACAAATACTGTGATCACCAATAATTCACCCGCATATGCGTATATGAAATATAAATAGATTTCACGTTCCAAGCAATAAAATGCAGGGTTGCTTAAAATATTGGTTCCCCAGACCTACTTTATTTTTGTTGGTTATTTAAAGCTAGCATTTTAGTTATGTAGTATATTAGGGAGTTTTTGATCGTCAATGAAAATTTAAAACTTATTACTAACCGTAAAAATTATTCATCGATTTTTAAAAAACTTTGTTTTAATTTACATTAAGCACAACGCAGTTAAAATTTTTCAAAGATTTATATATTGTACTGCAACTTTTGTGAGTTTTATCAAAGATTAAACCTTAACTTCGAATATTTTACTACTAATTTAGTAGATTGTTACCCTACTTCCTGCTTTGTTTTTTATTAAAACTTTTTCTTAATTTTAGCTGCTGAACTAAAATTCGGATGGAGTAAACAATGAAATTTTGGATAATCGATACAGGTCCTTTTCAAACATCTCGTTCAAAAATAACATTCAAGTTATTACAAAATTAAAAATATTAATTATTAATGTTTGAATTAAACTAATGTTTAACTTCAATCAAAAAATAATAGGTCATTGTGAAGAGTTAAATGTAAATTACTGTACAGTAAACGGCACTAGTAACTTAAAATGTTCTTAAGAATTTAGATTGAATAGTTTGAAATTTTGAAATATTTTTTCCCAGATGCACAAAAGAGTTTGATTGAAGCTATATAGATTTGAATATACGAGGTGCGGCTATTAAATAACGAGGCTGACCCTGTAAAAAAAATTTATTTTAATTTTATACATAATCATTTATTGTCACCTTCAATATACACTCCTTCTCTATCCCTGCAACGCTCCATGAAAATTTTCCATTTCTGGAAACAGTGCTGGAAGTCTTCTTCTGTCAGCTCCTTCAGGAAACATGCCGCTTTCTTTTTTACAGCTTCCACAGACTCAAATCTTTTTCCTTTTAATGCAGATTTTACCTTAAAGATCAGATAGAAGTCACACGGTGCAAGATCTGGTGAATAAGGTGGTTGTTCTAACACTGAGATTCTGTACTTGGCTAGGAACCTCTTGACAGATAACGCGGAATGAGCAGGCCCATTGTCTTGGTGGAGAACCCATGATTTGTCCTTCCATATTTCGGGGCGTTTTTTCCTTACTCAAATTTTGACTTGCTCATTCGAGCTTTTTTGGCTCTCGGTGAAGTTCGGCTCTTCCAGTGCATAAATTGGCGTTTCGTTTCCGAATCATAAGTAAAAATACACGTTTCATCACATGTTATTATCGTTTCCAAAAAAATTGGATAATTTTCAATCGCGTACAAAGTGTCAGTACAAACATTTTTACGAGCTTCATTTCGAACATTTTTGAGCAGTACGTGTCCTGAAGGAGCTGACAGAAGATGACTTCCAGCACTTCTTCCAACAATGAAAAATTCGCACGGAGCGTTGTAAGGATGGAGAAGGAGTGCAGGCCTATATTGAAGGTGACAATAAGTGATAATGTATAAAATTAAAATAAATTTATTTACGTCAGTCTCGTTATTTAATAGCCACACCTCGTATTATTATATTATTTTCAATGTTAAAATTTAATTTTAAATTCCGCAATAATAAAGGACTTAACATTATAAGATAATTCAAATTTCTTTTATATAAATTTTACATGATTGCTCCGCATTAGTCGTTAATTAAACTATAGGCCTAGGTACTTTACCTAAGAGCTTTGCGGACTAATTGCGTTATTTAGATGAAGGGATAAACATATTCGAGGTTAAAGTGAAAGTGAACCATAACCGGATTTGTTTGTATTAACCCAAAGATCCGACGGACGGAAGAGTTATATTACAATCATGTTTTTGTATTGCTGAGAAATTTTGTAAAAATATTATTAACATACTTCATCTCATAACTACTTATTTATTTAAGTACCTACTTTACTGTTTGTAGTCTATAATTTTTTTTAAAAGTACACTATTTTCGGCACCTCTCTAGATTGTAGATATTTCTGATAAAAGAATACACAAATTTTGGCTTTAGGGTGTTTACCACAGGTAACTTTACCTGAATTTTATTTTCAATAAAATTACAAAAATCTATAAAATTTTCAACAGGAGTACTCTTCATGTTAGTTGTTTCTTACAAGCTGTTAGAAAAGAAGATATATTTTAAAAAGGTTTTTGTGTATTTAAAAAGTAAGTTGTAACAAATATTATACTACAATGTTTATTCTAGGTTATTGTTAGGTAATGATTAGGGCTGAAAAACTGAACATCAATTCAAACGACTTAAATCTCTTACGCAATGAAAATTAATGTACAAGATAAATTATTGCTGACAAACATTCCACACACTGATTTGTATCCGACATGACTGCTTTAGTTTCCCGAGGTTAAGTGATGTCAAAGTTAGGTTTTCAGAAGTACAAAACGAAACTTCCAGTTCTCTATGTTCATACATTTAAAGAAAGAACATGAAATTAATATTTCAGGTTAAATTATATATTTTATAAATAACAGAAATATTAGCCTTTACTGCATTTAATCAGCTTCTGCTCAACTCAGAGGGCTTATCTTTACAACCAAAAATTAAGTAACTGTTTACTTAAATATATTTATTGATCTCCCCTTGAGAAATTCGTAAAGCGGATTCTGTGGTTGGAATCCTGTTTACAGTTTGTGGCATTACAAATGTACAAGGTGAAATAATCATGTGTCAATGACTGCTCTTGATAATTACATGAACATTTATAATTAAATTCTTACTTTTTGTAAATTGGCTAACTAAAAATAAAATCTACTTTCTAAATTATTAAATTAAATAACTTAATACAGTGTAACCTCAGAAATCTGAACCCCTAAAATCCGAAATTTCGGATAATCCGAACACCAATTTTGCAATAAGCTAAAAAAATTCTACTCTTGAAAAGTGATGGAAAGTTATACTAATTACAAATCAGAAATGAATTTAATTTTTATTTGAACATTTTAGTTGATATTTTATAATGAATACGTCACCTTAATTGGTTGGAACAAAATCGGTTATCTTCTTCTGACGCAAGGAAGTAATCCTGCTGGAAGCGGCGATGTTGCGCCAGCGTCGCATAAACATCACGTCCGTCGGGGTAGCGGCAGCATGCTGTTCTACGTAGCGCAGAGCAACTTCGAGTGCACTAGTGGCATTTGCATGTGAAATAACATCAGTCGAGACGTCCTCTTCTTCACTTTCTTCGACTGCGGCATTATTTTGGTCTTGTTCCTGCACCATTGAAACAATAGCGCCTTCGCCTAAATATTGATTACCGGCGTCGTCATCTGCAAACCATTCTTAAAGACAGTTTTCTTCGGCTTCTTCGCATCCAGGAATCTGCTGAACGACTGGAAGTATGTTTTCCATTTGATGCTGCACAACAAAATTAGTTTCTTCAAATGCAAGGCTTGGCCACAGTTTTTTCCAAGATTTTTGGATCAAAGTCTTATTACATTTCTCCCATGCTTCAGCAACCCAATAAAAAGCCGTACAGTGCAAATCACCGCTACTGCGTCACTAACACATACAGACGCTTTAACAGACCACCCACACAATTCATAGCCTTCTTTATTTGGAATGGTAGAGGTAAATTACCAAGTGCCCCGCATAAATCGAATTTTCCGGAATCCGAACGGGGGTCAGCCCCAATTAGTTCGGATTTCTGAGGTTACACTGTAATCTTAACTAATACCTAATTAAAAATCAAGTATTAATTTACTGATGAAAGTTTTTATGTTTAAATGAATCAAAAGAGTGTTTAAAAGTTACAAAAAACATTTATTAAAAATTTAAAATAAAGAAATATCATCGCAGATCATCAAATACGTTTAAAAGACATATTGAAAACACATATTTATATTTTATTTGAAAGTTTTAAAAATTATCAAACAAAAAGTAATTAATACAAGCGAATGCATATTTGATTCAGAGACCTTATAAAATATATTTTAAATAACTAAATAACTAAATAATATCTAAATTTCATTTTTTAAAAGTCAGCCAGATTCAACTTTTAATTTAAAAACCGATTTTCTTTTGTTTTATTTTGATTGTTATTTGTTTTTATTTGTTAATAAGTTAGAAGTAAATAAAAAATGTTACAAGTTTATAAACTGATACTGCAAATCGGAAATTCAGTAGCTAAAAATCCTAAAATGTGTTATGAGCTATGACAAATAAATAAAAGAACTTTATTTCCGCGTAAAATAATAAAATGTATCATACTCTATTACAAATCAAAATTTGGGTCAGTTACTAGAAAATTAATTCTTAAAAATATGCATTGTTCATATTTCTAAGTCAACTCGATTATACATAGGGTATACAGTATTATATATTTACTATACAGTTAACAGTTTAAACTTTCAACATCAGAAACATTTGTTTTATTAATAATTTGTATTACAACACTATCGATTATAATAAAACAACAACCAAATTTGAAGGAAAATAATAGTAAATTGTTTGGATGACAGGCTTGATGTAGGAGGGACTATCAGTAGAATCTCCTCCAGACATTACATAATTAGTTTTGTGGGAAATTTTTGTATAAATGTATCCATTTAATATTACTTTAGAAGATTCTTAATTCAATGTTTGTCTCAAAAGTTATAATGTCAATATTGTGTAATGTCTTCTGTTTAGCCAATATTGGATTATTTTTATCCCCAGAGTTGTACTCCGTGCGTATACACAGGCTTTGAAATGTTCTTGTTGATCGCCAGTTTCGATTCAGTTGATAGTTATAAGCGTCTCCTCTTTAACCAAAACCTATTTCTCATTTTTAAGTACAAAATTGTCTCTTCATTTTGTCAAAACGAGTTTCTTCCACGATAGTCAGTGGTCCAGGTAAAGACCCAGGTACTTAAAATCTTCTTACTGTGGTAGCAGAATGTTATTCAGTATTTCTGGTGAACATATTCTTCTACGAAAAGTGAGTTACACTTGGGCACTGAGTTCAATTCAACCTTAATCTTCCAATTATCTAACAATCCTTGTGAGGTTACCAGAAAAATCTTGTAAACCCTATGAAGCTATACTCAGATCTTCATCCACAACCAGAATAGCATATCACCAGCAAAAATTTCAAAACCTGTACTTTCTTTAGTCGGTAAATCAGAGCATAACATCGACTAAATTTTAACATAACATAGATAGTCTCTTTATATTAAATTTAAATTAAAAAATGAATATAATAGAAACTAACATTATAGAAAATGTACAAAAATAATAAGCTAATTCAATTGAACCAGAAAGAAAATATTTCATTACCATTAACTTACTACATGAAAATGTGCACCCGAACGAGAAGTTGAATACAGTTTCTCAGAAACTGCTTTTAATGGATATTAAAGAATTTATTAATATTATAAAATTGATTTTCGCAGAAACTGTTTGAGTTTTTTTTAAACTGCATAGTGAAGATCTTTTAAATAACATTTTGTAAAATATATTCTTCAATTCTTGATTAATTATAGTATATTATGAAAATTCCAGTAAAATCCAAAGGGACTTTTAAACTAATTTCGCTTGATGTACTAGTTACAGAGCTATAAAACATAACTCTATTCCTTCTCACCCTATCAGTCAGATAAATTTCAAGTATTAAAGAACAAAAGAGGTAGTGGAATAATTTGATACCATCATGACACTATTATAATTATAGTTCCCTTCTTTCAAATGGATTAATTAATTTATACGATTTGTATTATTGTGAAGTGAAGGTGCCATTTATAAAAGTGAAGGAAATTTATAGATCAGTTTGTATAGGCCTACTGACAAGCAGTTATAAGTCTTTACAACCCAGAGAAAGTTTAGATTGTTGACTTTAAGTTGTACTTTTGGTCAGAAAAGGGTAAAATCTCAAGTATTTACTTAAAAATTGATTTCCTGTAACCGAAGGCGAAGGGTTATAGGGCACTTAAATTCTGTCCTTTAGAATGATAAAATACGGAAGGAGACAAAGATAAATATTTATCATGCTATCCTGAAGAGTGTGTACCTATGCTACGGAAATTTGGGTATTGAAAAAGAGGCAGAAGGATCAACTAAAAGCAGTGGAAATGGGTTTCTGGAGGCGGAGGTGTGGTGTGTCGCGGATCGATCGAATTCCGAATTCTAAATTAGGAGAAGAATCGGCGTTCAAGGAAATAGCATGGATACGATATCCCGGAAGCAGTTATAATGGTTTGGCCATTTACAGAAGATGGAAGATGATAGGTGGCCAAAGAGGGTATGGGAGTGGACGCCAGCCGGTAGAAGAAAGAGGGGTAGGCCGGAAGTGGCATGATTGGATAGGGTGCCGGAGGCAGTGTCTTTGCGGCGGCTCTCCGATTCGGACTGGCGAGACAGAGAGAGGTGGTGTTTAGGAAGCGAGATACGGCTGGGGCTGTAAATCCGTGCTTATGAGTGTGGGTGTGTATATAAAATCAAAAATGTTTTCTAAGAGTTGTGAAACCACATTTCCATTTGAAGAGCGTAATACATTTTCAAATAAGCCTTAAAAAGTACAGTCGTCTTCGGTTATAAGATCATGGGCTATAAAGTAATTTCGGCTTTTAAGTAAAAAACGTTCGGCTTCACCGTACTCCCATAAGACACCTTCAGGTATAAAGTAACTTTTGCTTATAAGATTTATTCATACATTAATAATTTTGTTGCAAGTTTATATTAAATTTATTTCAGTACTTTTGATAGAACTAATCAGTAAATAAACTTCCTCCATTCGTACAAAAATAAAAATAATAATTTAACGATTGACGTACAATAATTAGGTACATACAGCATCTTAAAACTAATTTTATCTTACCTTTACTAAATTTTACCATACAGATAACCTATCACCGATCTAAAACGATCGACTGTAAATCTGTATCACTTTTCTCAGTAAACCCATGGAAAATAAAGTTTTTTATCGTATATAGTATGTAACGTGTTAATCTGGTATTGGCTTGATTAAAAAGATGAATCTGCAGGTTTGTTTAAAAAATTTGTTTCTAAAGGTACAATCAAAGAAACAAACAAATAATACAGTATATATTTAGTCCTAAATACTTTTTACTCGTATAGGGCCAATTTTAGACCACGTTAAGTGACTTTCGACGTTTCTGGAAGCTCGTTTTGCAGCCCACATTCTCAGCATTCGTTCACTGTATGTTTTTCACCTTTTTCTCTTTCCACCCAGTGTTCTGTTTTTGCTCTTCATGGAACCACTTAAATAGTTACCTGAACACTTATATAGTTGCCTGAAGTTAGTTCGGTTTATTAAATTTTTCGGTTTATTCCGGTTTTCTCAATATTCTTTCTGACTGCTTTACCATTTAATTGATACCTTAAGTTGATTATTTAGGATCTTAAAATTTATTTTTGTCAATCGGTTGTCATCGATTCTATAGAGGTGTCCATAAAATTTTAGTCTTCTTTTTCTGATTATTTTCATTTAATCATTCATTTTCCTTGTACCGTTCTTCTTGACCTCGTTACCTATATTCTCCGTTTAGTATTTTTCGAACCCATTATTTTGCGGTGGATCTTTATTTTAAAATTTTCTGCTTATATTTGACCACGCTTTCCGGTCATTCTAAAGCACTTACTTGCGTAAAGATATACCGGTGTTATCACAGTATTATAACGTCTAATTTTGTTCTACTGCTGTTTCCTCGTTCCTAGAAACAATTATTAAGTCGTCTGCAAAAACAATAGAGTTAATATTTTTTATGCATTATTTAATCCTTAAATGTTACTCCTACATACATTTTTATATTATAATTAAAATTCGGTTTTTTAGTTCAGTATTATTTTGTTCACAATCTGGTTTCTTCTATTAATTAATTATAAATATATACAGTCTACACTCATGAGTGACTTACATTTTAGTGAAAATTTTTATAAATTTTCCCTCTAACTTTGGTTATTATGTAACTTCGTTAAAAAAAATGTCGATGGTCTCAGCAGTTACCTTGTAATCAGAGTCGACTACATTTATACCCCTTTTTTTTAGGAATTAGTGAGAATGTTTTGTAATAAGTTTATAAAAACGTTATGTTCTGTTTGATAGTAAAATTCAAAACTGAAATAAAAAAATACCTTTTGATATTAAATAATACAAAAACCATATTGTCTTATCACCAACAATGTTTTAGAATTATTAACTCAGACGCGTTTTGGTCTTTTCTACTCAGAAAAGTTAGGTTCAGTGTAGTTTTGTCCCACTGAAGAAAGTCTCGTAGAGGCCAAAATGAATTAGGATTAATTCAATAAAATTGTTCGTGAAAGGGCAGTAAGTTTTTGTTTTGTTGATCTGTTTAGAAATTTTTGTCGCTTTAGTTAAATTTGATTCTAAAAGGTAAAACATGTATAAAATTCAAATATCTATCTTGATTTATTTGACAATATTTTTACGCTTGAATGTGTGTCAGAAAAATCAATTAATAAATTCAAACATATTGACATTTTCGTCATTATTTTCTGCTCATAAATGCAGTAAAGTTTGAAAACCTTCCGCTTTACAAATTATCGCAATATAAACTAATACAAATTTTAATTTCAACATTTAGCTGATGACAACATAAAATATGATCTTAAAACAGTTTAAAACATTAATATAATTTCAGCTAAACAATGTTGAAAATTTATTAAAGTTTATGAAGTTTTTATTAAATTTTAATTGAAACAGCATAGGAAATAAACCCAATTACTTATTTATGACACAGTAGATGAAGACAATAAATATATTTAATTTAATCTAGAATCAACTTGTACTTCAATTTATTTCCTGTATATTTTATTATTTTAACTATTTCATTGCGTCTGTAAACATAAAATGTATTCCATTTCAAATTTAAATTTAAATCGATAATAAAATTCTACTCTAATTTGAATTACCTTAATACGTTTGAATTTTATGTAGCCCAAAATAAGTAAGTGTTACGGAAGCAGGAAACACTACGACAAGATAATACTACTAAAAGTTTATGTCCGTAATAAATTTAACTGCTTCCATTTAAAAACGTCTTTTAAACTACATTTCAACTAAAGTAAAATAAAACGAGTCGTTTATTTGCAGATATAAAAATAAATGAAACATCTTTTAAGTTAAAAGTGTTAGAAACAATTTTCATCAATATCAAAATTTTCAATTTTCTTTGAAAGACATTTATATTGACAGCTGCATTATATTGTATCTTTAATAACAAAATTTATTGTACCTTATTTTATTAATTAACTGATTTCAAAAATTCATCATTTTCTTTTAAACTTTACAGGATCTATTCATATCAAGTCAGTTCTGCAGAAACTTAGACGTTTGTTAACTGAAGGAAAGAATTTTTGTAAAAGAAATACTCGTTTTATCATTTTTAAATAAATAAATAAAATGTTCTACCATTTAAAAAATAATAGACATTTTTTTATTTCTTAAAGAGTAGAACCAATATTTTTATACCAAATATACTATGACTTTTATATGACATTCTGTCAGGATCTAGTTTTAATATATTTTAGAAAATATTCCTCTAAACTTATAACAAATATTTATTAACAAATTAAATAATTACTATGATTTTTTTGGTTAAAGCAATCATTAAATTGCAATAAAATAATTATTGTTGTTGTATAGACCATCAGCCAAAAGGCTGGTTTGAACCCTACGCTTTACCAAGCAGAAATAGGAGTTAGTTGGTTTACCATGCCTTTTTTGCAATGGAATGTAAAAGTATTGTGACAATATCTAAAGGGAATGTGTATTTTACAATTTTCGAGGAGAACCGAGATTTAAAAAATGTTAAAATAAATAATAAGAGTGATAAATAGGTTTCCAAAAAATAGTATGTGTTGTAGCGAGATAAAAATATATGGTTGTATTTTAAAGTAATAAATTAATATATAATGTCAAGAAATAAAAAATAATGTGACGGATAAATTGATAAATTAACGGATGTAATTAGTAGTTGTCAAGTCAGGCGTTTGTCGGGAGAAGACCGACATCGTAACAATAAACTTTCAAGTAAATTTATGGATTATTAAATATAAACTTTTAAAATAATTGAAACACGTGCAAGACCAATGACTGTATCAAAGTACTTGTGCCGAGGAAAACGGTTAAAATAATAGTTGAATGTGATTGGTTAAAAATTTTGAATCCTGAGAAGTGATTGGATATTATAGATTTTATAAATAGTTTCAAGGTGAAATTTAAAACGACGCTTCTTAAGAATGAAAAGCGGGGGGGGGAGAGTTCCACTTCAGCAGTCCTACAAGGAGGATGTGTGTGCTCCGTACAGATAAAATGTAACAATGTGCTAAATAGTAGGCTACAGTAATAAAATGTCTATCAGTTAAATAATCAGTTTTGAAACTAGAACATCTTGTCTTAAAAATACATATAATGCTCAACGAATAATTTAAGATTAACAACCAACGCAAATGATTTAACTACATCGTACGAACTTTCATTGGATAACTACGGAACTTCGAAAGCCCATGGCAGGTATTTCTAAAATAAGTAATATTCTGTACAGAATTATTTAAAACATTAAATTCAAACTAAAAGCGCTATTTCTATTTTATTTTGTAAAAAACATAATTTTAAATTTGTCATTTTGTAAATCCTGTGTGTAAAATTCATTATTATTTCAGATATCATTAAACTTATATTTTATGTATAAATGTGTTTTTGTTTCTTTAGTCAACTTTTTTCTATACAACGAAAATAGTCGTGGTAACGAACCTACACCTAAAACATATCTTTTAGTAAATTCATTTAAAATAAACTCCACAGATTCAGTCCTACAATTTTGGCATACACTGTGGGAAGTAGTAACGCACAGATTTAACGGTACTGCAGTGTACTATAAACGGTTTTTGTAGTACAAGTAGGCCTGATTATTATTGTATAGATATTGTGAAAGAGGCGAGTACCTATTAAGATAATTGGCTTTTTTTGTAACACATTCTATTTGTTTACAGTTGTTAAGATTTATCCAGAAGCCAAAAGCAGGATTTCGTATTATTATTGTATAGAAAATCTCTGTCTTTCGAAATCTCCATTAGCTCACATATATAAGCGAAGCGGTTTATATAGAATCAGTTAGTTTCATTTTGTCTGTGATTCAGTGAGCGAATTGCAAAGTGTATAACAGTGCGTTAGAAAAGGACAAAGTTACTGTGAATTACTGCCTATTGTTTAACGTTTATTTATTTTGTATCATTTTTGTAAGTAGTATTTAGTAAATTGGTTCTTTATTTATTGTTATTACTTACTAATAACTTGTTTGTTATTTATTATAAGTAATTTACAAGTAGATATTAGTCAGTGTAATTTTTAATTGTAAGAAATACTTGAATTTTAACCTATAGTGTGTTAATTTTTTAACTTACCCAGTTCCCGAAACGGACCTTACAGATAAGTGTCACAGTATGCTTATCAGCATGCTGGACGTTCTGAAAAGTATCTATTTTCCACTCTCCAAACGACATTTTCACTACATTCATCTCAGGAACTGGCTGTGTAATGAAATAATTACTCTTAACGGAGATAACTCTGACTAGTCTACTCTACACTTCTACTTCTTCTGTTTTAAAATGCTTCAGTCATAAATAACTGGCTGGCCACGAATAAGAAACAGAAATATTTTTTGTAGCCCTTAAACTAGCAGATCGAATGAAAATAATTTAACAGTCCACCTGCCTGAGATGAGCAAAAATTATTATTATAAGTATAAAAGAACTTCGTTCATTTATCTATTTATTTTAATAAGATCCCCAAAGAATCTAAAATAAACGATACAATATACTGCATTCTCTGAAAATTTGTATTTGTTGTAGATAGGATCATTTAGAACTTTATTAAAAGAATTGATACCGATAAAATTGAAAAAGAGAAGTAAAACTAATAAAAATAATAGAAAATAGAACGAGAAAGAAATGTGTCAGATCAGGGAATAGTACTGAGATTATACATTATGATTTCAGTGTGCCTTATACCTTATGTATTACATACTGAATGTAGTAGCTAATTTGAGATCTTTTCAAAGTCGATTCAAAGCCGATGTATATTGAGGAGTCGACGTTGTATCCGATCTGGATCAATGCACTACGTTATCTTCATTGCACATGAGATAGGAGAGTGAAAAGGAATGAGAGACCGTGAAAGTGTGAGAGAGAGAAAGTGATGCGAATATGTGCACATGTTCAAAGAGATATTCAACAATTGAAGGGAGTCCTGTACTTTTGTCGTACGCTTATATACCTTACATTTTCTTTATTCAACGTTTCATTACTTAATAGTGTTTTTTAAAGATAACCCCACAAATACTTTAATATTTGTCATGATAAGCCACTACAGAAACGCAATTCACCTTTCTAAAAAACTTCTAAAGGAAATAAAAATCGAGTATGTTTCATCCCAAGTTTTCATTATGGTTTCATTACAAGTAATATCATAAAACTATTAGAATGACGGATTTTAAAATATATTATAAAGTTAAGTAATTAAATTCATCTTATTTAGTTCTATTATTTATTCAAATCTTTTTCAATTAAAATAGGAATTCAGTAACAACTATGAGGTCATAAATTAAAATTTATGAATTTTTTCTGGTTATTAATCCAGTCATACCTTGACTTTCTATTATTTTCTTATAATTATGAGAGAGAAAGATATCAAAAAAGTCAGAAAATAATTTAATTTGTTCTTGAGAAGGTGACCCAATTAATACGGGAAATTATTTTTACCTGTGACTTTCAAGGTAGAAACTGCATGTATTTAAAAACTCAGTGTTTTTGGTTAGGTAGAATACAATTTTTTTACTACAATACTACAAGCTGTTCATTTCATATGAACTATAAGTAACTAATATAGTAGCCCATTAGTAACAAAGAGAGTAAAATAATGTTAGTAAAAGAGAGTAACAAATCTAAATGTCGTCGAACATCCATCGATATTAATGTATGGGATATTCATGAATAAAAAATTAAATAAACATGAGTGAAATACAAATAATGTTCTGCAGAATTTTTATTACAGTACCTATGGGATAAATACCAAACCAATTAAAACTGAAATTTTTAGAATATAGTGTAAGAAGAATAAGTATGGAAATATGCGGGTTTTTCTTACTTAATTTGACACAAATTTGAAAGATTGTATGATAAAATGTGGTATATAATTCTACATTTTGAGCGAATTGTAACTTAAATTTTGAAGAATACACTTTACCATTTGCTTCTCATTTGTTTCTAGTAGATGTTTCCAGTAACTGAACTTTAATGAAACTTATCATTACGTAACAAACAATTATTAAGATATTAGGTCAACACTGGTTGAAACCAAAGGAATGCAAGATTCCTGCGATTGCAGGGCTGTCAGATTTGTCACTTTAGCCAATGTCGTTTCTTCTCTTCTTCAGATGCCTTCTCCATTACGAAGGTTGGCTATCATCATGATCAGTCGTACCTTGTCCACTGCTGCTCGGAAAAGGTCAATGCTGTTTAGGTGAGCTGAATTGCATCTCTGTTCGATTATCATTGTCACTTTACTAATTTATTAATCTTGTGTACAAATTACATAAATCCCCTTAAGTCAATACTTTTCCCTGTACGTACCATCACCTTCTGATTATTGTTCTTGTAATTTTTATTTACTTCCAGTAAATGTAAATAATAAATAAAGACAGTATTTAATAGAATTAGAATACATCAAATAAGTTTAGGTTTACAATTTATTCGAAACTCGCACCGTTTATTAGTTACAGTTAGGAAACAACTAAATGGATGGGCAAGAATTTTTAATTAAATGCTGTGAAATAATGGAGAAAAATAATATTGAAAAGGTAATATCTTTATTATTTTTATTTGTCTACAGAAGATAACAGTAAACACAACTACCGTAAGAGTGGCAACAATACTGCTACGTGCAAGCTAGCAATTCTGTGAATCTAGTTATAATCTTAAAGCACGTGAACTATGACTTAGATTTTAAAAAAATTATTTCTTAGTGATATTTGTTTTTGCTTCCCAAGACTTAATCTTAGAGCATAAATTACAGATTATAGAGAAATTACATTTGTAATACTTGTTAGCACAATTAGATACAAAATAATAATCAGGAAAATAATCCAGCATACGCCTGCATGATTATACACAGTAGTATGGGAAAGTAATATTGGTTTAAGGTTTATTATAAGATAATAAACAAGTTTGTAGATCCATGTTGATTAGATCTACTTTGTATTAAGTACAGAATCGTGAATTCCGCAAAAGCTTCAACTCAAAGGGATTTGCCCTTTGCTGCATCGGTTACGAGTATAAGTTTTCCCACTCACTGAACTGTACCTACCATCATGTCGGTTGTATTATGTGTATAATAGAGTATAGGCCTCAACATTTCGTATAACACTCCTACACACGCTTTCCTTTCACTTTCCCAATTTCCCAAACACCATACTATAGTTGAAACTTGGTTGATCTGCAGAAACTGTATTAGATACCTATTAGATAACATCCAATGAGATTTCAGATCACCTCTATCTGATCTTACCACCTTCCTGTCTTTCTCTTACCACCCACTACCACATTTTCTTCGCTCTAATAGCTTCCTTCATTAGCCTTTACTCCCTTTTGATCTTCTTACCTAATCTCAGCAATAATAATTTAAAATACATATTTTGTAAGGTATTTCCTGAACACAAAATAAGTTCTTGCGGTATCTTTTAAAATTTATTATTTTTAAAAGCTTAAGATAATGAGAGTATACACCTATAAAATTACTTAAGCTATAATTAACAAAAACTTTTAAATATAAACGCAGATAGAACTTAAGACTTAAGAAATATTGTAGTAATTATACTGTTTATTAATGCAATAATATTGAATTTCATAAATATTTCATTAACCGTTACAAGCTCCAGTTCTTAAATTTTCCCTTTACGCTCTTATTAACAAAAAATGACTAAGTAAATACACCGATTAATTAATTAAATTCTGCAATTTACTTAACTTGAATTATTATTGATACAATGTAACATATTGAACTTTGTACTATTTGCTTTCAGTATTCGGAAGTAATAATTTGTAGCACATAATAGTTTTAGAAAGCACTTGAAATTCAAGTTAAATACTTATTTTGTTTTATCGTTTTGTCTTCACATAAAATACATATAAGAGCTTAACCCGAATTGAAGCGCGCCTACACAACTACACCACACATTCAACAATCATTTACTCGTAAATAGAATTCTATATATTGCAAATAAATTTACCTTTTGTAGCGAGGAACTTTGATTGAAAAAGATTTATTTGCTCAGTTGATCGTATTGTATATTTATAAGAAAGGTTTATTTTGTTTTATTGCAAATTAGAATAGAATCGGAAGGGTTTTGAATTTGATTTCTGCTGTTATTTTACCGGTAAATTTTCTAAGAACGACGACTTGGGTTTATAATAAAATGGAGCCTCTTGAAAAACGAATTACAGAAGACCTAATATATTATATACCCTGACCTAACCTAGAACACGATATAATATATCTTGAGCATTATTTGTTTCTACATTTATTCACTAAACGCATTTATTTGATTTTCATCTTCTTATTCTTCTTCTCCATCCATCGTTTTACTTTACTTCATTTTATTTGATTTGAATCGCTGATTTTCATTCTTGTGGAGATGTATTGGATGTGGAATGTAATAAAGGGAAAAATAGTAAGGGATAACAGAGAAAGACATGCAGGCAAATAAAGCAGAATAAGGAGAGGGCAAATTGAAAAGACACTCCATCCGTTTATTGAGTTGGGATTCTGCTTGCTGCAACTTCGAATGAAAAGACAGAAATTTTAAGCCATCAACAAGGGGACTTTAGTATACACACACACTACAGTACGTAACATTCAGTTAAATGGTTTGTGTGTGCATAATGTACATGAATATTATGTACTGGGTGCACAAAAAAGATTATTATAAATTTTATTTTCTCAAGGTGACGTCTAAAATTTCACAGTATTGACGAAGTGTTGATTTGTATGTACATTACTTTGATAACGAAACTAACTCAAAACCAAAATTAAGTGAAATAGGCCTATGTTATTTCTACTTTCTCTTGCCTATATGAATATAAGAAGGAAAGTATTATTTTTCATGTTGATTTTTCGAAATCGAGCTTTCACCGGATCTACTCGTCTTCAGACCACCTGAACCCAAAAAACACGTTTCTAGCGATTGGTCTGTGTGTGTGTGTGTGTGTGTGTGTGCGCGCGCGCGTGTGTGTGCGCGCGCGTGTGTGCGCGTGTGAACAGAATATCTCGGGAAAGGAACATCGTACGAACTTGAAAAATCGCCTCATTTACTACATTTTTTACACTACAAAAAAAGGTAGGCGCCATGTCTGCTGAAATTCTTGGTGAGGCTGTTTTCTCGTAAAAAAATTGTTTTTTTATGATTGCGACTTTAATATGCATTTTACCACAAAAATGTTTGTAAACTTTGTAGAGAATTTAAAATCCTACAACTTTTATTTCAAACATTTTTTTGTATAACGCTTAGTTCAGCGGTAATTAGCGATTTGATGATTTTTTTTCACGAAAACTTGTAAAAAATCGATTTTTTAAAGATTTCAGCCTTATTTTACGTCAAACAAGCATTTTTCTCTATAGAGCCTAGGTTAGCGTGAAAGAGTGATTTTCAGTATTTTTAAGCCAAACTGAGGTTGATTTTCATTTTGCGTTTTTCAGTCATGATTAAAATAAGGTTATGTTTTTTAACGTTAGTTTTTTTTATTTATAATGTTTTATTTTATTATTAATTATTTGCATTGGCAAGAGCAAGTTGTGTGAGTGTTTCACACCAGATGTTTTTTTACAAAAATTTAGGTTGTTTTAGAATTTAACTTTTTAAGTCCGTTTATATTATTAGCCTACCTTTTGGTTTAAAATAGTTTTTTAACTTAGTTGTTTGAGCCTTCTTTGATAATTTTGGGACCATTTTCTGTAAACGCCCTGTCAGTCACCTATTTTTTAACACTGCAGCAGTGCAATTATTTATTCTTTATTTTACAGTAAAAAGGTATTTAAACAGTGAACGACTAAAGATTTTGTAAAAATTTATCGTACAAGATTCATCATCGATAGACTAGTGCACATCCTGTTCATAGGTTGCTATGCTAACTTTCTAGTATGTTCCAAATATTATATGTTACAAATAGTCGACAATACACGATCTAAAAACTATTTCAAAACAGACCAGCCTATATAAAGCACAAATTAAGTAACGAAATCAAAAATATTCGAATCAAATTTGCCAACTCGGTAAATATTTAAAAACTGCAACCATTCTCAAGCTAAAACGAAAACTTTGAAATAAATTTAATTCTATTTATTTTTCATTTAAAAAGGATAAAATCTTGTAAACGAGTTTAACCGAAACGTAACGTATAAAACACAAAACTCGAATTAAATATATTTAGAGAAACTTTTACTCAATATCATTTTGAAAATATTCGTTCATTAAAGTAATTAATAATTTATTCAATCAATAAACTCTTTTTTATTCTAATTTTTCGCTTTGAAGAATATTGTTTGCAGAAGATTTCAGATAAAGTATGCGTAAAATTTAGGACAACTGAATGAACGAAAAAGAAGGCAGCCATTTTGTTTATCTGTTTGCGTGCGGCGTAACGCCCACGAACGCTGATTTGTAGAAAGAATCACATAGAAAGTTAAACAATGGAGTTAGTTTAGATAATAAGAAGATCAAGATGGCTACAAAACTGCACAAATTTCAAGTTTTTTGAAAAAGTTTATTTAGATTTTTACTAGATGTAAACATTAATGAATATTTAAAAAAAAAGTTATATTGTAGACCTTCTTATTAAATTCCAAAAAATTACATTTGCCTTTTTTTTAAGTCCCAACCGGAGCACTATAGTCAACTTTTAGACTTAAGCGCATCATTTTACTTGTTTTCTACCACACATCTTTGCCCACAACGGGAAGGTGGAGTGTTAAATTTATTGCAATCTATCTGCTGGTTCCACAGCTTCAAAAAAAGTTATGTTTCTTACCTCATAGTCAGCCAATCTATATGACTGAACTATTTAAGAACAGAAAAGGTAGAGGTATAAATTACACCACTCAGAGTTATCTCCTCTGAAAGTAATGAATTTCACTATACGGCTAGACCCGTGGTGAATGAAGTGAAGATGTCATTTGCAGGGTGGAAAGTAAGTGCTTTTCGGAGAGCCTTGCATGCTGGTAAGCATACTCTTTCCGCTCAGTGAGGATGGTAATATCAAACCATCTCACTCTACATTTAACTTATTGAACCTCTAAAGGTTCAAACCAGCCTTTCGGCTGTTGACCTTAACAACAAAAACCCATTTCTACTTTATATTCTCAAATCTGGCCCTCCTCTGTTCGTCACTTATGTTATATTATTATTTATTATGCAGACTTATTATTATCATATATGACTTTATTTTACAAAACATAAATTAAATTTACAAAACATTAATTATATTGTACATTTTTTAATTATTATATTGTACAATTTTCTTTTTACAGAAGACACAAAGGTAGTCAAGCATTAGCTTTTAATTAGATTCCTTTCAATTTTTCTAAATGATTACAAAACATAGCTAATTTAGGTTAGGAGGCTACGTTTCACAATTATAATATTTCATTTTATTATCTCTTTAAATTCATTGCAGTCTCATTTGCTCACAAAAGCCTAATTGCAGCTGAGAACGTAACAATAAATTACTGTAACGAATAATTTTCTTGAAATTTTATAAAGAAAGAACTCTTAAATATTTATGGCTTTGAAGTAAGTACAAAGGTAGTAGGCCTAGGTATTCAAAAATTCAAGAAACAAATAAAAAAAATATAAATTAATTCCAAAAAATATCATGTAAGACATCCGATTTCTACAACGATAGGTAAAATTTACAAAACATTAATTATATTGTACATTTTTTAAGAAATACATTTTACCTACGTTTTTAACACATATTCAGTTATTCCCGCAACTAACAATTTTAAGTAATTTTATCTAGAGCTTGAAATGTAAAAAACAAATTTGTTTTGCTGCCATATGGTTATGGTTTGTAAAAAAATTACATTAGCTATATTTTAATTGAATTAATTTCGTTTGGAGTTTTAAAGAGCAGGTTCAATTTAAATGAAATTTTGATTCTTTCAAAAGAATGATTGTTTGATCAATATAAAATTCTTTATTTTTCATTTTTTGCAATATCACTTTAAGTAGATCCTATTTACAAAACTGCAACACATGAAAAATAAAAGACATTATACGAGATGAAGAGAATTCACCTACCTAACTATAACTAGAAGTTATGTTTTAGGGTAAATTTTTTCTTCTTTTACACAGTTTTCACAGTACAAATGGGATTAAAATCATGACTAAGGCTTAAAACATGAAACACTAAATTATAATATCCAATTAAAAAAAATACAATCTAAAACCTAAAATAAGTTTAAGTGATCAATATTTATTTAGTAAAGCATTATTTCTATGTAATCTCTACTTACATTCTAATCTATTCGTGTATACTAATTTGAAACTGCCCATCTTTTTTTTTTATTGTAAAGGAAACAAATTATATATTTTATTTGATAAATATCTTAGGTGACGCTGGTAAAGGGTTTTTCTGTCAAATGCGGAAATATTTATGTCTATTTTTATAATTGCAGTGCTAGTCTCTGTTCGTAAGATATAATATATTTATGTTTTCTAATTGGAATAACTTTGGATATGTTGTTGTTGTTTAGGTCAACAGCCAAAAGGCTGGTTTGAACCTCTAGAGGTTTTACTAAGTAAAAACGAGGAGTAAGGTGGTTTACCATGCCTTCCTCACTGAGTTGAAAGAGTATGCTTATCAGCATGCCAGGCTTTTCGAAAAGCACTCACTTTCCACCCTGCAAATGACACCTTCACTTCATTCACCACAGAGTCTGGCTGCATAGTGAAATTCATTACTCTCAGAGGAGATAACTCTGACTAGTGTCTTTTGCACCTCTACCTCTTCTGTTCTTAAATAGTTCAGTCATATAAGTGGCTGACTATGTGATAAGAAACAGAACTATTTTTTTAGCTCTGGACCAAACAGATAGTGCAATTAAAATAACACTCCACCCGCCCGTTTCGGGCATACTTTGGATATGCATCCTTAAATCTTTTGTGTGTTTCCATAAGAATAATAATGGTACCGTAGTTCAAAAATAAGCAATCAGCTATCAAGAAATGTTAAGTCGTTAAATATTGTTTCGGACCACCCAGTTTGTTCAGGGAATTGTTTGTAATAGTGAAATCCCTACCTGTAAAATCTAAAACGGGAGCAGAAGTTAACCCAGGAAAAGGAAAGATGTATTCCTCATTTCCTTTAAATCGGAAGGAAGAAAACATCCCATCACCTTTTACTCCTTTGCATACCATACATCTTTGAATAAATGCAAAACTTTTACATTTTCAATATTTCAGTGTAGCTGCCTCCATTCAATTTAACTTTTTCGATTTATAAATGAGAAAGGAAAATACACACAGTAGGTTGTACACTGATAGAGTTCTTTTTTTTATTTTATTATTATTATTACTATTTTATTTCTGTAACTCTTATCCGAACGTGATGACATTTTGTATTTTATTTCTAACGTTTTATTCAGTTTAGAATAAATAGAATAGTTAGTTTGTTTGAAAATACTACTGTTTCTTTAACCTAAAACTATTGCAATGGTAATAGTAAGTTTATAAATTAATACATTAAATGAAAAGTAAAATAAATAATTTATTTACTTGATTTTATAGAAATGTTTTCAAGATAATAAATTATTTAAGTATCACTTTATAAAACTGCTAATAAAAGGTTATTTTCAGTTCAAAATAAATCAATATATTTACTTATTTCTAGTATTTTTAAAAATAAAATTTATTTTCTTATCACCACTCCAGTTGCAGTTGACTTAAGCTTTTCTAAAATATCAAGCGTTCAAATTAGTGTTATAACTATTCGTATTTTATTTCTTCGTTTATAATACAATATTCTATCTAGTTTTTCTACCTAAACTCTTTCTTCAAATGTTTCGTAAGTTTTTATATTTTTATACTAATCTATATCTTATATTAAGGGATCTTGATAATACAAGCTAAAACCATATAAAATAAAAGGCAATAAATCTACAATCCTTGATCTACAGGACATATATGGTAAAATATAAAAAGGCTTAACCTAAAAAGAAGAAACAACATGAAACAAACAAGTTTAATAAAATGTCTAATTTACAATATCACCAGAAGACATACCAAACCTTCCAGTTTTTTAAAATTCAAAACCATTTTTTTAAATGGTTCACCCATAGCAATTCAGTGAAAAATGTCACTCACCTGAAACAAATAAAAAGAAACATATTTAATTTACAATTAAAAATTAAATATATAAATACTTTTACATTATTATTTTTTATATTAGTCAATTATTATGTTTCTCACAAATTTCTCAGTCTAATGCCAGCCATCCCGGGTATTCTGGGGCACTCATTCGTGTACAAACACTAGGTTTTATTACAGTATTATACTAACTAATCTCGTCTTCTCTTTTGAAATTTTACTAATTTTAAGTAAACTAAGAAAAATTTATATGTCCATGATGCAAATTCTAATATAAGCATATTGAAATTTAAATGTAATTTCTAGCGAACATTTACTCCATTCAAATATTTTTTGTTGATAAAATGATAGCGTTTATTTGAGAATGAAAATAAAAAAGTTACCAAAATACACTAATAAAGTTTTAAACCCCAGATTAAAGAGCACGGTAAATCTAAACTACGTACGTCTACTTGATTTTTAAAAGTAAATAATATAAAAATATACAGTGCTTATTTTCTTATAATGTGCAATGTCATTTGTCCTTGAGGCATTTTTATATGAAGCAATTTTCTCTGTTTCCCGGAAGCTTCCACCCAACAAGCACGCACGCACGCATCCTCCGTTTTCCTTCCAACCATAAACTACACAAATGAAAAAGAATATGTTGTTTGGGGTGTGAGAGACCCAGCACACAACCGACTTTCTCTTAGCTACTTCTTGCTCTGCTGTTCCTCTCTTTATTACTGTTTGCCCGTTCACCGCCCATGTAAAACTCAATGAAACCTTCACGAATTCATGTAGACGTAACAAACATTCCAAGGAAAATATTATTTTGTGTATTTTTTTATTTTTTGCTTCTTATAATTCTCTCGTATAAAAATTTTAAATTTTTTAAAAGAACTAAAAGTATTACAAGACAACTTTATACCATCTTTTCGGGTTACTTATTAAACCTCATTACAACTACAAAAATGTAATTTCAAAACTAACCATCTCTAGTATATAATTTAAAAATATAATTATAAATGATTAACCATATCGCTACCATCGGGACATACGTGTCCCAAAAGACTTCAAACATTTATCGGTGAGGCGTAGGTCTTTATTTTTTGAACGTGATTACGTCCCAGTAGTACTATAACTTCTTTTCTAATGATATACCTGTTTATGTTTTCAAAAAGTTCTCACAGCTTGCAGCGCTTCGAAGTAATCAACCGCTCAACCCCTCATTGCTGGTTATTTTCCTCCAATTTTCTTCTTTACTGATTGAACTTAGTTGCGAAGCTTTAATTTTTGTCTGTTTTCCTATTATATAATATGAAAGTAATAGTGTGCTAAAGAATTTCATCAATATTTTGTAAGGGGGCTGTGGGGGGGACCCTGGCATATATTACCCACTAGTATTTTGTAGTGGGATTATATGTTCCAGTGGTATATTATGGTGGACAAAGTGTCCATATTCCCACAACAAAATACTAGTGGGACAATATATCCCAGGGTCTCCCTACAGCCCCTTTACAACATATTTATGAAAATTCTTTTGCACACTATTACTTACAGATTATATAATAGGAAAACAAACAGAATAATAGCTATGCAAAAAAAATAATTGGTAGTGAAAGGGCTGAACTATTATATTTATGGTACATACATTAGAACGAAGCTGTTACGTATAGTTACGGTGGGTACTTTGGCAGTATAAATTCTAAAAGTTAGTAGAAGTAGATTAATAATTATTCAAAGAGTTTCGCATGTTAAATGAAAGCCCTCAAAATGGTAATAACCTCTTATCTCATCTTATTTTATCAGAAAATTTATAAAGATGACTGGAACGCCGACGGAAAAAATGGAAATAAATTACTAGGGAACATAAAAAATCCCTAAAGATATAGCAAAAGTTTACTTAGTAGAATAGTATCAGTAAAAGAAAACTCACTTTGTATGAGTTGGAACGTTTTGCCGGTTATTAAATACCTAAATTTTCCCATGACATGCAAGTGAATTTTTACATTCTTTCCACTCGATCTGCTAGTTCCAGGGCTACAAATAATATTTCTGTTTCCTATCATATATAGTTCTCCAATTGAATCATTTAAAAGCAGAAGAGGTAGAGGTGTAAAAGACTCTAGTCAAAGTTATCTCTACTCAGTGAGGAAGACAAAGGCACTTCAACCCTCGTTTTACTTGGTAAAGCCTCTAGAGGTTTAAACCAGACTTTCGGCTGATGACAGCAACAGATAGCTATGTATACTTTAATTATCAGGTAAAATAATATACATTAATTAATTTATACAACATTAAAGCACTAATCCACATTTTAATTTTTTAAATTTTATTTAAGTATTGTAAATAAAATATAAAAATCAACAGAATGGTTAAGGAAATAGTAAGAGCAATAAACTTACCAAATGAGCAGGACTTTTGTGGTGATCATCACCTTGTCAGCCAGTTACCACATTATAATTACAAATATATTTTACCACATATTTTTTCTCCTCTTTTTGTCACGTCAAATTACAGAATTACGTTAATTTTGTAACGAGCTAACGATGTGGTCAACGATACAGAAACACTTCTCATTTTGGTAATGATTCTTACTAACTCTTCAACAGTTCTGGTGATTTTATATTTTTATTTACAAAAATAAAATAAAAATTTAAAAATTGTTATATATTATCTGCACAGAAAGCAAAAATGAGCTGAACAGGCATTCGCTTGGAGTGGTCATGGGGTACAGTACAGAAACCTTAAAAAGGACACCCAAATCTATTACTAATTACAAAAAAATGTATTTTTACAAAAGTACACTTTTACAAGTCGTCATCTTAACTATTTTTAACCGATTAAGTAACAAATTTAAAACAGAAACAATATACAGGCCTATGTAAGAATTTTTTTTTTTTTAACGTGAACTTTATTTAGAAACTATACAGTACAGTATAACCATCCAAAAGCTTAACTAAATTTTGAAAAAACAAATAACTTGATAAATAAACAGAAATATTTTTTTAAAGAATACATCCCAGTGGATAATTCAAAAGTATCTTCTTCTTAGGGTGCCTGTCCGTTCCGAACGTTGGCGATCATTCTGGCTATTATTACTTTGTTGGTTGCGCTCCTGAACAATTGGGTGGAGGTCTTTCCGAACCACGCTCTAAGGTTAGCCAACCAGGAAATTCTTCTTCATTCTGGGGCTCTCCTCAAAAGTATAGTGGATTTCAAAAAAAATAAATTAATAAAAATATAGAACAATTAGATCAATAGATCTCTACTCCATTTTCTTCGTAGGCGTCGGTGTGGTAAGTTTCGTCTTGACATTTGCTGTATTAGGGGATTGATGTGATCTGTTAATTTCCCGTTAAATTTGGAATATTTTATTTTAACAGTTTCTGTTACAAAAGGGATTTTCAAATCGGAATGCAATGTTAAATTTGTTACGTAATATGGGGCGTTCGTTATCATCCGGAGTATTTTTCTGATGAGTTTGAATTTTTTGAATGTGAGTTTTCTTTGCTGTCCCAAAAATTTCAATACCGTAATTCCATATCGGTCGTAAATAGGCTTTGTATGTTAATAATTTAAATTTTAATGATAGAGTTGATTTTCTGTTGATGAATGTTGAAAGTAATTTTGTACGGTTATTTAGTTGCAAACGTTTTGTTTTAATATGATATCCCCAAGTCAGTCTACGGTCTAAATGGAGGCCCAGATATCGAACTTTATTTTCTTGCGGTACCGCATTGTTATCCAGGTAAACAGTTGGACAAGTTCTTCTTCTTAAAGTAAAAGTCACTTGCACAGATTTCAGCGGGTTAACTTTCATTCTCCAGTTTTTGAGCCATGTAGATACCTCATACAAGTGATTTTGGATGTTCATCGAAGTTTCTTCTGGAGATTCACTGCTGCATAACAGAACGGTATCATCTGCGTACGCTGCTACTGTCGTGAAGTCATTTTCCGGGAAGTCAGACGTAAATATGGAGTACAAAGCAGGAGATAATATGGACCCTTGAGGAACTCCTGCTTCGATATGCCAGATATTAGAATATTCCAAACCTTGGCGCACAACAAAATATCTGTCCTCTAAAAATGATCTCAGAATTCCATAATCAGAAAAAATATCAGAAAAAATAGATGTTAATTTATACAAAAGCCCGGGATGCCAAACCTTATCGAACGCCGAACTAATATCCAGGAATACAGCCGATGTGTATAATTTTTGTTCTAACCCTACAGAAATTAAATCAACCACTCTGTGCAGCTGATGAGTTGTTGAATGCTGCCTTCTGAAAGAACTAACGTTCTTATGAATGTAAGAACTAACGTTAAAATATAATGACATTAAGTGAATATATGAAACAATATAGATATAAAAACATAATAATTTTAAAGTAAAACTTGAAGACGTAGCCTCTTGATTGTAATTTTTTTGTCTCCCAGTACATTGACACTAATACCTTACTCTGGGTTCAGCGGTTAATAATCGTTGACGCTGTTCCCACTATCCCAACCAGACATTTATAGAGTGAACTCTTCCCCAGTCTTTAGTTGGCGCATGAGCACATACAATTTCTTACTATGTTTTTGTGTTATAGTATATACAGAATGCAAAAATCATGGTCATAAAGTTGTTAACATTTAAAATAATGTTCGCAAAATTTTTAAACATTTATATGTTTAATCGTTTAACAGTTTTAAATATGATTATTTTTATAACTTATAAGAAATTTTATTTTTAACAGTTACTAGGAATAAGGAATGGGTTATAGAACCCATGAGCTAGAACAGGACTGTGCTACATTTGGGCAGGTTCATTCCCCCGCACCATAATAATTAATAATTTGTGTAAATAATAACACAATAATAATGCAACATTACATGAAATAATAATAATAATAACAACAACAGTAATTTATGTAGAATTTTTTTTTTTTTTTTGGTTACTGTTATATTTTGTTTATTTTTTTTATTTTTTTTTGTCTTGAATTTTTATTACGGTACTGTACATTAAGCTGGACAATTTCCGTAAATGATATTTAAATGGTGGTGGGGAGTTTCGCATTAAGGAGAAGAGGTACCCAGTGGCACATTCTCCATTTGTAACTATGGGTATTATCCGTTATTTAGATCAAGAGATCTTAGACGTCGCACAGGTGGAAAGTTCCTTGTAGCTAGATCACGGACTAGTTGGTTTGGATGGACGTCTAGTCGTTCGTGAAATTTACTATACAAGGACGCGGTTAGCTCCTTCACTGTCGGAATTTTGAGATCGTCGTGGAGGGTTTTACTACTTACATAAAAAGGAGCGCCAGAAGCAAGTCTTAAGAATTTTGATTGAAAGGCCTGGATTGACTTTAAATTACTCTCTGCCGCTACTCCAAATAGCTGGACACTATAAGTCCAGATTGGTCTCAAAAGGGTTTTGTATAATAAAATTTTGGAGCGGAGGTTCAATTTTGATCGAGGGTTAATTAAGCAGTAGAGTAGCTTCTGGCGGCGGTTAAGTTCTAAACGTTTAGTACGCAGATGATGCTTCCAAGTTAGTCGTCTGTCAAGCCATAAACCAAGATACCGCACCACTCTGGCTTGGGGGATATGAACGTTATTCAGCATCACAGGTGGACAAGTTTGACGTCGTAAGGTAAACGTAACCTGTGTTGACTTAACTGGGTTCACCTTAATACGCCAACGGGTAAGCCAGTCCTGTATTAATAAAAGATGTCGCTGTACTAACCTGGAAGCCTCATCCGCGCCCTTTTCCCGTACATGAATTGCTGTGTCGTCAGCATACGTCGCGGTTACCGATGTGTCCAAAATAGGCATATCCGATGTAAATACGCTATATAAAAATGGGGATAGTATTGCCCCTTGGGGTACTCCGGCGTTAATTTTGTGCAGCTCAGAGTAAGCAGTACCGTGCTGGACTTCAAAGAATCTATGCTCTAAAAATGATTTTACAACCAAATAGTACGAGTCACTTAAAACACTTTACAATTTAAATAGTAGTCCATCATGCCATACTTTGTCGAACGCGGAGCTGATATCCAAGAAAATGCCAGTGACATACTCTTTCCTTTCTAGACCCTCCGAAATTAAGTCCACCACTCGGTGCAGTTGTTGTGTCGTCGAATGCAGCGGCCGAAATCCAAATTGATGAGGTGGAATAATGTTGGCGTCTTCACATTGTATCTGCAAGCGTGGTAGTAAGAGGCGTTCGAATAATTTTCCTGTCGTCGGAAGGAGACTGATAGGACGGTAGGATGAAGGTAGGTAATACGGCTTTCCGGGCTTCAAGAAAAGCTTAACTACGGCAAATTTCCATTGTCCAGGAACATACGCCACACGAAGGACTGCATTGAATAATAGTAGTAAAAAGCGTAAGCCATTTCTCGGTAGGTGTTGCAGTATCTCAGATGTAATGAGATCAAATCCCGGCGATTTTCTCTTTGGCAGCCGTTGTACTGCTTTTTCGACATCATCGATCGTAAATGGTTGTGGAGGCAGTGAAAGCTGGAGAGGTGACTGCAGTTCTTCATCGACGGTTTGTATAAAATTCATGTCCTGCACATCTTCGTGTGGTTTGAATGCACTGGATAGATGAGTCGCAAAGAGAGTAGCTTTCTCGTTTTCCGTTTTTGCCCAAGTATCATCTGGATATCTCAGTGGCAAAGAAACACTTCGGTGTTGTAAAAGCTTCTTAGATGTCCGCCATAGTGAGTCTGTGCTTTCATTCATCGATGTTAAAAAAGTGTCAAAATGCTCTGCTTTTAATCTGGCTAATTCTTTCTTTAGACGGTTGGCGAGTCTATTGAGATATTGTTTATCGTCTGGTAGACGAGAATTTGCCACCTGTGTCTAGCTTGCCTTTTCTCTCGTATCAGGCGTCTAACATACTGCGGAACATCTTGAGTGGTAAGGTAACGTTTAATGGGTGTAGATGATTTCCAGGCAGCTTTCTGTACTTCGGTCGTAAAATGTTGCACAGCCTTGTCAAGATTGTCATCCGATTTAAGTGGTATGTTTTGCGTTAGGTTGTTCTCAATTTTTTCTTTGAATGAGCCCCAGTTCATTCGTCCAAGATTTAGAGTTGGTTTTGGTGGGATCAGCACCGGTTCAGTGCTCAGCGTAGTGAGAACAACCGAGTGGTCAGAGGAGAGATCATTTGTAGCTGTAGTTGCAAGGTGGTAGTTTCGCATTCCTTTGGAGAAAAGAAAATCGAGCAGATCAGGTTGACGGTTTCTAGCAGCGGGCCAATAGGTTGGTGTACCTGGAGAATGTACTTGTAACTGGCCATCACAAATAACTTTGTGAAGGGCTCGACCTCTTGATGTTGTAAGACGTGAGCCCCAGGCTGGATGTTTGGCGTTGAAATCTCCTCCTGCAATGAAGCAATCGCCTAGATCAGAACGCAATTGCTGGAAATGTCCCTCATTTGTCAGCGGGCGAGGTGGGCAGTAGATTGCAGCTGTAGTGACGTCAAACCCACGTGTTAACACAGTTATTGCTGTGGCTTGCAAATGTTCACTAGGTGGTGTCATAGGATTGAAATAATGTTGGATTCCTCGTCGTATTAATATTGCAGTTCCACCATGACCTGTATCGTCTGGATGATCGGTTCTGTAGATGTTAAATCCTTGGATATTCAAGCGACTGCGTGAAGTCAGGTGTGTTTCTGTTAGCAAAGCAATGTCAATGCGCTCTTCAAGTAGAAATAGTTCTACTTCGTTTCGGTGTTGAAGGATGCCATTGGCATTCCATAACATGATGACGAGTGAACTAGCTGTTGTTCTATTATTTGCCATGGTTGGTTAAGAGCACCTGGATCAGTTGACTCATCATTGTGATGACCGGAGTGAAGAGGTCTTTTATCTCTGTGAGGAAACTTGTAAGCTGATTCGAAATATCCTGAGATGTAGGCAAACAGTCGGGTTCAGCTGGCTTCTGGTCAGATTTCACAGCTTGACTGTACGTGGAGAATCGACGAGGTGGAGTCTTTGGTAACGTAATTGTCTGACTACGAGTTTCAGAGGTACCAGGTGGCGGTAAGATTGGATAGTTAGAATCTGTTGAAGACGATTTCTTCGTATCGGTCACTGTTGATGCTGGAGATCGACGGTGCTGTAATTGGCGGTGTACTGTACAACCTCTGTAATTGGATGGGTGTGCCCCGCCGCATAAAACACATGTCGGCGGTGTTTCTCGGGTTTTCGAGCATGAGCTCGACTCGTGTGGACCTGCACACCGCACACAGCGGGGTAATAAATTACAGTAGGTTTTAGTGTGACCGTATCGTTGGCAGCGGGCACACTGAGCGATTTGTCGCCTTTGCCTCGGTTCTTCGATTTTAACTTTGCATTGGAGCAGTGCGGTCAAGTCAAAAATTTCACCATTTTTCTTATCTGTCTCCAAATCAATGTAAAAAAGTGGTAACTTCACTTTATCGCGAGACAGTATATTTGTCACATTACGCACCTTAAACCCTAATTTCGTAATTTCCTCGCTAATTATTTCTGAGGGTATAGTGTGGTGCAACCCTCGTACTACTACACGATATGATTTGTCCTCCTTTAATTGGTAAGTGTGGAATTCTGCGTTGTTAGTGCGCAGGCACTGTACTAGCCTCCTATAATCATCAGAATGTAGTGTGTAGATAGTGATGCCAGTTCTTGTAGCGGTACAGCGGTATTTATCTGTACCTAGCAAATTCGTGAGATAACCCTGAAATTTCACGAAATCCACCTCTGATTTCAAATGCACAGGAGGAGGCCTCGACTGTTTTGTTGTAATGGGTGATGTACTGGAGTTACCTATAACGCTTTCTTCTACTGCATCTGCTGCAGTCGAAAGTAGGTCGAATCTGTTTGAAATTGGGACGTGTTCGCCTCTCACTCGAGGGTTCCTAAAACGTTTTGTTGAACTATTTTGCAGCCCATTTTCATGTAACTGCCTTTTTCTCTTGGGAACGACATCTGTCCACTCTATTCTATTTTGTTTATTTAAGAAATAAATGTACGTATTATTATTGTTGTTGTTGTGTAAGTCAACAGGCTGGTTTGAACCTCTAGAGGTTTACTAAGTAAAAACGAGGAGTGAGGTGGTTCATTATTGCCTTCCTCACTGAGTTGAAAGAGTATGCTTACCAGCATGCCAGGCCCTTTGAAAAGTACTTACTTTTAACCCTGCAAATGACACCTTCACTTCGATCACCACAGGGTCTGACTGTATAGTGAGATTAATTACTCTCAGAGGAAATAACTCTGAGCAGTGTCTTTTACACCTCTACCTCTTCTGTTCTTAAAAAGTTTAGTCATATAATTGGCTAACTATGCGATAAGAAATCGAACTTTTTTGTAGCCTTGGAACCAGCAGATCGAGAGCAAATAATTTAACACTCCACCTTCCCGTTATGGGCAAAATTATTATTATTATTATAAGAAAAATATTTAATATTGAAAAATGAAACTTTAAAAGTTCACATACAATAATATTGATATCCTACAAAACTGGAAAGGTAGAAAGGTTATGTGGGTACAAAATTTTTACACAATACGGTAACAAAGTAATGGCGTAGATGATTCTTTCTAGTAATGTAGCAAGTTAACATAAACCTTTCAAACCTAACGGCATTTCTGGCGTATTTAAACTGTGTTTTGGCCACAAACGCGCCTATATAATTATGGCTGATAAGGGCAGACTCAGTAATATGTGTAAACCAACTGCCCTCCGGCAGTTAGAAATACAGAATAACAAAATTTTAGCGTATGAACATACCATTATTCATCTCCACAATACATTGTATTAAATAAATACCTAACAATTGTAATTTAATTAAAAAGTAATTAAAACAATTAATAGTATAACGTCATAAAATACATAATTAATTTTACAAAAATAGTAATAAAAAACAAATTCAAAATAGCTTGTTTTATGATTCACTTTCAAATTCTTTTAATAACAATTTTCATTGTAATTAACGAGTAATAAAAATGTTAATTA
This sequence comes from Catonia carolina, assembly GCA_035578175.1. Taxonomy (NCBI): domain Eukaryota; kingdom Metazoa; phylum Arthropoda; class Insecta; order Hemiptera; family Achilidae; genus Catonia; species Catonia carolina. The sequence continues at coordinate 22,660,083 of JAQMRL010000003.1, read as the reverse complement.
AAAAAATGAAATGAATTTTACTTGGAACTCAATTTAACTACGGTTCAAAATTATGAAAAAATAAATACTAATTAATAAAATAACAGTGATTACATTAAAAAGTATCATTAATAAAATATTAGATAAAATGTATTACTCTATGAATTTTTAATTTTTTATACCTGGGTATACATACCTAAATTATTTCTACGCGGTGTTCACAAAAACTATTCATATTTTAAAATTTCAATTTCTGTAATTTTATGTTTAATATTATTAATTCAGTTTTATAATTAGCCATTGACAGAGAAATTTATTTTATTTTCTCAAAAACTTAGGTCTATAAATAAATAGAATAATTAAATAAAACTTTATACGTCAGCGACCAAAAATGAATAGACAACGTTAAATGTAGTAATGTTCATTAAAACTTATTTTTATTATTAACTCACATTATTAAAAACTCATTATTACTTATTAACAAACAATTGTTTAAACAGCCAAAAGTTTAAGCGGTGGTCGTCTAGGCAAGAAGAATTGGTCGTAGTCGTGGAGACGGCCGAGGACGTGGGTGGTACGATGTCTCAACGTCCAGCGGAGACGTCATTTTCTTCTCTCGCAGTAGGGCATCGATGGCTTCGTCGGGATCCGGTGAGCGCAACACTCGGATGAGGGACCGCTGTGGGCATCACTTGCGGTACTTGGTGATGATGGGCCTGGTCGACGTCGGTGACGGTGTTGGGTCGCCGAACGGGCAGGACCTTCTCCCTTGCGGGATCGTAGATGGGTCTTAGTCGGGGTCCAGTAGCCGTGTACCGATGGTGAATATCTGGTCGAAGCTGTAGAATAAAATGGAATGATGATCAAGCTCAGTAGAGTGCATTATAAAATAACCAGGGGTGGTTACTAGCCCTCTACAGTGCCGATAAAGGTCTGCCGGCCCTGTCGGAAGTATTTCGGCTTCCTTCTGTCGGTATATCGGAAGCTTTTTCAGCTCGTAGCACACAGTACCTTATCTAAGGGGGAGATGGTAACAAAACTTAAATAAATAACGAAGTAGTAATAAAGATTGATGCTGTAACCTTTAGTTGTATCACTTTAATGTTGCTGAAACTCTTTGGTTGTATCATTTTAATTTTAGTTAGTTTTGTTGGTATGGATTAAAATTTGTTATTATATATATTTTTATATTTGTTTAGTATTCGGCAAACATAATTTAAAAATTTAAATACACATACGATTAAATACGATGTGACAGATATTTTACACATTTCTCATCACAGATTTCACTGATACATTATTTATCAAATTATAGAAGCCTACTCTGTGTGTACATAAACAAATAATGCTATAATGTACAGAGTTGGAATAAACCTGATATGTGAATAGTATATGGTAATAGAAAATATTTACATAAATAATAGTTGTAAACTGAAATGTATTACAAAAAGGAAATGAACAGGTGACCGCTTCGTCGCTATTAAATTATTTCTCTATTGTTGTTGCGTTATTATTGTATTACAGAACGGTACACAGTTCGTTACAATGGGTTTTATACCAAAATATACTAACATCGTATGAGAAGATACTTTTTGAACTATGATAATACAATTTTAAGAGCAGGTCATATTTTTAGGAGTATAAAATATAAACATTTTAGAGCGGCGAACTGAACGCTTACGTTGCCAATTTAAGCTGAGTCAAAACGGATTTTCTATCAAAATTTAGGTTTCTGTTTTTCGTATTATTACATACTAAAACCAATTAAAAAAAGTCAGTCTCCCCATCACATATGAGCTTAAACGGAAAACATTTCAATGAATGTTTTTAAACAATATAGGCCTACAAATTCCAGAATCAATTGCACCAAGGTGCCTTGGTCTCCACCTGGGCTGGCATCTAACGTGGAGGATCCGCATATGGAAAAAAGAAAGCAGGGAAAGTAGCAAACGCCAAAAGCTATATTGAATGCTTAACAGAAGATCAAAATTATTAGTACAATTTTTTTTAACAAAGTAATTCTTTTGCAATCAGTTTTTTAAATGCAAATAAAAACATTATGCGAACACGATAAAAATCTAAATAATAATGTTCCTAGAAAGAAAATATAAAACATACTCGGGAGTGTATTTCATAAAAGACTGAATAAAAAGCAAAATTAAACTTAATTCTGAACTGTGGATTAATATTTTGAAACATGATGTAGTTGAAGCTGAGGACGATGACGGCCATGATGGAGATAATGATACCGATCGTGAGATGACGATGATTAGTAGTAGAAGTAGAAAAAATAAATGAGCTAAATGATAAACGAAATAGAAAAAGGTACGTCCAATGTTTAAAACGTTTCAGTATGGTCGCTGTTGTCGAGGAGTAAATTGTGAAAGGGTTTTAATGCTTTTCTAAGTTTTTTAAATGTTTCTCGCTACGTTGTTTAATTTTTTCTTTTATGAAGAGCATATTTAGATACTTGTGCAATATTTCATTGGTTACAAACCAAAGGACTGCAGTGATCGTCTCAGGCAAAATACATTATTAATTTATAAAACTGTACTGAAACCTGTGTGGAGGTATAAGATACAACTCTAGAATAAAACAAGTCTCAGTTTTATTGAAATAATTCAAAGATTTCAGTCGAAAATATTTTGCAACATCTCAGATTCCCCTTTGTACACATCCAACACTGTTATCTACAGAAACACAAATACTCCCGCAGTACAAAATCAAATACAGTCGTTAATACAAAAAAAAGATGTTGCACCTACTGTATTATTACACGCGACTCGAAAATCATCAGAATCCAGAAGCTATCAGTCTCTTAAAAACAGTGAAACACAAAGATGACTGCACAGACTAAACTCCACAAATTTATTTTATCACTTTCACGTCAAGAGAAAATAACAAATTTATAATTTACAGAGTGATACTAAAGTGTACTACTCAACAATGACTTATACTCATGACACATCAACTCATTTTTCTATATGATCTGCTCGTAGTTTTATAGTCGGCCTAACACCAAAAAATACTATTTTCTTATCAATAGCTAACGCTTATTCAGCTTTGAAACTAAAATATAAACGTTTCGAAAAATTTCGAATATTCGGAATATTTCAAATTTTTGAAATAATACTTTCCTAAACTTAAAAAATTCAGTTCTAAAGAGATTGTGATATTCCTTCAGCGATAAGTGTTTGCGACGGAAATATTTATCTAAATGTTAATTTTTATGAGTAGTCTAATTATTGAGTAAGCTACAAAAAATTTCTTTTAAACTTAATTAGAGATATCCAATATTTAGCTGGTACCACATAAAACAACTCAAAATAAATAGACTATTCACTGTATAGATCAAACAATCCTGCAAAATGTTTGGACGATAAAAGGAAGAATTAAAAAAAAAAATTTTTAAAAACAAATATGTCTGAAATATAAATTTTTAACGTTAGCCTACGGTCCAGATGCATGCTGAGATATCTAACAACAGTAGACGGCGGTATCAGTTTTCAGTTGAGGTACATTCCGGAGCAGTCTTAATAATATAGGGTGATTCAAAAAGAGCGCCGGTTTTTAAACGGCTGGTAAATTTTTGTTTATCGGTTGGCAACATTGTTAGACCTCATTTCTATTTCGGAGAACATTCCGATTGACGATTCAGTTGTAGTTTCTCTTGTTCGCAGTGTAGTACTCTCGCAGTCTGTGTCTAACCATGGAGAAGTTTACTATTGCACAACGAGTGTTAATCGTCAAAATATTTTACCATAGTGGAGAGAGTTATGCGGCTACTGTCAGGCGACTTCGCGGTACTCTAGGACGTAATGAAGCACCGAATGAATCAACAGTTCGCAGGCTCATGAAAAAGTTTTTTGAGACGGGTTCAACAGTCGACCTTAAAAGTTCTGGACGTCGTCGTTCTGGCCGAACTGAGCAGAACGTTGCGTTGGTTCGTGACAGTGTGGCTGTTAGCCCAGCAAAATCAATACGTCGCCGTTCTCAACAATTGGGTTTACGATGTTCTTCTGTACGGAGAATTCTTCGGTACGATCTCCAATATCACCCGTATAAAATTCAGTTGCTGCACGAGAAACAATGTTGTTGCTCCGTGAACGGTTCCAGGATCGCATCATTTCTCGTAATTCCGACCATCAATGGCCACCAAGGTCGTGTGACTTAACGCCTTGTGACTTTCATCTTTGGGGTCATCTGAAGTCATTGGTGTATGCCAATAAACCCCGAAACATCAATGACTTGAAGGAGGAAATTCGACGGGTTATCGGGCAAATGGAAGTCGAAACTTGTCGTTCAGTAATATCCAATTTCATGGACAGAGTTGATGCGTGCCAGCGCAGTAGAGGAGGACACATGCATGACATCATTTTTCATACATGAAATCGGAAGGTAAGATGAACTTGTTGATGTATTTATATTCAGTTTTTCAATAAAATAAATCTCTTAATTTGATATATCAAAACCGGCGCTCTTTTTGAATCACCCTTTAGTTTATCTATTGATGCACTTTGATTTACAGACGTTTTTAACTATTTATACACACCCGTTTGTTTGCTTCTCATTTTGTTATATCCTTTATTAAAAATTTGGAACTATACAATTCTGTAAAACTACAAAATGATTTGTTTCTTACAGCTAAGAGAAAAATTTGTTTCCTGAATTTAATATAGCGTATTATATTATATAAATTCATAATTACCCCAAATTCCCAGCGAATTGAATTTAGCAATTCAATTTTCCTTTTTTGAATTTTTGAAATTTTGGAATCTATGATAAAGGCAGTTTGCAGTAGTTGGGTCTTGATAAGATGCAAGGGTAGTTTCTGAAATATTATTTGACGTGAGTGGTTAACATGTTGTGATATGAATACATTTTTATAGAAGATCCCTATCTCACTGTTTTCTTTTTTAGTTTATTACCTAAATCCTGACTCAACAAATATTACTTGTTGTGTAATTAATCATTTATGAAAGGAATTTTTACGTCTTCATGTAACGTCTTATTGCTGACATAAGATGGTACATGAATAGCAAGTCACAAAAATTTTGATTGAAATACCTGAAGGGTTTTAATGTTGTTTTTATTGGCACAGAAGATCTGTAAGCTTTATGTAAAAATAGGTCTAAGAAGTTGTGTATAAAGGCATAGTTTCTATTTTCATGGAAGCTTAAATTTCGGAAACAAAAACGTTAAACAATTTTGAGTCGATTATTCACTTTTTGACACTTTAACTTCGTATGAGGAACCCATGTGAGTTTGCTTACAAGGTTAATTCCGAAAAACTTTACTTTTGTATCATTTTGAAATAGGAAAATTATTTAAAAACACTGGAATACAAGTATATTGTCAAAAACTAAGCGTTACTAGAACACACTTTTCTGTATTAAGTTTAATTTTCCACTTGAATTACCACTTTTGTATAATTTAAACAAAATATTGAATATTGTTATAAAACATAATATTTCACAACCACAGATAAAATATCAAATGCAGTTATAGTTTGAAAAGTTTATATTAATAAATACGATTGTACCATATTATATTATTAAACGGACCATTATGATACAAGGTAATAATTATTCGCAAATATTTTGATTTAAACCAAAAGTTGTGGTTTTAAACTTTCGTTGTACAAACACAACAGTATTATCGTAAGTAATTTATTGTTATTATACCTAAATTCATTTTGTAATACGTATTACAGTGGTATACAACACCAGGTAATTTCAAATGATATTTAACTAAAATCCATTTTGAATATTTGGAATTATATTGTAATATTCTGTTAATGAAAAACGATAAGTAATAATGAATTACTGTAGTTATTATCGATTGTATTTCAAATCCAATAAATTAATTTATCAAGTATTGTAATATATAAGTATGGATTATAAATTCAAAATTTATCATAACGATCCTGTTTACACAGTTCAATAAATAATACCATCAATCGCACTTAACTGCTTGGAAATCTCATACCAGTCTTATACATTTTAGTTATTTGTTACCAATTTTAATGCTGTTGTTGCAAAAAACGCTGCTATAAAGTTTAATCTAAGCAGATGCTCATGGTTATATTTTCATACTGCATACTGACCTATACAAGGACAAGGGAGTCCATTGTTGGATAGGGATCGTTTGTAAAATAAACAGTAGATATACGAGTATATATTGTAACACTACGACATTCTAGAAATGGTTGATAAAATAGACTGTTATTGCAAAAAAATCTAAAATATTGTATGAGGTGGAGTGTACTCAACAATAGTAGTGAGTGTGTGAGAGTAATTGACTGTGAATGGAATGTTTTGAAAATTAATTCTTGTAAAAGAGGTACTGGGTATGTATGTATGTACTGTTATGTCTGTTATTGATCATTTATGTTATGTTTTGAATATTTCTGGTAAAACGTAGATTGATTGGGTCTCCTATTGTATTTTGTTATGTAAAAATCTGTGCGTTAATAGAAATGTCAACCACCACAATTATTTTACGGTGGGAGCCCTTAATAGTTTAGTTCAGTTGAAGTTGTGATTCGATTATGAATGAGTGAGTAACATTAGCAAATATTTATTAAACACGGTCACATGTACATTAGAAAAAACCTTCATACTGTTATTAGATGTAGGTAAGAGGCTATTATTATTTGTAAAATCAGTTTAAGCTTTATACTTTTTAATTAATTTAAGTGAAGCAATCTAATTTTATTCGTTAGTATGCTAAATTAAATAATTAATTGTGTAAATATACATTATACATAAGGCTAATTAATTGTAGTTATTTATTTCGTAAATTAAATAATTAGAATAAGTTTAAGAAAGTCAAATTGTTATTTACTTTACCCAGATCCCGAATGACCCTACGCTTAGGTGAAAAATATCTAATAGTAGGTACAGATAAGTACTCGTAAGTTTGATAGTAAACAGTGTATTATGTTTATGTTGTGTAAAATAAGTCATAATGTAAACAGAGGGTTTTTGGGCATTAAATTATGTTGGTATTATAATAATTAAAATGTAATTTTTCTTTCAGCTTTAAATTATTAGACAGTAGAAAAAAGAAGTGATTTAATCAAAATTAACTGTTTTATCTATAAGTATAAATATTCTACTTTAGTAGTTAAAACTATAGTTTCGGTTTTTAAATCATTTTATAAGTATGCTCATAAACTTGTATGAAACTGGGGCTACATTCCTTGTACATTGGTTACATTAAAAATGTAGATAGCTATTCATTTATGTAAGAAAATATTAAAGAAATAAAATTAATTTTTTTGTGATATTTTTGTTATGGAAAGAATAACTAATGACGTTATAAGAAATTATTAAAAAGTTGTCGCTGAAAAGGGCCGTTTGGTTGTTGTTCTGCTGAGTAAAGCTGCGTTAAGTAGCTGATGTGTTTCGTAGTTCACAAAAGACAAAAACTTCCCTCGCCTTTGTCTTCATCGGAGTCAGACAGCCATATCACATCATCAGAGTAATCGCGCTTCTCTTCTTTATTTTTGATCTTTTCTTACCACGAAGATGATGGACCTTATTCCTGACATTTAAATCGAACCGAAACTGGTTTTTGAACAGGAAATACCTTCTCTTACTAGTTAATATTAGTAGACTCCGAGGTCTGAGCTGGCGTACCCCTGGTGGACACTCATTTTGAATCTGATTCGCTTATCTCGATGGGAAACTGCTGCATTTTCTGCTTCGGGATATGATTGAGTATACAGGAGTACAATACTTAATTAGAAATTAGCGACGGTGACAATCAAAAGAATAATTACTGATTTTTGTAAAACTGGAACAAAAATTCTCCAAAAAATATTTTAAAATTCAAAATATTAATCTTTTAAAGACTGAGAAAATTTTTTATAATTTTCGCCGCGTTTTTCGAATAGTCCTTAAAAGAGTGCTCGCCAAGTCAGTATTTTAATTACATCGTAACGTTTTGCTCACGTTTCCTATTATCTTACAATCTCTTCATTCTTTTGGATCTTTCCTTCCGAATGATGTGGAGTTCACGTCTCTTCTTTTCATTCTCTTCCACAAAGATCACTCTGGAGTTTTTCTAAAAATTTCCCTATTCGGTATGTTTTCTGTGTACATTTTTGCACTTTAAGGTCATTCAATGTTAGTGTGAACCATGTAACTTTGGTTTTGAGATTTATCATTTTAACGATAATTTCTTTTGTAAATCTATTATCTTTTATTCTTACCACGTATTCGAGAAATACAACTCTCCTCTTTCTCAAAACATGGATTACGTATTCAGTTTTGTCGTATATCTCATTGTTCGAAGTGGGTCTGTTGTAATCGCGTTCTTCCTTCTTAGGTCCTAGGATGTTTTGAACTATTCTCCTTTCTATGCTTCTCATATTTGCCACTCGTACATCTCGTATTTGCCACTTTTTGAATAAACTGAAAAATTTACTACCACGAGAATTTTTGAACTCCTTGCAATTTTTAAAAAAACACAGCCATATTTTCTATCGACAGTTAAGTTTTATTAGAAAATTGAATGCTAGTTGAAATCGGATCATGAATTTTTATTACAATAAAACTAAAAACTATAACGCAAACACATTAGTGCTGGGAATACTGATCGATTGAAAAATTTGCAAGAAAATTTTATTTGTTTAACAAATGTCAATACGTAGACAAGTACGTCAATTTTACTTCTATTCCAGATAGTGTTATAAGTGATTGAATCAAATAGTAAAACTAAATAGCAAAACACGAACGAACACAAAGAATGAAAGGGTTGATAGAGGAACACTTTAAAGTGTGCCTGTGTGAAAAAACGAAGAGGGATAGATTGAGTATGTAGGAAGTAGACAGAGACAGAATGAAAAAGTGGAGTTCCTTTTTTCCTAATATTGTAAGTGAACCATCCTTTATAGTGAACCATTCGATTTGAACGTGCCAACGAATAAAGAAAGGTAGAGTGTGTGACAGGCTCTTCCAACTTGAGTGAATATCGATTGTTTGTTTGTTTCCATGGTAACCACTGCCATCCAGGTGATTCCGATTTCCTATCAACGCTTCCCTTAAATATAATAGATCAATTTCATTACCAGATTCAACACCTATTTTCTTTTTAACGTTCAAAAAGTAAACAAATTGTTAAAACACGTTGTATGCTAGAACGGAGTTTTAAATTTTATTAAATTTATTACTTGCGGATCAATACTGATGAAGTAAACATACATTATTACTTTACGAAGAGGTGAAATTGGTTTCACATTGAAAACCAACCCTGCACGTTTTATAAAATTATTGTCGGTATAAACCATGTCTCCGTAAAATATAAGAATATACAGTGGTTTGAAGATTCTACAGATTTAAAATTCATTATTGTTAAGTGTTTTAAAGCTACGAATCGCCGCCTATATTGCATAAAGATAGCGTGCTAGACTAGATTCTAGTGCGGAAGATCCTAGATTGGATTTCCAGGGAGAAACTGATAACGTTAAAAAGTTAACACACAATATAATCTTTAATATTATCAAGCTGTTATCTCGTAATAATAATATGAGTTGTGATAAAAACAAGCTGTCTAGGAAGGATAAAATTAGAAATTGAAACAATTTTAATTAACATCAAGAAAACATTTCAAAGTAGTTACAGTAAATTGTGACGTTATCACAGTTTTCAAACCAGCAATTCCCAATTGAATATTTTACTCCATGAATTTCAACAACCCAGAGCTGTTGTCCAATGCAAAAACTTTTTAAAACAGAAAGAAAATTCCTTAGAAAATTATGTGGACCAAATATGTTGGAATCAAGAGAAAGCAGGTAAAGATTTTCCTTTATGTAATTTGTTTTCTCAGAATAGAAGAAAAGTAAAAGTAGGATGGTTAAATTCTGACTTTAATCAAAATTTATTATACATTTAGACTTTAATCAAATAATTATACAAAATTACAATCTCTAACTTAAAAAAATGCAGAAACCAAACGTAAATAAATAAATATAGTTCAATTGTTTCTTCTAATATTTTTATCAGACCAATATCTATTAGAAATTTTCCTTTCTCTTAAAAAATTGCGTCGGATTGATGTAATATTGCAAGTAGTAAACACAACTTAAATGGGAAGATTGCACAATATTGAAATCGTTGGAGAGAATGACTGAAGGAAGGCCCCCTCAACATTGTGAAACACAGGCCGGAGAGAAGGAGAGATGTTGGAATGCCACACAAGAGACGGCAATAATTCAATAGAGTTTTGTCGCTGTTGTTAGTCGGAACAGGCGGAAGCCTAATCCTTGATTGTGAAAAGAAAATGTTTTAAACACGACAATAATTTTAGTTGCCATCTGAACATTGTAAAAAATTATATTACTAAAAAAATTATGCTTTTCCGAATGGTTCCAATGCACAATATTGTTTGAACAGTAAAAACTAAGACAAGTAACACATTTTCATGAATGGTAATAGAAATAAGCAGGGGCTGGTAGTAAAAGATAAATTCAATCATCAATTTATGAAAATGTTTTTGACATAAGTTCTTTTCAATTTAGTTAACTCAATAAAAGATTTCAAAAATGTAAATAGAAATACTACAATGTAGAAACGAACTTTGTTTATTTAACTTTAAGAAGTCTATAGCTGTTTGTAGAAATTCTAAAGATCAGCAGTAAATTCCAATTGAAGAGAAACTGTGTGCCAAAGAAATAAATTTCTTCTAGGACGAAAAATGAGCCAGTATAACAATTGTTACAACACTGGACATTGCTGATTCAATTCGAAGACGTGCAACATATACAGCATCTAGCTTATATCTACTGTTCCAGTATTGTATATTGTATTTCCTTTTCCGGAATACGTCTCCGGGGTACGATTAAGTTGTTACACTATGTCTTTGTTCAATGTATACATCTACTTTGGAGAAAGAAGATGGAATAACCGAGTCCTGCACGGTACTCTTCTCCCAAAGGACAGTTTAAAAGGACTAGTCTATCTCTCAGATTTCCGTTCTTTCTAAAGAAAACAAATTACTTTATTTTTTATTAATATTTACGATATTTAGATTTGGTTGAATTATGATATATATCATTTTATTTTTATTTGATAACATTTTTTATGTAAATGAAAAAGTTTAAAGTATATTGACCTCTCTCTTAACAAACTTGAATGGGACTAAATCGTAGTCAGATAACTGAAAAGTCGGTTAATTGAACTATAGCTCATTTACAATCTTCTCCAACTAAAAATTGATAACATTTGTGATATAAACCAAGTAAATTAAGCACATATTTTACGTTTTGATAAAAATGTATTATAGAGAGCTTCAGGCGTCTTACAACAGTACATGAATGACTTAGGTACCTTAATTTTACTTTTCCCTTATGGATAGGTTAAATAAAGTAAAATACGTTACAAAACAACACAAACACTATACAGTAGGCCTATACAGAAACACATTTTACATCTACTCTACTGTAGTATAAAAAAAGTTATCATATATATACATTACAAAATGTACGTAATGTTATCTTCAAACTACAGTAAGCTATGGTAGAAATATCAGATATTTTCTTTTTTTTTTGACGTTACTCTTTTGTTTGTCATTTGCACAATCCTACCATTTTTCCGGTTTAAAAATATCAACTGGAGTTGAAATCGGCTGCTTCTTGTTGAAATTATCACAAGTAAACAATATCAAAGCAGTAATCATGTGTCTAATGGAAGTAGGGTGAGAAACTGTAAAATCAATGATTACACCAGTAACCCCAATAATTTTGTGAACTCGTCTATTGGCCCGATGATTCATTTTTATAGCTGCAGATAAATTCTTTCGATTTTCGCATTTATATATTAATTTGTATTTGTTTGTTTTGATTTCATCCATGCATAGAGTATCTTATTATATGTGTTATAAATAAAACTATTAAAAACCACCAGAAACCGTTAAAGATTCCTGTTAATGTCATGACATAAAGAGGTGGTTACATCTCTGACAAAATAAATGTGATGGTGTAATTTTAAGTGTTGTGATGAATTGATGTCGTAAAGCCATGAAAGCACTTCTCAGTTGGTGTACGTTCTTGCTCAATCTTGGACCATTTCTGGCGGGTTTTAATAATTTTGTTTTATAAAAATAAATCATTAAACGGCAGATATATGCTACAATGTTTACAAATTAATATAGTACTATATATATTTATTATATACTAGAGCACAATACTTTAATAACCTTTGTAGTAGTTTGATTTGTATTTAAGAAACATATAATTTGTAATTACTAACAAACACTTTTAATACTGTACGTAGTAGTTGCAGTCGTAGAAATAAACAGAGATGCATTTAATTAATCTACACCTGAACATGAGAAACTATAGTTGAGTAGATTAATTTTCCCACCATGAGGTTAATATAAATAATTTTCGATTCTTAAGTTATAATAAAGGAAATTAACTTTAAATTATTGTAATGGGAAGATAAATAAATATAAAAATATACTGTCGCCGCCTGCCCTTCCAATACTAGCGTCTACACACAGTCACACTGCCTGCCGCGCGGAGCGCTACAGACGCGCAGAGCCTACAACCTCTCTCCCACTACCTTGTTGACTCAACGGAGAGGTATTTAAGAGAGCGTTCTCACCCGCGAGAGGGAATCTTCACTGAACTCTCAACCGGACAACAAGATGAAAGAAGAGCTCCAGCCAGAAGAAGACGAGCCCAGCCGAGACCAGACGCACCATCCCTGGTCTACGCTACTGGTGGCGTACGCTACATTCCCGCACCGGTCAGCCTTCGCCAGCTCGGAGAGAGCCGCCACGGCCGCGCTATCGGCGGACGGCCTACGCCGACCCGACACTGCAGGGCTCAGGGGGCCACCACTGCCGCTGAGGGAAGGCTAGGCCTGAAGCCGGTAGCCGAGCCGTCACTCTTCGGGCTCAGCCTCTACCACGCCGCTTCCGACCGTCAACAACGGCCCTTTTCAGGGCCACCAATTTTACAGACAAGGTTTCAACACGTGTCGTCGGCCCCGGTCGGCGACAATACATAGCCGCCTCAATATTTCAGTTGTTAATCAGATGTTTGCAATAACAACGTCCCGGATTCCTTAATTACCTGATTAACTAATACAAGTGACCCAACAGGTTAGTCTAGAAATAAAGTCGTCACCGCGCGTCAGCTATTGAACAGCTGATTTTTGGAGACGAAGGTTCCTGTTTCAAATTCTAGTAAAGGTAGTTACTTTTATACAGATTTTAATAGTAGATATTGGTTACCAGTGTACTTTAATGGTTGGGGTTCAATTAACCATTTTCTCTCAGGAGTGGTTGGCCTGGGTCTGTGCAAAACTTTATCTCATTTACACATCATACATATTATCTTCATCTCATTGGATCATGGGTTTGCTTATTGTTCTTAAATTGAACAGATTGAATTGTACACAAATTAGGAATAAGTTAAAAAAAATAATACAAATAAAAAATACGCTTATGGAAACGAGTTGGTCAATGGAAAGACGAGTGACGTATATTATCTTAAGCTTTTCTTATTTTAACGATTAGTATTTTCATATTGCTCTTCAATAACAAGCAGGTGGAGCGTTAAATTATTTGCTTTCGATCAGCTAGTTCCAGCGCTACAAAAAATATTTCTGTTTCTTGTCACGTGGTCAGCCAATTAAATGATTGAAGCATTTAAGAACAGAAGAGATTGAGGAGAAAAAGACACTAGTAAGAGTTATCTCCTCTGAGAATAATGAATTTTATTATAAAGCCAGATCCTGTGGTTAATAAAGTGGAGGTGTCATTTCAGGGTAGAAATTAGATACTTTTCGGAGAGCCTGGCATGCTGATAAGCATAGGCTACTTTTCCACTCATTAAGGAGGGCAATGGCAAACCACCACACTCCTCGTTTTACTTAGTAAAGCCTCTAAAGGTTGTTTTTGGTTTAACGTCCAACTGTTATGCAATTACTGCTAATGCAGACGGTGAAAGATGAAATGATTTTTTGTAACGTATGAAAATATCCCGTGCCTGAATGGGATTTGAACCCAAGACCGCATGATGAGAGGCGAGCACGTTAGCAACTACGCCAATGCGACCGGCATTGCCTCTAGAGGTTCAAACCAGCCTTTCGGCGGATGACATGAACAACAACAAATCAAACCATGTCAAGATTTAGTAAATCAAGGTTTACTAGTGTTTCACTAGTGTTACTAGTGTTCGGTCTTCTCTTGAGTTTTGAGTTGTCAAGGAGTTACATTGCCTCAAATTCAATAAATAAATGGAATTAAAATAAGAATTAAATTAATAAAGATGAAATAAAACAGATTAAAATACATACGTAAGAGTGTAGACGCTGCATTAATTTTGTAAATTTGTTGATGAAAAAACTAAACAATACAGAGTGATATTTTAGTCCTGTTGCCATATTGTTAATGTCTGGTAATTTTTCTAAGAAAGTTAAATTTTGTTTTACATGACGTTGGTAACCCTACTCAAACAGTATAGATACGGCAGTGTGAGTTGATTCTCTTTGAGCTGTGTAAAACTTTGTGCCGTTTCCGGTCGTGTTACGAACAGCAACGGTCTTTTAACCTAGAACAACGGGTTTTAATTTTTGAACAATATTTTGCTGCCAAATCGCACGCGAGTGTAAAGAATCATTGCAAATTACATTTGTCTTGGGTTCGAATCCCATTCAGGCACGGCATATTTTCATACGTTATAAAAAATCATTTCATCCTTCACCGTCTGCATGAGCAGTAATTGCAGAACAGTCGGACGTTAAACCAAAACAAAAAGATTAAATTCGTTGGTGTTCCTCTACCAGAAAAATGTCAATATTTAGGCTAACAAACCGATTTAGAGAGACAGGTAGTGTTTGTGACAGAAAGCGTAGTGGTCGACTAACTCTCTTGACAGATGACGTTTTAGAAAATGTGAAAACAAAATTGCTCAATTCTCCATGGAAAAGTTTACGAAAACTTTGCTCGCAAGTTGGTTTGTTATATTCGAGTGTTCAGAAAGCTGCTAAAAAATTAAAATTGTATCCTTATCGCGTACGACTTCGTAGCAAAATATTTTTCAAGAATGAAAACCGTTGTTCTAAGGTAAAAGACATTTTGTTCGTAACACGACCGGAAACGGCACAAAATTTTATACAGCTCAAAGAGAATCAACTCACACTGCCGTATCTATACCGGTTGATTAGGGCTACCAACTTCGTGTCACAAAACGAAATGTCCCTTTCTTAGAAAAAAAATTACCAAACATTAACAATTGGGTGACAGGACTAAAAAATCACTCTGACAAAGCCCGTAATAAATTATTTCATTAAATAAAATAATAATAATCACTAAAGATTAATTTCAGAAATCCGTTCCGGAAACAAAAATCAATGAAACTGAAAATTTAAATTTAAAACAAATACAAAATTCAATGGATTAAATGATCGGATATCGGGAATTAAATCCCCCGCTTATATTAAGCAATTTAAAACTATAGTTCTCGTTATTTAAATTTTCAATTGGAATTTATTGACAACTTTATTATAATGTATGATGATTAACACAGATACATTTTATGAATACCTGATTATCACATTTAGTACAGCTATTAGTTTCACTGAATAGTTTAAATCGATGCAATCATTATTGCCACCTGTGCTGCGATTGTTTATCAATCAAACCTCTGATTACAAAAACAAGAATAATATTTTCTCCATACTCAATCATACAAATGATTGGTTGCTTTTTACCTATTTCGTATAAACATATGTTTTTATTAATACATATCCTGTATAAAAAAACTAGTGTGAAACATTCACACGAGTTCTCTTGCCAATGGAGATAACGAACAATGTAACCTATGTTTTATCAAGAGTAAACAATTTAAAATGAAAATCATACTTTAATTTTCATCATGAGTCAATGACGCAAAATGAAAATCAAACTGTAGGTAAAATTAGGGTACGGAAAATAAGTTTGCCTCTAGACTGGCTCTGTAGAGAAATTTCTTAACATAAAAGTTGTAGGTTTTTAAATTTCCTATAACTTTTATTATACATGGTTTTTATCGTAAAATGAATACTAAAATCGCAATCTTTAAAATATCATTTTTTACCGATTTTGATGAAAACAAAACAGAAAATCACAAATTGAATGGCTCAACAGATGAACATTGCAAGTGACACAAATTACAAAAGTGAGGTTTCAGTGGAATACGTTCTATAAATCTTCTATTTGATCATAATAGTGAATTCTAACGGGTAGAATTGTAACCAAAATCTCGAAAATTCTAGAAACAAAATTGTTATACAGCTAAGAATCAGATAGTATCTTTCACTTTTGTAAAAACATTTTTTGTTACTTGCAATGTTTTTCCGTTGACCCATTCAATTGCAGATGAACTAAGCTTTGTACAAAGAATTCTTAACAAAATAGTTGTAGGTTTTTAAATGTTCTACAACGTTGATTACATACACTTTGTCTTTAAAATGCATATTAAGACCCTAATCTTTAAAAACCCATTTTTCTAATACGAGAGCACAGCCTCCCCAAGAATTTCAGCAGACATGGAGCTTACACTACCTCGTACAGCATACCAAATGTAGTAAATAAGGCGATTTGAAAAAAATTATCATAAGACCCGTCTTTAAGAAAATTGCAATAAAGTTAAATATCATAAAAATAATTGACATTTTCGGTTGATCGATTTTGATGAATATGTTTGTGTTGAAGTCCCCTTATGATACGTAACTTAAGTTCTAAGCTTCAGCTATACGCTATTCCGTTCTTGAGATTTGTTGTTACCACACACACACGCGCGCGCGCACACACACACACATACACTCTCACACACCTTTTGAAATGATTACCAATAGCTAAAAAGCTATTTTTGGGTTCAGGGGTCTGAAAACGTGTATATCCGGTAAAAACTCGATTTCAAAAAATCGACGTCAAAACAATACTTTCCTTCCCTATATATTCATATAGTGCAAGAAAAAGAAACATAAATTTGCAGTATGGCTGTAGTTTGTCCAATTATGCTGCAATATGAACCAAATTTGGATCCGGTCATAATACAACTTTACAAACATATTCTTCAATGGCAATTAGTCAAAAGGACTTAGAGCTGTAACAATCGCACCTTTTTAATTTCTCTTGCCTCATATGAATACTACAGGAAAATAAAGTAAACAAGTTGTAGTAAACACTAGGTAATAAATAACTTGATAAATAAAGAACTTTAAAAGAGTTAATATTATTTTAAGCTCGTGAATTTTATTTTGATATTTATTTTATTCCTTTTTGTGGAATCTCCTGGATGCGGGTTTTAAAAACCGTCTGCAAATTGGTTTACTCATTGTTCGGTACCATATAAAAAAAATGAAGTAAAAAAGCTTCGTTAACAAAAATAATTTGAGTAATTTTATTTTTTAAAAGATACAGAAGTAAAACGTAAGTATATTTTGTTCAATAGATACAAGCATGGGGAAAAGTAGGTACAACCTCTCCGTATTTCGTGCTGGGAGTTTTCTGATGTTATCAACAAAAAAGTTGCATGTGTCATAATACAGAATTGTTACAAAATTAGGGACACAACTTACATCCGATTAGGAAAGTAATTAATCACGATAAAGTATTAATATGACAGGAATATATGCTTTTAATACTGAAATGGGGTTTGGCTATGCGGACCGTATTATACAGGACGTATATTTTACATGAAAATAAATCGGATTATTTATCTAAAACAGGCCGTGTTTTAAGCAGATAAGTTCTCGCGTAATAATACACTCCCTACCTATTAGGCGTATATAGCCTACTGTTATAGGCGACGGCCTAGGCAACTGACTGGTAAAAGGATGGTAGATGGGCTTTCCTTTATTACACACTGCTTACTCACCCTGCTGTGTTATCTTTAACTCAGCCCTTCACCACATCTCTCTTAGTCAGCTTTTCACCTAAATTCTCTGTCATTTTCTTATCACTTTGTCTCAAAATTTAAGTAAGTTTTACTCTCCAATAAAATCACATTAACTTGTCTTTTTTCATTACAATGTATGTTTGACCAAACCGTTATTATTATTATTACGTATAGAAATATCCCTATATAAATATATAGGAAGGAAAGTGTTGTTTTCATGTCGATTTTCGAAAACGAGATTTCACCGGGTATACACGTTTTCAGTTTCCCTGAACCATAAAAACATGTTTTTAGCGATTCGTGTGTGTGTATGTATGTGTGTGTGTGTGTATGTGTGTGTGTGTGTGTGCGTGTGTGTGTGTGTGTGTGTGTGTGTGTGTGTGTGTGTGTGTGTGTGAGAGAGAGAGAGTGAGTGTGCATGTGTGTAAGCGCGCGTGCGTGTGTAAACAAAATATCTCAAGGACGGACGATTGTACGAAGTTGAAACTTATTACTTAAGTTAGGTACCACTAGATAACCCGACGCGAACATTTTTATCAAAATCTGTCAACCGAAAGTAGTAGTTTATTCGTGTAATTGTTCACTTTTTTGCGATTTTCTCAAAAACGGGTCCTCAATGTTTTTTAAATGGCCATATTTACTACATATTTATGCTCTACAGGATACGGTATACGCCATGTCTGCGGAAATGTTTGGGGACGCTGTGCTTTCGTAGGAAAAAATGGTTTTTTATGATTGCACCCTTAATAATATGCATTTTAGGGCAAAAGTATTTATAATCAAAATTGTGAAAAATTTAAAAAGCAACAAGTTTTATTTTAAATGTTTCATTGTATAACGCTTAGGTTAGCGGTAATTAGTGATGCTATATTTTTATTTCATTAAAATCAGTAAAAAATGGATTTTTTAAAATTTCGGCCCAAGAAGAGGCCCTATATAATATAGTTCATTATAGGGACAATATTTTTTTCATTTAATGACAAAAGTGTATAAACAAATTTATAGGAAATTATTAGATCTATAACTTTTATGTAAAGTGTTTTTCTCTATAGAGCCTATTTTAGCGTCAACGAGTGATTTTCCTTATTATTGCCAAACTAAGGTTAGTTTTCATTTTTCATCATTCACTTAGGATTAAAATTAGGGTATGTTTTTTGTTTATTTTTAATGTTAGGTTAGGCCTACATCGATTATAGTCTGTCCAAATGCAGCTGGCAAGCCGGGTGAAACTGTGAAATATTGAATGTCATTTTTTTGTGTTTTAAAGAGCTCAAAGTACTTTTTCATGGCTGAATCCGTAATGTACGCCTCTCAATGCATTAGAAACGATCAAAAAATGAAAAAGTTTGAAAATTTCCCAAAAAAGTACATGAACGAAAGTCTTGCCACTTTCGGTGAGGGTAAAATATTGAATGTCATTTTTTGTGTTTTAAAGAGCTCAAAGTACTTTTTCATGGCTGAATCCGTAATGTATTGTTTGTTATTTTTTTTATTGAGTGATGATGCCTACATAAGCCTTGGGCTTGTGCGTAGGTAATGATGTGTGGTGATTTACAGATGAAAAAATGCCAGACCTGACCGGGAATTGAACCCGGGACCCTGGCATAGTAGCCAGTTGCGCTGACCACTAGAGACAATAGACAAATTTGCATTGACAATAGAGACAGTTGTGTAAGTGTTACACATCCGATTTTTTGTCTTTATTTAGTAACAACCACAACAGCTGTATAGCAAGCAGTAGAAGTGTTAAAGTTTTTGCACTCGATCTTCTAGTTCCAGGACTAATAAAATAGTGTCATTTATCGTTAATACATAGTCAGACAATTATATGACTGAAGCATTCAAAAACAGAAGAGGTAGAGGTGTAAAAGACACTAGTCAAAGTTATCTCCTCTGAGAGTAATGATAATTTACATCGTTCAGCGCCTGTGATTCAACAGGCAGTTTGGTACTAAGACACGAAATCTACTGACTGGATCCGAACTGTTCGCGCAGCTACACCGGCAATCTTATTTGGCGTCCGCTGCTAACTTATCGAAAACACAGACAAAATGGTATAATCATTCGTTGAGAATACCAGATTATCGTATACCTAAACAGGTGGCACAAGCCAACCACACAACCTCGGAAGAAATAAGCATCCTAATTTTTTTATTTAACAGCAGATCATTAAATATTGAAGTTGGCCAGGAGTAATCCGTATTTATTACGAAGTCGATGTTCGTTTAGTTGTGAATAAATTCTGAATCCAATTCTTCATAACGAAGTGTTAGTCTACTTCAGCAGCTGCACAAGGCACCACTCTTAATCCTTAATTAAAATACTTTGAGATTTAATTTAATTATGCAACGAGTTAAGGTATTTTAAGTACAGACAAATTTAAACAAAATTCAGAAGATAAAGACCATAAAAAGACATCTAAAAATAGTAACGTGCATTGGAATAAATGAATGATTGAAAGGATTTGTTACTTTGTTGATCATCAGATAACTAATGCGCATCAATTATTTCAAACACAGGTTTCAATTATTACAAACCTCGTCATAGTAACCTAAATCTATAATTCTTCAACCGAATTAATTTTTATTTATATTGAAAACAAAATGAATTTGTTACAAAAAGCTAACAGTTTTATAGTAAGAATTACTTTCCTATTTTGAGTGAAATTGGAAATATAAAATTATGTAATACGAGAGTAGTGTTTCTTTTATGAAGTTTATCAAGCGATGACTGCCATAGTAATTAGGCCAATCCGTTGTCATTCCGTCATGTTAAAAAACACTACCGAAGAAACATTCTGCTACCAGAAAACCGGTGTTGTCAAGTTTATTCAAATAATATCCGCTAGTGCTTCATCAACTCAAAGTGAATTTAACAACTACCCGACTGCTAAATGTGTACAAGGCCTTGATTTTTTTATTTAATGCAAATTTTTTAAAAAATATGTTCACATGGAACAATGGATAAGTAAAAATAAATAAATTGACGAACAAAATTATTCAAAAACTTTTCTTAATATTTAAAAAAATATTTATTACTTTTCTTAATAATAGGCTATATATAAAATTTTTGTTTTAATTACTGTACTATTTACAGGAAAATTATTCTAAAACAGTTTAGTTGGATGAAGTCTTTATAATCATCAGATATCGTTGTCTAATGATGACAAAATATTGGCTGTTGTGCGAATCTTTCTTGTATTTTCAGGGAAAAGTGCTACATTTTATGTATGAGTGAGAGTCAGTAATGGTACTTAAAAAACTAATACTAGAACCGTTGTGTAAAGTTGATGTTTGAGATTTTTGATGCTTTAGAACTTTTTAGAACTCAGTGTTTGATGTTAAAGAACTTATTTGTATTTTTTTCTGTTTGTTTTCAAAAGACAATTAAAACAATTTGAATTTTTTTCGAGGATCCAGTACATTTGAAATTCAGAAGCTTGAAACAAAGAAAAATATTTTACTTGTAAAAGGAATTCTGTCGAACGACAATTATTTCAAACACATACTCCAGGTGTAAACAGCTCCCTAAATGTGCGATAAATATCCAAAAATTATTAATTTACACTCAAAGAATTATAAGCAATTAAACTTATTTCAGTGAAATATAACTAAACAATCCGCTTTGTTTCAAAAAGTTTATCATCTTTACTACTGGTTTCTATGCGAGGATTTGGAGTTGGAGTCTCAAGCAGATCTGAAATTTTCTTGTCACTAATTTTCATCTGTTACCGTCACTTTCTGCATGGGCATTAATAAGCATATCGGTCAAAACTAAAACAAAATGGCACTACTGTAAGAGTAATTATATATTTAACAGACCTCATTTATGTGAAATTTGTAGATGCACGAAACTCTGACGCAATATTGTTTATAATCCAAGATTTTAAGAAAACAGTTATTTCAACAATGTAACGTTCCCGTTATTATTAAACTCTATGAAATATAAACTCAAACTTAATATTTTTATTTTCACATAACTTTATACCATATTTATACTGAAAGTTTTATTAAGTAATTATTAGGTAAAAATATAATAGTGCATTACAGCTTTTTACATTAATTCTATGTAAAACTTTTCTTTAGTAATGTATAGTTTGGAAATAGAAAAAGTTTTTTAAAAACTTAAAACAAAATGTTTACTAAATTAAACTAGTTTAATAAACTTATATTACTGAGATAATTTTAAATAGTTTCAATATTTTTAATTTTAAGTTTTGAGTAACTAAATATTATAATCTAGCAGTGTCATAAAAATTATAATATATAACGAATTATTATAATATGTTGATAAAGAAATGTAATTAAATAGTACGTTAAGATAAAATTCTTTGCATTCAAAATATCTATATATTGTAATAATAATTAAATAAAAATATTAAAAGAAATAGCTACACCATACTGTTATTATTTTACTGTTTCAACAACTATTGTCAAAATCATTGCAATACAAGATTGAACAAACAGCTGACATTGCAACACTTACGGCAGAAAGTTGTATGATTGCTCTGAGTAGGAATTAGCGAAGAGATTAGTACCTCACAGTTGCATTGTATATATACCCTATATTTGGGAGTTTGTGACTGAAAGATAAAAAAGGATTATTGAATGCATTGAGACAAATTTAGATGAGTATGTACAGCGTAACAAGGCTGTTTGCCGTTTTGTTGTAGTACCTCTACTTTGCACAGTCATAGTCGTGGGAGGAGACGAAAGGTTGTAGGGGTGTGTAAAGAGGCCATAAAAAAACAGTAACCGTACTTCCTAAATAACAGAACCGGCTTACTTCTTTTTTTATTTTTTATTGTTTGGTTTAATAGTCAATTTATCATTAAACTTACGTTGCTGCTTACTAATAATCGTTCCTTTTGTTGTCTTACAAAAACATTTGAAAGTTTGAAACTTTGTAAGTTTACTTACAAAAAATGAAAGATATTCCTGAATCCTCCAACATATTAATAAACTTTAAAAATTTTAGTTTATTTGGAGTAGCATCAGTGAATAGCAGGTTGTGAAAGAAAAAATGGGAGGTTGCTAAATAATACATAATGTCCATACCCTAGCCATTTTTTAAAATCTGGAAGCTGCCACTTCGCAGTCTATAGCAGTTAAATAGTGCTCTGTGGTGGAAGACATATATTTTTACTGTATCTTCTTCTTCAGGTGCCTTCCTTTCCGAATGTTGGTGACCATAATAACAATTCTCATTTTGTTCATTGTACTGCGTATATAAATAGCTCTTCTAAGCTCTTCCCAAACCAAGTTCTTAGGTTCCGAAGTCACAACATCCTTCTTCTTCCAGGTCCACGGTTTCCATATATTTATCCGTGCAGAATGGCTTGTAGTAATGAATATCGTGAGTCATTCCGCATGATATGTCCAAAATATACGAGCTTCCTACACTTGATGGTAAAAATAATCTCCATATCTTTCTTCAATCTCCTGAAAACCTCTATATTTGGCATCCGAGCAGTCCATGGACCCTCAACAATCGTTGGTACAGCCACATCTCAAATGCCTCCGGTTTTCTTGCGATAGCTTTACCCAAGTCCAGGACTTTATACTCTATAGGGGTACAGAAAAGACTTAACATCTTAGATGCCTCATTTTTGTTGCAAGAGTAAAGTTGTAGCTCTTGAAAATAGGATCCTTTTTATTAAATATTGCTCTTGGCTTTCCTACACAATATTTTAATTCCTGTGTGTTGCCCCATAACTCGTTTACCATGGTTTCCAGGTAACAGTACTGTGTACTATATAACTGTACCAACACAATAGTTTTGTATTATATAATCTCTATACATTCTCTGGAAGGAAACACCACAATTTCAGAATCATCAGTAGACATTATTGTGTTATGGTTGAAAAACTAGTCACAGAATAACAAATGAAAACATGTTAAAAGAAATAAAATTACAATGCTGTCAGTCAGTATTTTAAACTAGCAACTTTATTTTTTCCTGTGACTATAAAACGTTGAATTTATGGGGTAATGATTTCACACGTTATCTTGTTAAATCGTACATGATTATCGTAGTAATGTGACTTGATACTAAAATAGTACTTTCAAACGTTTGACCTCTTTTTTATTCTTTTTTACCTTTTTCTTTTTTTCAGTTCGTTTCGTTAGTAAGGGATGTGAGGTGTTACTTTGAGGGAGTTTTCAGTTGTAAAAATCAGTATTTTATTGGTCCAGTCAATCACTGATAAAATGAACGTGTTTTTAACTTAACGTTTTCCAATATACTTCAATCATAATGTCGGATTTATTTTATTTTATTCCATTCTTTTTCTAAAACTATTACATTACACTTTCTTAAATTGTTTTTCTCCCCTTTGATAAATTAAATTCGATAACATTTATATGTTACTTCAGAAAATTACAAAATAAAACACTAAAACAAATACAGAAAAATTTAGTTTTGATAAAAAATATTGTAGGTAGTAAAATATAATATGACGTATTGTGTAAACATACTGTAGAGTGTGGGAAGAAAATTCTAAGGACAATTATTAACAAGAAACACATAGTAAATGGAATACATAGACTTTTCCCTATGATATCTTAGGTCAAGATAACGAAACGTTGCTAAAAATCATGAGTAAGAAATAGGTACCCTTGTAGAGTTATCCAGTAAGGCTTACAAAGAAAAAACTAATCAAGAATCTTCTAACCCAACAACAATAAAATAAATTGAAAATGCCTGAGTACAATAAGGGGAAGAGGGTCTAAAATAGCTGTAAACTATGAAGAAACAGATTTTGAACGGGGAAGAAAAAGCTACCCTTAAAACCAGGCAACAAATTTAAAAATCATAACTCAAAATCAGAGGAATTACAATATTACGGACAAACACAGACAAGACATCAGGGAGTATTGAGTGAAACAGAGGAATTCCCGTAAATTTTTACTTCGACTTTAACTAGATTTGCTCCAATGAGAGCCTAAGTAGAAGAAAAATAATATAAAAATTAACCTACAATTAGATTCAACGGTAATACCAGCTATGCAGGGTCAAACCAGCAGAAATATTGTTTTGCACAGCTGCAATTATAATTACGTCAACAATCTTTGTTTATTTTATTGAAAACAAGCAATCTCTTGCTTTCTGTGCTTCACGGAGAACTGATCATTGAGCTAGATTTATTTTATAACCGATATAGGGTTTTACACCGAATCAGATCCCTGCTTGTTGCAGGGTTTTTCAAACACTAAGCAATTTTTATGCTATGACTGTCAGTTAAATACGAAAGATACCTAACCGGTTTAAAAATTGAAATCTAATTTAATTCATACGATTGGGCAGGACCACAAACATAAAAATAAGTTAACATAGTAAGTAAAATTGAACAACAAAAGACTAAGCAATTTTGTCAATTGTTAACAAGTAAATTCAAAAGGCATTTAGGAAATATAAATATTTAAGTGTTAAAAAGAAAAAAGTTATTACTAATTTAAAAATAAATAATATTGCAATACGCGAATAAAAACTTGTGTATTGTAAAAGAAGTGGAAACTGTTAGGATAAAACAGTGAGATAATTTTGAAAGGGAAATTGTTGTTTGAATTTGTAAGAAAGAAGAAGTGGAGATAGGGGAGGTGAAAATAAAGCGAATAAGATGAAGATAAGGTGAAAGAAAGATACCTTATTTTACCTAACAGTACTGGTTCAATGGTCGCTGTAGCACAGAGTAATGGTACAGAGAAACTGAAAAGAGGATGGCAAATCAGAATCTACAGGTTTCTCAAAAAGCAATTCAACTTTGAAAGAACTGTTTACAATGGAAACGAAAACTGTAAGAGCAACGAAATAAAAATAACAATGTTCCACAATGTTTTGTGTTGTTCGTTCACAAAATTCAAATCAGAGATATTCCTAATTCTAGTAATCTTTTAACATAAAATAAAAGACAATATTGGTATGTTTGTACGGGTACGTATTGTGAAAATAATTTTCCAACATTTTTTGCAATTTTTAGGCAGAGTAGATTGTTACATGGCATCGACTTTGTTAATTCGTTGATTCCCTCGTTCTTAATGGATGTCTAATTAACATTTTATGTATTTTGTTATCGGTTTCTCAATCATGCTATTTTTCTAGTCTATTTTATCTTTCTTGTACTCTTTTATGTTATTTCTATTGTTCGTTAAATTTTTCTTCTCATTTTTGTTTGTTTATTCGTCCAGAATAATTTCTTCTTTAATATGTAAATCCATCCGCCGGTTT
This sequence comes from Catonia carolina, assembly GCA_035578175.1. Taxonomy (NCBI): domain Eukaryota; kingdom Metazoa; phylum Arthropoda; class Insecta; order Hemiptera; family Achilidae; genus Catonia; species Catonia carolina. The sequence continues at coordinate 22,633,979 of JAQMRL010000003.1, read as the reverse complement.
GAGTATTTTTATATTGTTGTTTTAAAAGGTGCGAATCAAGTTAGTTGGTGTATTGAACTAATTGTGTTGTCACGTATTGAAAACAGATTTGTCCGTGAAAAGGGAATATTTTAGTATTATTTGTTTTCTTTTGTGTACAACTGTAAGTTCACTCAAAATTTATTTCATTGTAAATAGTCATATTTCTTTCTAGTTAAGTTATGTGTACGTCTTAAGTTTTTAATAAAATTTTGTAATCAAGTTAGTCTTATTAAGTTAAATAATTTAATTGTAAATGTAGTTATAACCGTAATAGTTTATTGTAATCAATTAATTTGTTAATAAATACTTGTTTATAAATTGGAAAGGAACTTTTATCATTTAGTATTAACCAGATTTATTAAATCTTATTATTTATTAGTATCGTATCATTAGATTTCAACTTATAAAGTTAATGGATTTTTAAAAAAATGAATAAATACATTCCGGAAAAACCCGAAAAAAATTCAGAAAAAGCTTTCATACTCGATTAACCAGGATCGGTTAAAAAAGCTTCAGCAATATTTTGCAGGATTTCTTAATTACAAATCGATCGTAGACGAAAAGACAAATGGGCATTTGTAACCCTTTTTGTTACTTCAAAGTTATCATCACGTTACTTTAAAATAGTTTTAAGTTTCTTTAAATGTTGCCGAGCCGGTAACGGGAATCTGTAAACTTAGCACTTAGATTTACTATGAACGTCAACGTTATTTTTACGATACTTCTACCATAACTTCAGCACGTAAAATTGTTGTTCTAAAGTGGATATCTTAAAACGCTGTAAAACACTATTACCAGGAGATTATCAACAGATAAACCCTTACAAATCAGTTCTGATATAGTAAACATAGAAGTTTATACTTGCTGCTATAGATAATGAAGTCACGAGATTGCTTTTTGCGTATGTATGGGCTGTGAGGAAGGGAAGTGAAATATCTGCAGTGCTCCCAACCTCAACAGTGAGAGAATACTCGTACATTTCACTACCGTGCAGTTTCTATATACATTTTATAAGCTGCGGTTTATTCCGAGTAAATGTTTTCTTTATAAACCTTATAAGAAATAAATATGACCTGTAATATTGCCTATAGCTTAATTACATGACTAGAAATGTTTGATTTACTGTAATTAAGAATGAATCGCCTTCTTTACTATTGCTGTCATCGGCGTTTTCATTATAAATCTCTCTAGTATCTACCTAACCGTTTTCTTTTTTTTACCAGGTGTCAACAAAACTGTTAAAGAATAGCTTCTTTACGTTCTTAATTTCCTTTTTTATTTTTCAAATCGTGGAAAGAGAAACATCACAGTAGTTAGCCGCTCGCTCCTGGCGTTTGTTAAGAGGCACGGATTGGCATTTTTCTTTAGCTTCAACTTCACAACATTTTATTACATTGCATTCAGCACTGTGAATAGTCTGCCGATGTTTTCGAGAAACCGACATTTCTGTTTACGGTAACAAACAGTTATATTCGTACAGTTAACCCACAAAAGGTTCCACGATATACAGGTTCGCGATATACGATATATATATGTATATGCTCTGGGAATAGTATAAGTTGTTATGTTTGTCGTACTGAAATTAAAGCAGTCGCGCATGCGCACCGATGCTTTTCCCCCTTTACCCCTCCTTGAATACAAGGGAAAACTGTGAATCAAGTGACTACACCAGCTAAATGGAAAAAGTAATATCGTAACATGATAAAAGTGACATGCGACATCCGGTATTTGCAAAAATTGACTTCGTTCTCAGAATATTGGCTATATAACAAATTTCAATTATTTGTAATAAATGGAGAACTATCTTGATTTATTACTAGTTTCTTAATCTAAGTAAGAACGAACTAATTTCATTCTATGAATTACCAAGGAAAAATTTTTATCAAACCTGAAACCATGAGCATATTAAATGGACAGTGTTCATCGTTATGACATACACACCCATTGCTTATTCTCATTTTAAATGGATATTTAGACAAATTTTTTCAGTAAAATGTTTTATTTGTTTTTAATTAACTTTCATGCATCCATACAGTTATACTGTTACTAGGTTGTTTTTTATTTCGTCGAATAATTAAAATTTTTAATTAATTTTGTATACTTATTTATTTTGATATAGGCTACACATGAACGTTATTATTTACCCCGTTGCTTCTTTTAAATTTCGTTTAATTATACCTAAACAGGTTACAAAAAAAAAATATTCGTTTCATATTTTAGTCTTTTGGGTTTATTATAGAACCATCAAAATATTTAAACAAATTTGTAAAATCCATTTATCAACTGTCTGTCTCATTATGTGTCCGACCCATCACCATTTTAGCGTTGCTCCGTGCTGTGAATCGTTTAATATCTTTGTTTTCTGCAGAATATTCTCAATTTTTACTAAAACTTTCGATTTAATATTGAGCATCAATCTTCCCATCGGCCTTTGTGTTTTGACCAGGTTCTCCGTCATTCCCTTTCTAAAAAACAATGTTTATGCAGCGTATGAGAAGACTGTGAGTACACATAGAAACGTAACTTTTTTCTCTTTAACGGAATTTCTAATTGTTCACGATTTTACCTTGTCTTTCAAAACAAAACAAAAACACCACCCTGATCCCACGCACCTCTCTAATTCAACAGTTTGCCTTGCTTTCCCGAATTTATACGTTGATGTAATTGGCAAAATAGATGTAATTGTCTCGTTTTCATTTTAATTGGTGATCATTTGTGTTTAGTCTCTTTTTAGTTTCAGTCCCATACTTACGGATTTGTTCTTTAACTTTGTCAACAAATAAAAACAGTTACATAGTAAAAAGTAATATTAGTTACTTAAATAATTATTGTAAAAAAGTAAAATATATTTTTTGAGTCACCCTGCACATAAAACGAGAGCTAGGCAGAGATAAAGAAAGTAAAGGGAGTAACTTTCTCGGTTGAAACGTGGAAGAACATGCAGAGGAATCGAGTAGGAAATGGTGGGAAGTTGGAGAGAAAACACGAAGTACCTACTATAAGAGTACAACAATCGCCTCCTACGGGAAGATAGAAAGAGAGAGAGAACATCATTTGTTAACCCTGTAAGAGTATTAAGAACGAAGAACGAAAATGTAAAGGTAGAACTAACCATTCAAAGTTTCCCTTTCTTTTCTTTTGTTGTTATAAGGTCATAGGAACTGTTTTCATGCATTATTAAATTGCATTACTAATGAAATACACATTGTTAATTTTTGAATAACCTTAAGACAGATTACTTAATTTTAATTCGACCTCCATTTTTAATTAGGATTTGTAAATTCACTAATTTTCCTTACCTAAAACAACGATGCACAAGTAAATTAAAATTAAATTCCCTATTTATTTTCATTATTATTATTAAATTAATAATAATGACATAAAACAAAGAGAAAACGTTGTAATGTTATATTAAGATGTAATTTCACTACAATTTTAAATGCATTACTTTTATTATTATTATTTGTTTATGTTTAATTTTGAGAGAAGAAATTAGAGTGATTTTCTTACTTTATCTAAGTAAGAGATGAATAATATACATCAAGAGCTTCCAAGTACGTAGGTTCCTTAATACGTACGTTTAATATAATTTTCATTTTATAATACTAAATAAAATTCCTACCGAAATTTATTAAAATTTTTAATACTCTCTTATCTAAACTTTTGGATAAAGTGGAGATTTAGGAACTACAATAATATTATTAGCTTTATTTAGTTTCGTAGAAAATAAAATTTTTATATTTAAAAAAAATATAGTATGAAATTATTACATTCTGAAGAGGATGGTAAAACTGAAACTACTGTGGAGTATATTCAGAGGAAAAGGTTACATTGGTATGTGCATCTGAGGAGAATAGAGGAGGGATGATAATCTTTTAGCATCTTTAATTGGGTTCTATGGAAGAGACAAAGTAAGGAGTGACCAGCGAGGAGGTGCATTGATGGTGTCATGGAGTGTTCGGACAAGAAAGGATTGAAAGAAAAGGACTTATGTGATAGAGGAAAGTAGAGTCTAAGATGTGAGAAATGGCAAATTTAAAGCTGTAAACATTTTACTTGCACATAAGAGCCAGGTGGAGTTTAACATTATTACTTTCACTCGGTCTGCTAGTTCCAGGGCTACAAAAAAAGTTCTATTTCTAATCACGTGGTTAGCCAATATTATAATGATTGATGCATTTAAGAACACAAAAGACAGAGGTGTAAAAGACACTAATCAGAATTATCTCTTCTGATAGTAATGAATTTCATTATACAGTCAGGCCCTGTGGTGAATGAAGTGAGGTGTCATTTACAGAGTGGATATTAGATGCTTTTTTAGAGGGCTCGGCAAGCTGATAAACATACTTTTCCACTCAGTGAGGAAGGCAAGGTAAATTACCTCTTTCCTAGTTTTACTCAGTAAAGCCTCCAGAGGTTCAAATCAGTCTTTCGACTGATGACGTAAACATCAACAAACATTTCATAAAAAGTATATAGGCTAAAATTTGTTACTTATACGAGTACTTATTACCTATATACGAGTATTTATTTGTTTATTTTACCATAAAGAGTAATTAATATGTTCTCCTTTTCTTTAACAGCTGCCTTCTTTCTTCGACTGCAACTGACAGGTAAATTGAAATGAAATGCTCACTAAACGAAGTCATAGCAAAATAAGTTTTTTGTGACAATTCGAATTTTAAACTGTTATATATCGTTCAGGAATTGAGATATATCACATTTTTCAGAATGCATATCGTTTGAACCTAGTCATTAGTGTTTAAAGATCTGTTTTAAAATTTCCATAAGATAATTTCATTTTTAAGACCCTTTATTCAAATAGCTAATTCTGTTTTAAACGTTTGTTTTTAAATTATTTTAATTTTTTGTTGATCAAAATGTTTGGTATTGTTAGAGAAATTCTTTTACACAATATTAAATATTAAGGGAAGGAGTTCTAGAACAATACGCCTAGATGTGTCGCTCTAGAACGAGATCATTCCTTGCCAACAGTTTCATGTAAATTTGTTAATTTTAAATATTTAATAATTTTAAAAACAATGAAATATGAAGGTGTTTCATTACCTACAAAGTTACTAAAAAAGACTTTCTTTTGTTCAATGTGTGATTTCGCGCGATGAATAAATTTATTTCTTAATGCAAACCATGACGGTAAAAGTATTCTTAAAAGTTTCTGCAACTCGTTATTCAATTCATTGTATCGCTTTCTAAGTTAATTAGCTTTTAATCGATAAGTGACTTCATCTAATGCCGCAGGAGAAAATCTGATGGCGTCAGATAAGGAAATCGTGGGGACTATTTCACCTATATTATTTGATTTGCCTTATAATCAAAGCATTAAAAATTTCAGTGTGGCTTCTTTTCGCCGAGGTAACTAAATCTATATCTCGGACACTTAATGCGAAATGATAAACGTTCGGTTGCAGATCATAATGTAGGGCAAAATAGATGGACGAAGAGGTCCAGGATGCGTAATTTGGCAGCAAAATCTCAGAAAGTGATTTGGAGGAACATCAACAGAGCTCATTCACATAGCTGCAGACAGGGTGAGGATAACCAATATGGTTGCTGGCTCCTGGAAGAAGAAGAAGAAGAATGAGAAGGAGGAGTAGGAGGAAGAGGAGTAGGAGAAGAGGAGGAGGAGGAGAAGGAGAAGAAGAAGAAGGTGAAGGAGAAGAAGGAGAAGAAGGAGAAGAAGGAGAAGAAGGAGGAGGAGGAGAAGAAGGAGGAGGAGAAGGAGGAGGAGGAGGAGAATAAGGAGGAGGGGAAGGATGAGGGGGAGGAGAAAGAGAAGATAAGAAGAAGGAGAAGAAGAAGAACTGAATTCCGGACGAAATCTTTCGCCAACTATCACTCGCTAACGAAGTGTATTCGGGAGTATTTTTATATGAATATTTACATATAATCAGATATGGAGGGGGCGGGGTTTCGATCAATTTTGGATCACTCTATGTAGTAAATGTTAAAGAAATATATAAACATGTAGGTTTCCCACATAATAGTAATTTGAACCCAGTTAGAAACAAAATATCAAATGCGTTGTAGAATCCTAAAAGAGTTTTTTTTTTTCAAAGGTATTACGTTCTTTACGGTGGAGAAACAAATCATTAAAATTTTTAATGAAATTTTACTCATTAAAACTACGGAAAAATTGTGACGGTAGCTGTCTGTAATTTTAGTAGTTTAGTCTTTATTTTAATGAGATTTTACTCCCGTACAATAAATTTGTAGTACAAAAACTCTCACTTTCTCTCATTACAGTATAAAATGTATTATGATAAAAAAATTTGATTTTTTTTCAGTTTAATTTTACAAAACCTTTTCCCTTTAACAAAAATGAAAGAACATATATAAAAATTTTCTCTTTGCTTGTCCGTCCTGAGATCTACAGCCTTGACTGATAAAAAATTATGGAAAAACAAAACGCATTAAAATATTCTTTTTGGAGTGCGGAATTACTATTATAGACAAATTAAGTGCAGTATTTAATAACAACGTTAAAAACAATCAAAATTTTCCTAAAACCAACGAAATTTTTCTTTTCACAACCGTGGAAAGTTGTTTCTCAGAACTCTGTTCTCAATGATAAAAAAAATTGGAAATTTTGGTTTTATTTTTCTAACGAAGAGCACAAAATATATGCCTGGAGTGGCATACTTGGCCTTGTCGCTTATTATCATACACAGTACAATTTTGCATGATAATAAAGAGTTTCTTGTGATAATTTGTGTTTCTTAAAGATCGTAGGATTAATCGAAAATAAATAATTAATTTTTAATTATGTTTTGTTGATCGTTCAATTTTTGTTTACTTTTTTATTTTTATAATTAAAATTTTGTTTATTGACAATTTATCTGTTTTTAGTATTTCACTTAAATATTTATTTACTTTCATTTCACAGTATCTCAGTGATATTGTGGTCCGAAACTTGCACTTGTAACTTGCATTAATTGTAGGTTGAATTAAGAGAGTCTACAGTGCTACAAAATGCACGTGTTTTTAAGAAGGATGTTTTGGAATGCTTGTATGTTATTGCTGACGTTGAAACGGTTTCTGGTGATTTTTGAATTTTTTATTTGTTTTGAAAATAGTTATTTTAAGTACCACAGTTTGAACTGGATTTGCATGCGTCAAGCTTTAGTTTTAGTTACAAGCTGCGTCAAAGTTTTAAACTTCAACTTAAACACCTTTAGACAGGAACGCATCTAGGGAGGGTGTTTGAGAGCTTTCAGCACCATAAATGGAAAATCATAATTTTATACCCAACTAATATGCGACGCGTTTAAATTTATGAGTTTTTTCATTTACAACCCTTCACTACCCTTAATGTGCATAACAGTTGGGTGTAAAATAAAAAAAGTCATCAAATTCAGCCCTTACCCGAAATAAAATCGTAGTAGCTACGTGGACCTTTAAAATTGTTAGGTAAAATTCAATATATTAGGGTATACTAATTATACGTTTAAACTAATTAAACTAATTAACGTTTGCAGTGTCCCTTAAACATATAAAATATTTCTCCAATGGGATGGCTGTTTGCTACAAAGGCATAATATAACAAAGATTTATAACAAAGATTTATAACAAAGATTTCTAGTAATTAATTCAGAGTAGTAGATAGTAAAAGTGACGTCTAAAAATACAATTACTATTAATATTTTTCTTTAATCAACCACGTTTACGTTTGATAGAAAGAAGCACTCGTATCAACTAATCACAAAGAAAATGGACACTTTTGCAAATCCTAATAAGAACAAAATACCTCTTTCTAAGACAAAAAAAAAAAACAAAAAAGTGATTGCAAGAATTAGAATTTTTGTACTCGTATATTACTTAATTCACTCCTACAATGTTACCATTAAAAATCTTTAAAAAAATATTAACAATCAATCAGTAATAAAAACACGCTATTTTACGTAGAAGAAAGTGTAGAAATTTTAAGTACGATACAAAAAATTGATTTTTTTCGAATTTCCGTTTGCAGTCTCTCTTAAACATATAAAATATTTCTCCAATGGGATGGCTGTTTGCTACAAAGGCATAATATAACAAAGATTTAATAATTCAGTAACATAGAATATGAAATTGTTTAAAAGCTGGATTACAGTTTGACATAAACATTTAATTGAATGGTATAATATGATAGGACTGTCAAGTGACATTCCATTTGCACTGGCAATCACTTTTGATGAATAATGGCATATGATTAACGTGATTGAGAGGCAACATCATGATGGCTTATTCGTAAACATATCAAGTAAACATCATTTAGATCAAGATTTTTTGTATCTAGTTGAAGCGATATAACTAGTCTATTAATACATTTACTACAGAGTAGTAGATAGTAAAAGTGACGTCTAAAAATACAATTACTATTAATATTTTTCTTTAATCAACCACGTTTACGTTTGATAGTAAGAAGTACTCGTATCAACTAATCAACTGAGAAATACCACTAAATAAAGTTAATAATAACAATTAAATTATAGGCCTACTCATAAAAATAAATTATTGAAGGATTAATAAATTATTAGAATAAAACTAAGCCTAACCTCGTAAAGATCTTTGTTATTAGAAACCAATTTTTAATAACTAAATGAACAAACAAACAAAGGTGTTACGCTATCCAACTCATTAGTCCTTCCAACTTTTCCTTGGTTTTCTCAAGCTACTCCCCCGAGTTGTATCCCTCAATCACCTTGGAGATATTGTTTGTATTCATACTTCCAACGTGCCCCAACCAATGCTCTCTATAATTGTCAACTCGATCCACAAGTGCAAAAAATAACTAGTTTCAGTATGTATTTTGGACATTCCAGTCTATACAGTCTGGTATAACCAACCATAGACCTCAGAAAATTCATTTTTGCACGTCGTAGTCTCTGTCTATAGACACCCATCATTTTTCAGGTCTCACTTCCTAACAGCCAACTAGAAACAGACATCCTCTTAAAGATTTCAGGAGTGTTATTTCGCCCTACCTTATTCCTGAGCGCTCTCTGGAGTGCTTCATTTATTCTGTACAAGTAGTTGATCTTAAAATTTACATCAAATTTTTAAAGGACAAGATATTTCATGCTAAAAAATCTTGTGTGAAAACTCACACAACTTTTTCATACCAATGTAAAATATAATAAACTATATAACATATCTTTAATCGTAAGTATACATTGTTAAAATGAAAAGCGCAACATAATTTTCAACATGACTGAATGATGGAAAACGGAAATCAACCTTTCTTCGACTTTAAATACGGAAAATAACTAATTTACGCTAAAGTAAGCTCTGTAAATAAACATATTTGAAAGGTACATAAAAGGTACCTTTAAATCTTTTTTTGTAGTTAAGTTTCTGAAGTTTAAAGGTACCTTTAAACCTTTTCAGGTCCCCTGAACTGTTCAGGGGACCTGAAAACATGTACGAGTATATATGGTAAAAACTCGTTTTTTTAAAATCAACATAATTATTTCCTTCTCTAGGCCAAAACATCCATACTTGGTAAGAGAAAGTAAAAATAAAATTCGCTGACCTACTTAACTGGTTGATTATTGATGAAAATGTTTGACCTTACAAGAACCATGCTTTAAGAGATTTATTTTTCACTAACGGAATACGTAGGTCACTTATTTAGATTAATAATTTATAGAACACGACGAAATATATATATAAAATATATATATATAAATATATAAAATACGACGAAATGACATTACAGTTTCTCTTTCCACACAAAAAAACAAAAAAAAAATAGAGTTCTGATAAGTATTTTAACAGTTTTATTTGTATAACAAATATAATATGGAACAATCATTATAATTATGTCACAAGAATATTACTCTCCTCACACAATATAATCCTTATTTGCGTGGAAAGTGATTAAATGTAACAGAATATTTGAAAGGGGTTCATCAGATTATTATATGAAGTTGTAATAGTAATAATACGTAATAATAGTATTAAGTGCATTCATATGTTCATTATTCATTCATATCACGGATGTATTAGTGAAGCTATTGATCGTTTTCTGTCTGGCTTTCCAAAGAATTTCTTACTATTCTTTCTTACATTTTCATTGATATAAAACTATTAAGAGTTTTACGTAATCGGTATGTTGTTGTTTAGGTCATCAGCCAAAAAGCTGGTTTGAACCTGTAGAGGATTTACATTAACATATAAACCCTTGTTACTTTATAATTTCTGAAAAATAAAGATAAAAGTTTCTAATAAACTGTAAAATAAAATGTGTTGCTATATTTAAATTGCTTGTTGGCTTGTTGGTTATAAGTTAAATAGGTAGACTAATAAATTGAATTTATTAAAATACCTTCAATTTAATAGTTTATCGTAAAAAAAGTTTAGCTGTGTTACTGCATTGTCAATTATTTTTAAATTTTAATAAACTAAAAACTGTATAAAGCTAAAAAAAATAAATTTGTTAAATATAACGTAAGGCTAAGAAATCACTGTTAACCCAAATACAAGTTGAATAAAAAAGAACGGCAAAATATAAAATGGTCGTACATTTCCAAACAGTCGGATGAAAAGCCAAAAAAATACTCCAAACTACCAGCAATCATTTCTGAATATAGGAACAACAAGACAACAAATCAAACTGTTGAAAGAACAAGCATATCACCCTACTAAATATAGACAAACTAAATATTCTTACAATAGAATTCTAAGAAAACTGTGTACTATTGTGTAAATATTAGAAGATGGCACACTTATTGTTGTAGGTAATCTTGTAGTAGAAGGTCAATGTGTGATTAAAATACGTAATATGTTTTATTCGAGTGTTATATATTAACATATGAGTAGGCCTACTTGCAATGTCCTGCACTTCCTCAGGAGTCTCCTGGACGCAATTAACAAAAAAAATACTATAGAGTTCCTTCAAAAAAAAAATATATAAGCATAACGAACGTCAAAACAACATCGCATCACTTGAAGAGACAATACAGAAAGATCTTTTATTGCTTTAAGTACTTTAAGGGAATATTACTACCAAAGATCAGCAAAAACGAAGCGAATAACACCAAACGAGGAAAGATGGGACGTGCTCTTAAAACTCACCACCTGTTTAAGAGGAAAGCACCCTTCACAAAAGGTAAGAGCAGCCGTTGTAATACTGTGATAAAACCAGCTGCTTGCCTAGGATATACAGACGTAGGAAAAATGGGACGTATTCTTAAAACCTCACCACCTGTATAAGAGGAAAGCACCCTTCAGACAAGGCAAGAGCAGACGTTGTAATACAGCGATAAAACCAGCTGCTTGTCTAGGATATACAGACGTGAATTGTCTTACAAGAAACTCTAAGTGAGCCAGACATATTTAAAAGAAAATCATTTACAAGATAAGTACAGATTACAAGGACGAAAAGAAACTGCACAAGAAAAACCAACGGTTACTTGAAATGATAAGAAAACGATTATTTTTATTTTATAACCACCTTTCGAGAATAGAGAACAAACGGTTGAAAAAACAAAACTTTAAGACACTAAACAATAAACCTAAGATGTCATATAATTGTTTTAAAGAAATTAAAAAGATATGAAGAAAAACTAAAATAAACCAATAAAATATAATGGATTAAACCAAATTTACACAACTGATTTAAAGAACAAAAGCAAAACCCGGATGGGCGGAAGGAAGGAGAAAAACCTATATTGGAAGGATGGGTTTTTTAATCCCTAATGCGTGTACGTTGGAGTCAGTTCCATTCAGAACAATAAGTAACCCTGTAACCCAATAAGACGAGGATTACGTGCATGACTCGCAAATGAGGTGTAGTTTTGCATGACCCAGGCCGACCATTTCTAAGAAAGTATGATAAATGGAACCCTAACTTTTAAACTACACCGGTAGCCACTGTCTAGTATTCAAATCCGTATAAATGAAATACGATTGTCTTTGCTCGGATTTGAACCAGGAATTTTCGTCTCCAAATCTCAGTTGTTAAACACCTGACTCGTTGCGACAATTTTACCTCTAGACGAACCCGGTGGAAGAAAAGATGCTAAGAATATGGTACAAAAATAGCTTCCACAAATGGCTAAAGTTATGCCTACTTTACGTGGTCTAAAATGGCCATATATAAAAAATAGATACGAGTAATAATAATAATAATAATAAATAATTATATCAAACTTAAATGAAGAACCTTAATGAAGAAAACTCTACAAAAAAGTAATAGCTGCAGGCTGCATTTTCTTTCCATTCATCAAATTACTGACTTTTCGCAAATACAAATGTATTTCTTATAACAGCAAAGAACATGTTTAATATTTTGACACGTTTTAAAAATACGAAGTAAAATTTTCAATACATATCTCTGATATTACTGAACAATAAGTGCATACAAAATTGTTACATAAGAATTTTACAAAGAAATATATTTTTAACAAAAATATGTTAATGTAAATTTATGACATCACGATATAAAAATAACAAACACAAACATTCACAGCAATAATGTATATGATATTTGCAAATTTTCACTGACCCAAATTTTAAATTCTGAACTGGGAAATGTATTCGTAAATAATTCATATACATGTATTCAAATATATTTTATATCAAATATAATTGAAAGGGAAGGGAGTTCTTGTACTGAATGTAAAACAAAATAATACTCGGTACACTATGCATGCGGGTTGAATAATAATCTATTGAAATACTTGTAGTGTTGTTAGAGCACTATTTTAATGTTTTGCAGTAGTTAGTTATATAACTAAAAATAAATCTGTTTAAAATTTCACAATAGTTTCTTAATTAAATAATTAATAATTATGGTATCTACTCGTGCGGGCTTCAGTTCAGAGTATACAATAAAATAGGGTAGACGAGATCCAATTAACTTCTTGCACTATATGCGTTACATACAATGAAACATTATTAAAAATAGTTTTGTTTTCCAGATTAATTATTGATTTTCACGTTTCATGACGCCTTCAAGCCAATTGTCGGTCTTTAGAAGGTTGAATGTGATGATAAATATCAATATACAGGGTGATTCAAAACTACACGGCAATCTCTTGGGATCTCATTCTATAGCTAAAAATAAGAAAAAAATGTTCATTTAAACATATATGCCTGAAAACGCTTAGTTAACGAGTTACGGCTAGCGAAAAATGTCTCCTAGAACTCTGTACCCTCGGTGAAGTAAGGCAGTATAAAAATGTTAAAGGTAGTTACAAAGATACAAATACGATTGTTTCTTATGTTTATTAATCTGAAAAATTGGTTCCAGAACTGTAAATGCAATACTTTCAGAGATATCTTACATAAAACACAAGAATTGGTGCAAAAAAATAACACATTTTTGTGTTTAACGTAAGATTACTTCCATAAATGGTAAATTAAGGTGTATTTTTTCTTAAATAAATTTGTAGAAAATTTAATTTTGAAAAGATTCATCTGAATTACTCACGAAAAAAATGAATAATAGATATTGAAATTTTGCTCTATTTAAAATCAAAACAGACGCACATTTTTAACTGCATAAAATATTAACTAATGTAATATTACATAATAATTAGTTAATATTTTATGCAGTTAAAAATGTGCATCTGTTTTGATTTTAAATAAAGCGATTAACAGCTGATTGATCAGCTGTTACTTTCAACCTACATATTGAAAAATATTCGTCTGTTTTGGTTTTAAATAAAGCAACATTTCAATATCTATTATTCATTTTTTTCCTGAGTAATTCACATGAATCTTTTCAGAATTAAATTTTCTACAAATATATTTAAGAAAAAATACACCTTTATTTACCATTTATGGAAGTAATCTTACGTTAAACACAAGAATGTGTTATTTCTTTGCACCAATTCTTGTGTTTTATGTAAGATATCTCTGAAAGTATTGCATTTACAGCTCTGTAACCAATTTTATTCAATTTTTCAGATCAAAAACATAAGAAACAATAGTATTTGTATCTTCGTAACTAAATTTAACATTTTTATACTGCCTTACTTCACCGAGGGTACAGAGTTCTAGGAGAAATTTTTCGCTAGCCGTAACTCGCTAACTAAGCGTTTTCAGGCGTATGTTTATATGAACTTTTTTTCTTATTTTAATATAGAATGAGATCCCAAGAGATTGTCGTATAGTTTTGAATCACTCTGTATTTATGTAATTTATATATTCATAATTACACTCAATAACAAGGATACGCTTAATAACAATGGTGCTAAAAGAAAAAAAATTGCAATAGAAGTATACTAATAAACATTAAAGTAAATATGTTAAACAAAATTACTTACTAGTTAGCTAATAGTACTGAAAACAAATTATACACGTTATTACACAGTGGTCACCAGTTATGACGCCCTCGGTTACTCCGCGCTTTCAGATATAACGTGGGTTGAGTTATGTCCGCCCATAATTTTTCCATTTTTTACAGAATTTAAAATAAAAAAGTACAGTATTTTCTTCGTTTCTTTATATACTTTAAAATTGCACTTAAATTTACCTTAGCGGTAAAGTTGGACGTAAAACGTAGTTTTATGGTTTTCTAATTAAAATTTGATTAAATCGGCTGCTGTATCGCACACTTAGGCGCACAGTACCTTTTGTAATAAGTAGGAAAATTCCTGACTTCGTTTATACCGCGGTAGGTGATATAACGAGAGTCAGTGAATGAATGATTCCTTACAACCGCGTTAACTGAGGACCACTATATTATAAAGCTGTATTGTAATGTTAAGTGCTCTCCACCATTAAATAAAGAAAATATCAAAAATTATTAAGAATACCATCACTTAATTAACATATTTGTGAAATAATGTGAATTATAAATAGGTACAGATGTGCCAAAATTTCTAGATACCCAACATTACCTACTCACTAATAATGAATTAGGAAGTTGTTTAAAATTTCCGACGGAACTTTCTGGAACTTATAGTAGATAAATCTATATTAGAATCATAATGTTAATAATATTATAATTCCATATTTCCCTAACAAGCGGGGAAAAGTAATGCACAAGTGTTCTGATCTGTGGTAACCTAAAATAGCCTTGTGACCTAACTGTAAAAGGACGAAATACGAAGAAAAGAAACTTAAGACTATTAGAATTATCGCAAGTCCTTTTAGGAATTGCATTGAAAATATAGACCAACTGAAACATATTGACTTAACAATAAAAACTTAGAGAAGATAATTAGGATATAGGATAGCTATATCAAATGGAGAATTACGAAATATTTTGAAATAAAAGAATTTTAGAATCCGTTTCTAAATTTGTTCGGTTAAACATAAATATTTTTGTGTGAACTCCATATAGTCAAAATTACTATTTTGACTGGGTAAAAATTTGAGAACTTAGTTCCCTTAATAAACTTTTCGAGGAATTTTGAATTTAGCTATGTGACCCTAACACCGAGTAGGGTGTTTCGGTGCAAAATAGAAACAAGAAACATTTTTCTCAAAAATGGTTTAAAAAATTTTTGTTTTAACTTTCTTCGGCCTTTGGGCCAGCCCAGTCAGTCAGCTGGTAGTGAGTTGCTATTATTTGTTAAGTACCACCGGTCGGGCAAGCGACTTTGTATGGTGACTAACTGACAGCCATCCGTGAACAAACTCTACTGGGGCCCCTGTTCAAACTCATACCTTATTCACGTCAAATAATACAGGAAAAGCAGCGATCAAATTGGGTAGTTGTCAATAATGTACAGTTCCCGATAACAAATAAAAGCTTATAAAAAATTCTTCAAATAATCACATTGGTTTGTAACATAAAGACAACATTTTTGATTTCCCTGGCAAAATTCGTTGGGGGCTTTCGTACAGTATATTGCTTTGTATAATATTGTTTTTTTTTTTTCAAAATTGCAGTTTTTGCATCTAGCAGAGCGATACACACACGACACGAAAATTAAAAAATAATACACTTGTTTTTGTAGAATATTTTTAATCCGACTTTTAGTTTAGAATTAAGGAATTGTACCTGAAGTAGAGTGCGGTTATTAAAATAAAAAAATATGTAAACCAAGTGGTTTCATCACAAAAGAGATGTAAGACAGGGTTGTTGTCTTTCGCCATCTCTATTTAATCTGTAAGTTGAAGATACGTTTGAGAAATGTCTTGAAGAGGAAAGGGAATTATATCATTCTAAAAATTAACTGTTATTTTTTGTACTATTTGTAGATGATGTAGCGTTGTCCGGAGATTGACCTCAAAATTATCAGCGGTTATTATCAGAGTTAGAAAACGAGATAATTGAATAGTGTCTATAAAAATAAACATAGAAACCAAGGCAGTAAGTAGAAAATAGGACATTAAAAACATTCACACGATAGGAAAATTTAACGTGTAAACCAATGCATGTATGTGGGAAACACGCTGACTGGAGATTTCAAAAAAGAAATTAAAAGGAATACGAGAATAGGAATTGCAAAAAGACAAGTTCAGTAAAATTAATGTTTGAAGTGCAATAGTGCAATGCTTTATAGATGCAAAACTTGAATGATAAACGAAAGAAAAAAATGGCTAAAGGCTTTGAAAATGTGGTTACAGATGTGAACTAGAGAAAATTTAAATAGAGAAACTTTAAAAGAATGTAACATTAACTAAAGAGACTTCAGACTCTAAAAGGTTTGTATGTAATATTATTTCGTTCAATTTATTTTACCGATAATTTACGATTTTCTTTAAAGCCGTATTAAAATTCGTTCATTACGTATTATTTCCACGGGGTAAACAAGTGCGTACAGAATCAACGGTCTAAATCTAAAATAAATGGTATCAGAAATGAATTAGTTGGTATGAATGGTAAAGATGCATTCAATTGTCATTTTGATTGACATATAAAGTTAGTGAAATCTATGAACTAGTTGAACTTTATCGAGAGGTAGTAATAATTTTGGTATGTAAGTTGTTTTTTGAAATACCTGGTATACTCCATTTTCGGAATCTCCTAGAGGCAGTTTATAAAAAAAAGTAAAGTACGTATTTAATGGATTGCAATCAATATAAGAGTTTTGTTTTTCAAAGTACTGGTGTGATGTCAACCTTTAACATGTAGTATAATATACTTTCGAAATTTATTTTATATATATTTATAATAAATTCTAATAAATTTCTATAAAATAAAAGTAATAAATTTCTATAAATTTACTTTTTCACTAAATATACTCTGCGGGATATTATACTTAACGCAATAGTAATAAATTTAAAATAATAGGTATATTAATAGAAAAACAATTCCCGCAAAATGTTGTTAAGAGTTCAGGCAGCCCAGGCGATTGTATTGTAGATAATGTTTTATTAATAGTTTTTGAAACCATTGGTTGGGCCAGAAACATTGTTTGTAAACCGCCAGACAGCTAAGTACACATAAAAAAATTTCACAAAGGGTTCTCTTTTATATTCTTGTCTACTTAAAACAAAAATAACAGTAAAAGAAAACAAATTGGTTGATAGTTTATTCTGTAAAATTCAAAAATAAAATTAAAAAGCGAAAGAATAAGTTATTGTATGCAACATTTAACATCATATAACAATTTTATCTTGATAAGTAAGCTAAAGAAATTTTAAAATACATTTTTGAATCTAAATTCTCATGATTTGTTTCAATAAATATACAAAAAATAGAAGTCAGTTTACCGTAATGATTTATCGTCTAACAAAATTGTTGATTACTACTGAAGCTGATTTATAAAAATACAATCATCAATTAAAAACATAATTATAATAAAGTAGAAAAGAATAAAACATTGTATCATAGAAAATATTTCGATTTACTTGTAAACGATTCCTTTTATTTTTTTATCGGATTTGTAAATTTAATGTATTTGTCATCATGCAGACCGCTAAATAATAGTCTTTGGGATTTTCAATATTTCATCACATAAATATACGAGTAAAATACTAATTAATGTATAAAATTATATATTTTAAAAATATTACACTGTAAATATTTATAAATTAATTCAAGTAGATAAAAAATCATACCGTGACAAAGGACGAAAACAAGCGCGAGTAAAACGCAGGGCTTCATATTTGCGTGGTACAAAAAACGTCCAAACGCTTCAGACACTCCGCACCAACTGACGTTTCGATGATTCTCTCGCTAGCAACAGCTGTTTACCCCCACTACAATCAATTCCACCCCCACAAATCTTCACCACCCTTCTATTTCTCTCCATCCCATTCCAACCACCCCGCAAATAATACCAAACTCATTTATTTTCTCAGTCTTGCTCTTGTATTTTCTGTCCGCAGATAAAACGCAAATCAAAAAGAAGAAAATTTATTTTATTTCTCATGGTAATAAACTTAAAATATTTTTAACCTAAAGTTTATGTAATTTGTATT
Organism: Catonia carolina; assembly: GCA_035578175.1. NCBI lineage: Eukaryota > Metazoa > Arthropoda > Insecta > Hemiptera > Achilidae > Catonia > Catonia carolina. The sequence goes on along the minus strand of JAQMRL010000003.1, from coordinate 22,615,631 downwards.
TCACTAATCAAAAGTTAATACTGCCGTAGAGTATACTATGTTTATTTAATAAATGGTATGTTTCTACTGAATTATTATTTTAGATTCAGAATACATTTGTTTTTCTTATGTTTATTGATAGTTTATACAATATTAGTTTTGAAATAATGAATATCATTATTATTGTTGTTGTTATTTAGCTCAATAGCCGAAAGGCTGGTTTGAACCTCTAGAGGTTTTACTTAGTAAAAACGAGGAGTGAGCTGGTTTACTTTTGCCTTTCTCACAGAGTTGAAAGAATATGCTTCTCAGCATGCCAGGCCCTCTGAAAAGTATCTTCTAATTTCCACCTTGCACATGACACCTTCTACTTCATTCACCACAGGGTCTGGCTGTATAGTGAAATTCATTACTCTCAGAGGAGGTTAGTGTGATTAGTGCTTTTTATACCTGTACCTCTGTTCATAATTAGTTCAGTCATATAGTTTGCTGACCATAATTATGATAAGAAGCAAAAGTATTTTTCGTAGCCCTGGAACTAGCAGATCGAGTGCAAATAATTTAACTTTTCACCTGACCGTTATGGTTCTAAAACCATACTGTTGATATAGTCGAAGGCATGTAGCATAACTTCCTACGCTGGTTGAAATACAGATTCTTGGACTTTGCTCAGCTTACTGTAGCCGAAATACAGAAAGATCTTGGTCTTCCATTGATGTCATCTGGACGTCAGCCTACTACAAACGATTTGTTATTCTTTTACAGTTATCTGCATGGTCTGATTGTTCAACCTGCGTTCACCAAATCGCGAGTACCTGGAAGATAGTAACGTTTAGCTAGAATGAACAATAGATGAATAAGGTAATCAAAAAATTAGCTTTATTTCCCATCACGTGTAGCTACTAGCTACAACTAATTTGTTACCAATCGTAAACGCAACTCTTATTCTTAGAAGTGCAACGGCTGCAGTAAATTTTTAGGAAAAGATTCATTATTATCAATATGGGTACAGAGGAATTTAAGTTAAAATTAAGAAATGTTTAGGGACTGATTTAAAATAAAATTAAGTAATGTTAAGAGACTGGTTCTGCCTGTTATGAACCACTCAGTTTTTTCATTAATATGTTCTAATTTTGTCAATTAAAATAGGTTAATAAAACCAATTTTTCTATTTTTAGTAACTCTTTATCCTTAATATATTATATAAATAATATTTTTTTATAATTTCATCTCATTAACATATTAACTGTTCTGCTGGTTTCCTTTTCACTGCTTGGCTTTTCAAACAAATTGTTGGGGGTGAAATTTTAGTCGGTATTCTGTAAAGTGTGTCTTATAATATATTAGCGACAATTTCACTGTAGTGAATGAAACTGTAACCTCCCTCCAACCCCTTCAACCCAAAAACTATAAAAATTACAATACATTGTTTATTATTAGTATTAAGACTAGTTAAATTGTACTTTAATTTATTATTCTAAAATCTTCTGTACAATATTGTACATATTTAATGGAAATTAAATATTGTAATTTATTTTGTTGTCGTTTAGGTCATCAGCCGAAAGTTGGTTTGGCTTTACTAATTAAAACGACGAGTAGGGAGGTTTACCAGAGCCGCCCTCAGTGAGTGGAAAATATGCTTATTAGAATGCCAGGCCCTCTGAAAAGTATCTACTTTCCACCCTGTAAATGATACCAACACTTCGTTTACCACAGGGTCTGGGTGTATAATGAAATCATTACTATCAGAGGAGATAACTATAAATTATAGTGTCTATTAAACCTCTGTCTCTTCTATTCATTCATATATATTTGGCTGACCCATGGCCTTCTTTAGTTACTAGAGAACGCCATGGCTGACCATGTAATAAGAAAGAGAACTACATTTTGTAGCCCTGGAACTAACAGATTGAGTGCAAATAATTTAACAGTCCACCTGCCGTTTCTTGGCGCGTTATTTATATACTAAGTTAAAAAATTAAATTCTTAACCACATACGAGAAAGCCGCAGAGGAGGTAAAGAAAAAATTCCGTTAGTGCTCCTTTCTTGCTTACCTCAATTTTACAGTTCTTTAATTACTGATTTAAACACAAATAAAAGTGGATTAGAAGGTTACAAATGTACGACTTTACTTTATAATAATTTTCATATAAACAGATATCACGAAAAATGAAGTAGATTGGAATTTTATTAACATGCCTAAAAATATTTACAGGTATTAAAAATGACTACTGTACGGAATTTACGGTGAATAGAATTTTGTGAACATTAAAAATAGTGTTTATATTATTCGAATATAAAATTAATTAAACAATTTTTTTTCGAGAACTTCTAACTAGAATACCTTTGTGACCAAGCAGCTAAACGTGCTCATGCTTGCATCAAGAGGGTAAACAAATCCTCCCATTAATACTTACAGAAAATGTGTGAAATAAAGTCAGGATTATAAACAAAGGAAAAGTTTAACAATACCAAGACCACAGACCAATCGCTACCTACACGGTTTTTTGGGTCAGGGGGCCTGAAAATGTGTATATCCGGTGAAAACTGAATTAAGAAAAATTGACATGCAAACAGTAATTTCCTTCCCTTATTCATGTACGGCAAGAGAAAGTAAAAAAAAACATAATAATCCATTGTAATTTATTATTTTGATAATAAATAGTTGTGATAAGTTTAAGAAACTTTTTTATTATTTATTATAACCAGATCCTCAAAAAACCTGGATTAAGTGTTACAGTAATATAAACTACTAGAAACTATTCTAAAGAAAATTCCAATTGATTACATGAGTACCTGAAAAAGAAATAATGGACGTTAATACCAATATTTCAAATTGAAAGAGAAACAAGAAGACGTTACATCTTCCTTTAACAATTTGCACTCACTATTCTTTTATTATTTCTTAACTAAAGTGTTTTTAACTGTTTTTAAAATTACTTTTAAAAATCCTTAGTTTTACGTTTTACTGCATTTGACTAAGTGCTTAATTAACTTATTCAAATTCACACAGCGTAAAAGAATTAATTTTTCAAACAGTTTTTCTTAAAGAAATATTTATTTTACTTTAATAAGCAGAAGATAAAAACTTCAGCACAATAGAAATAGTGAATTTTAATTACGTTTCTTTTGATTTAAAAACAGTGAATTCTTGCGTACAATATTAACATAGATTTTACAGTAACTTAACTTGGCAATCTTTAAATAAAAAATATAGTATTAATTAATGTAACTCCATTGTATGGCCTTAGGGCTAGCCCAGTCAGTCAGCTAGTAGAAAGTGGCTGTTAATTATAAAGTTATAATGGTTTTACAAACCCCTTTCCCCAATCATAAACTGACAACCGTATATTAATTTTTCTGATCAAATTTCGTTACTGTTTATTTCGCTGATGACACAGCCATTGTAGTATCAGCCAAAAATACTCGAGCTGTTGAAACGGCAACAAATAACGTGTTAAACAGAATTTATAAATGGTTCTCTTGTAATAAATATTAAATATAGACAAAACTTGCTACATTCAATTTTCTTGTACTCCACGTTTAGTAACTCCAGTATCAAATATCTATTTAAACGGAAATATTAAAAAAAAAGTAACGTACACCAAGTGTCTTGACGTCTACATAAATTAGAAACTAACCTGGAAGTCACATATATCTTACCTATTGAACCGTCTTAGCTCAGTGTCTTTTATTTTGCAAAATCTCCGGAAAATCTTGTCGGAAGAAGATATGATAATTACTTATTTTCCGATATTCTATTCTGTACTCAGCTATGGCGTCACGCAATGGGGCAATTCAACCGAATACCTTAAGATTTTTTGCATACAAAATACGTAATTAGAATTATTGCAAACATTCCAAGGCATTATTCTTGCAAAGGATTTTTTGTTCAATACAATATTCTCCCCTTACCGTCTCTTTATATACGAGACTTTATATATGAAATTTTTAAATTTGCGAAAAGGAACGCTTTGTTATTTACAAAAAATAAGTATAATAATAATTATGAAACTCGACACAATGATGACTTCAGATTGAAAAATATAGAACTTCAAAGTTCTAAAAAGGAATTTACTATAATTCCGTTCGGTTTTTTAACAGATTACCTACCATAAAATATGACTCCTTAATTTAAAAACCTTTGATCGGGAAGTAAAACCTTTTTAACAAAACATACATTTTAATCTGATCAGGAGTTCTTAAATTGTCTCACAAGGAATGCTCTTTAAATGTAATGTGTGTAGAATTTAGAATTATGACACATTATCAGTGTAAATAAATAACTTAGAATTCATTGGAATTCTAAGTCATTGGAAAAAATTTAAGTATTAATTTAATGAACAAGTTATTTTTTTTAGTGAACGCTTAATTGTAAACAAAAATTAATTGTTTGGTGAAATAGATGTAAACGTACGTAGAACTGTATTTGACGATGTCTATTCCTTTTTTGGTCGCTGACAAATAAAGATTTATTTATTTATTTATTAATGAACACCATTGTCCTTGTTCAAGTTCCTGTCTACTTCTTCTTGGTGTGCCTGCCTATTTCGGATGTTGGCGATCATCATGGCTGTTCTGACCGTGTAAGCTGCAATTTGGAAAAATTTCGTGGAGTATTTATCAAAATAGGCCCTCAAATTGGTTAGCCAGGAATAGTTCTTCTTCTGGCAGTATTTCTTTTTTCTTGTATTTCCCCTTGCAGATTAAATTTACATTAATTTCATATATTTTATGAATCCTCATGTTATATACGCGAGATATTGCACCTTACGATGTTAAATGATGGTGGGTAATTCTAGGACTTTATTTATTCTCTAAAAGACGTCTACGTTGATAACGTTCTGTGACCTTGATATCCTTAATATTCTTCTATACAGCTTTAGTTCAAAGGCTTCAAGCTTGCCGATAATTGCTTTGTATAAGGACCAAGACTCTTCATCATGCAGAAGAACTGAGAACACATATCATCTCAGGAGCTGCAGTTTGGTGAACTCACTTAAGGACATGGCTCTTTACACGAGCACATTAAATTGAAAACACCTCTGCCATTTCTAGTGCAACAACTGATCTCATCCGAGTTATTGTATGTCTCGTTGATAACGGTGCCCAAGTATACTTTTATACTGTAGAACTCGCGCTTTTGTCTACTAGTATGTACAAAATTTAGCATATTATAGCAGTCAAATTGAGTGATTGCTTGAAACAAAATAATGCACTATAAAGTGAATTCACAATAACTAAATAAGGCGTAGAGATAACTAATGATTTACGAAAATAAAAATAAGTATTTATTATCATAGCACTAAATATAATATTAATAAATATTATAAATATAATATTATAAATATAATATTTATTATTAAGCACTGTATTTCCACCGGTTTGCTCACACCATTATGCTACGAAACCCAACAAGAGAAATGAAGCAATTACGAGACTCTCAGCGACCGCCAGGTTAGACTTCGCAGTTCTCTACCATTAGTCAATCATAAGGCATTATTTCGTTTATCAGGGAAAAAGTTTCAACCGACTCAAACCAAAAATAGGAAGCATCGTTTATCCATTGTAAGGAATGCTCAAATACTAATTACAAAGAAAAATGCAATCAGCCTACGACTAAGTTATAGCTTTTGTCTGTGTGTGAACAACATATCTCAAGAACGGAGTACTAAAATGTTCGAACTTATAACTTTAGTAAGGCACCATAAGAGAATCCGACACGATCATTTTCGTCAATTTTTTGCGATTTTTGAGAAACGGCTCCTACGATTTTATTTAAAATCGCCTCATTTACTAAATTTGTTGGATGCTTTTTTATTTTTTTGGTTTAACGTCCGACTGTTTGGCAATTACTGCTAATTCAGACGGTGAGAAGAATGACAGATAAAGATGAGTGATGAAAAACTTCCAGACCTGACCGTGAATCGAACCCGGGACCCCAAATTTAGGATAAGGTAGGATAAACGGCAATTCTGATGAAATTCATGGAGAGCTGTGCTCTTATGTTAAAAAAGGTGGTTTTAAGATTGCGGCCTTAATATACATTTTAGCGTTAAAGCTTATTTATAAACTAATCAAAGTTGTAGAAACTTAAAAATTGACAACTTTTATATATATCTAAAATGGCTATTCTACAATACAGTTGTAACGAACCAAACCAGCTACAGTAAAGTCTGTTTATGTTTGCTATAGTTGAGAGTATAAACAAACTCCAGCTGATTGGAAGGTAAACATTTTTAAAACTATTTAATTTATATTACAAAAAAATATTGAAAAGAGAGTTATTTATATGGTTGCTAGGAAACTATAAGAAGAATAACTATGAATTTTGTGAGGAAGATGGTGACTGTGGTTCCCAGACATCGAGTAAGATGGATGGTCCACATCTTAGTAAAAAAGTTTAAGTTAATATACATTTTGAAGACTATACAATATAAAAATAAAAATGACATTTAAAACGACGTTAAATTTGAAAATGTATGGGACATATATATATTAAAAATAATAAATTAAATAAGTGACAAACTAATACATAAGAAAACATTTAACATTAACGTACATGCTGTAAAATGTCAAAATTTATTAAATAGAATTTGTACAAGATTATCGACTTCATTTTATTTACAGCAAAATCAGTATCCAGCTTGTGTGGAATATTTAGTATACTACAAAGATTATCGACTTCATTTTATTTGCAGCAAAATCAGTATCCAGCTTGTGTGGAATATTTAGTATACTACAAATTTGGCATGCCCTAATGTGGGGAAGAATTCATTGAACTGTGAAATTGTGGAAATAAATATGAGTAGTAAAATAATTATCCAACGAATTTGACAACCCTAAATGTGGGGAAAAGAATCTACAAATCAAATTAATTAACCAATTCACGAATTTAAGAGAAAAAAAAGTTATGTCAGAGGCTGATAAAAAGAAAATTATAGATCTTCGCGTCACAGACTTAAAGTTGGAGCTCAGAAAGCGTGGTATGGACAGCAAAGGTGTAAAAACAGTACTCATGGAGCGACTACATAGGGTTTTAGTTGAGGAAGGCCAGGATCCAGATTCGTACCTATTCGAGATTGTCTCTCCAGCAACAGAAGGTGATCAGGTTCCAACTACATCTGAAGAGGGTCGAAAGGATGAGCTGAGTGGAAAAGATGAGTCGTCACAGGATGAAGACGAGGGTCGAACGAATGAGCCAGACGAGACAGGATTGCCAGGACCAATTCATCTCAACCAATTAACAGGTTTAGTGCAGACTTCATGTGGTGCAGCGAACGTGAGTAATGATAATAATGATAGTGATGATCATCAAACTAACATGAATATAGGTATGTTACAACAACTGATGTTGTTAGTCAGAGATACCAAAAATAGTTTAAGCAATTTAGACAGTAAAATGGATAGACGGGAGGAAAGATTAGGAAGGAAAATAGATGCTTTAGATTATAGGCTGGATAAGCAAGAGAGAGATATTAAGGAGCTTAGGGAGGAGATGAAACAAAATAATTTAAAATTAATTGATAAACTTAGGTCAGAAAATAGGAAAGATTTAGAGGATAGAAATAAGAGTAATGAAAAAGAAAATGCTAATTATTTTGATAAATATAAGGATATAAATAAAAATAATACTGAAAATATAGATAAAACTAATAATCATGTAGAAAACAATGAAGTAACCTTTGATAATACAATAAATAGTGTGGAAACTGATAATAATTGTACCGAGATGAAGGTAAAACAAAGTTCAATTGATAACAGTAAAGCTGAGGATAATTTTCCAATTGATTTAGGTCTGAATAGTGTCAAACAGTTTTTTAATTCTCCTATAACAAGTTATATAACAAATGATAGGGTAAGATATAGTAATAATAATAATAGTAATAATAATAGTAGACTATACAATGAAACAGAGGATGATAGAAATAGTACTTCAATGTTAAATTTTGTTAAAAACAATGTAATTAATAAACTCAGTATTGGTAAGAATTTCCAAACCAAAAGAACTAACAACCTTAATGAACTTAGTGAAATACTAATGAGTTTTGTTAAAGAGAATGTGCCTGTGATAAATATCGATGCTAGATACTCTAATCATGATAAATGTAAAAATTATGTACATATGTTGGTTATGTTTGTTGTTAAGGTTTTATTTTATATTTTATTAGTTGAGAACCGATAAACATAATGTTTATTAGTAATGTTTATACACTCTAATGTTTGATAGGGTTATGTTCAATTACTTTATGTTTATAGTTTATAATCTATTGAGTTGTCTATATTGTTCGTTAATTAGTTATTTTGTTAGTGATTTGTTTATATAATTTATTAAGTTGTATTTAATTATATTAGTATTGATTGAGTAATAAGTTGTAAAGTTACCTAGCGCTATAAGTTTAAAATATTTGGGCTATAATTAGTACATTTAAATTTATCAATCAAATTCAAAATTTCAAATATAATTCTAGTTAAGGGCTAAATTTTTCTTTGATTTCAAAATTTAAATGGGGGGGTATTTGTAACGAACCAAACCAGCTACAGTAAAGTCTGTTTATGTTGGCTATAGTTGAGAGTATAAACAAACTCCAGCTGATTGGAAGGTAAACATTTTTAAAACTATTTAATTTATATTACAAAAAAATATTGAAAAGAGAGTTATTTATATGGTTGCTAGGAAACTATAAGAAGAATAACTATGAATTTTGTGAGGAAGATGGTGACTGTGGTTCCAGACATCGAGTAAGGTGGATGGTCCACATCTTAGTAAAAAAGTTTAAGTTAATATACATTTTGAAGACTATACAATATAAAAATAAAAATGACATTTAAAACGACGTTAAATTTGAAAATGTATGGGACATATATATATATTAAAAATAATAAATTAAATAAGTGACAAACTAATACATAAGAAAACATTAAACATTAACTTACATGCTGTAAAATGTCAAAATTTATTAAATAGAATTTGTACAAGATTATCGACTTCATTTTATTTACAGCAAAATCAGTATCCAGCTTGTGTGGAATATTTAGTATACTACAAAGATTATCGACTTCATTTTATTTACAGCAAAATCAGTATCCAGCTTGTGTGGAATATTTAGTATACTACACAGTTTAGCATCAATTAAAAAATATTATTTAAATATTATTTTCTGTATTTTGCCCATTAAAGTCGGTAAAATTGGGTTTTTTAAGATTGGTTTAGTATGTGTTTTACAAGGTAAAACATTTTTTTGTAAAATACAAAAAATCTACAACTTTTATGGGAAGAATTTTTTCTAAAGAGCCTCGTTTAGTGTCAGTGATTTTACGCAAAACAGAGGTTGATTTTCATTTTGCATCATTTACTCATGAATATAATTAGGTTATGATTTTCAGTTTACGTTGTTTACGTATGATTAAACATAGGTTATTTGAGTTTAATTATTTACATTGGCAATGTTTACATCTGGTGTTTCTCACCAAATCTTTTGTTATGTAGGACAATATTATGCTACAGTTTACTGCTTTAGTTTACCTACTTTTTTATTTCAATTTGTTTTTTGTTTTGTTTGTATAATTTAATAATATTATATACTCACAATTATACCTAATAACGCAGTGTTTGTTTTTAGATCCATACATCCATAAATTCACATACGATTAGAGTGCTAGATTACACTGAATTATAAAGCAAAAGCTCTAGTATTTCATTCCTGGCCACAGTTGAAAAACGTTTAACGCGGTAAAACCTAAGGTCACAGTTTAGTTGCCTACTACAGTATCTAATGACCAAGTAATTGGTAACTTAAATATTAATCTTCAGTATTAACTAAAAACGAAACGTGTAGAGCAATTTATTGAAAAATTTGTCTAAGATAATATGTAGCTTTATTCGAATGAGCGATTTTACGTTAAAATATATCTATTACAATGGCAATATTATCGTTAAAGTAAATGATGTAGCCGAAGAGTATACAATGTGGGATCCTATAAGAAGGTAATAGCTTATGTTAACTCCACAAGAAAATTGATAATTATTGGTGGTAATTTTCAAAATTGTCATCTATATTTTTGTTTGTCCGTCCGTCCGTCACACCTAAATGTCAGAAACTATAAGAAATAGTAACTAAGGTTTTCGGATTTGTAATCTCCACAAAACGTTTGTTGGCTTGGATTGGATATGAAGTTCCGGTTTCAACCAGAAGTGGTCCTAAACCGGAAGTCAAGTAATCAGTGTCGGTATTTGGAATCAAAAATATTGTCATTCGATTTTTCTTAAAGAGTAGAAACAGAAATCACTAATGGTTTTTGTCTTAACAGAAATCACTTATGGTTTTTTTATGTCAAAGGTAAGCCTTTTTTAAAATTTCCACCAGTCATAAGCCGGGTCATCTCATGAAAAGGATTTTCATTTATTAATTCATCTTCAGAGAATAAAATTAAGGTAGGGAAATTATCAAAGTTAAATCAAATTTTTTGTCACGTGATTGAAATTGACAGAAGACATGATTCAGAATGAAATAATTTAATTGTTCCATTTATTTCAGCCGACTATATGGTACTGAAAAAAAGAAGTACAGATTTAATAGAGTTTTAGAGCAATCATCCTAACCAGGTAGCCAACAGTGTATGCTCTCTGACAATTATATCGATTAGTAAGAGGTTGGTGCCCTGGTCATGTTCTTGCTCACTCCACCTCGTTTCTATTTTACCTGACTACGTTTTGTATTAAGTTCAACACCCATTATGTTGCACAGTCCTGCGAATGGTGGCGGCACAACTCTCATCCATTTTTCGTAATCCAAAAACGAATTTCTGCTTTCAAAAACATATTAATTTAAGAGTGAATGAAACCTAACTGAAAGATAAGCAACTCATTTAACAAACCTCTATTTATTTAGTTTAAAGTAATTCTAGACCATTACAGTAATACTGTAAAGGCTGAGAAGGTGTTTAATAAATTACAAACTACTTTCTTTAAAAAATCAAGCAGATTTTATCAATGGATAATTAATAAAACTAACTTGAATATAAGAGTTAAATTGACAACAAGGTTATTTATTTGAATATACATAAATCGACAACATTACGAAGAAATAATAAACACAAAAAATTCATATTTTCGAGACCCCTTTTAACATAACACCCTTAGCACTCACTAGTACCAGAAGGTTAGTCCACCTGCTCAGCATACAAATTTTCCTAATTTACTACGAAAATGGCTAACGAGGCGGAGTTAAGTTTATTAACTGAATAAATTTATTTAATCTTTCATTTATTTAACAGCAGTTGGACGCTAGGCTTATTAATAATTGTAATAACAACTTAAGACAAAATTAATAGTCAACAGCGCGTCGCCCAAGAAAAATTCATAATATAAGGAATTATGTACCATCCTATTTAACAGTGAGTTACTACAATAAAATACTTTTCTTTCTAATAAATTCTACGTTACGATGAAAAAATAAACATAACAACTAAAGTTCAATACTGCTGTTTACAATACTCATTATATTAGAAAAATACAATTTTATAATCACTAAAATATCTGTGAACTACTTATTAATATTAGTGTTAAAGACGTACCGTATTCAAACATAGATCAATATACAGGCATGACCTTCGACGTAAAATTCGTTGGAAAGAACATTATTAAAAAATCAATTCAAGAACTCGATTACAAATTCACGAAACTTTATTGGTTACTAGATAGGAAATCGGCATTATCTACTTATAATAACCTAATATAATTATAAGCAAATATTAAAACCCAAATCAACCTATGGAAGTCAGCTTCAGCGATGTACTACTAAAAGAATCAAATTAACTAATTATACAAAGATTCCAGAAAACTCGCAGAAGCATTGCCAACGCTCCCTGGTATATTAGGAACGACGAACTGCAAAGGAACTTGGAAATGGATTCCATGAACGAGGTAATTCGAAAATTTACCAGGAGTCAAGAAGACAGACAACAAATAACAAAGTTGTTAAGTCGTTAGTAAATAATAGTTACTTGTATATAGTTTTAGATGTGTAAAGTTAAAAATATAACCACTGAATCAATAGTAATTAGTGTATATTATAAATACTTAGTGTATCAGAATATAATATTAAACAGAAACTAACTACAAATTGGTAAATTCTTAGATTAAGAGATTTTCCTTTAAGATTTTCCTAGGTTTAATTTTCGGATACGTCTAGCACTTCTTTGTCACTCATTTTCGTCGGTCACCCGTCTGAATTAGAGTTCATGTATAGAACAGTTTAGCGTCAAAATTTTCTTGCAATACGATTAAAAACACCATAATAAAAATATATGGATGTCAATAATATTTTAATGGTTATATTGTTCCATAAAGACCGCAAAAAATGTCAACTTTAATTCTTGGGTTATTTCCAAAGATATCTCCTTATCTTTTCTCTCTCTCTCCTTTTATTAAAATAATTAATAAAATATATAAAATTCAATTAGTAACAAATAATTGTTAAAAAAATGAGTAAATAGGTTTAAAAATATTTATTACTGAAAAGAACTCATGATTTCAGCGACAAGGTGAAAGCTTTTTAATATGAGTAAATAAATTTAAATGTTATCCTGCACTTAGTACAATACCAAATTTAGAATAAGTACAAACATTGAGAAAGGGAATAACTAAATATTCAAGTGCCTCACTGGTATAAAAAATAATAAAAGTATAACAATCGACTTGTGTGATTATGAACAATCGAAAAACCTCTCTACCACTGAAATTATACCGCTGCTGTATATACCACACCCCCATAGTAGGCTTCAAGCTTGTATCACAAGCCAGAAGCGATAAACCTATATGGTATATGTAAATAGATTTAATACACTTCCAAACAAAATAAACTCTCCGTGGTGAAAAATTTAATTTTGAAAATGTTTAATAACTTGTATACAGAACAAAATTCATGTAACGTTTTAAACAGGAATGTTTTTTCTTTTTAATTAAAACAATGTTATATTTTTTTTTATTAACAGAACATGTAATAAAGTTTTCTTTCTATAAAACATTTCATTATCGGTTTTTGTACATTTAAAAAAAATACTAAATATGCTGTTCAGAAGTCGCAAATGAGATGTTGGTTTACATAATAGGTTGTTAACTAAAATAAATTAGTTAAATTATTTTTGTAAAAATTACGGTATTATACAAGGAACAAAGAATAAAAAATAAATTGACTTACGAAAATGAAGCGAATTGAAAAACGAAAATCAAACTCTGTTCGACTTAAAATTACGGAAAATCACCAATTTACGCTAAGCTAAGCTCTGTGGAAAAAAGGGTGAAAAAAGGAGTAGGTTTTTAATTTTCTATAACATTGTTTCTACCGTATGTTACACATCCCCTTTCTTCATTTAGTAATTCAAATTTTATAGTAAGGCCGCTATCATAATAACCCATTTTTCATTACGAAAGCACAGACCCCCACAAATTTCAGCAGGCATTTCAGTTATCTTATTATTTAGATCACAAAAAGGTTGTAAATGAGGCAATTTTACAGAAAATCGTAAGAGCCGTTTTTGAACCAATCACAAAAAGTGAAAAATTTTAAGAATAAACTACCTAGGCCTACGACTTCCGATTATCAGAATTTGATGAAAATGTAATAGCGTTAGCATTATGGTCTGATTCTGAAGTATTTATTTTCTCTAAGATTAATTATTTAATAACGGATGTATTAAAAAATTAATGAAAAACATTATCGAAGCCATCATTTTAAATGACAAATTCCGAGGTGAAAATATATTACTATCACGGATCCCTATATACCCACAGATTTGCCAATTCAATTTAAACGTCTTCAATTTCTAATTAGATTGGCATTTGCAATGACTATCAATAAATCTCAACCAAACTTTGTCTGTTTGTGGCTTAGATTTGAGCACACCATGCTTTTCACACCGGCAATTATACGTGGCATGCCCACGAGTGGGCAAACCATCCCAGTTTGTTTGTGTTAGCTAATAATGGGAAAACAAAAAACATTGTATATTCTATTGCGATTCAATATATTCAATTGTATATTGTATATTCAATTGGGATTGATATTGTAATTAGTAAAATTGTCATAATTATCAATATAGAATAAATTTTAATTAATGAGAAAATATGAATGTTTATTGTTTTGTTATTTTTATATTCCGTCATCGTTCACAGCGATCCATGCCTCTTCCACTCATATAACACATCCTCATACACTTACAATAATTTATTAATTTTTTTCTACTAAAATAATCTCTAGAAATAATTTATATGGCAAAACATTGCTCAAAACGGGCAGGTGGAGTGTTATTTTAATTGCACTCTATCTGTTTGGTCCAGGGCTAAATAAAAATAGGTCTGTTTCTTATCACATAGTCAGCCACTTATATGACTGAACTATTTAAGAACAAAAGAGGTAGAGGTGTAAAAGACACTAGTCAGAGTTATCTCCTCTGAGGGTAATGAATTTCACTATGCAACCTGACCCTGTGGTGAATGAAGTGAAGGTGTCATTTGCAGGGTGGAAAGTGAGTGCTTTTCGGAGGGCCTGGCATGCTGATAAGCATACTCTTTCAACTCAGTGAGGAAGGCAATGGTAACCACCTTACTTTTCGTTTTTACTTAGTAAAACCTCTAGAGGTTCAAACCAGTCTTTCGGCTGTTGACCTAAACAACAACATGGCAAAACAAAGTTTGCCGGGTCAGCTAGTATGTTACTAATTTTGTAAATTTAAAAAAAACATTTGTTTAAATAAATTGGGACTGATGCGTAAGAAAGCGGAGCGTTGAATATTGCAACGTACAAACAGATGCAGAACTATTTAAAAATTATAACGTTTTAAGTATAACTATGGGATTGGCGGATTAATCCAGGGAAGAATGAGTGATACTGTCTTGCAGAGTGGAGTGTCCAGCAGCAGTTGTTTATAGGCAGTGGTATATGAGAGTAGTAGATGAACAGTTATTAGTAAGTTTGGTCCTTACTTACTTGGTAAGTTTGAAGAGGACATTCGAGGATTCGTTCTTAAATAGTCAACACGCCGGTTATTTTAAATGTAATGTGTTGTGGACATTAAATGGTTGCAGTACGATAAGGTGATTACAAACTATTTAAATAAATAAATGGACATCAAAACTACATATTCGAATAATGAATTTCAAATAGCTAGCATTTAGAAGCAGTTACAGAATCAAATTACCAACTGACAGTAAGATCGATCCATGTACACATATTCACATTTATATTTATATTTATATTTACATTATAACATCATCAGTCTCAAGAACGTTTTATAAATTTAATAAATAATTTTGCATGTTGATTAATTCAAATAAATATTTGTGTAGTAATGTATTTTGTGTTATTTCTGTGTTAAGAGCCTTTTATCCGCAGACACAGGTTTTCGTTGGAAAAACGTACTTTTGGAAATTAAGTAGCAGCATACTGTGTATTAAAAATAATTATATCATTCAAAAATATTATTTTATTAAACATTAATAATATAATCGTATTTAATTGAGAAGACTGCTACAATGTTCGAGTCGGTCCTCTTATAGCACCTAACTCAAGTTCCAAGTTTCAACTTCGTATAATATTTTTCTTTGTGAAATATTCGTATTTTATTCGCACACAAACACGCGCGCGCGCACACACACGCACACACATACACACACACACACACAAACACACACACATCAATCGGAAAAAAACATGTTGTTTTGGGTTCAGTGGGCCTAAAAACATGTATTTTTAGTGAAAATTTGATTTCAAAAAATGACATGAAAACAATACTTTCCTTCCATATATATTCACTGTAAACAAGTGATATAATTAAAATTAGTTATATATATATATATATATATATATATATATATATATATATGGGTTGGAGTACAAAAAAGTTCATTAACTTTTCCCATGACAAAATTTTCCTAATGTTTTGTATCATACGCCATGATATTCTTAAAAGATAGATGTAGCAATTTTTCTAAAAACCTAATGTATATTTTTGATTAATGACTTGTGCATTTGACAGCAAATTATATTACTTTTAAAATATTTGTATTTTGTAAAATACAATATTATTTATTATAGATTAACAAATATCCAAAAAAATTGTACACGTTGAAGATGAGTAATGACTTTTCTACGACAAAGAAAAATTTTATTGTAAGTTTTTTGCTAAGATAATTTGAAATGTGCAACACACTTTTTGATTCGATGTTAGAAAATTTTGTTTAATGAGTTTTTTACGCATCATCAGCTAACCAAAACTTTCATAGTTTAATAAAATAAGAAAAGAAAATGAAGGAAATTTATTTCCAAAGTAAAGTTTAGATGTAATTTATTACTGTCTTATTTTTCTTCCGCTTCAGTATTCGTTTAAGCTACAGTTCAGTTTCAAAATAAATATTTTATTTATGTGTCAATTCCTTACATTCTTTTAATTTTGTCTTACTTTCTTTAAAATTTAATTTAATTAAAATTTTTTTTTAATTAAATAATTTGAACCAAAAATTTAAAATATTAATATACAAGAAGCAGTTCTTGGGTTAAAGAAATATGTTTGAGAAGCACAAAATTTTACATATTGCAGCATGCCGTTTACAATCGCACACATCATCACTAAAATGTCAAAATACAGATCACGCACGATAATATTCATTATGTGTTCTCACTCAGTGGAAAGTACTAGATGCCTTTCAGAGGACTTGGCATGCTGATAAGCATAATTTTCACTCAGTGAGAAAGGTGACGTTGAATCATCTTTTTGTTTTACTTAGTAAAGCCTTTAGAGGTTCAGATTAGCCTTTCGCTGATGCCTAATCAACGACAAGATATAATAAGCAATATGTCTACTGAAATTCGTGCGGGACTTATGCTCTTGTAGTAAATAATGGGTTTACAAATTGTAACCTTAATAATATATGAATTTTTGGACATAAGCGTACATATAATAAAAGTTATAGAAAAGTAAAAATCTGTAACCTTCATTTCATGCATTTTTTTTCTACAGAGCCTGGTTTGGCGTAAATTAGCGATTTTCTGAAATCTTTATTTTTATTGAACAAAATTATTCGGGTAAATAATTCGCGATGATTCAAAGTTATTATTATAATTTTTTTTTTAGTTTAACTAGCCCATTGAAGAGCACACTAGTTACTTAGTCAATTTCTTTGCTTTTTAGTTGCATTCCTAAGCTGCTGTCTTTAAGCATGAAATTCCTTAATTTTAACAGTAAAAGACTGTTTTCGTTCTTCACTCCAGGCCTGCCCATTTTTCTGCAGTTTCGTTATTATTATTATTACTATTTAGCATGTCCCGCGCGGCTTAATGTGTAATGATTTATTTTTAACAAATAAATGTAACAGAAATTGTGTAGCTCCAAGATCGTCTGTATACTCCAACGTACACACACACACACACACACACACACACACACAAAACGTTTTGATAAATTCCCCAGCATACGTCTCTCGCTAGCCTTCATGTACACTTCACACGTCTTCAACAAACACACACACACGCGCACACGCGCGCGCGTGCGTGTATACACCAACGACGTTTTAATAATTTCCCCCGCGTACGTCTCTCGACAACATCCAAACCCCTTCATCAACTTCAACGGCAATACATACTCACATGTAGGCTACACGCACGCATACATATTAATAAAAATCTTCATTAGGGCCCTTAAGGTTATCATTTTTGAAAATTTAAAAAGAAAATGTTATTGTTAATGTAAATACAAATATGCTGTCAAAATTTCGTTAAAATCTGTTCTGTAGTTTTGGAAATTAGCGGGCAACAAAAAACACGCTTTGTGTTTATAATATTAGTATAGATTATTATTTTTTTGTTATTAAAGACCTTTTTACGTTTCGTTACTACTCGCAAAATAGGAGTCTAAATTCACTGTAGTGAACAGTCCTTAAATGGATACCTCAGCAGGACAAACAAAAGGAATTGTAAAAGTTTTGAATGTATGAATAGAAGAAAACCTTCACCTTTTGGTGGCCTCGTTATAAGAAGTAAAGGTTTTAGTGTAGTAGGTTTTTGTTTCGTCATTGGATAACTGGGTGTCAGTTTTGTGTGACAAATTTACATCTATGCAAATATCACGTTTTTAAATTTAAAAAAAAAATAGGAAGTATTAAAAATAGTGATATTTCTAATCGTTTACTATTAATATAGCCATTAAATTTCAAAATAACCTTAAAATAAGCAGTAAAAGTTTTCAAAGCGTAAGTCTAAACCTCAACATTTGGGTTGTTCTTTGATTGGTCATAAATTGGTATAAACTACTGAAACAGTATATTTTTAAGTTCTTTAAAAGTATTTACAAATCCATTAAAACATTTCACTTGATTTAAAAATAAACCCAGTACACACTGAAAAATTTGTTAACATTAGATTCCTTAACATTCATCCACAATACAAATATTTGCACTACAAACGTCTTTTACCCTACTTGTCTGTTGTTTGCTGGCTTTCAAATTATGGTGGGGAACTCGAATATGTATTTACATAATTCCTTTCCCTTGTCAAGATTGTGGGGTTGTAATATTTTTCTAGAAAATTGACTTCTTCAGAAGTCCTATTATCTTATTTCAATATTTTATGTTTTTACATCATTAATTTTTTTAGATTACAGATTACTGCTATTACGTTTCAGTTTGTTGATTGTATTCACGGGTGGACTTAATTATGTTGAAACTTAAATACGTTTTGTAAATGCAATTCAAATATTATATTAAAACTCTTGTCTGACTATGAGAATTATTTTGTTTTTGGTTAGCTAAATTTTTTTTTTTTTTTGTTATTACGTCAAAGGTTTTTCCGGATTATTTTTACCCTTCCATTAATATATTTTTACAAAAAAAAAAAATATATTGCACGTGTTATTCATCTGTAATGTAATTTTTCCAACTTGTTGTTTTTAAATTTCATCCACAATTGTACAGAATCGCTGGTGAATAGGATGAAAAATTAGTAATAAATTTATAATATGGCTTCGAGGAGAACATTTTTCAATAGCAGGACTCCAAAGGAAGTTTAATAATTTTTTTTTTTTTGAATAACTGTTAATCTACGATCTGCTCTCATAGAACAATGAGTAGATGTGTTGTAAGTATAAATCTTGAGTAAGTAATACCCCTTGGTATTACTCTATAAAATTTCCCATTTTGTTGAATTGATCTTGCCAGGAATGTAAAATAAATTACACAATCACATATTAAAATAAATCTGTAGGGTGTAGTCTGCATAGTCTTCTGTGTGTTCCACTGTTGTCTAGGAGATTGATGGCTTCTGGATTCTGATGATTTTCAAGTCTTGTTTGGTAACTGGTGCAAAATTTCTGTATAGCTTCGTGTACCGTGGGAGTGTTCGTGTCTCTGTGCAATATAGTGTTGGATATGTATCAAGGTGAGTACATGATGTTTCGAAGTATTTTTGACTGAAACCGTTGAATTATTTCAATGTTACTGTGACTTGCTGTGCCCCAGAGTTGTATCCCATATGTCCACACAGGTTTAAGTACAGTTTTATAAATTAACAATTTGTTTTGTACCGATAATTTGGATTTTCCATTAAGTTTAATAATAGAATGGTAATATTAAAACTGATTAGAATAATATGGATTTTTTTAACTTACACATATACCAAAAACTATTGTCTATTGAGGTTGCTGCTTCCTGAAGTATTTCGAATGTAGTAGTAATTTACTACATTTATGTTGTTTATTTAATTATGTTGTGCATAATTTTTCAATAATTTATTGTTCATTTATTTATTCAACACAATGCAGTAAAATATCTGTTGTACATCGTGTGAGATGATTTTTATAAACGAATAAATAACTTCTAATGTCGCGTAAAAAAGACATGCCAAATTTTGGGATAGAGGTTGGAAAGACGTAATGCACAGAGTACAAGAGCTAACAATGCATTCCATTGAAGTGGTCAAGAGAAACTGTGAAAAACCTTGACCAGGACAACCACATCTATTTATCAGTTAGTGCCTACGAAATATTTAATTTCTTCACGAAATCTTCACTATCCCAGACCATCTAAAACGTTTAGCTTTAATCGATTAATTACAAACTTTAAATAAGAAAAACAATGAAACATTAATTAAATTAGTATAGTCCAAAGATAAAACTGAAAACATGTTTTAAAAATACAAAATAGTTAAGTCCTAGTATGCATAACTTTTTTCGTATAGGGCCAATTTTAGACCACGTGAGGTGACTTTAGAAGCTTCTGGAAGCTCTTTCTGCAGTCTACATTCTCAGCACTCTTTTATTGTAACCTTTCCTCCTTTCATCTGCCCACCGGGTATTGTTTTTGCTCTTCATGGAAGCGCATAAAGTCCATAATTTTAGTTGTATGACTTTGGTTCGGTTCATTAGTAAAATGTTAGCCTTATTTTTTCAATCGTTTCCATTAAATGTTCATTTTTCTTATACAGTTCTACTCATCCTCGTAAAATATATTGTCCGTCTACAACATGAAAAAAATATAAAAACGAAAATCATAAGTACCACTTATTTAATGAGACTGTCATCTTATTTTATTTTATTTCCAACTTTGTAAAAACAACAAGCATAAATTATCATAATGTGTATTAAATTAAATAATGACGTTTGTTTTATTTGGAAAATCGTGATGTGATTTTCAACGTGTAAGGTTGGGTGGTAGTTAAACCTTTAAGTTCAGTATACCGTAAAGCGCAGAGAGCTAAAGTGCTAATTGCTAATTGTGTATACAAAAACTAAAGAATTTTAGAGAAAAATTCATATTATTTTATTAATCTTTTATTAAACACAGAAAATATTGTAATTAGAAAAACAGAAAGAAAAAAAATTAAATCATAATACCATAAAATATGAATGTACAGATGATGCAAATTAATATTAATTTGGAAACAACGGCGACGAGGTAACCAGGTAATAAAAGTTTTCTATGAGTCCTCACATTGTGTAGTATATATAGCCTGTATACGAGTACCTATACGTACGCCATGAAGTAACCTCAATGCAAACTCATACATACTCGATATGGGAAACACCTGCTATATCCACTCGTTCATCCCCTCACCCGCCATTTTGGAAAAGCCAAAGCATTTCCCATTAAAAGTCAAATAATTTATGAATTACTGCATAGCACGCCGCATAATTCCCCATGTTCAAATAACAATACAATGTGCAATGGTCTCCTATATATTTCTACCTGAAATCGTACTCACCTACAAACATACAAACACACACACACACACACACACACACAAAACGAACCTTTAATTCGGTCAAAATATAGACCGGTAATTATAATATTGATAAGTTTAATCAAAATTATATAACGATACGCTATTAATTAAAATTTAATTACCAATTTATTGCATTTGATTGCTTGAAAATTTATTACTTTTTAATCGGAAAATTACATTGTTTGATTTAAATCCAAATAAGCTTTGTACCTACCATTGTTAAAATTAATATAACGAAAATAATATTTAATTATGTTTGGTTGTACATTTTGTTATGTTATTTATGTTACATTGTAAGCCAAACCATTTTATATGCCTAATTAATTCGTCAAGTCAATTGGAATAAAGTTATAAATAAAAAATCATTGCTACGTGAATATGTGGAATAGTTCAGAATAAAGTTTAAAAAAAAACAAATCGGAGGATAGTTAAGAAGAAATCATATTATGCTTTGTATAAAAAAGTACTAGAAATTATTTTTTCGTATCTGCAGCTTTAATAATATTTTTTAATCATTACAGATTTGTGCCTGTACATTTTATGCAATAACATAATTATGTCAAAACACTTTTTATAGATCTGTATATTTTTTAGATTAAAACAACCACCGGGAATTATCTCGGTGACTGGGAGTCCATCTTGTTGTCATGCCCCACCGATACGCAAGTACACCTAAGGGGCGGTACCAGCGAACCAGACATATTTTTTATACTGAGTAACTTTTCCCAAATACAAAATTTTAAAAAATTATTACCTAAAAACATATATCAATACACTTTTTATAGTCCTGTATGTTATTTTTATATTAAAACAACCACCGGGAGTTATATTGGCGACCGGGAGTCCATCTTGTTGTTATGCCCCGCCGATACGCGAGTAAGCCGAATGGGCGGTACCAGCGTACTAGGGATATTTTTACTTACTAACTATTCCTAAATACTAAATTTTAAAAATTTACTTAAAATTTATTACCTAGAAACATATTAAAGAATTCTATATCCTTTAAATATCAGAGAACAAATTACGGAAAAAAGGAGACTACGACGAGTTTGGCATTACTCTTGTAATCCTGCTGACAAAACACGTTTTAACAGAGCAGCTAAAAAATTAAAACAGGATTTGTTGGAATTTAAAAATTCATACTTTCAAGATAAATTGAGCAATCTTTCTCCATCACCAAGTTCCAATTATTCTCTGTGGAAAGCTACCAACTATCTTAAACGTCCGAAAAGTATATTGCCACATCTACGTAAACCAGATGGGAACTGGCAAGAAATGCAAAAGAAAGAGCTGAAGTTTTCGCTGACCATTTTGAAAAAGTTTTTGAATTGCATGACACAAACGATGGTGACAAGGAAGTTGAAGATTATTTACAAACTCCTTTCCAGTTATCTCCACCGATAAAATTTTTCTCTCCGGCAGAAGTCAGTCGAGTTATCCAAATAGACCTCAGCAGCAAAAAATCTCCAGGTTATGACTTGATTACAGGAGAAATTCTGAAGAAACTCCCCAAAAAAGTTATAATGTTGCTTACAGCTATTTATAACTCTATTTTACGTACTGGACATTTTCCAGCTCAATGGAAAGTATCTCAAATTATAGTAATTCCGAAGCCGGGAAAAGATCTGAGTACACCAAGTTCGTACAGACCCATCAGTCTCCTACCAATTGCGTCTAAAGTCTTCGAAAAACTTTTTCTTATGCGACTTAAACCGATCATAAGTGAAGTAGGAATCATTCCAGAATACCAGTTCGGCTTCAGGGAGAGACACGCCACAACAGAACAAATACACCGTCTTGTAAACACCATTCAAAATTCCCTGGAAAGGAGGCAGTACTGTACAGCAGCTTTCTTGGACGTAGCGAACGCATTTGACAAGGTCTGGCACGTTGGACTTTTATACAAGATAAAAATTAACCTTCCTCATCATTACTTCATTATCTTACAATCATTTCTATCAAAAAGATATTTCCAAATTCAATTTCAAAACGTCTACACTTCTCTTCGTCAAATTTATTCTGGTGTTCCACAAGGTAGTGTCTTAAGTCCATTTCTTTACACTTTATATACTTCTGATCTACGGGAGAGCAATAACACAACCATCGCCACTTTTGCTGATGACACAGCTCTATTAGCAACGGATGACTCTACCTTTGGGGCTACTAAATTATTACAAGACCATCTAAGTATAGTTGAAACGTGGTGCAAAAAATGGAAAATTAAAATAAATGACGACAAATCGAGACATGTTACGTTTACTTTGAGAAAAGACACATGTCCACCGATACGACTAAATGAAAGACCAGTTCCTCAGTCAGATGATGTAAAATACTTGGGACTGCACTTAGATCGACGCCTTACCTGGTCCAAACATATTTGGAATACACGCAAAAGACTGGGATTGAAGCTGAGGGATTTGTATTGGATGATGAACAAACGTTCACAGCTGTCATTAGAGAGCAAGCTGCTACTGTACAAGGCCATACTGAAACCGCTGTGGACTTATGGGTTACCGCTTTGGGGTTCAGCTGCAGAAGCGAATCTTGCTATCATCCAACGATTCCAGTCGAAAGTCTTACGGATAATAACAAATGCTCCATGGTATGTGACAAATGATACATTGCATAAGGACTTACGGGTCAACACCGTGAAGGAGAAAATCACGCAGCTAAGTTCCAAATATCAAGAAAAATTAGCAGATCACCCGAATTCTTTGGCGCTTAATTTACTCAAAAATACCGAAGACGTGACACGACTGAAACGAATAAAATTGCTTGACCTTCCGTTTAGATTTACCGACTAACCTACAATTTTTAAATAATTGAAGTCCATATCAACATCAACGTCATCTCTAAATCTACTTCTCTTCATCTCTTCTTCCTCTACCCATTCTACTATCACCGTTATTAATTTGGTTACTTTTTCTAATGTTCTTCATATTTCATCTTGTTAATATTTAAAAAATTATAAATAATTATTTTTCGTTTCCGAAGCAATACCATTGGGTATTGTCTTCGTCATGTGAACCAATTCACGCTATTTACTTATAGTTTTTTTTTTAAACTGATTGTAAATATTCTCAGATGTTAGGAAAAAGAAACATATTATGATAACATGAACAACATGAGGATGCAGAAAGCTATCCATTAAAGAACTTTTATGATTTCGTTTTGCTCATTTAATTTTACATGTTTGGGGTTATATTGTAATCATCCGATTTTTCAGGTAGCCACAAATCACTATCCAAAATCATTTTAACTTTCTCAGGGAGTAGTCCGGTAAAGTAACTAAGCGTACTGAGTAGTTTTTTTGTGTCTTGCTAATTTTCAGTGGAAACGTTGATAGTACTTTTTTTTTATCCGAGGCGGCGAGAAAAGTTCATGTTCACTCCCTCACGATAGGGGAAGTAGTGCTTGACTCAATTAAGGCATCCTCGTCCAGCCCCAAGGAGGCCGCAACCGCCTACGAACCAAAAACCCGCCACCTGGCCACTTGATCCGACACCAGCAAACAAACCTCCACCTCCCTCGGAACTGCTTATATAATACTACAAGGGAAATGTCGGGTCAAAAAATTTAAACACTGTCAGCTGGGCGTGGAAGGGAACTGTAGCCTAATTCCTCTCCCGCTGTCACTGACAAACACTCAATCTCTCAGTTTCATTCATCTCTTTCATTACCAGCTCAGAAAAGAAGTGTGTGTTTATTCTATGAGAGTGGGACAGGATTGATTTACTGTGGGAGGAGACGATCCCGCTGATCTCCAAATGTCTCCTCCTTCTCAGTCTCCCGATCACCCTCCGCGCAAACTGAGCGACTAACTTCCAGCTTTCCTCATCCCGCAGCATCGCTGCCCCTACTCTCTCTGGGACATTGATAATATTGTTTTGTTGTTTCAAATATGTAAGGAACTTGTATGTCATTGTGATTGTTTCGTATGTACGAAACGTCCATTATAATTCGATGTTCTCCTGACTGGCAGAACTGTAATAAAGCTGTAATACTCGATTTCAGTTTCCATCAGTATGATGGATCAGATCGGAAATTTCTCGGATCAGTTTCCAAAAGTAATGATACAGCTTAAAGGGTAGAAAATGTCTACCAATTCGATTTTTTAGGGATTTTAACAGATTCTCTAAAATTTGTGCCACTAGAAATTGAATTCAGTTATTGAAACGCTTTATTTAAACTTAGTTTATTATTAGTCATAATTCTGTGTAGTCAAATGTTTGGCATAAAATTCAGGGTAGAAATAAACGATTTTAATGTTATTTATTTTAATAAAGAAACATCAAATTGGCATATTATTATTGTCTAATTACAAGAAATGTGGTACTCCAGGTAGGGGGTTGGGTGGCTGTTTTGGTGTCCCTCACTCGTAAAATAAGCCACTCGAAAGCATCGAAGTATAGCTTCGGACTGGACTAAATGGAAATCAAAATGTTCTATTGAAAACGTAAAATTGTTGAATTGTGTTAGTAAATAAATTGATTCGAAGAACATTGTTTCAATTAAATTTAAAAAAAGAAACTATGTAAAAGAAATTATGTAATACATGATAATGCAGTATCAAAATCGCTAAATGTATGAGTTAAGTGTTGAATAGGTAGAAGTACTGTAAAAAATTTCGAGTTGTTTCTCGACAGTTCATAAAATTTTTTAAGGCCTTACAATACCCTACGTTATAATTACGTGACTCTTTACTGACGCTGTTAGTGGTTAATTATAAATAAATGTTTGTGAGTTTCGTAGTTTCGTGCCTCGAGTACAACGACAAAATGTCAAACATGTACAAGCTATTGTGGTGGTAGTAGCGGCTATATTTGTTTGCAATGTCATACGCCAACATATACAAAATATCGCCGTGCATATTGTGTTGTACACTATAATATACTCGTATAAAGCACATTGTTCGTCTGTAAGTTGAAAACAATAACTTGTTTGTTCTCAAAATCCCGCTACGTACACAGGCCAACAGACAATGTTTTACCCGATCCACTTGTTTGCATCACCGCACGATTTAGTAAGCAAAGTACGACCACATCTCTGTTGTTTCGATTGTAAAGTACGGATTTATTTATATCCATCCATCCATCATTGTCTACAAATTATAAAATTATGAAGTAAGCCTATTTCATGAATTTTGTATACTAATAAATTATTTTGTCAATCTTTCCATAAATTCTTTTTAAAATATCTCAGCAATTATAAGCTACAGGAAGAAAATAAATACATAATTCATTTCATTAGATAATAATTTTGATGAATATGCTTTAATGAGCAGTAAAACCATAGTACTAAATCTTTCTTTCTCATTTTTTATGTAAAAAAGCAAAAACGTTTTTGTTTTTGATGTACTTTTTAGATGTATTGAGCATCTAAAAAGTAATAAACAAATAAAATTTTGTTAAATCAATTTGAATATGTCCGCTAAATATTTATTTATTTTCGGTAGTGACCCACCGGGTTGGTCTAGAGGTAAAGTTGTCACCGCGAGTCAGCTGTTTAACATCTGATTTTCTATTTCTGATTTTCGGAGACGAGGGTTCCTGGTTCAAATCCTAGTAAAGGTAGTTACTTTTATACAGACTTGAATTCTAAGCTATGGTTACCGATGCACTTTGATGGTTGGGGTTCAACGAACCATACTCTCTCAGGAATGATCGGCCAGGGTCTGTATAAGACTACACCTCATTTACACGTCATACACATCATTTTCATCTCATTGGGTAATTTTTTTTTTTTTTTTTGGGTTTAACGTCCGACTGTTCTGCAATTACTGCTAATGCAGACGGTGAAGGATGAAATGATTTTTGTAACGTATGAAAATATGCCGTGCCTGAATGGGATTCGAACCCAAGACCGCATGGTGAGAGGCGAGCACGTTACCAACTGCGCTAATGCGGCCGGCTCATTGGGTCATGGAGTTGCTTATTGTTCTGAATTTAACAGATTGGAATGTACACACATTAGGGAAAAATAGAAAAGTGTTCAGTAGTTATAAATAACAAATATAATTATATTGATGTCAAAAAAGAGAAAGACATTACAAAAGGAACAACCTTAATTAATTTTAACGATAACAAATCAAGTTTCCTCTAATTTCAAATTATTGTTATTATTATTTTTAGATCGTACCGACTATCCCTTCTACGTGACGAATGAAACCTTAATCTCGAATTCAAACGTTTCATCAGATGAAGAATTTATTACAGTAATTCGTATTATAAACTAAAAAACAGTGGCAATTAATTTTATTAAAACGTTATTCTGAAGGAACTCTCCTGCAATAAAACGCCTTCATCGCCAGCACATAAGATATTTACAATAATTTTTTATACGAACTGTCTCGTCAACTGTAACAACATGTTTTTTTTATTTTGGATAACTTGTAACTAAGCAGTTCTTATATTATTCTAAAAATATATCTGTGGTTTTACGGACTTTGTTAATCGTATTGTTTTGCAATTGTACGAGTAATCACATATCGTGATTCAGACCTATAATAGTAACTGAAATTTAAGTAGACCATGCCCGGTTAAGAAAAAAAATTAAAAGACAACACCAATGAGCTAAATAAAATAATTTTAGCGTAATAAGTTATCTGGAAAAATATTTCATAATATGAACACTTTAAAGAAGAAGTTTTGATGAAAAAATAACCGTCATTTACGACAACAGAAGTGAGCGTCAAAAAATGTTTAATATAAAATTTTACTTTGAATGTAGGCCTATATATATGTATGCCTTTTTTCAGACACATAAATTCTTCTTAACACTCATTTTAAAACTCATAAAATGTCAGCCTTCCTTTGTTGATGCATACTTTTCCCCCTTTACTTATTATTACAAAAATTCACGTCAACTTTTTTTGTAATATGTTAGCGAGTTTCATCGTAATTTTTAGAATGTTTTAATAAAATGGAAAGTAACCTTTCATTATTTCGGCAGAAAAAGAAAAAAAATATGAAGTGCGTTGTAATGTAAATTGTTGGAGAGGTTGTTTTTGAATGTGGTAGGGATCGAATGAAAGGAATGTTCAGTTTTAAAATTTTTAAGCCGCATAGACAGAAAATAATGACAAACCAGCTTTATCTATTAACGTTTTAGTACAGGAGTTTACACTTTATAAATTATTCGTTTTACATGTTTTAATTTTAAATCTCTATCAAATATTTTGTTGTTTTTTGCCCTAACAAACCGGGTTGATCTAGTAGTAAAGTTGTCGCTGCATGTCAGTTGGTAAACTACTGTTTTTGAAGACAAAGGTTCAAATCTTAGTTGTTAATGTATTTACTTTTGTACGGAATTGAATACTTAACAGTGGTTACTTTGATGGTTAAGGTTTAAATTATTAAAGGAATAGTCTAAATGTCTTATTACAAGAACTTTTTACTAAGCCAGGGTGTAAGACAAAAAAGTAGTAAGTTAATTTTTTTATATACCACTGGATAACAATAATAATAATAATAATAATACGGTTCTGGGTTCGAATCCCACTCAGGCACGGCATATTTTCATACGTTACAAAAAAATCATTTCATCCTCCTTTTTACAATAGTTACACCCCAACGTCGCCGCTAATTACCTTTGTAGTTGATGCGGCGTTAAATAAATAAATTTAAAATAATTAATAATAATACAAATTTAAACATTTGTGTACATTTGTAATGTAGAGAAAATAAACAATTTTTCTTCTATAATAAAACTACGTTACATTATATTTTAAACAAATAAATACATTTTTCCAGTACCTGTTGGTTTTATTCGTACAGCTTGATTTGGTTTTCAAAATGTAAGTTTCAATGAGCGATTTAGTTTTAGTTCACCGTGAAGCGGAACGAGCAGGAGGTTGGTAGTTGAGTTTTAAGAAAGTTAGAACATGAAAATTCAGTTTTTGGAATATCCTGTATTCGAGAGAAATATATAAAATGGTTGGCGGAAAAATGAAGTTAAGTAGACAGCTTGCGTAAAAACTTTGTAACGAGAAACGAACTGTTGAATCAAATTGTTTCAAACTTTTAACAATATTAGGCTTACAAATTTTACTTGCCGTAGTTTACCATCAAATTTAAAATCATTATAATCAACATCATCGTTAAAAATAATTTACAAATGAAATTATTATTAAAATAAAAAGTCATCACTTTTTAAACAGTTTTATTTCAGATTCAAAAAAGTTTTTCAGTTTTGAAGTATACCGTAATAACCATAATTTTAACATCATGGTTCACGGATTACAAGAACGTATCCACGTTAATTTTATGTAGGATACACGAATTCATAAAATATTGCTTTAAAATTAATTTTAAACAAATTAAAAAATAACTTCACCTAGGATAGGAATTGCACTTGGAGTTACACGTTTCCTTAACCCTTGAACGCCGAGCGTTGCACTTATGAAACGAGGTAATCATAGGGAAAAAGATGGTACTGTGAGCGATTGGTTTAGTTTATTGTATTCGTGTAGCTGCTATAGGTACATTCCATTAGTGTTAATTTTTACTTTCTTTTTTTTGTATCCGAGGCGGCGAGAAAAACTTATGTTCACTCCCTCGCGATGGGGGAAGTAGTGTTGGACTCAATTAAGGCGTCCTCGTCCAGTCTCAAGGAGGCCGCAACCGCCTACTAACCAAAAACCCGCCGTCTGGCCACTTGATTCGGCATCAAAAAGAACCCTCCATCTCCCTCGGAACTGTTTACATACTTTCTCTTGCCTATATGAATATGTAGAAAGGAAAGTATTGTTTTCATGTCGATTTTTCGAAATCGAGTTTTCACTGGATCTACACGTTTTCAGACCCCCTAAACCCAAAAAACATGTTTTTAGCGATTGGTGTGTGTGTGTGTGCGCGCGCGCGCGAACAAAATATCTCAAACAAAATATCTCAAAAAGTGTGTTAACAAAATATCTCAAAAACCGAACATCGTACGAACTTGAAACTTGAAACCTAATTTAGATACTACTATCGGACCCGACACGATCATTTTTATCAAAATCGGTCTACCGAAAGTAGAGTTTATCCGTGTCATTTTCACTTTTTTGCGATTTTTTCAAAAACGGATCCTACGATTTTTTTAAAAATCGTGACAGTTACAAAAAATTTTTGCTTTACAAAATAGGTCTGCTGAAATTCTTGGGGAGCTGTTTCATCGTAAAAAATCGTTTTTTTTACGATTGCGGCTTTAATATGCATTTTAGCGCAAAAATGTATAAATAAAGTAATGTGTAGAGAATTTAAAATCCTACAACTCTCAATTCAATTCAAACAGTTTTTGTATAACGCTTAGTTTAGCGGTAATTGGCGATTTTTTTTCTGTTTTTCACGTTAATTCTGGTTTTTTTTTCACAAAATTGTGTAAAAAATCGATTTTCTTTTAAGATTTCAGCCTTACTCTGAACATTTTACGACAAAAGTGTATATAATAACATTTATAGGAAATTAAATGATCTACGAGTTTTATTGAGAGCATTTTGCTCAATAGAGCCTAGTTTAGCGTGAAAACATTATTTTCCGTTTGTTTAGGCCAAACTGAGGTAAATTTTCATTCTGCTTATTTTTCTCATGATTAAAATTAGTTTATGTTTATTGAAGTTTGTTTTTTGTTTATTTTTAATGTTTTATTTCTAATGGTTGGTTATATTTTTAATTATTTGCAAGAAAAAGCAGTGTGAGTGTTTCACACCTGATTTTTGTATAAATATAATATTAATTTTTTAATAGCCTACATAACTTTCTAATAGTAACCACGTCAAATTCATCAAACAAATTTCTACTTGGATATAGTCCAGGCTTACCTAATGCTGTTATTATCTATGTTTTTACAATTACCTGCAGCATATAAAAATTTTGTGTATTTTCTTTTATTCCCCCCCATCCCAGAATATAATTTTTCACATTTTGTGAATATATCTTAAGTAGGTATTCTTACTGTATTTTTAACGATAAAAATATGAAAAATATTTAATAAAATCATATGTCAATATTTTTCAAGTTAGCGCTAAAGTTTTTTCTTTTTCAAGTTAACCTTAAACTATTTATTAAAGCTTATTTCATTATTTAATAATATTTTATTTAATTATGTTAAAATAATTTTTTAATGATGTCACGTACTCACTGAGTTTAAATTTCATTATTAGATCAGATACCTTATTCAATGGCCCTGTTATTAGCTACAGTAAAAATACGTATTGAGAAAAAGCAATGTATTTACCCTACCTACATTCAAACTTAACTTGAAGAATATTGGTGAAGGTTTTTTTTAAAATATTTTTCCCGGTAAAAATATTGTAAGATTGCATATGAAATATTCATAAAATGGGAAAAGTTATGCCAGGGAGGGGAATAACAGAAACGACCCAAAATTTTAACAAGATAAATAAAATACTAAAGTAAACCTTACATAAAAATTATAATATTTTTTTAAAAGATAGAACTAACCTGCTTTCAATCAAATAATGTTCATTTAAGAAAGACATAATTCTAGTTCAATAAACACACACTTACACTTTAATAAAACAAAAACCATAGTGATAAAAAACCAAAAGTTTTCTGGTACTAAATGCACTAACTCACCCGCGCCGCGTAGAAAATTTAACTACTTCAGTAAAAAGACGATATGGATAGACATAGATTGTTGCGTTGCATATTGTCATTTGTCTGAATGCGCGCGCATCACGAGTTGCAAACCTGCACGATCATGTCCCTGGTACAAACGTAGATCGTTTATTTTGACTATACTTCTGGCTATACTTTGCAGTCAACATGGACAATTATTTATTTATTGATTTTATCTATCTATATATTTAAAACGCAAAATCACTTCCAATGTATTTTAAATGGGAATTCTTTAAACTCTTAAATACAGAATTCTACCAAACGGATTTTTATAATTTTTACATGGTTTTAAAGAGTATTCTTTCCTAATTTGGTAAAAAGTTCTAAACTTGAAATTCATGCTAAATTCGAGCTTCATTTTACGAAATGAAAAAGAATAAAATATATTGTTTACAACGTATAGCTCTGTAATACCGTACAGCGGGTCTCCCACGTCATGAACACTAATGAATATATGAACACAATACAATAAGGAAAGTCATGGTTAATTTCATTGAAATTCAATGGTAAGTGTTTCATATAAGGCCTTTGATAATAAAATATTTATAAAAATTTGTGTTGTTGTTTAGGTCAACAGCCGAAAGGCTGGTTGGAACCTATAGAGGTTTAACTAAGTAAAAACGAGGAGTGAGGTGGTTTACTATTGCCGTCTCCCTTATCTGCATCTTATTGTGCGAATTTATTCGCACGGGTCCACTAGTTTATTTAATTACATTATATTGTTTACAACAGGCCAAAGTGGCCCAATTATAGAAACAATATTACATATAAAATGAACAGTAACTTATTACAAACTAAATCATAATTACACAAATATAAATTAATGTACCGTAATCATAAACTTAAGCAGAAAAATGTACCTTACTTAATTGGGTAGAGAGAGCGTCAATATGAAAACATCAGTTTGCAAACAAAGAACCGTTCTAAAAGACAAACATACATAAAACATAGGTACATAAAGAAAACAAAAATATAAATAAAAATCCATACCAATACATAAAAAAAATACTAAATAACTAAAAATACCAGGTAAATAAACTACATTAAAAAATTAAATCATTTCTAAAGCCCTGGGGAGCTTGTCAGCCTAAACGAGGCTCGACTCTGATGAAACGGATCTAAGGAAATAATTTCATCTATTGAATTAAAATTCACTAGCATGGTATTTAATGGAGAATTATGGCTGGTAAGTTAATTTTTTTTAACTATCTGTCATTTTATTCAAACTTGGCGTATGCCAACGTATTTAGTAAGGTTCAGATATATTATTTGTTGTTGTTGTTTAGGTCATCAGCCGAAAGGCTGGTTTGAAAAAAGAGGTTTTACTAAATAAAACGAGAAGTGAGGTGGTTTACCATTGCCTTCCTCACTGAGTGGAAAAGTATGCTTGTCAGCATGCCGGGCCCTCTGAAAAGCACATATTTTCCACTCTGCAAATGACACCTTCATTTCATTCACCACAGGGTCTGGCTGTATAATGAAATTCATTACTTCCAGAGGAGATAACTCTGATTAGTGTCTTTTACACCTCTACCTCTTCTGTTCTTAAATGATTCATTCATTTAATTGGCTGACCATGTGATAAGAAACAGAACTATTTATTTTAGCCCTGCAATGAACAGATTGAGTGTAAATAATTTGACACTCCACCTGTCTGTTATGGGCAGATATATTATTTACCTATAAAAAATTTAAAATGTATATAAGTAAAGTCAAATGAGTAGATATTGCAAGCAGGTGCAGAAATCAAGTTACCAAACAGACGAGTTTTGGCACTAAATTTTGAAAATCGGAAGGTAGCAAAGGAAAAAGTAAACGGAAAAGACGTATTTAACCTTAAATGCGTAATTGCCGCTTCAAAACAGACAAATAGATATAGGAACAAGAAGTGTAGTTATTTTTTAACTGTTTGTGGACAACGAGATAGTTCAACGGCTTATACTTGATGATACTGGTAACTGATACTGGTTTCTTTGGGTGCTTTCCACTTGTCGGGTTACTACTGTCTTCTGGAAAGCTTACGTACTACGAGAAAGAAGATGACGTTCGCTACAAAAAGGTGGCAAACGCAATGCGCGTAGATTTCAAAGTAAATCCAATTCTACATTTAATCGACAACAAAAAGTTCGATAAATGCGATCAATTTTGTAAAGTTCAATCGCTCACACAGTGCGTAAAAAAACACTTTTGGAACATTTTGTGCCACAACAATACATCGATTACGAGAAGTCCAAGATAAAGTATTTTGGAAAACATATTTCACTACCGTACAACAAAAGAGGCAGCGCCATTTCATCATGTATAAACTCAACTGTGTTTCTTTACACGTTAAAACTTAGTAACTTTCGTCATTACATCTAACTCTTCTTCATATGATACACGTTTGCCTTCTAAAATTAGAGTGGTTGTCCGTACAAAAAATAGATTTTTTTTATGATTGTGACCATAATAATTATGATTGTGTGCAATGAAAGTTATAGCAAATTTAAAACCCTAGAACTTTTATTTTTAGCGGTTCTATCTAGAGAACTTCTTTTAGCTGTAATTAGTAGATTTGAATATTTTTCTTATCGTAATAGATAGACAATACTATTTTTTAGATTACGATCTTAATATGGATTTTAGGACAAAAGGGTGTAGAGTAAAAGTTTTTTCTACATTGCTTAGTGGTTAGTTTAGTCAATTAGTGATTTTCAATATTTTATTCATCAAATTTAAGTTCAACAAAAGTTGATTTTTATTTAGCGTCATTCAGTCATGATTTAAATTAGATTGTTATTATTTTATATTCGCTAAAAAAGTCGTGAATGTGTTTCATACCAGATTTTTGTTTTAATAATGATAAAAATATGAAATATCCTGTCTGATAAAGAGAGATTTCAAGAGAGAACGAATGATGAAGTGAGAGAGATTTTTATGTTGACAATAATGTAATTTATTACTAGATGGCTAGAATGGCAGGGATAGAGTCATTAATATTATTGTCAGGTTTTGTGAAGTAAGGAAGGGGGGTTTGTATAGTATAGATATCCTGAGGCTAACAGCCTGCTTCTACTTTAGAAGCAAAAGGGACTGAGGGTTTATATTTTTTCGCCTTACACTAAGAGGTGGTTCTTAGTACGGTAGTAGACTGCTGAGGGAGAGTGAGCCAGAGTTTCAAGATAGTGGGTACTAGTCGGCTTATCTTTGGAAACCACCCCTCCTACCAACAGAAAGACCAAGCAACCCTTCTTCTCTTACCCTATAAGGTATCTCCTTCCTTTCAAACCCACACCAACTTCCACCTTCTATCTATCCCATCTACTTACCGCAAACCAAACCTCAAAATCCTCTAAAGAAACCCACAGCGTTTCGTCTTTGAAACTGTATGTAATGCCAATTTCACTTCCTGACCTTTTTGTTGTTGTATTTGTTACTGCAGGTCTTGTAGTAGTAAAACATAATTTTAAGTTTTACTCGTGTGACTTACGACTTGACAGAAATTACAACCACAGATAAATAAAAACAAACACTTTTTCATTGCAAGTTACTTTAAAACTCTCACAATATCACACAAAATATTACGATTAACAACTTTGACGCCTAGTATTTTATGTAGGCTCGGTCTAGGTGGCTGGGGATATAGATGAAATTTAAAATAAATTTCATCAAAACAGCATTGCGTTGCACGTTTTTTTAATGTGCACGTGCATAAGGTTAAAAAAATCATCAATAATCGTGATAAGATGTGTTTTTATGATAACATGAATATGTAATAAAAAAAATTAAGAAAATAAATTGCAATGGCATTTTCTTACTAGCATCCCAAAAAGAAAGAAAAATGTTGGCAGACCTAAGAAGACATGAATATAGATGTAAAGTGCGTTCAAAACAAGCTTATTGGAATAAAAAAAGACGTAACTATTAACAAACCTGTCTGGACTTAGGTCTACTGAATTCAACTTTTGGAATCTAGTAGCCCTATAAAAGTTAGGATATTAAGCAATTATTATTTTGAATCTAGTACAGTTTAACGGTGTAATTATGATAAATTACTTACAGAAGCTAAAAGGAAATCAAATGCGGTATTACTTTCTCTTGCCTAAATGGATATATAGGTAGGAAAGTATTGTTTTCATATCAATGTTTTGAAATCGAGTTTTCACCGGCTATAGGCCACACGTTTTCAGACCGCTGAACCCAAAAAAAAAATGTTTTTAACGAATAGTTTGTGTGTATGTGTCTGTGAAAAAAAATCTCAAGAACGGAACATCGTGCGAATTTGAAACTATAAACTTAAATTAAATATTAGAGGACCAGACACGAAGATTTTCTTCAAAATCGATCAAACGGATGTAGCAGTTCATTCGTGTCATTTTTCACTTTTTTGCGATTATACAATCTCATATACAGCTCCTACGATTTTTTTTAAAAAATTGACTCATTTACTACACCTTTTATGCTCTACAATTTAGAGTAAACGCCATGTCTGCTGAATTTCTTGCGGAGGTTGTTCTTTCGTAGATTTTTTTTTTTTTTAAGTTTGCGACCTAAAGCATTTATGTATGTATCTATGGATTTTAGCGCAAAAGTGTATATAATCAAAAGTTCTAGAAAATTTAAAAACCTACAACTTTTATTCTAATTTTTTTTATAATGCTTATTTTTGCAGTAATTAGTGATTTTGTTTTTTTCTTATGAAAATCTGTAAAAATTGGAGTTTTAAAGATTTTGGCTGTAGTTATTGTATTTTACGACAGAAGTGTATATATATAATAAAATTTATAGGAAATTAAAATATCTACAATTTCATTTCAAGCAGTTTTCTCTACAGAGCCTAGTTCAGCGTGAAAGAGTGATATTCCGTATTATTAGGCCGAAGCGTATTATTAAGGTTGGTTTTCATTTCGCATCAGTCACTCATGATTAAAATTAGGTTATGTTTTTCGAGGTCAGGGTTTTTGTTTGTATCTAATGTTTTATTACTAAAGTTAGGTATTATTAGACTATTCATTATTTGCATTGGTAAGAGAAAGTCACGTGATTGTTTCACACCAGATTTTTTTTTTTTGTAATCAATAAAATAAATTAATAAACTTTTATTGTCACGTAAATAATATACATTATAAAATAGTATGTCAAATTTGAATTTAGAGATTGGGAAGGTTATATACTACTACATAGACTGCAGAAAGGGATTGATTAGGGATTCATTTGAAGTGGTCAAGGGAAACTATGTAAAAATCTTGATCAGGACAGCGATTTCTATTAACTAAATGTCTGATTTTCTTCACGGAACTTTCATTTTCACATTTTCACTTCACAAAAGCTGAACGAGAAATAACGGTCAAATGGGAGAGTACAAATTGCATAAAAATGTATAACAAGCTGTAAACGTAATGTTGATCTATAACTAAGTTATTTGGTTAAATTCAAGTTATTTCCTTTTGCAAATAAATTTCATACTATATTAATAATAATAATAATAAGATGGGCTACCAAAGTTGAGTGTTTGACGTACGATTCAAGAGTTTGTATATGTATACAACATTGTAAACGCAAACCTCGATGTCCAGGCTATCAGATAGCCTATGGTTTCTAACTGTGTTAGTTAGAAATCATAGGCTGCTGTCTGGCGTTGGCAGTAGCAGACTTCTCCAACTTGCAGATGCCTTGAGGCAGTAAATGAGGTCAGTGAAAGGATTGACATTACGTAAAGCAAAATAACCTCAGAAGTAGACCTAAATTTCGTGTAAAGATAAATGTGCTTTGTGTTTTGTCTGTTTTCACGTTTGCATGTTTTTATAAATGAATGTTTTTTATTCGACGTAACATGGATATATTTTTGTTTATTTGTGTTCAAGAGTTTACGAAGATAACAAAAAATTTATTGAAATCTTTGAAAGAGAAACTCTATTTGAAATAATTTTTAATTATATACAGCTCAAGAAGGCTGATTCCTGTTCTGTTGTATTACCTTCACATACCTTACACCAGTCACTGTCGTGGGAGGAGACGGACGGTTGTAGAGACGTGTGAGGAGACCGTCCGTTATTATTATTCTTATCAAAGACAAAACTGAAAATTCACAAATTTTGTATGATTCATTCTTTATTCTGAAAATATACAATAGAGTAAAACCATAAAAAACTGACAAATTCTTGACAAAGCAGCCTTGTTAGAATCTGATAACTAACACAATCGAGATGATAATAAATATTTCTATTAGTTGATATTACTAATCGTAGTGTTTTCACATTACATAACATATTAGAATACATTATTAGCAAAAAAATAATGAAAAATAAAAACACACATTTTATAGCAAGTATGGTGTTAATTGTAGTACTAATTGCTATCAATAACCAAATAAATGTGGAGGAATAAACAAAAATCCAATTATTCTGAACTCTAAGAGAGTCTATATAAGTTATAAGTAAAATTTGAGAGAGTCAATTACAGACACCCGTGGACGTTGTTTTGTAACAATTCTAAATAAAACCCACCCTCAAATAATTTAATTATTTTATTATCCCTAGTTAAAAACGAACCCTCTAAATTCGTTCTATAATTAGAGAGTGCCATTTGTTTCACATCTGCCAATTTACTCAATTTGTAACATGTGTTACAACAACAAATAAACTCGACGCAATTTTATAAAAATATATTTTAAATTAAACGCTCAAGTTATTTCATGAAAATTATGAAATATTTTTACATAATTTATCTGTATGTTTTATATTTGTAAATTCATGTCAGCTCCGTGATGATAATTAGTATCAAAACATAGATGTTAAACATAGAGGCTGTGAAATTTTTGTTTCTGTACTCCGCCAATATTGAAGCCGAGACTTTAAAGCTTTAAAAAACACAAAACGTGGCTCTACCTTAAGCAATAGACCAATAAAAATTAGTGGCACTGTTTTTGTTTTTATTACTACAGCCAAGAATATACTTTGTCACTACTTTTTGTGTATCTACTACATAGCACGCAAACAAAGTAATTTTTAATTAATTTCCTTGAATATTATGTGTTATTGTTATAAAGTATTTATAAATAGCCTTTAATAATTATCTGTAAATTATAGCAAATTATCTGTAAACCATCGGTATTAGCAAAAATTCAGTGTTTCCAATCAAAGCTTTTACGGAGGTTAACGCCCCCTATTATGTAACCAATAAAACGCTACACTCAGACCTAAACGCACTATACACAAATGACATTTTCTTAAAACTCTATACAAAATTTAGGAAAAAACTCGTGAAAATCAACCTCAGTTTGGGTTAAAAATACGGAAAATCACTCTTTTACGCTAAACTAGGCTCTGTAGAGAAAAATGCTTTAAATGAAAGTTTTAGATCTTTGAATTTCCTATAGATTTGATTTAAAATTGTGTCATAAAATGCATACTAAGGCTGAAAACGTAAAAAAAAATATTTCTTTACACGTTTTCGTGAGAATAAAACAGATAATTGCTAATTACCGCTAGACTAAGCGTTATACAAAAAAATGTGTGAAATAAAAGTTGTAGGATTTCAAATTCTCGACAACTTTTATCATATACTACATTTTTTGCGCTAAAATGCGTATTAAAGTCGCAATCTTAAAATAGAACAATTTTTTTACGAGAAAACAACCTCCCCGAAAATTTCAGTAGACATGGCGCGTACCATATCTTGTAGAGCATAAAAAATTTAGTAAATGAGGCGATTTTGAAGAAAATCGTAGAAGACGTTTTTGGGAAAAACGCAAAAATATGAAAAATTACACGAATAAACTACTACTTCCGGTTGACCCATTTTGATGAAAATGTTCGTGTCGGATCCTCTAGTGGTATCAAACTTTAGTTTCAAATTTTAACTTCGCACGATGTTCTGTTCTTAAGATATTCTGTTCACACACACACACACACACACACACACCAGTTGCTTAAAACATGTTTTTTTGGGTTCAGGAGGTTTAAAAACGAGTAGATCCGGTGAAAACTCGATTTTGAAAAATCGACATGAAAACAATACTTTCCTTCCTACATATTCATTTAGACAAGCGAAGGTAAAAATTAATGTTAGTTGCTTACGTATGGTACCTTTTATTTTAACCCGCTAAGTGTTATAGCCCTACAAAAGTGATGGCAGAACTCCACCATCCGTGAGTGACGTAGTGGTGCGAAAAGGGATAAGCACACATACCCGCGTTCCGCTATGACTCTATAGTGTAGATCGAGGACAAGAAAATAATGGTTTAATTTCGAACTTAACATGCTGCTGTTTTAAATTAACAGTTAAACATAAGTTGTTGTTGTTTAGGTCATCAGCCAAAAGGCTGGGTTGAACCAGTAGAGGTTTTACTAAGTAAAACGAGGAGTGAGGTGGTTTACCATTGCCTTCCTCACTGAGTGGAAAAGTACGCTTAACAGCATGCCGGGCCCTCTGAAAAGCACATATTTTCCACTCTGCAAACGACACCTTCACTTCATTCACCACAGGGTCTGGCTGTATAATGAAATTCATTACTTTCAGAGGAGATAACTCTGATTAGTGTCTTTTGCACCTATACCTCTTCTGTTATTAAATGATTCAGTCATTTAGTTGGCTGACCATGTGATAAGAAACAGGACTATTTATTTTAGCCCTGCAACGAACAGAGTGAGTGTAAATAATTTGACACTCCACCTGTCCGTTATGGGCAGAAAAACATAAGTAGTGTTGTATTATTCAATTTGCAAACATTTTTTTTGACATCAATTTTTTTCAAATAAAAACAAGCGATACATTTAAAAATCTTTCGAAAATTCAAATATTATTATTCCAGTTGCCTAAGGTTGCAATAATCATTCGTTCATGATTATTCTTATCATCATCAAAAATATCACATTTATTTAATATTGTACTTCAACGAAGTTGAATTTGTAAAAACAATAAAAACGTTTATTTTCAAAATTCAATATAAGATCTCTTTTCATTTAACGGGCCAACAGATGGAAAGACAGACAGGCAAACCCTTCAGGGAATCGTATAACATATAACCTAACGCTGGTGTTATTGTAGTACCCTGCCAGTATTTTTGAGAAAAAAAATAACGAAGAAACCGAAGGAAACAGAAAAGTATTATTAGTTACCATTGACCTTTTAGAGCTGAGCTTTCATATTATCTTATATTATTTTCAGCGAAATATTTTTTATTCGTGTTTATTTTTATGTATTTACTTATTTACCATTTATGCATATCATGTTTATTTATGTAGCTAAATTAATTTTAAATCCATATTTATTTTTAACTCTATAAATAAATACAGTTCATTATAATTATATTTATATCAAACCTGAAATTAAATTTCAGGTTTCTATTGGTGTGAGAAAATATTTTATTTTTATTCACGTACGATTACGTAAATAAATAATTTTTTTTCTTTAATCTTTTTTAAAAGAATTAGGTACTAAAATTATAATTTTATTCTCTTCAGAGTTTTTTGCATATCTTCATTTGATAACCCAAGAAAAAAGGCACATACCAGGGTAGGACTTGAGGGGTTTCAACTCTCCCAAATCGAAAATTAAAATTTCGTACCAGACTGATATTCCGGTGCTCCGGGTTTAATTGCGGATCATGTTTTTTTATCAGAATTATTTTATCGCTCGTTTTCATCTATTATTTTTCACTTGCGTTTATGTGCATAACAGTAAACGTAAACCTGAAAACATCTCATGACTCAGCCTCTCCCCCGCAGAGGATATATTCCTGGCTACGTCCCGGGCCGAAAGTATCCTTTTTATATTATGAATAGATGAGTTAATTTACTGACATCATGCGAAAGAAACGAATTCTTTCTTCGGGCATTTACTTAGAATATCGGACAATCGAGTAACGAAACAACTCATTTCTATAATTAACTCTGAGACCGTAAAAGCACAAAAAAATGATAAGTTTATAAATTTAAATAAAATATTTTTTAGGTCACATATTTTGCCTAACTTTTTTGAAAGCAGAAGAAACAGAAGAAGAGAAATCAAACATTTTAAAACTACACCAGAGTAAATACGTTAACACTAGACAAAGTGTGATAACTGGGTGATCAGCTTTATCACGTCGTTCATGCCTCGTAGTAACTTTTAAATTAAGAAAAATCTGGTGTGAAACACTCACACGAATTTCTCTTGCCAGTGTAAATATTTTAAAATAAAACCTTAATGATTAAA
Organism: Catonia carolina; assembly: GCA_035578175.1. Lineage (NCBI taxonomy): Eukaryota > Metazoa > Arthropoda > Insecta > Hemiptera > Achilidae > Catonia > Catonia carolina. The sequence goes on along the minus strand of JAQMRL010000003.1, from coordinate 22,573,584 downwards.
CATTAATAAATAATTTCAAATAAAACACGTAACTTAATTTTAATCATGAGTCAATAACGGTAAATGGATATGAAGTTCTAATTTAAAATTAGCGAAAATCACTAATTGACGTTAAATTAAGCTTTGTAAAAAAATGCTTCACATGAAAGTTATAGGTTTTTAATTTTCTGTAACATTAATTTTACCACGTTTGCCGTGAAATGCGTACAAAATATTTCTAAAAAACAATTTTTTCTGATTTCTTGAGCAAAATATGAAAAAATTGCTAATTAATTGACGATAAACTAATCAATGTACACAAATTATTGGAAATAAAGTTGTAGGTTTTTCAATTTTCTACTACGTTAATACTACGCTTTAGTTCTAAAATGCATAAATTATGGCCTCGAACTTGAAGAAACCATTTTTTATCACAAAACTCAGTTCCCCTAACAATTTTCAACAAACATGGCGCTTACCCTATCTTGTACCGGAAAAAAAATTAATAAATGAGGCGACTTCAAACAAAATCGTAGTAGCCATTTTAGATAAACCTTCAAAAGTTGAGAATTGCACAAATAAACTACTTCCGGTTGACTGATTTAAATGAAAATGTTTCTTGTTGAATTCTAATGGTACCTAAGTTAATGTCCAAGTTTAGACTTCGTACGCTATTTCATTCTTGAGATAATTCGTAAAAACACACACACTCACACCAATCGGTTAAAAACGTGTTTTTGATTTCAGGGGCCTAAAACGAAGTATTTCTGGTGAAAACTGAATTTCAAAAAATTTACGTGAAACAATAATTTCCTTCCGCATATATTATTCTTATAGGAAAGTAAAAGAAAGGTGTTAAATTCGTCAATTTTAAATCTTGTAACGACGGTAAATAAAAAAAAATAATTAAGTTTGCGAAGCGAAACGAGTGGATATTCTTAATTAATAGATTACTTATGTATCAACGTAACTTATTTTCTGTAACAACTTAAAAGTTTCTAATAAATACATCTTATTACTTAAAGGGAATATTTTTACGTTTTATATATATTTATGAAAGGATTTTAAGTAAGTTGTTTATTAATATAAGTCAAATTAGACTAAGTTAGCATATTTAATAGTAAATAGAAGTGTAATAAAGTACAAATTTGAGAGGAAAATATACAAAGTTTATTGTAAATTATACACGTATAAAATATTGTCATGGATGTGGAAGGAATATATGGAGGTTTAAGATGTGTAGTGAATGAATAAGAAAAAAGATGGAATGAGAAAGTTTTTAGTTGTTGGGGAGGGGGTAAAAAACTAGCTAACTAGGAGGAAGGAGATACAGTAATACACTAGCAACTTGAAATTAAATTATTTTCGCTCCAGCTGGTAAATTACTTCTCTACATTATTTCAACTTTCCGGAAATGCAAAATTATGTTAGGAGAAAACTCTAAGTTCTTCTCCTTCTCCGTTTGCTTCTGTCTTCATTTTTACTCTTATTTAAATAAGTAATAAAAGAAAATTCTGTCTGAAATCAAAAATAAGTTACTATTTAAATTTCTGAATATATTTATGGTAACATATATATAACACATGTTTATGTAAACCTGAAGCACTGTGTCATGTTTAGCCAATTAGTGCTTGTAAAATTATTCAGAGAAAGATGTTAGTTAACCTCCGGAGACCTGACGGTATAGTACTATAAAATGTCTTTGCATTGATTGAGACCCAGCAGCTTTTTACATGGTGTCTAGCTTGAGACCAGTAGTATAGGATACTATACTAGATATTTTGCACTGTTTGAGTCCTGATGAGAAAAATTATGGTGCTTTGATTGAGACCAATGGTATAGTACTATACTTTGATTTTACTGGCATTTCACATATGTAATCCATTTGGCTTTTTACCAGCGCATTTCATCTTTTGGATCTTTGGTGTACTACAAATGATGTTTTCCTTTTATTCTGTTTATCCCTATCAAAATGGTAGACAACGTTTTAACTCTATCTTCAAGCGGAAAAAATTTCGCAGGACTCAACCCTTGCACCATACAGGTATAGTATACCATACCTATGGGTCTGTCTCTCTACTAATGCACATCACTACTGATATGTCAGGACTTAACTAAAGCAACCTTCAAATGCAGTGTACTTTAGCGTTGGGTCTCAGTGCACGCAACCCCTCAAAAACATTATCTCAGGTCCCAAGAGGTTAAATATTTTGGAATAAGGATTGACTGTCTTTGCTTGGATGAGCACGTACAAGATCTTTGCGGAAGAATCGTGTAACTAATCTTTATTTTCAAGAAGTAAAAAAAGTTAAAATGATATAACAAGGAAGACAAATTCAGAGGTTTTCAGGATATTGAAGAAAGACGTTGAAATCATATACACGATAAAATTTAGGAAGCTCTAATACTTGAGTATTATTTATTATGAGGAATAAATCTAGCTGGTCATTACTTCAAGCCATTCTCAATGTGGAATAATGTTATTGTACAATTCTTATGGGTCGTTTAATTTTGTAAAAGTTAATTTTTTATTAAAAAATTACAAAGCTAAATTTAATACCTAATATTTATAAAAATTCCATTAATATCTGTTCAGTAACATTATAAAGAGACGGAGGACGAAATATATTAGGAGTCGGAAGTAAGGTAGTTTACTTCTTTTGCCCCAATAATGAAGTTTGGTCTTCTGTAAGGTTAAATCTGTTGAAGCAATAAAGCAATTCTGCAATAACCTAATTCAACCACGTAAGGAGTTTTTGTTTGCCCGAATGTCAGTTTGTTTCTTTATAACTTCAAAAGAATACAAGGTACTCTAGATAAACAACTGTTACCTAATTGGCTGTTGACACTCCTCAAGTATAATTGCTGAAAATCAAACAAGAAAACTTTTATCTAAAGTGTGTCATCTCACACAGAATTATCATTTTTTTATGTTTATGTTGAAATTATAATTTCGTTCAATTTATCTCAAGAGAAAAAAAGGATGGAAGAAAATTTGCATTAGAAAATTTTAAACCACACACAACATTAACAAAATTTCAACATTTATTTCAGTACAATAGATCATTATTCATAATTGTTATAAAGTATTTAAATTAAAATTAAGTTCAATTTTATAAAATTATATATTAGGCTATGTAAAAATTATTTTTCGCTAGAATTAATTTAGTCATATATAAATTATTGTTACGAACATAGTAAATTTTATTTCATATCGTGTTTTCTCTTTAAGTAACGATGAATTTTCTATCTAAGTCATAATACGTAACAACAATGTAGTATAAATTCCAACGCCTGTTAGGTTTATTTGAGTACTTCCACTCTCCGAGGACCACGATTAACGTAAATTTACAGTATTTAAACTTCTTTCAAATTTACTTTCTTTACATAAGGTATGTAAATAGAAAATGAGGGGCTCACGAGAAGAACAGGTTCAGTCACACTCAACAAATTTTTCAGGAAATTATTTTTAAAGTTTCCAAGTACACCACTATTCTACTTTTAATATTTTTCTTTGTAATATTAAATAAGCATACACCTACAGGTATTGATATAACAATTTGTTTGATTTTTAACCAAATGAACTCACATAGAAGTTACAAAAATGATAAAACTTTTCACACTAAAAAAAAAACCACGGAAAAATAGTCTCAGTCCTTTGACTCAGCCTGTTTTTCTCCTGTATATCATGTCAAAATAGATGTAGTCATGAGATTAATGGAATTTACAAAAGCTATTTATTTTCCTGAATGTGTAACCAACATCTACGCAAGACAACTTTGTAATTTTAATAGTATTACAAATTTTTCTTAAGATATCGTCTAGATATTAAAAATTAAACGGAAAAAAGTTGAAATGCGATATGTGAAATGCTCAATACGGTTAAAGAAAAAACGTTTTTTAGCCTGTTTTTAGAGATTTTTTATGGTTTAACTGAAGTGTTTTTGGTTTTGTTTACAGGTTACTTTTTCGTTTTTAAGTCGTGCTTAATCCTAGAATAAAATATTTTAGCCGTGACAGCCCATTAATTCTTAACACAGATATGGACTAAGCCTATTGTTTCCCTGCAGCCTGTATTTTTAAATTGTTATTACATTGGACATAACCTTTATTTACCAAACAAAGTTTAGATGACAAAACAGTTCATAGAATTATCTAACATATGGCAGCAAAACCTGATTTTACAAAACTTGTGAATGAGCCTGTTCTTCCCGTGAGCCCTTCAAACTTCATGAGAATGCCAGAAAATTATTTTAAAATTTGTGTTTTTTTCTTACGTATATGATTTCTTCACGTGATTCTTCTATCTCAATGTAAACTAAAATATTTAACTTATTTTAAGAGATAATTTTCTCCTAAAAATAATTCTTCACATTTTTATCGTAATACTAAAAACTTCTGAACTTACGGGTTGGATCTACGGGATACAACTTGATCATCGAACATAAAAATATTGTAGTTTTCAATCATAATGCCTCAGACGTATTACTGAAACCCTAAGGTATGTTACCAATGAAATGTTACGCAACAGTTTTAAATCTCCTCTTCATAAATTAAGAAATTTTATAACAAAGCGAAAAAAATTTAGAAAAGTTAAAAAAACATCAAAACCCTTTCACATTCATTTTCCTTCACAATGCTGAAGATATTTTGCAGCTAAAACGTGTGAAATATTGTACTTACCTTTACAATTTTGTAAATTAATTAACTTTTATTACGTTTGCTGCTACGACTATTAATCATCATCATCTCATGATCATAATCATCCTTATCATGATATTAGTAATCATCTACTTCATGTCTCAAAATAAGTATGCGCAGTTTTGTTGAAAGTTAATTATTTGAAACACAAAACTGAGAGTTATTTTCCATAGAAAGTATAATTCAGACATCTATCGTATTTGCTTAATGTTTATATTATACATTTTGTAAACCATTCCAAATAATTAGATCTTTTTAATATATTTCTTATTTAAATCATTTTCATCTGGTACAATCCAATGAATTATTATATTATTGTGATGTAAAACTATATTCCGAGACACAGAACTTTGCATAATTTTAAGTTAGAAAATGGAATAACTTATAACTTAATATTTTGTAAGGCTATACTGTATAGTTGTGGTAAACGTGATGAGAACTATAGAATTACCATGTTTCTTTACCAAATTCTGTAGTTACTTTAATTTTATTTTTGCATCGTTAAGTCGTATTAGACCTTCTTCAATACAAGTTGAATTATTGTAGAAAAAAGTAGATGTGTATTTTCTTAAGTAAAATGTAAATAATTTTATGAAAATTATTAAAACTTTTTATACAGTCAAAAAAATCATTACAATAGAAGTTATTTTCTAAATTGCACTTTCTACAATTCCTGGAAATAATAACAATCAGATGTTTATCTCTACATTTTAACTGGCCGTACAAGGCCGCACGTTGCTAAGCCCAAGAAAAAACAAATATTTTTAATGGAAAGTATGAAATTAAATTTATTTATTGTATCTTGCTAAGAGATTAACAATGTTTTTTTATTTCTTTATTTGGTGTATAAATGTACAAATTTGTTGGTGTGCCAACTCGGGAGCTACATACAATGGACGTGGGAAAAACATTTTGCAAATTCAACCAGTAATAATTGTCAACGATTGCCTTTGAGCTTTGTTGATGATGATTTCGAAGGCAAAACGCAAAGGGAACTGTAGCCGCTTCAAAATCGAAGGGAAAATCGTAGGAAATCATCATAATGCGTGGAATCAGCACATCTTTCCCTTTGAATTTGCCGCTGATGGTTGTTACCTCTATCAAATAATATAGTGTCAGTTTTTTTATGGTCAGTCTTACTGTGCTGCATATCTTTGGCGTGTATATATTTAAATCCAACTTTCAATGTCAATAAGGTGTGATGATATTCCTGATAGCTGAATCAAATTTATAAATTCAATTGGGTAATTAACGGCTTGTTCCTCATCCACCATTGTATTCATTGATTTGTTTTTCACATATCGTGTATTTTTTAACATTTATAGTATTATGTAATTTATGTATTTGTTGCGTGTAACAGAACTGAAGTGTGTAACTTAACGTGTATTAATAAACTTATGTAGGTTTCATTGTAAACATAATTATTATTGTAGAGATTAATACAAAATAAAATATTTCCGTGGTAATTACATGGCACTACATCTTAGAACTGTTCTGGAAAATATAATCAATTTTTATTTTTACTAAAAAAATTTCACGAGGGAAAAAATCGGGAAGAAAATTAGGAAAATGGCAAAAACATTTCGTTTTGAGAAGATCGATAGAAAACTTCACATGAATTTTAAGACAATTCTACACATTCCCTGAAAATTTTATTAAAATCAGACGTGTGGTTTTTAGGAGTCTATAGGGAACATATCTGCCCATAACAGACAGGTGGAGTGTCAAATTATTTACACTCAATCTGTTAGTTGCTAGGCTAAAATAAATAGTTCTGTTTCTTGTCACATGGTCAGCCAATTAAATGACTGAATCATTTAAGAACAGAAGAGGTAGAGGTGTAAAAGACACTAATCAGAGTTATCTTCTTTGAAAGTAATGAATTTCATTATACAGCCAGACCCTGTGGTGAATGAAGTGAAGGTGTCATTTGCAGAGTGGAAAATATGTGCTTTTCAGAGGGCCCGGCATGCTGATAAGTGAACTTTTCCATTCAGTGAGGAAGGCAATGGTAAACCACCTCACTTCTCGTTTTACTTAGTAAAACCTCTACAGGTTCAAACCAGCCTTTCGGCTGATGACCTAAACAACAACAGGGAACATATACATACATACGCACTTCCTCTTTTATTTATATTAATATAGACAATTCTATTCTTCTATTTAAAAATAAAACTCGGTAACGATTAGTTATCAGAAAAATGTAACAACTACAATAATTATATACTCGTATTATGAACACCATACAGCTGATAAAACTTTTGAGAAAATCCTATTTATTCCTAACCATTTTAGACCACGTTAAAAACTTTATGAACCCTTTTGTAGTTCTTTTCATTTAGTTGTTTTTAATTGTACTTCTCTTTTTCTTTTCTAGTTTTGTATTCTGATAACTCATTTAGCAATTCATATTCTCAATATCAACAATATTTTTTTGAACAAGTTTGAAAATTTCCTGAGAAAATGTTATTCTTTTAGACAGCTTTACTAAACAACCTACCCACAATAACCAGTCCTAATATTAACTATATAGGCAATGGAGTGAGTATAAATAGAATAAAACTGTCTGATTAATTCAATAGACGTCAATGTAATTCAGTAGAGTTTAGCTGTCATTCGAAGACCAATATAGTTCAAGTATATTTTAATGTATTGCATTTTGACTGTTGACAGAGACTGTTTTGTACATGTGAGAAAGACGAAGATATTAACGGATTTATATACTTTGCCTCTAATAGAAAATTCTATGGTTACAACAGTCCTAAAACTTTAAATGGAACTTCTGAAACTTTTTTTAGGGAATTAAAAATTTTTGTTATTTTAATCCTTTCAAAATCCATTCAGTATGATGAACTTTATTGCCAGGTTTTATATTAACTGTGATCTTTTCTATGATTTTTGTTTATTTTTACGTACAATAATCTCATATTAAATTATGAACTATGTAAAATTTTATGGTTAAATAGTATTTTAGTGACAATGATATCCTTTTGTACTAGGAAAATTATTAAATTTATATTCACACGTTGATATCTAACAGAATGTAATTTAATCATCTAAAAGGAGACACAGCTTTTCGTACTTTTATTAAATTACATCGTATCTCATGTATACTTGCACATCCTTTACAGCTGTTGACTTCTTAATTTATTCGTCGCGGTTCTGTCTACCCTTTTGGTTAGAAATTACATTCCGTGAATACCAAACTTACATAATGAATAAGACGTTTACATAAATTAATAAGGCTTTCTGTAATGAAAAATATAACTAGGCTATAATTTCGTAATTTTTTTACCTTCCCTCGCCCAGTATGAACTTATCTATAGGAAAAGAAAAGAATTATTTTCATATCAGTTTTTGACCGGAGTTTTACCGGAAACACACGTTTTTAGGCCCCATAAACCCAAAACCATGTTTTCAGCGATTGGAAAATATTTCAAGACCAGAACAGCAAACAAAAGTGAAACTTGGAACTTAAGTTAGGTTCTACAAAAGGATCCGAAACGAATATTTTCAACAAAATCAGTCAATCGGAAATTGTATTTTATTTGTGAAATTTTTCACTTTTTACTTTTTTCTCCAAAACGACTGCTAGATTTTGTTTAAAATTGCCTCATTACTAAATGTTTTATGTTCTAAAAAATAAAATAAGCGCCATGTTTACTAAAATTCTTGAAGATTTTGGAATATCTTTTAATATAGGGGCGTCGGTACGCATTTTAGTGTAAAAGGGTATAAAATAAAAATTGTTTGTAATTGTAAAAAGACCAACAAGTTTTAGTTCAACCGTGTTTTTATGGAACTTTTAGTTTGTGTTCAAGCAGTGATTTTCTGTTTTTTCTCATCAAAATCGAGACAAAAAAGGGATTTTTACGATTGCAACCTTAGGATACACTTCACGATAATAGTATATATATATATATATATATATATATATATATATACTCATAAATAATTAAAATTATAGAAAATTTTAGAAATCTACAATTTTTCTCAAGCATTTTTTTTCTCAAGGTGTAGTTTAGCGTCAATAAGTGATTTTCCGAATTTTCAAGTTCAAAATTATGATGATTCTCACTTTGCATCATTCACTCATGAATTAAATTAAGTAATGTTTTTCATTATTTTAGGGACAATAGAAATCCGCGTGAGTGTTTCAAATAAGAATTTTTATGAGTAAATTTAATAGGTCTTTTGTATGAATTTTAAGCACGGATAATTTTAATAAACGTTTATTTAACACTTTTTTGTATGAATTTTAAGCACGAGGTAATTTTAACAAATGTTTATTTAACACTTTCTACTTTAAAAGAGTAGTAATCCGATTAAAATAAAATCTTTACTTTTGTACTCTAAGCACGTGGTTTTAAAAGAATTACAAGATTTAAAAAAATAAAAAGTCAAAACATCCTTTGTGTGACACGAAGTGTTTTACCCACGTATTTGTTCACTAAGAAAGATTTCATAAAATATAGTAGGCCTATACTGGGAAAAATTTTAATTTGTTTAAGTATCTCACTGAGTAGATCTCTTAGGAAAGCGTTGCTTATTGGATTCACTAGTATGTGATCTGCCGCTTACTATGATCAAATTAAAACAAATTTGATCTAATCATAAAATTAGAGCACGTCTTTTGATACCGCCGCTTATTTTTTTCTCGTATAGAGCCAATTTTAGACGACGTGAGGTGACTAGACGTTTCTGAAAGCTCCTTTTCCACCCCACATTTTCAATATTCATTAACTGTAGGGTTTTCTTCTTTCTTCTGTCTTTGCTCTCCATGGAAACCCTGTAAGTCCCCAATTAGTTGTCTGAATTTGGTTCGGTTTATTAAGTTTTCTCGGTTTATTCCGAATTTCACAATGGCTTTTCTGACTTCTTTTAGCCATTCATCCGACACCTTAGGTCTAGTCTTAACTTTAAGGGGCTCGTTCTTCTGCAGCAAAAGGAGTTTAGAGAGACCAAAACCGGCAAATGCTTCTATTGGGGATTATTGAGATTTCGAGGTACAACCACCAGATGCCCTTGGATAGATAGACCATCTGCTCTACAGAACCGAAGAGGAGAGCCTTACGGCTGTAGTTCTAAATTGGCTAGAGCGAGGTTACTCTATCTCACCAATTTCACTCTTCAGGTTACCTTAGACCATTTATGATGGAATGTCTCTTAATTATACAGCTATTTATTATGATCAAGATTACCAAAAATATTCATACAAACTAATATTCACCTTACAAAAAATTATTAATGGTGAGGTTGCTTTATCTGAATTCTAAGTAATTGTCAGTCAATCTAAGAATAATTAGGGAAGAGTTAAGTACATTCGATGCAAAATCACACAGTACTCACAGATTGAAAAATCCTTTTCTTTTTAGAAAAACAGACGCGTGAGTAACTAAACAAAATATAAATTAAATAACATATAAACAAATAGGAGTGAATGTTTTACCTGAAAAGTTGGCAAAAGTTTCAGTTTTTTGGTCAGGCAGTTCTGTCATTAACACGATTTCCGGATATTATAATTGCCAGTTAGAACGTTATAAAATCCAGAGTACCAACATAATCGTAATAACTGGTGAATTCTCTATTTTCTGAAGACATATTCAAAGGTTGTAGGTTGGTCGTGCATAACATTTGAATTGTGGATATGTTGACAGTGTACAAACCGGTTTTAGAAAAATTTGTTTATCCATCCAATAAAATAAAAGTAACTTTTTAAAATGAGTGATAAATATTCATTCAAAAAATAATCCTTCAAAAAAATCCTTAAATTCTGTGCGTTGTAATCTGTTCAATTTAAGAAAAATAAGCAAACCCATGATCAAAAGAGATGAGGATGATGTACATGACGTGTAAATTAAAAGTAATCTTGTTCAGACTTAGTCCGACTATTTCTGAGAAATTATGATTAATTAAACTTGAACCATCAAAGTACACCGATAACCACTATACATATTTTTTCTAACAGTTGGCCTAGTACTGCACCTATATATTTGAAAAAATTGGTTTAAAATATCACACGACTTTCTCCTGACAGTGTAAACAAATAATATATAAATACAAAAATTAATTTTTAATAATTAAAAATAATTAAACAGAAGTTGTACGTAAGTTTTAATTTTCTACTTTTTATTAATTAAGTTGATACTTTTGTCGTAAATTGTATTAATTTTATAATTAAGGCAGCCAATAATAAAAAAAACAATTTTTACCACGAAGGCACAGCCCTCACACAGGTCAATCGGTAAAGACATGATTTTTGGGTTGAGGGTACTAAAACCGTGCATTTCCGGTGAAAAATTGACATAAAAAAATTATTTTACTTCCCTATAAATTTATATAGAGTAAAAGATGGTCTTAATATAGGCAGACAAGTTAATACCCGCAATGTTGCCAAATCCGCGGTATAAAACAGCTCATTACAAAGAGGAGAATAGTGTTAAAAGAACTGCGCAAAGGTTATACTTATTCATGAATCATTCACTAGGCCCTATTTTGTATAAAAAAGTATTTGAAAAACAAATAAATAAATACAGGCCTGCATTATATTGAACCTAAATTTGAAAATATTTCGCTTAATTAATTTTCTAAATATTTTATATTATTTCGAAACTGAAATGAATTGAATATGTTCCATTACTTAAGCTATATTTCATCCATCAGGTAAATAAAAGGTGAAAACATCTGAAATTTAACTTAAAAAGTTCCCAGTTGGCTATTAAATAAATGTAGGCCTATATTCGAGCCCAAGCTTACAATGCGTATGAACTTCTAAAGACTGCCTCTTTCATCTAAAGTAAAATATTGCTAACATTTGAAAGCACTCTGAAATATTACAGAAACCCAATTTATCATGAATTGATATGAGAGAATAAACCATCTACTTCTTTTTTCTTATCTGTAGATTATGAATGGGTTGCATGATGGGTACGTACCATATTTTATATTATACACATACCATAATAGGAAAAATCGAAGGAAATTCTATTTTGCTCTGTTCTTATTTATGTCTACAAGCAATTCAGCTGCCTGATCTGAATAGCGAATAAGTTACCTCTCATGTAACTTTTATGTAGGTACGATACTAACTTTTATATTTGTAAATTTTTACAATACGGTTTTCTCTTTAAAAGAAAATAATAATGCTGGTATTTTCGTGCGCGAGCAGTTTTATCGTTAGAAGAAATAAATAAAATACATAAACATCTGAATGTAATTTGATTCAATGTTCTTTTAGCCTACGTAATCTTTAGTTAATTTGTTTACATTTTTTAAATATGTGTTCAAAGTTTAAGGCCAAACACTAGCAAGTGATTGCATAGCTAAATATTTTTTTAATGTTCATACAAAAACAGGCCCGGACACGCTTTGTTAGCGCGTTACAGCTGGGGAAAGATTTTTCTTGTAAATCAGTTACCTCGGTAAATGGAGGCTACACTGAAATTTGTATGGGTTGAATTAAGTGGCATTCGTAAAGACATCTTAAGATTTTAAATCTAAAAAATTTAATAAAAGAAGTCCCAGAACTGAATTGAATACAATAATTTTTAGATTTAACGTAAAATAACTTTGTTAAACGCATTTTTAACGCACTAACTTGTTTAAGGGGACCCGGAATGCCCATCTCCGTAATTACTACTTTTGAAAATCATAACTTTTTGCTTATTTAAGTGGAAAATAAATATTTAAACACTTTATTTTACTGTAATATTAACTCAGTAGACTGAAATTATGGTATTAAAGGCTGTGCAAATATTTCATTAAAATTTATTCAAAATTTTCTGAGAAAATGTTCCTTATGCGTTAAAAATTGCTATTTAAGGGAAACAAGAAAAACTGAAACACATTATATGTTAAATAATTCAATATGTTATTTTTTACAGTTCAAAATATTAATGTATTATGTTCACAGGTGATCTGGTGCTAACCTAAAAGTTTTAAAACAAAAAATATCGCACAAATAAAAAGAATTATGTATTTATCTGTTGTCATTAAAAAAAAATAGAACCGTTATGCAAACGGTAACATTTAAAAAATAACGTAAGTATTCAACATATATTTAATTTAAAAAAAAAACTGCAAAACCCCCAACAAATTATACCTATATCTTTGGATGCAGAATACTCTGAATTTATTCATTTGCAAAAGACCGGAAATGTGAACATTTTAAATTTCTTTTGGTCCGGGTATACTTAATTTACCGCTTATAAATTTAATTTTAAAAAACTGATACAAATTAGGTAAGTGAAAATTAATAACAGATATTAGAGTTTGATTTTTATTAATAACATACTGGTAGCGTAGTGGTAGTGCGCTAGCATACAACACGGAGGTCCTGGGTTTATTACATAACCCGTCGCAGTTGCTAATAACCGAGCTGTTGATTGGTCATTAAATATGCTAAAAAACGCACTAAATTGTTTATTTCAATTCTGAAGGCAATGACAAAGAAAAAATTAATTAAAGATATTGATTTTTCTACAAAATCTGCAAAATTGCTTGAAATGATCTCCATTTTGTTCAATGCATAATTTCGCTCGACTTACCAGTCGTTTCTAGTATGATAACGGCAGGAATGCCCATAACGGGCAGGTAGAGTGTTGAATTAATTGCCCTCGATTTGTTTGTTCCAGGGCTACAAAATATAGTTCTGTTTCTTATCACGTAGTCAACCAATTATATGGCTGAGCTATTTAAGAACATAAGAGGTAGAGGTGTAAAATACACTAGTCAGAGTTATCTCCTCTGAGAGTAATGAATTTCATCAGTATACGGCCAGACCCTGTGATGAATGAAGTGAAGGTGTCATTTGCAAGGTGGAAAGTGGGTGCTTTTTGGAACGCATGGCATGCTGATAAGTATACTCTTTCAACTCAGTGAGGAAGGCAATAGTACACCACCTCACTTCACGTTTTTACTTAGTAAAACCTCTAGAGGTTCAAACCAGCCTTTCGGCTGATGGACTAAGCTACATAAATGATAAGAGTAGCCTATAATTAACAGTTTCTGCAGGTTCAATTATTCGACACCTTAAATCTTTTTTTACGTTAATCCATTTTGAATATATAGTTGACTTCACCCAATCCAGCAAGAAAGGGTCTGCTAGCGTGAGTTCAAGAGATCTTATTAGCTATTTCACCAGTAAGAAACCAAACATACTTTATGTTATCAGAAGTTACTAAAACCACTAAAGACCGGTAAATTTTTATGTAGCAATTCAAGCGTAATAAAGAAAATGAATTATAAATTTGCGATCTATAAAAATATTAGTATACCTAATATCAGTATTTATAGTATTGGTATTTAGTATGAGAGCTGTATGCTTAGCTCATTGGAAATGTATAGAGATAATATTATGCTAGGTCTCTATTGGTGCTTCCTTTATATCCCTTAGTGGTCGAAATTCAAATGCTTTATTTTATCTCAATTTTGTATTTAAATGAGCATATAGATTACAATTTCAGCACTGGTGCACACAAATTTACTAGCAATTCTGCAATATTTTCTCAACTGACTGAGATTAACGGCCAAATTTATAGGTCGGCCTACTAAATAATGAAAACTATAAAAAAGTACTTTTTAATTTATTTTCTGATGTATAATTTATGTAAAAGTCTCTTTCCTGGATAGATTTAAATGTAGTAGGGTGTGAGGGTTTATTGTAGGTATATAAAGGGAAATTAATCAAAGGGTTTGGCTATTTATCTTTTTGGTAGTGGTTAGTTAGTACAGCTGTGTGACGTCATCAATCAGATGTATTACAGGCAATTAATCAAACTGAGAATACTCCCTCACGATACGAAGGCTAGAAGCCTTTAGCCTAATATGATAGTATTTTTCTTTTACTTCTATATGGATCTGGTCAAAACGTTTTCAAGTGCTATCTAAATTTCATTTACCCAGCCATTTCTTTTATTTATGAAATAAAATATTTTTCACTTCTTCATCTAACATCTTATCTTATTTCATAAAACAATATAACAAACATATTATTATAAAAAAATCATCTTAAAAACTAACTTTATTTTTTAGTTGTTCAAAACAAAATTTTCGTATTTTTTAAATCATAAAAACTATACGTACATAATTAGAATAAGAATAAGAAAATTCATTTCACATATTGTAGAAACATACATCAACAACATAAAAATAAAACATAGAACATAAAATAATAAAAGATATTCTTATTATAAACAATGAAACAATCATAAATAATAATTCTAAATGAAAAATTAAAAAAAGGTACTAACTAATTCTACAACAAGGTAAAATAGGGCCTCCAAGGCAATGCCTGTTTAGAGGTTCCATCAAAAACATTATTAGCCTGCGGCTGACAAAATAACAATCATAAAACATACAAATTAAATAAAAAAATACAAGTAATACAATTTCAAAAATAATACTCGTACATATAAATAAGCAATAATATCAAATAAACATATTATACAGTGCAATTTTTAGTCAAGTGAAATTGTAACTTTCCCTTTTATTTTAATAAAAAAAGTATTTATCATCGGTTCTACTCTATTTATGGTAAATACATATCTAATTATATATTTTCTAAATTTTTTTAAAATTTTTAATGTGTACGTTGCAATCTGTTCAATTCAGAACAAGCAACCCCATGACCCAATGAAATGAGGATGAAGTGTATGACGTGTAAATGAGGTGTAGTCTTGTACAGACCCAGGTCGACCATTCCTGAGAGAGTATGGTTAATTGAATCCCAAACATCAAAGTACTCCGGCAACCACTGTCTAGCATTCAAATTTTCTAAATTTAATTTACTTTTTTATTATTTTTAAATCATGTGAGAGGGAGTTGTGTATTTTAGGTGCAATAAACTCATATGATTTTTTATATAATGTTAAAAATGGTCTAGGAATTATAATGTTTTGTCTACTTTTTAATTTATTATTATATAATTTTTTTTTGAGTGGTGATAACTACATAAGCTTTGGGCTTTTGCATAGGTAATGATATGAGGTGATTTACAGATAAAAAAAAGCCAGACCTGACCGGGAATCGAACCCGGGACCCCGGCATAGTAGCCAGTTGCTTTTCTAATTAAGAAATTCTATTAATTACCTTTCTAATTAAGTTTCCACTTCTTTTATAAAAAAACTGATAACGATTATTATTATTGTTGTAGCGGCTGTTCTACAGCGTTACGTTATTCAAGTACTTGTAACGCTTCTATGAAACGGAGGATATTCTAGACTCACACAAGAATACTTACTTCAAAAGACTGATACAATGATCTTTTATTTTTGTAACGATATTACGCTAACAGTAAAACACATACTCAGACAAAGTTCACGACTATGTAATCTAAGAAAACAGTATAACATAACAAAAAATACAAACTCATGTTAACGAACATCAAGAGTATAAATAACATGTTTTTTGCGTCTTAAACGCTTACAATTACAGAAGACATTTTAATCAAAAATCCTGTAACTATTTTGTACTTTTGGTCACTAATGACATTATTAATGATGCAACAATATAAATAGAATTAAGAATTGGATTTGGAATACTGTATAAAAATATGAAATTGTTTATGTAGAAAGTAAGTAATTATGTATTATACTCGTAGGAATAAATAAATAAACATAAAAAATACATTTAACAAGAACATTTTACCAAAAACAGTTCGATGAACAAATTTAACTCTAAAATAAAAGACATTAACATGAGTGACAAGAAGTGAAAACAATTGTACACCAACGAACTAATGACTGCCGATGAAATCTAGCCAATAACGGCCAAGGTCGGATGTGAGGTTGCTCCTTCGGAAAGTCACACTGTTCCACCGAACTCCAGCTAACTTTTTGTTAGGCTGTCATCCACAGCGGGACCACAACTTGACAACGCAGGATAGGATTACGAAAGTTAATTGGCTCTGTGCTGTGATCTAGCTCATTATAATCCGCCTTAATTTGTAGTCGCTAAATCGTTAAGGTTTAGGCTAAGAGTGAATTAAGGTCCCTTCTTTTTTTTAGTAACATTATATTGAGCGATTTTCTCATTTCTTTAGTTCACGTTATTCGAGAATGAATTTTCTTTTCTAGAGGAATAGAATAATTTAAACTTATTGCATATAAATTTGGAAAATTATCTTCAGATTTATTAACACAATCATTTTGTATTTATTGGAAATATATTTAATTTTGTGTTCAGTATAAATTTTATTTATACTGGTTACGTAAATCCACTTTCGTTGTTTTTGTGATGATTTAAGAACAAAATATATATTATCAAACGATAATAAAATACAAAGCCTGTGTTATGCCAAGCTATATTTGGTATTTTGTTTTAAAGTGACAGAAATTTAAACAACTACATCAACTAAAAGGGACCCGTAGAGTGAGAGTGAGTAAAAGGGCCCGTAAGGGATAAAATAGGACAGCCACCTAATCCGACGGCTCATTTGACAAACGTCCACAGCAGATCACGAAATCTTATGATGCAGATAAGCCTCTCTCTATTTCTACTACTCAGATTCTCTTTCTCTTTCTTTCCTTCTCATCTCCTGACTCACTGTTTTTCTCTTTTCCAAAATTCCCCGTCTAATAATTCCACAACATCCCGTTTCTTTCCACCTTCCCTTCTACTTAACCTACCCTTGACATTCCTCCTTATTTTCTTTCTATTCTGCCAAAATAAATGTGCTACGTAATCATTGTTGCCCTTAAACTTAAAGAAAGAAATTTGTTGTAGGTACAATCTAAACTTATTCGATACAATTCTCATTTTACAGTTTTAGACCCTTCTTTTCTAGTTAACTGCGATCATTACCAAAATAACGCAGAGAATTCGCACAATAGAAATAAATTTTATCTTAATAAGCCAATACCAAATAACGATATTTTTTATAAGTGATTATGCCTACATAAGCCTGAACTTAAGTAGATTTCTGTAATATAGTTAATTTGATTTATTTTACCACTGCTTAACAAGCTGCAAAACTTCAAACAGTTTTGAATTTTAGTTTCTATAGTAGTGGAATCTTTAAAGTCAATATTTAGGAAGAATTACCAAAAAATATGAAACATAAATAAATACCATTTTGATCAGCTGACTGTACAAGTTATAAATAATCAAATTGCTTCATTTAAAAAAAACGCTAACTTGGTAAAATACTGCTGATCGCCATTTTCTGTTGACCTGTAGTCTATAAATCTATTGGAATGAAATACTCGTAGTTAAAAGTAAACAACAAATAAACTAAACTAGAAAATAGGTCATGTTAATAGTTTATGTAATTTTATCGTGATATTTCTCGTTAATTTTCTAACATCTGATACAAGTAACGATTGTCTCAAAAATGACCGAACCGTACAATTAAGAAGTTAGAAGTAAAGCAAAGCTAAATTTCATGTCACTTATAAAGTCAGTTGGCTGTATTCAGGGTTTAACAGCTTGTAACAATTAAAAATTAATGTTAATATTATGTTAAAGTTAATGTAATTAATTATGAATTAAAGTTAATATTAAGATGTCGTGATTGTGTTATTATTGTGTTATTCGACCCCGAGTAACACAATAAAAATATCAGTCATACCGCTTGCTTATATTTTTAAGCAAGCGTGAAAGAGCCAAGTTGGTAAAACTATAATTTTTGTAGACAATCTTTTTTTTACTTTTTGACCTCATAGCCTTTAGTCCAATTTCTGGGCCAGTCCATTCGGTAATCAGTTCTCTTATTCTCGAACCGTGTAAGTTGTTTTAGTCTTGCTTCTTTCCTTTTCATCCACATCTTTTTTAGGCGTTCTGAACTTTGGCACCTATCCCCGACCGAATACACCCTTTTGAATTCTTTTCTATTTTTAGACTCAAATATTATCATTTTAGTCTTATTAGCTCATCAAAATTTTTAGATTTTGTAATCAGATCCTCCTTTAAAATTCTCAACTCTTCCATATCCTGTTGGACTTCCTTTATCCATTTAGGTTTTGTTGTCCTTTCCCAGTAAAAGTTGATTAGGTATTTGGTTAGTAATACTGGTGTTTTCTGCTCAAAGAGGTACATCAAGAATTTTTTTTTGACACTAAATTGAAATTTATTATTTGTTATTATATTAATACAACAATTTCTAAATGTAAAGCTAATGTTCCAAAACTTGATTTACTTGAAGGAGCGTGCAGTCATCACCACAGTCCTACAGTTGGCCAAGAACATCTCTTGGCCAGAGGTGCTTGAAACGTCTGCGCTGAACATCCGGTATCGCCCTAGTGTACATGTTTTGTATGAGTGGGTTGTCATGTAATTCAAATTTGTCATCCATCGTCTTGTTTAGTTGTTTCGCGACATCAATTACGTATGGGAATATATTATGAACATTTTATAAGTTGGTTAAAATTTATCATCAAATTATGTTGTTTTAGAACTGGAAATCCCTTTAAGTGATTTATTAAAAATTGAGCTTATTTTTTACAGTTAACTCCAGGTAAAGTTTACAGATAACTCCCTTATCTGGATCTAATGGGATCAAGGACAGTTTGGATAAGAAAAACCCTGGGTTTTGGAAGCACAAAAAAGGTACTGTAAATCCCAAACAAATTAAAAAAACCGCTGTACATTATTTGCATATGTATCTATTTACAAAATGTAAGAGAAACTATTTTCACATCAAGAGTAAATCCTTTTTTCCCGAAGAAATTTGTTATCGGGATAATTATCTTATACAGTAAACTTTTTCATTTGAGATAATCCTTCACTGTAATTCTTCTGTGTTTTTCTTGTTTATGCATTTTCTGACTATCCTCCTTTCTATCTTTTCAATCCTTTCTTTATTATAATATTCATTATAATAATTAAACGCACAAAACAAAATTACGCAAAACGCAGAATAAAGAACAGGAAAACAATATTTGCCCGAAGTGATTGCCGAAGTGAACTGGTGATGATGAAAAAAATTATAGATTCAAAAATTGGCCTTCTTTAAAATGGTCTTAAGAACGAAGCGAAGCAAGCACGGGTGACTTGTCAGTTTAATAAATGTCATATAACCTTCTAGAATATTGGAAAACAGCAACCATCGTTATGCGAAGTAATATAATTAGTAATTCCGTGACAGGATTATGCAGAGCGTTAATATTGCTAACTAATCCTATATGCACGCTTTTGGATGAGCGTGCGTTCTCTGTTATGGACATTATATAATATTGTGTCTTGCCTTTATTAGGTTACAATAGTTAAGCTATTAGACAATAGTGTCAGTGACAATAGGAAGCACCCTAACACACGTAAAGGTAGTCGGACCGTCAATGGATAACCCCTTCACCGTTACTCCGCAACCAAAACGAGCCTAGCAAGACAATAGTAGGTTTATAGACAATACATTATCTATTCAACAGCCCTCCCCGCACTAATATACACCACAACATCAACCTAAACCGATACTCATAAACGCTTTGAATCAATATTTAAATAACCCTTTATATATCATTCAATTTTATGGTCAAAAGGTGTGTGAATAATATATTAGAGATTTTCATAAAATTTTTAATACAGCTACGTTGAACGTAATAATTCTTTTAGATTTTGAATTCATTTATATCCTGTAGTAATACATTTTTAATACTAAACAAGTAGTTGAAGGAAAAATATCAGCAACTTCCTGTTTTGTGTGATTGTCATACTTTGTTTAAAAATGATACTACCTTTATTTGACAATGACTGTGGTTTTTCAGTTTATCGTAAAATCCCTCACTGACTGACAGACTGATTCACACTCTTATCCACTAGTATTTTAAGTAACTTTTTTACTAACAAACAAAAACACTTAAGTAAAATGCATTTAGCGTTTTATTTCCTATTTCAGATAGCGTAAGAACTTGTTTTCATGTTTTCCAAATTCTCTTCATGTAGTCACTGTGTTCCTCTTTCGTTATTTTGTCTATTTGTGTCCTGTCCTTATTTTGATGTCTTGTTCAAATTTGTGCTGGTTGATGTTCATGAATTTTTTCCTATTTTTCGTGCCATTTCCTGTGATGTATAGTCGATTGAAGTCTTCTTTTGTCAAAGTCATTTATTTGTTTTTGTTGATGTTTGTGATGTAGAAAATTTATTTTGTGTTTCAATTTTGTGTGTGTGTGTCCAATCTTGACCTCCTTCTGAAAATATCACTGGGGTCGTTTCTTTGGTTTTATAGATTTCGCTCATGGTCGTTTAATCTAGATTTTGTCTCGGTACATTGGTTTGAGTACTTTACTAAGGATTTATCTTTCTTCTATATTTTATGTACATTTTTTAGTTTTTTTTCTACTACCGCATTAGATCACTTAGTCAGTTTTTGGTTGTCTCTACATTCTTCTGGGTTTTCTTTAATTTCTGTCCCAGCAGTCTTTCACTATTTCAACTCTCTTCTGTCCTTCCTCATCTGAATAAACCCCATTCTGTAGTTTTCTTGCTTTATCATGTAGTTGTTTATTTTTGTCGTTAATTACTACTTGTATTTTGAGAATTTATATTTTATGTCGTTTATTGTTAGTTTCAGATCTGTTACATCTTCTTTAATTTCTATTATCTACTGGAAGTTTAAATTAAAGAATTTATACAGTTTTTCAACTATCTTACGTGCTATTTTGTTTTCTGGTGTTCTGAGTACATGTCCAAAGAAAGAGATCCTCCTTTTTCTCATTGCTTCTGTGATGTGTTCAATTTCCTTGTATTTCCTGTTTTTGTTGTCCTATTTCCTGCTTGTCTGTAAGCATTCTGTGTTGTCCATCATTTATGTTCTGATTATTGATACGAGTTCTTCTTTATACAAGTTCAAATTTACCATAAAAAAATTGTTACGTGAGCTCACAGTTAACTCAGCAATCTACTTTCCTTCACTTCTAAGATGTCCTTTCCACTTTTCAACATTAACAAGCCATTTCTGCATTTGAGTCTTAAATTATTTAATTCCATTTTGCCAGTTAAAATTTTAGAAAGCAGATTTTAATCTGGCAGCCAAGGAAGAAAAAAACTTTGGTCTCAAACCCCTTTTCAGAACAGTCTGGTTTTATGGTGTCCCGATTGATAGTGGCAAAAAGTAATTTAAAGTCGATCCAGGTCTTGTAATCAAAATTCTTAAGCTTTGCTTCTGGCGCTCCTTTTTGTTTAAGCAATAAAACCCTCCACGATGACTTCAGAATTCTGATAGTAAAAGAGGTAACCACGTCCTTGTATAGTAAATTTCATGAACTACTAAATGACCATCCAAGCCAAATAGTGCGTGATCTTCCCAACTGTGCAACGTCTAAAGGAAAAATGGAAAATCTTCTCCTTAAAGTGAAATTCCCCACCACCATTTAAATGTCATATATGCAAATGGTGCAACTCAATAAAAATTGAAGACAAAAAAAGGAAAAAAGTATCGTTCATAGAGTTCGTTTCTTGTATTGATTGAAATGAGACAGTGTTTTTTCTTGTGTCATACTTATGGTTTCTATGTTATTTTTTTGAAATACGCTTACATTTCTTTTTCAAGATCCCCTTATAAAGAGTTACCTGAATTTTATCCCTTGAAACTTTGCAAGAGTTGGTTAGACAAACAAAGGTAAAGAAAACTTAAAAAGAAGGTGAGTAAAAAATTAATTTCATGATATTTTTTAAATTATAACAAGACAAAGATAAAATATATTTTTATTCGTGCAAATAGATTTTCGATTAACTGAATAATAATCCAGGCCTACAATTTAATTGATTGTGTATTCATATTTGGCCTATTTACTCTAAACAGATAGTAACTGTTTGGTATATCTGCGTTTAATCGGTTTAGAAGCGAATGGTAGCCAATTAAAGTTAAGCAATTAGTTACAAATTGATCAAAACAATGTCCTTGCTTACTCTGGTACCTTCCCTGCATAACAAAACAACACCCCGTGTACATCTGTGTGTCTGTTTGACTAGTAAACAATTATGGGGCACTTAATTAAATTCTATTCCACTTGTTTGACATTGATTCCATCTAATTCATTCTAATCTATTTGAACATTCTGCTGTACCGTATTATACTTTATTATCGTCCAGTATCCACCTTTACGTATTTCCGTCACTGATAAAATAAGTTTCTGTTTTTCTATCCATAAAGTGTCAACAGCTTAACTAGTTTAATTTTTCTTTATCCTGAAATTCAATGTAATTCTTAAGTGTGTAACAGAAAAGGATCTTATCTATGTAGACCTGATATGTCTACATATGTGTGTGTGAGGACTAAAGTCCTCATTTACTGATTCATTCCTAATTCTCCAACTTCCCAAAGACACAAACAGATGAAAATTGACACTTGTGTTCCATAACTGGTCAAAAGACAAAAAAACAAAATGCTTAATGGAAGGTCCTGCGTTCTACTACCATCTAGGATTTGAAGACTTCAACTACCAAACTCACTGTCATAGTTATATTTATTATAGTTTTCAATGATAATTAAAACTTTTATAAAAAAGCAATTTAAATAATTTATAATTTTTGTTTAGTTCGTGGAACAAACATGTAAACGTGAAACGTAAAGCCCAAAGCCAGATAGTTATAATCATGGTAATCGTCACAAGAAGTTAAAGAGGATTGTAAAATTACAATAATGTTATTCTAGAAAGCTTATGAAAAAAAAATTCATTATAAGAAAATAATACTCCTATTGTATGGGGTGGAGCGGCTTATTGAATAAAAATAACGAATTTCAATGAACGAAATGTGTTGAATAGGAATTCTCAAAAACCGTAACTAGTAGATACATTTGTTTTTATAATGATTACTTGTACTATATTCCAGCAAAGCGGGAAATTAGTAAGATTACTTAATCGTAAAATGATACCTAGAAAATTTAAGTTTGATATGAAACCGGGAAAAACAATAAACTAGCCCATTAATTGCATCGCACTGAGGTTAAAATTAGTGTTAACAATTCTAAGGCTAGATAATTGTGTAGACTATAAAAAATTTCGTGCTGGGATCTCTTTTAAAAAATGATTAAGATATGTGTGTTCTTCTTGGGAGAAGAACATATTTTATTTTCACTATCCATAATGAATATTGGTAATCATTATGACTGTTTTGATCTTGTTGGTTGCTATCCAGAAGAATTCGGTATGGCTCTTACCAAACAGATCTTCAATTGGCGAGCCTGGAAATTCGTTTCAGTCAGAACTCCTTTTTCCTTCTGTTCTTCATTTCAGAATCCATTGTAACAGTTATAGTCAGATTCACGAAAGAAAAAACCTGGTGTGAAACAAACACTCACACAACTTTCTCTTGCCAATGCAAATGATTAACAATATAACCTAACATTAGTAATAAAACATTAGAAATAAACAACACAACTAACCTCAATAAACATAATCTTATTTTAATCATGAGTGAAAGACGCAAAATGAAAATCGAACTCAGTTCAGCTTAAAAATACGGAAAATCACTTTTTCACGCTTAAATAGACTCTTTAGAGAAAAATGCTTTAAATAAAAGTTTTAGATCTTTTAATTTTCTATAAATTTTATTATATACACTTTTGTCGTAAAATCCATTCTAAGGCCGAAATCTTAAAAAAATCGATTTTTCACATTTTTCGTGAGAAAAAATCATAAAATCGCTAATTACTGCTAAACTAAGCGTTAAACAAAAAAATGTTTGAAATAAAAGTTGTAGGTTTTTAAATTCTCTACAACTTTTATTATATAAATGTTTGCGCTAAATTGCATATTAAAGCCGTAATCTTAAAAAAACTTTGTTTTTACGTAAAAAAAAGCCTCACCAAGAATTTCAGCAAACATGACGTCTACCCTATCTTGTAGAGAATAAAAAATTGAACAAATCAGGCGATTTTTAAAACAATCGTAGGACCAGTTTTTGAGAAAATCGCAAAAAAGTGAAAAATTACACGAATAAACTACTACTTCCGGTTGACCGATTTTGATGAAAATGTTCGTGTCGGGTCCGGTAGTGGTATGTAACTTAAGTTTCAAGTTTCAAGTTCGTACAATGTTCCGTTTTTGAGATATTTTGTATACACACACACACACACACACACACACACACACACACACACACACACACACACACACACACACACACACACACACACACACAGACCAATCGCTAAAAACATGTTTTTTGGGTTCAGGGGGTCTGAAAACGTATAGATCCGGTGAAAACTCGATTTCGAAAAATCGACATGAAAACAATACTTTCCTTCCTATATATTCATATAGGCAAGGGAAAGTAAAAAACACCTGTCTTTAAACAGCAATATCTTTTGAACCGTTGTATATAAAAACATAACGATACATTAAATGAAAGCTTGTTTTATTGATGGTTACAGGATTATATTAACATTATAATTCTTTCTAGCCCTATACATTTTAAAATACGCGTGAACAAAGTAATAGTACCTTGAAGTTGGGTATACTGGAAAAATGGTTAAAAACAGGGTACTTTTTTACTTTCTCTTGCCTATATGAATATATAGGAAGGAAAGTATTGTTTTCATGTCGATTTTTCGAAATCGAGTTTTCACCGGATCTATACGTTTTCAGACCCCCTGAACCCAAAAAACATGTTTTTAGCGATTGGTCTGTGTGTGTGTGTGTGTGTGTGTGTCTGTGTGTGTGTGTGTCTGTGTGTGAACAGAATATCTCAAGAACGGAACATCGTACGAACTTGAAACTTGAAACTTAAGTTACATACCACTACCGGACGCGACACGAACATTTTCATCAAAATCGGTCAACCGGAAGTAGTAGTTTATTCGTGTAATTTTTCAGTTTTTTGCGATTTTCTCAAAAACTGGTCCTACGATTTTTTTTAAAATCGCCTATTTTACTCAATTTTTTATTCTCTACAAGATAGGGTAGGCGCCATGTTTGCTGAAATTCTCGGTGAGGCTGTTTTCACGTAAAAACGTTGTTTTTTTAAGATTACGGCTTTAATATAAATTTTAGCGCAAAAACTTATATAATAAAAGTTGTAGAGAATTTAAAAACCTACAACTTTTATTTCAAACATTTTTTTGTATAACGCTTAGTTTAGCGGTAATTTGCGATTTTCTGTTTTTCTCTCACGAAAACGTGAGAAAAATCGATTTTTTTAACATTTCGGTCTTAGTATGCATTTTACGACAAAAGTGTATATAATTAAATTTATAGAAAATTAAAAGATCTACAACTTTTATTTAAAGCATTTTTCTCTACAGAGCCTAGTTTAGCGTGAAAGCGTGATTTTCCGTATTTCTAAGCCAAACTGAGGTTGATTTTCATTTTGCGTCTTTCACTCATGATTAAAATTAGGTTATGTTTGTTGAGGTTAGTTTTTTGTTTATTTCAAATGTTTTATTACTAATGTTAGGTTTATTGTTAATTATTTGCACTGGAAAGAGAAAGTTGTGTGAGTGTTTCACACAAGATTTTTATGCATAATTGTTATATTTAATACTCTATTAATTTACGAAAATGTTAGTGTATATCCTGTAACCAACAATGAAACAAGATTTAATTTGATGTATTGTAACTGCTTTTACATATTATAACGTTTCAAAAGATATTGCTGTTAAAGACACTTGTTTTATTTCGTGAATCGGGCTATAGTAACTTTTTTGTTGATTTCTTATGATATGCAGGTCATTATATTTGACGATGTACACCAATTCTAGGACTTCAATCATCCTTTGCAAGACTTTTAAGTTGATGAAGTTCTGCGTCCGTGATCTTTACATTCTTCTACACAGCTATAGTCAAACGTTTCACGTTGCAGGTAGTTTCCTTGTTTAAAGTTCAAGTCTTTACAGACTACAGAAGAACTGAGAAAACATAATCATCTCTAGAGCTCCCGTTTGGTATTCAGGGTTACATCGTGGTTCTTGAACACTGAGATCATTGTATTGAAAACACCTCTCTTTTTCAATGCGACACCTGATCTGTTATGAATTGTTCTACGCCTCGCTGACAATGACGCTCATGTATTTATATAGTAGGATTTGCTCTAATCTTATAATAGAGTGATTATTCTAGACAGAGAAAGATGTGTTATTACTTCTCAAAAATAGACATAAATATACGAGGTGCGGCTATTAAATAACGAGATTGAGGTTGTAAAAACATTTATTTTAATTTTATACATAGCCACTTATTTTCACCTTTAATATGTACACTTCTTCTCTATCCCTACAACGCTCCATGCAAATTTTCCATTGTTAGAAACAGTGCTGAAAGTCATCTTCTGTTAGCTCCTTCAGGACACGTGCCGCTATCTCTTTTACAGCTTCCACAGACTCTAATCTTGTCCCTTTTAATGCAGATTTGACCTTAGGGAACAGGTAGAAGTCACATGGTGCAAGATCTGGTGAATAAGGTGGATGTTCTAACACTGAGATGCTGTACTTGGCTGGGAACCTCTTGACAGATAACGCGGAATAAGCTGGCGTATTGTCTTGGTGAAGAAACCATGATTCGTCGTTCCACATTTCGGGGCGTTTTCCTTACTCTTTGACGTAGTTTAAAAAGTACCTTAAGGTAGTGATATTTTTCAATTTTTTGACCTTCAGAAACCCAGTGAAGGTACACAATCCCATGGATATAAAAAAAAATACAATCATCATTGCTTTAAATTTTTATTTGCTCATTCGAGCTTTTTTGGCTCTCGGTGAAGTTCGGCTCTTCCAGTGCATGAATTAGCGCTTCGTTTCCGGATCATAAGTAAAAAATCACGTTTCATCACATGCTATTATCTTCTACCTGTTCTCTAAGGTGAGATCTGCATTAAAAGGGACAAGATTTGAGTCTGTGGAAGCTGTAAAAGAGAAAGCGGCACGTGTCCTGAATGAGCTGACAGTAGATGACTTCCAGCACTGTTTCCAACAATGGAAAATTCGCATGGAGCGTTTTAGGGATAGAGAAGGAGTGTATATTGAAGGTGACAATAAGTGATTATGTAGGGCCTATAAGACAAAAAATTATGTATAAATTAAAAATAATTTTTTTTACGTCAGTCTAGTTATTTAATAGCCACACCTCGTTCATTAAAAATTGGCTTTTTGTTATTGTAATCTAAACTACCAACAGCGTAAGCACCACGACCTCGTTAGGCCTACCACTATACCTCAAAAACTTACTTAATCCAGTCTACTTTAAGCAAAACTTAAAATGCAGATTGTTGAAAAATGTATTGCGTAAGGTTGATTACAGTGAGAGTAGGTCTTGTAAAGTGACTGCGTATTAACTAGAATAAAATGGAATTAATAATAAGACAAGGAACTTTAAAAATTTTGTTCAAGCAAAAACGAAAAAGAGTGTAATTATACAAAGAAAAAGGCTAATGAACATTTTCATAAACCTAGTGGTGGCGCAGTCACTGTCTCAAGAGCCCTTTAAAAGAATATGCGAGTAAACTAACTTTAACGAAATTTGCATATTTTGGTTATTCACACAAAATTTACCTGTAGTGTTCTAAACTTTTTTTGTGTATGTTGGGAAATAGTTCAGTTTCCAGGTCATGTTAATTTAGTCTTAATTTCTCTGTTTCTTTATTAATGTAGATATTTTTTGAAATTGTTTAAACATACTTTGAAAATCTTCTGACATTATATCGAATGTAATACTGTTAGTGGAGGCATATATCTACATTGTTTTACAAGTAACTCTGTGTTATCATGATATGCACTTCAATTGTTGTTATTGTCATAAAGTAAATAAATCTAAAAAAATCCGTTGCGCCGCGTCAACTCACAGTAACTTAAGTACTTTTATCAAATAACATTATTTGCAATCAGTTTTTAAAAATAAACTATAAACAAATCTTATGAATATTTTACAAATCACAAGTTGAGATCTCATTACCTTGAGTACCTCTCATTATATCAATTATTCGTTTGTTTAAAGAGAAAATTACTATGTACAAAGATATTTACATTTTACAATGTAGAATACTTTTTACTACGAGATGATATAAAGAAAAATTTGTTTCCTTTATAAAAACCGGTCAGATAATTTCTAATTTAATAATAGGCTAAGGAATCATTGAAAATCAAAGAAAGTAAAAATTGTTACTCTTACATTTTTTTAGAAAAATCTGTAGAATGGTAGAATAAAAATGAAGTAAGTTAAACAAAAAAATGAAGAATAACAGTAATAGCCTAATGGATACAAAAGAACTTTACCTCTTATAGAAAAACAAACAATTAATCGGCACCAGGTAACATTATACTTCTTATAACTGCATAAATAACCGCTTTTATTCCCTAATCTATTTTTCATTTTGTGACATGTAATTTAATACAGTTAATTATATTTTATCAATATCGTAGTTTAAAATATTAGGTAGCATAAATTATTAAGTACTCACATCAAATAACTAAAGTAATAACGTAAAATAATGAAGCCTTTAAACCAGTGATGTATCTATTATCTCAAATTTCTGTAGTAAGATGAGTAATAATTGAGAAAATTAACTGCATCAAGAATCAGATTTTAGTTAGTGCTATTAATACGAAGAACATCCATGATTTTGGAAACATACCCGTAATTTGACATTTACCTTTGAAGACAAGAGCAGATAGGGAGAGTCAAAGGTAGATAAGAGTTAAGGGTTGTAGGACGGGTAAAGGGAAGAATAATTTGATAAAAGGTATGCAGATGGCAAAGAGAGAGTGATAGGCGAAAAGTTATAAAGGGGATGGAGGAAATGTACAGGGATGTTATGAAAGGGTTATGAGAGAAATGGAGAACAGAGTTGAGAGAACGGGAGAGATTTTTGAAGTGGGTTTGGTTGAAAGAGAGAGAAAGAGAGATTTCACCAACGATCCGTGTAGTTGATTAGCGTTAAAACTAATTTCAACGCCTAACATGGAAAAGGAAAGAATATAAGTACAAATGAGATAGAGAACGGTATAAGCTACAGGGTGTGCAGAAATAATAATTTCTATCGTTGAAAAGAAACATTTTGCAAAATTATTGTAACTAATTTCATGAATACGAAAAGATTTCTATTTAATTTAAATTACATGAAATTAGCTGAATCCATTCTTCTTCTTTACATGCTGTCTTATCTAAGAAGATTGGTAATTATCTTGATGACAATGACTGTGAATACTGCAGCTCTAAACAAAATTTCGTGTTGTTGCAACTGAACACGTTCTCTTGTTGTTTAGCCACAATAAACAACTTCTAACCAACATATTTTTCCTATACTTTTTCCTGAAATACAAGGAGAAAGCTGAACTTTTCCCCTTTCATCGAATGACCAAATTATTTCAATTTGTGTATTTTTAAGGTTTTTACACTTCTTTCTTCTTATCTAACAATGTGATAACACTCGTTTTTGATATGATCAACTCAGCTCAATCTCAGAATCCTTCGATAAAACATTTTGAACGCTTCAATCTGTCTAAAAATGTTCTTTCTCAAAGTTGAGGCCTCCATTACGTAAAACAATACTGAGAACACACAGACTATCTAAGAAGTCAAATTTAGTAGTTATTACTCTTATTTAGTTATAGCTCTAGGATTTTTGGGAGTAGCTTATGATTTTGCTTATTATTATTCTTTAATTCACGGTAATTATCACATACTACATCTTTCAAACTTGTTGCAGATACTGCAACCTTAATCTTCTTCTGGCTCTTAAACGTTCTTCATAATCTTTTTTTTTTTTTTGGTGATAGTTTCATCTCTTAAAATATGGCATATCAATTCAGTTTTTTTTGTAATCACTTTTCACAATTAGTTCCAGCTCTTTTCAATACAATTAGTAATTTTGTTGACCCTTTTGGTTTAAAGGATTTTCAAAGTGAATCAAACAAGCTTTTCAAAGAAATTTAAATCAAAAAAATATAATAATTACAATTTTTTTTATAAATAAATTACAATTTAAACTTAAATCTATACCGATATACCATTTACACAAAGTAATCAACCAGCTAGATAAAACCACTTTCATTTTACATCCGTCAATTCTCTCATCACATAAATAAATTGCATTGTAATAAATAGAATATTACAGTGTATTTTCTACATAATACTTACAAATAAAAACTAGAATGTAAAACATTTTGCAAACAGTTACAAAAATTTCACTAAATAAATGAATAAAATTTACTACAAAACAAACGGATATTGAACCTTCTTCAATATATTATCCTCATTAATTATTATTGATGCGCTTAACTACGTCATCAGTACATTGTACTACGTTAAAATAAAAAATACTTTTTTTACGTGTTTACCAACTCCATCATCATCATCATCAACATCATCACTGATTAATGAACTGAATACTGCTTCCTTACTCCTCTAATCCTAGGACATTTGACAACTGCGTAATCTACCGCTCATTTCGCCACATCTGTAACAAAAATCCAAATCACTTAATTTTTTCGCTGCGTTTTGAAAATAATATATGGAATATAAATGGTTACGGTGGGGTTCAGTCTGATAAATTTGCCAGACTTTTACCCGGGTGGGAGGGAGAAGGATTGAACCAAAGATTCCGTTTAGTATACTGGTACGCTAACGATTACGCCACGAAAAATGCAAAATTAATTTTTTCTAAAAAACTACTTATTATTACTTTTGAAAGTGCGAATTAATTTCCTTATTAATTCAATTCAAGTGAAACTTTTATTTTGATCGTTTCAATAGATAAAATTGAAAAATCATGGGTTTTGGAAAAGCAGAATGGTATAAGGCAGTATTTAGAAACGATGGAGTTGCAGTTATGGAGACGAATTCAAAAAAGGAGCTAGAATGAGAAATATTCAAATAACAAAGTACTGTATTGCTGGGAATAGGACGCAAAAAAAAACTCATCTAGGCGACATTTTTCCGGCGCATTATAACACACCAAGATTCCACTGTATACATTTTTTTGTGATAAAATGTTAGGTAAAAAGAGAAAATAGAAGGCTAAGAAACCAGAACTTAGAAGGGTTGAAGAATATTATTAAATTTAATAACTATGTAGATATGAACTGAAAAAACCTTATGGTTGCAGTGACGATTTAATCAATTCTTTTGTAAGAATCGTTGTACAGTTGATTTTAAATATGAATTCACTCATTTTCTTACTATTTTATGACAGAAAAACTAAACTTACGATGGAACTTACGTTTCTCAAATCCTACAACATACGAGATTACTAAAATCTAATTGAAGCTCACAACTGTGCTCACTACCCTGGATAATTTTCATCCCTGTATTGTTTACGCTTTTAGTCGTAAACTTATCGGTTGAATGAGAATAATTGGTTGATATCTAACTTAAATCATCCATATGTCTGCCATTATAATCAGGTATGAAACAGGGTAGGTCTAAAATTATTGAACCTTGTGATATTTGTTAATATTTATAATTACTGAGGGCCGAAGAGATGTGTAACAAAGGAAAATACCGTGGCTTTAAAACATTTTACAGTACATTGAGTTACGTTCCGTAAATGATATTGTACATATGGCCACGGAGAGTGGTATAGAATGGAAAGTATGTCCACGAATATTAAGTAAGGGATATGGATGAGAGAAGAAGATGATATTTATAATCTGTTCCAATACTTTTCTAACGCCCGTTATATAAATAAAGTTAAAGTATGAGAGAGAGATAAAATTTACCTCTTTACATTACAGTTTACATCTGTTAAGTGACCTGTAAAGGAAACGATGAAATCTTTCAACAAAGTTGTTACAACCATTTTTGGCTTTCTGGTTTAACAGGTGGAAGAAATTTCCTTCAATGATTTAATTAATTACTCCTTGTAATATGAATATTTCATACTAAATTACTTTCATTTTCAAATTCAAAAGTTATTTCCAACCCCACGCAATAATAATGCAAATGAAGTAATCGCAACGGTAATAAAGTATTATTACATCTAGCGGTAGCTGCAGTGCACTACCCTTCCCAATTTCATTTGTGTATTATTTCATCTGTAATTATAACCCGTCTTACATATTGTACAAACGTTAACAGAAAAATTAAATTCATTGAATTTAAACTACCCCTCTGTTTTATATATTCCATCAGTTTTTACCAATAAAGTTATACGTAATATTTTTACTCGTTTTAAACGTGTATAAACATTCAACCTTAGACTTCCACAATAACCTTTCCATTGTATTGGTTTCACCCAATTTCTAGCAATTAGGCTATGCTTTACCAAATTTAATTTTAGGCTATAATTTTTCCCAACTCTTTGTAAATAATATACAGAAAATATCATCATCATCATTTTCTAGTTGTACAGCCCTTCGTTTCCTACATAATCAACCTCCATTTCTCTTTGCTATTCACTAGTGACCTCCAACCCTTCGTAACCATAAAAATCAAAATATTTGAGACTCTATCATTATATATCCTTTAGGGCAGCCGTTCCTTGTTCTTTTACAAACCTTTCCTTCCTAACACCTTAACAACGGTTGTTGAGTCCACACTATTGGTGTTTCCCAACCATCTCAATCTCTACTTTTAGTAAGAGTATTCAGTTCCCAATATTTTGTACCCTCCACTCAAAGATCTTCCTAAAAAGCGTTTATCCACCGCGATGGTCTGGTAGTAAAGACATAGCCACGGGCCAGGTGTTTAACAGCTGATTTTTAAAACCGAAGGTTTCGTGATTCGAGTCCTAGTAAAGATAGTTAGTTACTTTTATACAGATGTGAATACTAAGTGGTGGTTACTAGTGTACTTTCATGGTTGAGGATCATTAAACCATACTCTCTAAGAAATGGTCGGTCTGAGTCTATACAAGAGTACACCTCATACACACGTCATCCATATCATCTTCATCTCATATATTTTAACTAAAAATCCCATAAAATTTTTAAATAGTCTTTCAACAAATTCCTTATGATATAAAAAAACAGGTAACAGTTCCCATACGCTTTAATAATCTATTAAAAAACAAATAGTATTAAAATTTCTTTTGTTTGAAACATTATTTTTACGACATAATTAATTATTCCAACAAAATACATTCAACATTGATGCGATTGTGTGCCAAATAGTAGCAGCCAAAATATTTTTCATTTCAGCTTATTGGTTTGTCAAAAACAACTGCAAGTAAAAATGTGTTTTGAACTTTTTCATGCGCATGTAGTACTCTGTATTAAGTAGAAAAGTATTTGACCGCATTCAGTACAAGTTTTTTGTTGTAAGGTCGGTACAAGTGCATAAATGTTTGTATGAGCGTGTGAAATTTAATATTAGCGTCTGAGTTAGAGCAAATAACAGTGGTAGAAGAAGAGGAAGAGAGAGAATTTCATTATTAAAAGTAGAATGTTATTACTATTAGAGAAGATTAAACTAGAATTGAAAGATTAATAGAAATGAAACAGTGAATGTAATTGAACACATTTCTTTCAAGAGTAAAAGGTCCAATTTCAATGAAATCCCGTCTTCTTGTTAAAAGACAAGGGGTTAAAATGCAAATGAGTAGAAATCAGGGTTTATCCGTGACGTAATCAACAAGATGCTTCCCTTGATTCTTACTTCTTCTTTCAAACTAACAAACAAAGAAAAACGAAAATAAAAAAAAGACAATAAAATGGAAGGAAATAAAAGAATGATTGTAAAGGAAAGTAATTTTGTTGGTGTTCTAGACAACTATTATTGTTTCCCTTTATGTCTTTTTCCTTCTCATTGATCTTTAGACTACCAGTTTTCTGCACTCCTTTCTGCCACCGTATTGCAAAAATACTCGATGGCAATCTACTGATATTTTTATTGTTATCACCAAGAAAGATATTTCAGTTTTCTTTAAATAATATTTTATTTATACGTTGTTTTAACATTGAAAACATCACAATTACTAAAAAAACTTTACTTATTACAAAATCTGTGAACAGATTTATTGTTAGATCAAGTTTAATATTTAAGTGAAGTGGATTTTCGTGCAGGCCTATATCGGTGTCCCACAAAATTAGAACCATATGGAAATAGCATAGATTTACATTAGTTTGTTAATATTTTCTTCCCACGAATAAATTAAGACTTGTTATAGTCAGGAATCATTAGAAAATGTTAAAACCTTTTAAAAAATATTAATTTTGATACATTATAAGCTGTATTTTACCTTAAATACATCAATACATAAATTTGTAACCGTTTTCCATTTAAGTATTGAAAATTTTATCAATTTTTTGCATTGTTATGTTTGGAGTAATGGTAACGTTCTTGTCTGCAGGTGTAAAGATATGTGGGTCGAATCCATTAGCGGTTAATTTTTTTTATTCAAAAAATATTTCAAATATTTTTGGATCAGCAAGGAAGTAACACTAAAACGTACACGGCAAACAAAAAATATGGTACCAAGTTAATTTTTACAAATACCATAACATGAATTTCAAAAACCAATTATTTTTTTAAATTTTAGCCAAAAATGACTCCTTACAGTGCTAATTTTATATGCCATGACATTTATTAATATTAAAATATCGAACAGTTAAAGAAGTAAAGATACTCCGCAAGTTCAAAGATCGTCTACGGACAGTGCAGGTTACGAGAACGAGTATTGTACAAGAAAACTGAACGATTAGAAAAAGATGATTAAAATTCTACGATCACGTATATGGTATTGGTGACAAACAATTGAAAAACAAAATTTTAAGACATTAAGCTTTAAGTCATATAAATAATTTAACTGAAATAATCTAACTGTAATTTGTTAGTAGTATATAAATTAATTGTTGTAAGGTCAAATGGAGTTTCTTTGTTATTTATTATAACCATATTAAAAAAGAACGCTCAGGTGTTACAATATTATTTACTCCAACCTTAAGGCTTTGGTTTACTTATTTGACATTACTGAAACTTGGCATGTCTTTGAATTCTGATTAAGGAAACTAGAAGTCTAAACTACTAAACTATGAATTTGTAATCTCTGGATATGAAATATGATGATTCTGAATTCTTAAAGCACTCTAAATTTATAATAGATTTTTATTTGTAAAGTAGCAGTCAGTGAATTGCAGGAAATTAATATGCAGTATACTGATATAAACCTAATTTTAAAGTAAATTTAAGTTTTGAATTAGATAAGATCGTAATAAATTTGTTGTAATGCACGTGCAATTTAAGTATATTTTAAGAAATAAAAATCAGAGTAAACATGTACATATATATACAGTAGATGTAATAATACCGTTACTTTAGTTGTTAGAGAGTGAATATATTATACAAGTAAATGGGACGGGTATGGTAAATCACTGGAAAATCTGACCCCGTATCAAACCCTTACAGAGAAATATTTCCGAATGCTATGTATAAATTACAAATAACCTATATTTTATTCTACCATATCAACCATTTATTTTCTTTGGTGTTAGAACGTGTAGGTTAAAATGTATGTTATAAATAAAATACTCTAATTTAAAATCGTACTAAATCCTAAACTCCTACAATCATTGGAATCATTATTTTGTAAATCAGCGTATTTCATTATCTGAATAGATCACAATAAAAAACGTCCACTTCAGCAGTTTTTCAGCAAATGGCAAAAACTGCGGTAAAAATTAATGGGGGAACTCATTTTTTTGTTTTTTTTTTTTGTTAGTTTGTTATACAATCTAGGGTAATTTTAATATTAGCTCTAGATGTAACTCTTTGAAACGATTTTTATACGTACTATATCTCAGCAAAATCTACAATCTCCTTAAGCAGAATAATGATTTGATGACTTTTCTTTGCTATGTCATGATCGAAGAACCCCGCCCCCTATCACTACCACCAATAGGGGGAACTTCGTGGATTTATTTTATGTATTGTCTTGCCGCCTTAAAATGAATACGTAGGATATCTTCGTTTCAGCCGACGGGTGCCGTTTAAACTGTCTAAAAGTGAGATGACAAAGTGATTCGTGTCTTCTTTGGTATTTTGTACTGTGTGTGTTGATTTCTTGTTGAACGATATGAATGTGTAGATCTTTGTGTAATATCTTGTTCGTTATGTACCAAGGTGATTCTGTTATTGTACTGAGTAATTTCCATTGGAACTTTTGCAAGATTTCAATGTTGGAATGGCTTACTGAGCCCCATAATTTTGGATTCCATACGTTCAAATTGGTTTAAGAATAATTGATTTGTAAATTAAAATTTTGTTGTTAAAATTAAATGTCGAACATTTACCAAGTATCTAAAAGAACTGTTTTAATTTTGTAATCAGCTGTTTCCTTTTGTTCTTTATGTCTGTTTTCCAATTCAAAAGTTTTGAAATAACCACGAAATTTTAGAAATAAATGTGTACTTAACGAGGTTTGAAATAACTCATGAACACAACTCATCGTTTTTATACTTTTGTTCTTGAAGATTTGAATTTGAAGTTTTGTGGATCAATCAAAATATTTGAAAATAATATTATTATTATAATTTTTTTTCATTAAATAACTGGTAACACAGTAAATTATTTTTACTTATCTCATGTATTTTTTTAATATATAAAAACATGTCTTTGAAAATTATAACTGTTAAGTATATAAGAGAATTAATTATATCAAGAAGAAAACTTGTTCAACTTAATGAAATGTACAGTGTCGATCTAAAGTAAACGAAAATTGAAATCTACACAGCACACGGTATTAAACCAATAAAAGTTTAGTAGTGTAACTTGGACTTAAACCAGTTTTGTAGTTGTAAAGCCTACATTTAGCAAACTTCGGAAACGGATAGAATTAGGATAGAGTGAGCTTTGAAAACAAAATTACATTTTTAAACATATATTTGTGTCTTCGTTTTAATCTTTTTAATTTTTTTTTAATCTTCATTTTAATTTTTTTCTATCGAGTGAGTTTTGATATTGACCGATTCCGAACCACTAAAAACGGAGAAATGCATAAAAGAATCTAGGTTGAACTTGTATTACATTCGCGTAACTTCGGACTTAATATTTATATCTTCATTGAATTAATATAAGTTATGTGAGAATAATATCACAGTCAAATTTTAAACAAATTTTGCTTGTATTTATATTTCACAGATAAATAATTGGTGAAACGTAAAAGAAAAGCTTTACTTATTCATGAAAATTTTGTGAAAATTAATACAAGGTTTTCCTTGCTTCCGTCAAGAAAATACCGGGATTGTTATCTCAGCTACGAACAGTTTTTTTTACATTTTATAACTAATTTTCAATTATAATTAATTAAAATAAGTATAATTTATGTATAAATGAAATAATATTTCGTTCCTCGATTAGGTGTTTTTTAAACCACGTAAAGTTATCTCGAAGACTGAAAGAACTTCAAAGAAACTAGAAGTTCTACAGTCCACGCTATCATCATTCGTTTACTCTAGGCGTTTCTTCCTTTCCTCTTTTTGTCTGCTCTTCAGCTATTGTTCTTAATGGAACAAAACCCCCTTTGAATTCAGTAAACAGCAGTAGTCTGACTTGGTTCGGCTCATTACAGTTTCTCAGTTTATTCTTGCTTTCTTAAAATTTTCTAAACTATTTATCCATTTTGTTAGTTCTATTATTTAATGTCCTAAAAAAGTTTTTTTAAACCATTATACAGGTGTCCATAGAATCTTGGTCTTCGTTTTCTGATCGTTCCCATAATTTTTTATTTTTTCTTGTTCTGTTCGCTTTCTTGCAGTCTGCATTTTCTGCCTACTATCTTTGGACCTATTATTGGCGCAGAATATTATTTCTCTTTGATTCCTCTGCTTAGACCTCTTTAAAAAATCTGCTGTGAAACACTCACACAACTTTCTCTTGCCAATGTAAATATTCAACAATATAACCTAACATTAGTACTAAAACATTAAAAATAAACATAACCTAATTTTTATCATGAGTGAAAGACGAAAAATTAAAATCAACCTCAGTTTGGCTTAAAAATGCGGAAAATCACTGTTTCACACTAAATTAGGCTCTATAGAGAAAAATTCTCTTAGAAGAAATTGTAAATCTTTTAATTTCCTATAAATTTGTTTATACTTTTTTGATGTAAAATGTATAATAAGGCTGAAATTTTAAAAAAAATCAATTTTTTACATGTCTTCGTGAGAAAAAAACCGAACGTCGCTAATTACTGCTAAACCAGGCGTTATACAAAAAATGTTCCAAATAAAGGTTGTAGAATTTTAAATTCTCTGCAACTTTTACTTAAGTTATTTCTGCGGTAAAATGCATATTAAAGCTGCAATCTTAAAAAAAAACAATATTTTACGAGATAACAGCCTCAAAAATAATTTCAGCAGACATGGCGCCTACCCTTATCTTGTAGAGCATAAAGAATTTAGTAAACCAAGTGATTTTAGAAAACATCGTAGGAGCCGTTTTTGAAAAAATCGCAAAAAAGTGAAAAATTATACGAATAAACTACTACTTTTGGTTGACCGATTTTGATGAAAATGTTCGAGTCGGGTTCAGTAGTAGTATCTAACTTAAGTTTAAATTTTGAACTTTTTACGATGTTCCGTTCTTGAGATATTCTGTTCACATACACCCACACAGACCAATCGCTAAAAATATGTTTTTGGGTTCAGGGGGTCTGAAAACGTGTAGATCCGGTGAAAACTCTATTTCGAAAAAGCTACATGAAAACACTGCTTTCCTAATTCATATAGGCAACAGAAAGTAAAAAGTGGTTGTTCTTCCGTAAGTTTATTTTAAAATCTCTTTCCGTACTGTAAACCACAAATCTTATTTTTAATCATGTGAATGACACAGTACATAACTGTTTTCCGTTTACTCCGGGCCGAAAAGAAACCGTTTTAACTTCGTCACAATTAAATCGTAGTCTAGTATTTTCAATTAATATATTTTCTTCTGGGTGCAATACTCCGCGTGTTGAAAAAAAAAATTGTGATCATTTTTCGATAAAGACAGTGTAGAATAAGTTAGTTTATGAAATAAATGAACATGTGATTCGTTATGTTCATTTTGAAATTTTCATGTGTAATGTAGAACCTACTTATTATCAAGAATTTGATGTTTAAATTTTACTCTACGATAAGTGCTTTTAGGTAAAGTCCATGCTTGCAAATAACTAAGTCTATGAAGAAACCATTAACGTCGTCTATTCTCATTTTATAAAAGTTAATTAATTCTTATCTTATCAACCACTTCGTTATTATCATCTAGTTTCTTAAATACTCCAATCTGCAGTAGATAGCACAGCGAATGAATTTAGGAAATTGAGCTAATAATTGAGAAAACGAGAAAACAACCTATTATTCCAAGAAAGTTATTTGATCTCATTTATAAAACAAAATAATCCCTTATAGTTGTGTATATAAATATATTCTTCTTGAATAAGAAATAGACAAATATTTTGTTCTGTTTACCGAATCTTTAGAGCAAAAGGCAAGGGAAATTTAAAGGATGAGTTTTGGATGTTAGGGTTTAGTGAAGGGATGAGAGAATCAAATTGCACTCGTATCCCTCCAACCTATATACCCATTTCCTATTTTCATCCTCTTTCCTCTTCACCTTCAAGGTTGAATCTCCCAGTTGTATTACAAGGCATGAAATTCTCATCGCAAATTCTATTAATATTCATACAACAGTCAAGGGAGAAGCAGAACCAGAAGGAAGCGGCGCTGCCCAGTTTATATTGTACTCTATTCTACACTACCAGTGCTTTTCTCCATATCTGAAAATTCCCTTGTTTTCTTCTACTTCATTCAAATTACTACTTACATTTATAGTTTCTGGTTTACAAAGTGTCATCATAAATACAATGTATAAAAGTTACACGGTATATGTAAATGTAATTTTCCTATTTCTTTTCAACATATTTATTGAACCACTATTTTGTAAAACGGGGAATCCTAATAATCTAAAGAAGCAGAAGACTGTTAACTTGAAAATTTACAATGAAATTTATTTCAAGAAGTGGAAAAATATCAGAGTATAGGGGAGGCGTGAGAATGAAAAGGAAAATGAATAAGAACGAGGGGGAGAAATAGAAGAATATGAAAAATAGCAGATGAGAATTTTTATAATGAGATGAGAAGATGATAAAGAGGAAGGAGAAGAAGGAGCAGAAGGAGGAAAGCGGGAAAGAAAAGGAGGAGTGGAAGAAAGGATAAAGCGAAGGGAATAAAGAAGTAGGAGGTGGATGAAGATAAGATTTCCACTAATTACTGAACAATTTTTTACAATAAAATATAAGTGCAAAAATTTTGAGCAATGAAATTCTTGTAACTGTTTGATTTTTCTCCATTCACCGCTAATTACAAACCACGTAAAGACACTTTAGATATCTTCTTGTAGCCCATATTCTCAGCAATCGTTCACTGCAGGCTTTTGTTCTCTCTTTCATCCATCTGATATTCTGTGTTTTCCCTTTGTGGAAGCCCTTATAGGCAATAATCGGTTAACTGAAATTGGTTCGATCCATTAAGATTTCTCGGTTTATTCGAGTTTTCTCAATAGCCTTTCTGATTTCTTTAAACCACTCATTCGGTACCTTAGGTCTATTGCTTAAACTACTCGACTACACAGTAAAAACGATATTGTCACTTAGCAATCAAAACAATGTACTTGCTAACAACTGACGCTCACGCGCTATTAACGAAATTCAGAACCTGTCTCGTAACGTCCTATTTTGAAACCGTCCGTCAACACTAATTTCATTCACAGTACAAATGAAAACTAACTCACTACAAATGCGCTAACTATTTTTATATTACATGAATCTGAGAGTTTCTCCAGCAATCAAGACCCTTGTAACAGTTTATCAGAACGTAGTAGAAAGAATCAAAATAAAACAAACATTTCTATTAGTTTCGATTTCCGAAAATTCCTATTTAAAATATTTTATTAATCGCAGACCATTATCCTTGTTCAATACACATTACGTCATGCAATACAAAATATCTTACGATGCACAATTATTTTATTATTCTCTTAAGCGTTTCTAAAACATCACTGTTATAGTGTTGCAATGTAAACATGCTACAACCTAAGTACCAATATGATAGAAATCAGGACGCAATTCACAAAAAGAATGGAATCTTATAAATTAAATTAAGATTTTCCGCAAATTATATTTTAATTACATGGGATTTTCTTCTGTTAAAATCTTCAACTATCACATAGGAAATTTTTGGAAAGGCAAATAAAAAGTTTTACGACTGGGTAGAATGAAATGAAAGTTACATAGACGTTTAAGTCCTTACTGACTCGCTAATCTCTGATTCTGTAACATTCCGATCATTTAGAAAGCTGAAGTTCGGCATATTTGTTTCTTACTGATTCGACAAAAAAATTGGAAAAGGCTTTGATCGGCTTATCATTAAACCCGCCCAAGGACCTAATCAAAGCAGTAATTCTTTAAAAATATAACTTATATTCCCCCCCCCCCCCCGAATGACTCTTTAGAGTGAGCACGCTACATTTATGTTTTAATTATTTCTTCATGTTTTGTTGTTCACTTAGATTTTTCTCCCAGCCTCTTTATTCTTTGAAATCTTTCCTTCTAAGTTGTTTAATACTGCGCCTATTCCTATAAATTCCTACCCTTAGATCACTCTGTTTTTTTTTAAATTTATTTATTTAACGTGGCATCAACTTCAACGGTCATTAGCGACGACGATGGGGTGTAACTATTGTACAATGGAGGATGAAATGATATTTTTGTAACATATGAAAATATGCCGTGCTTGAGTGGGATTCGAACCCAGGACCGCATGATGAAAGGCGAGCACGTTACCAACTGCGCCAATGCGGCCGGCTCTCTGGTTTTTGTTTCTACAAAAGGTCCCTATTGTGTAAATTTTATGTTTCGATTTTTGTATCTCTCAGTGCAGTGTGATATTTAGTATTTCCATAAACCATGCTGGTTTGGTTTTGAGATTTATGATTTTATCGAAAATTTGTTTTGTCAATCTGTTATCGTTCATTTCTGCCACATGTCCGAAAAATATAATTCTTCTTTTTTCATTACATAGATTTTTTTTCAGTTTTGCCGTATATCTCTTTGTTCGAACGGGGTCTTTTGCAATTTTCTTCTTCTTTCTTAGGTTGTAGAATGTGAACTATTTTCCCTTCCATGTATATTATTTTCTTGATACCAACTTTCAACATAAATTTAATTGTTTCTGTTCCATTCAATGCTTCTGGTCTTATTACCTTCTGATAGTGTTGATTGTTATATCCCACGCTGTATTTTATTTTCTTATAGAGCTATCTGGTGTTCATGAATGCAGTTCTCATCTTGTCCGCCCTTCTTTCTTGGCTACCCTTCTCGCTGTTGTTTATACCGATCCATTCTTCTCAATTTAAATTTTTTTGATGAATAGGTATGTCACTCGGGCAATTCTTAACGTTTATATGAACTCCTTCTTAAGAAATTATATTTGTTGACGTACTAATTCAGCTTGAGCTATTATTGTATGTACTTGAAATAAAGCATTTACTGATGTGTCAGTAATTAGAGCAATGTCATCGGCAAATGCTAAACAGTCTACATTGATACAATTTTTCATTTACCTGTCCATTTTATTTACATAACAAATATCTAATCTGTGAAGTCAATCTGGTCCACCTGACCTCTAATGTCGTAGCCTCCAATGTCAAAATACTTGTTTAATTATTAAATTTCAATTTTAATTTTCATCCCCCTGGAGTAAGATAAATTTATAATTAGGTTCTGATTAATTTCTCATTTATTTTATTACAATACAAATTGTTGAGTTTTTTTAAGCAGGCCTAGTACATGCAATTAATTTTTTTTGTATCGTCACTCTCAAAATGCTTTAGAATTTTTAAATTATTT
Organism: Catonia carolina; assembly: GCA_035578175.1. Taxonomy (NCBI): domain Eukaryota; kingdom Metazoa; phylum Arthropoda; class Insecta; order Hemiptera; family Achilidae; genus Catonia; species Catonia carolina. The sequence continues at coordinate 22,530,219 of JAQMRL010000003.1, read as the reverse complement.
CATAAATTGAAATTGCAAATCTTAAAGTAAAAATATATAAAAAGGCTTTAAAAGATATTCAAAACAAGAAAGATTTCGATACGTCAAAATGGTTTAAATCATTGATGGGAAATGAATATATATGTTGACGTTAATGCGCATCCGACTGTGAGATGAGATATTCATCCATATCTGCTTATTCTGAGCAGAGAAAGGCCTGCCAGATGAAAAATATTTGCATCCATTATGCAATCTGTCAAGACTAGCAACATGAATCCCTGTGAATTCTAATTTACATCTTTAGGGCACTGTCATATTTAGTCACATTTACCTACAGTACCCATTTCAGTGCCTCACAGATCTACCGTACTGACTATGTAATATACTTATTTGCTTCAAACTGTTAACAAATAGTGGAATCGTATCTAGAACAAAGAAGAAAACAACACGGAACGCTTGCATGTTTCATAGTCTCCTAATGCAAACTATCTTATCTCTTTAAAAACCATAAAATACCAGAGTTAGTTTTAGCTTATTGTATATCATAGCTATTGTTTTCAAAGTAATTTTTCATTTTTATTCGTTTATTTTATAAATTTTTTTATATTTCTTTACTATAAGTCTACTATAAAACCCTGAATCAACCAAAATTTTACGAGAATCATACCATGAAATTTACGTTTGTTTTATTGTCATTTCAGTCAACTTAGAACTGCGATAATCATGCAAGTGTTACTATTTTAATTTTTATGTTCGAGTTCTCATTTTAAAGCTTTCTTATTTTACATTTTTTCTTACCTTAATTCTTTATTAATCTCACAAATCTTCCTCCCTTTCATCGCTCTACTTCCCAATGTTGTCTTTGTAACTTCTTCCCTTGGAAAACCCTAATAATCTTTAATTATTTCACTGAATTTATTTCTATCTTATTAGATATTTATTTATGTTTAATAACACAAGATTTCTTTTGTTTTTTTAAACTATATTGGTTTATTTATACAGGTATAAATAATATGCTACCAGTACGATGTATATTATTTCGCCTGTTCAAATATTTATTTTGTAAGTTCATCCTTACCAGACGCCCGTAGTGTTTAGTATTTTCCTTTCTTACTTCATCCGATTTGACTGTTTTGGATTTTTTAATGCATTTCTCTATTTGGATGATTCCTTGCACAATATTTTTAACCATCTTTACAGTTTCAATTGTTTTACTCATTATTATTCTTGTTATTCTTCTTTCTTCTTTTTTGAATTCTTCTCTTGCATTTAGTGTGTTATTATTTAGACTTCCTCTCAAGCAAATGCTACTCGTAACATTACTTTTTTATAGTAACTGAATTTTTAAATCCACGAAATAGGTTTTGTTGCAAGTCCTCTATGTTAATTCGTTTACCTTTAGTACCCATTCGATACCTCTTTTAATGTTTTTGTTACTTTGTTAATGTATAACCTCAATTTTTAATGTTTGTAGTTTATTTCTCATTCAGGTTTTTTGAAATTCATATTTTTGATATTTAATTTTTTATATAAATAACTTTACTATCAATTGCACCTGCGTTTCGCGCGGGTTTATTGCTACATAAACTAATTTATTGATCTTTCCAGTTTTTATTTATACTATAATTTTCTTTACATCACTTGGAGAATATGTTGCCAATTTTTAGAACTATAGTCGTTTGATAAAATATAAATAATAGTATATTATTATTTAGAAGCGGCTCTTTTGACCTTCAGAAACAAAAAATCTAAATGAAAATATTTTTCTCTTCAATCCCTAAGAAAAAAATGCAGTTTCAGCTCTCTACGTGATCGGGGAACTAGAATATTAGTAATGAGTGATTTGGCGAGGGGATTCACAGTTATTTATAAATTTATAGCCTAAATACATAGACGAAGATATTTTGACAAAGGAATCTTGATTTATTTTGATTTCTCCCCAAAGGAAGCACAGTTAAAAGCCAAATTTATATAGCAGTCACAATTTATATTTATAATAAAATCAATAACGTGAATTTTACTACATCTTACTCCATACGAAAGATCAGAAAAATGTATAAAATGAATAATAAATACTATACACGAAATGTAAAAACGAAAAACGATCAACATGTTTTTCATTGATTTAAAAAGAATCGCAGGTCTATATCAATTCAATTTTACATGCACTTTTTATGTTATATTTTGCTTATGTTTTCCAAAATTTAATAAACACGAAAAAGTAATCCTACAAGCAGTTATACAGAAAAAGGAACGGTAAAATGAAAATGGACTGATAAATTCATATTTGTTTTTAGGAAGTTTCGTTTGATTTTTACAACATAGCTGTTTTGTGAAAGTTTTCCCCATGGAATAGCTTACTTTATTGTTCCCACTCCCATTTTCTGATTGTTTTGTATAAAAATGTATTTTATTTTACGTGACAATTATTTACTTATTTATTTTACTACCTCATATAAACTTATTGGTAAATATGCCAAATTAGCCAAAACGTCTTTCTAGAATTTTTTATTGCAATATAGAGGTGGATCCCTTTTAATTACTCTAAATTTTGCATTTCTAGTCGTCCCAACTTGTTTCTTATATTCCGGCAAAGTTTTTATTATTTTTATTTCACTTAACTTTTTTGCGGAGCTAATTAGATTTACCATCTTTTAGCACCTATATTTTCCGCTATCACTGTCCTTGAGACTCATTGCCACCATAACGTCTTAGATTCCTTTTATCGACGTTTTGAAAGTATTACCGCTGTTCCTATTTTCTGAACAAAAAAAGAAACTTCCTAGGAGGTATCTGTCCGCTTCCATTCTTCGAACATATCCACACTATACCAACTCTCTGGCCTCTTCTCTGTCTATTATGGTATTCTGGGAACCGATATGATGTCTTATATGTCTTCATTTCTCACATGGTTCATTCTGAAGAACCTGCAAGACCTTCGTAACCAGTCTATCTCTACAGTCTTTAACCTTCTTTTATTACTGGAGCTTATTTTGTCAGTGCTCAGCACCATTTATATAAATATTGCTTAATATTAAAGAACCAATGCACTGCCTGACCGTTATCCTTACATTGAGAATAATATATTTCAGATAAGAAGGTTGTATTTCATGGCACTTACGGGTTTAGTTTTCATTATATTATTATTACACGTTTAATGTATTGACTGATTATATTCAACACATCTAGTTAAAGAAGAAACAAAGGAGGAATAGGCTCTATTCCCCTTATGCCAAAAATCAGCAAGTTGGTTCTTAAATACTGTAGGCCTATACGGTATTTATGGGCTCTAGTACAGATGTATTCGTTCTCATTTGCATTTTACTAGAGCCGAAAATAGCATTTAATCTTTGGAGAACAGCTCTGCTACATATTCATGCGGTTTCTGATATCCTGCTCAGTCATTCCCTTAGATGAAGACGCGAGGTATTTTGTTCTGGTCACAATAACTGACTTCATCATTCTCTTCTATAACAAGAAAAATGCAGTAATTTCTGTTGATATAAACTTTAAAATAACTTGAGGGTTGTTTAATTTGTGGCTCTGGAATAAAGTTTCTTTTTAAATAAAAAAAGTTGTTTGGGACTTATTTGGGTAGTAAATTAATGTAATTACCATGATTATTTTCATATGCAACGAATTTGTTCATAAAACAATTCGAACGTACGAGGAAGGCAACTCGTAGACAGGAATTTAAAAGAGAAGTTATTTTAACGTTTTAATGCAAAAAACTGATTTTCTCATCCTATGATGAAAATTGCCTTTTCATTTTCATTAAATACTTAAAATAAATTATTGAAATTTTTATTAAAAATTAGTACTGAAAATGGAACAGATTAAAACATTTTAAAATACACTATTTGTTTTAAAATGTTTTTTTCTTTTTAATTAATCTTTAAAAACATAATGGAAAACTATAATTTATTTTATCCATAAATTACAACAAAGTGGAAAATATTATTTTAAATTTTCAAATTAAATTATAAAACAGAGAGTGTTTTATAATGTTCAGTTATATTTCATTTCATAATGCTCTTTTTCTATCAAAATATGCTTTTTCGCGATCATAACAGTGTTAACGAAATAATTATTGTTGCAGTCAGTTTTAAAATTAATTTGATTCTTGGTGGTATATGTGAATTATATGAAAAATCTACATAAAGAGTACATTTTTATTATATTAATAGATTTTAAAATTTAAAAAAGCTTGTAATTTGTTTATCGCTTGTTAACCTGGTCACATCACCACAAGCGGTATAATCATGTAGTAATGCATTGTGACAACCAGAAGAACAAATCAAGAATTTTTTTTCTCTTTATTAAGTTACAACTACAACATTGCATATTCATACAACCAGCAGTATTTATGATGAACGTGGTTAATAACCTGTTTTCGTCTTGATTAAGAAAATCACCTAGAGGTAAACATTCGCTGTTGTTTTATACAAGATCCCTATTGCAAGATCTTTCTAATCTCCTTCGTGGTTTTATGGTAGATTCAAGATGAATAAATCACACAAATCCAGAGTTACAAACATTGTCACATATAAACATTGTGATATTCTCCACTACAACATAAAATATGTACAAAACTTTTATGATTTTGATATTCAAAATTCTTGTTTTCGAAATGATCTACAACTATTTAAACGTATCATAAAATATTTCCACCAACGATTTCACTAAAAGTTAGGCAGACATAATAAATATTTTATTTCGCCAAATATACACAGAAAAACTTCCAAAGAATACTCCCCAACGGCTGAAGAGAGAGTAGAACAGAAACTTCCTGAAGCATTACGTGCAGACGATCTTATTCATGTCATTCAAGTGGCTACCTGCATTTAAGCTATTAAAAATGATAATTTTTGTATATTATTATTGCTATAACACTAATGGGTAGTTAACTTCTTCAAGTAACCTAAAAAATAATTTCAGAGTGACCTCATTTTACCGTTACAGACGAAATTTCTTGTAAGCCGTATACTGAAAAATTTACGGACATTTAATTATTTGTAATCTTTCAAGGTGTAGGTTAGATCATAATTATTATTATCGTCTTGAATTATTTTGTTAAGTTTAGGCTATGGATGTATTAGTATTCCCGAAACTAATAACTGTTTTCGTCGCAGTTAATAAGCAAAATATGAACTAAATTACCAGAATAAAGTTTAGAATTATTTATTTCATATATAATATATATACATAGGTAAATCGTTCTTTGTACAAGTATTTTATTACAAATATTTAAAATAAAATAAGTTAAAAAATGGCATTCACCAGTCGTTTGTTAATTACCCGCATTTAACATTGCTCTATAAAATACACTATTAGGTTGTATCTAGTTTGGTGATCCATAAACATTTTAGTTTTAATTAAATCTTTCTTCTAAATGTTGATAAAATAAATAATGCATCCTAATTTTATTACATTATTGGAAAACCTTTCTTTTTCCAATAGTCCAAGATTTGGACAATTATTTTTACAACGAATCTATTTATTTAAAAATAATATAGGAATGTTTTCCGGTTTAAGTTCAGCTGAAACCGGATTCATTCCGGTAAGCATTGATCTAAATTAAATAAGTTCAGATTTACAATCACCTATCTTTATTATTTCCAATTTCTCGATTAACGCTAAAACTAATAGTTAGGTTTCTTTATAACTCGGTTTTTTACGGGTTTACCTCTGATGAATATTGCTTTAAGGACTTCAACCACTTGTTGACCTTAAAGAATAGCTTAGAATGTTGTATTGTTTTCCGTTACGTTCTATTATATCCTTTTATTATTTGATTCCTGGATTTCTGTATTACTCTTTAGTGTGTTCGTTTGCCTGGAATAAATAAAAACACAATTATAAAAATAATTATAATAAATGAAGTATTTTTCTTTGGGTGTCATTATAAATAGAGCAACCCTTCTTGTCAATCAGCAAGACTTGAAAAGTTGTGAGTTTGGTAGTTAAAAACCGGTTTATTCGTTCAGTATCGAAGCAAACATTTTCTAGTAGCTCTTAGCTACTGCCATTCTTATCCGTTTTTATTACTGGATCCAAATTGCAAATCACAAATTGCATAAGTAAAGCAAAAAATGAAAACAAAAAGACATTAATCACAAAATTCTCATAAAAGGAGAGGAATGTTTTATATTCACACAAAACTCTGAAATATTCCCACTGGTAAATTTAATAGCAAAGAAACCGCCACAATTTAAGGGCCATAGTAAAAGAAAAGTCAGGTTATTTCTTCTCTTGTGAATTTCAAAGAAAAGGCTAAAATGTTGACATTTGTATATTGTAAAAATAACCCCATTATTTCCCCGGAGATTCGGGATTTTCAAAAATTTACAGTGTAGAAAACAAAAATGTTCCTGCCGAGTTCGCAGCCTGTAGTACAAAGGTCTTACTGTAAAAAATGTCCGAATTATGCAAATCGCTGTAATAAAATTTTATTCAGAGGTACACTCTGTTGGTTTGGCAACCGCATTTTCATAATCTACTCCAAAAATTAAAACATTAAAACAGCTTTAATTTGTTCGGTTTAACCTATTCATTTTGCCTCATTAGTTACAATTTTACTCTACGGTTTGTAAGGCAGGGCGTGCGACATTTGCCTCAATCATGTGTTCATAACCACAGGCGTCCTAAATGGCGCCCTACTACAGCGGTGGAACATTGCTTTCTGCGTTGCATGCAAGTGAAAAACAAACCAGTTTGTGCTTTGACAGCGATTTTTTGAAGCGTTCATGAAGTCGATTGAAAAAATAATATCATAAATTCTAGCAAACACTGAAAGCTTATGAGATCTTATTTTACTATCAACTTTTCCGCACGAGTTTTTGAATCTGATGTAATGAAAGTTAGTACTCGTAAGTTTTAAGCCTAATTGAATGTTTTCTATAAATATGTTGTCAGAAGTTGATACTGACATTGTTGTGTATTTCCGAATTTGTCATTTGTCGTATTGTAATCTTAATGTTCGGTATAATGTAGAAAATTCTCGAACCTATTTTTCGTTGCTTAATAATGGCACTTGAACCTTCGTTTAATTATTCAAAATTTTTACAAAAAAATTTCTTATAAATAAATAACAATGTCATAGGAACGATATCTGACTACTGAGGCGAGCAGTGTAAGCTCTCATGCAGCTCAGACCGTACGCTGCACTCCCCGTAGAAAAATTTTCACTCAGCGCGCAGAATTATTAGCATGTCACATGTATTATTTTTGTTTGTTTTTTTGGATCTATTATGGACTTCTGATTTAAAATATCTTTTTCAGTATGAACCAATCACCTTCTCATTTACTGATAAACAGCCTTTTGATTACTTATAATAATTTAATTAATAATTTCGAGTATTAGCCTTAACCTGTAATATGATATTACCTTAGAAAACGATAATGTAACTACCTCCTGTGATACATATATTCAGTTTCCGTGGGGCTAGTAATAATCTCGTGCGGAGCTGAGACACAACTGCTAGTAAATTAAAATCATTTAAATGTGATAAAATATGACAAAAGTGATACATCTAAACGGGAAAGAAAAACAAATATTCGTGTTGTAATTTTTGTACATCACAACGAGGTTAGTTCTGTTTCAACCGTAAGTAAATTTTCATTTGAATAGTTACCTATAAAAAAAATCTTGAAGTTAATAATCCTAAGCTTAAATTTTTATTTGATAATGTACAGTTCTCTACACAGAAGGGTTATTATTACTAGACAAAGTGATTCCAGAAAGGAATTATAATCTTTCGTAGAATACAAAGCTGTTCCTATAAGGGATGAATGAACCTAATCTACAATACATGTAACTTAAAAATACATCAAATTATTTAAACTTACTGGCAGAAAACTGGAGTTTTAATATTACACAAATACCAGTTGATCTATAACTACATTTTATAATCAATTCACCTAACAATTCTTTTCCAAGAAATGCATATTTTAATGGTAGAAAAATTAATCAACAAATGGTACCTACTTTTACCATATTATTTTATTATATCTTGTGGATTGTGTAGGATTTGAGATGAGTATAATAAGGAAATAAAGAAATAGATTTTTATCCATCTGTTTTTTATTTTGTTTTTAAACGTTCCCTGTTTTCCAAGCGCTAATAATTTGCAAATTACACTTTTGTCTAATTCGAATCTACCTTTCAGTGATAAAGAGGTGATGATTCAGTCTAATATCAAAGATATTTAAATTTATTAAAAATGAATTGCATGCGTATGCTAAGGTTTTTTATTGTTGAAAATATCGGTAATAATACATCTTCTTCGTAAGGTGTCTATCCATTAAGAATTCTGGCGATCATCATGGATATTCTCACTTTGTCAACAGTATTAATACATAAGTAATCTCATTAGCATAAATGTTGTAACCTGTCTACAAAATTTTGACTTTTGATCTACAACCTTTCTTTCTTGTTACAACCTTTAATCTACCTGTTTCTTTCAACAAAGAATGTTCTTATTCCAGATTATATTATACCTTAACTAGTTCAAAAAAATGGTCGAATCCGGATATATGCCCCTAACGACTAAACGTTTTTCTAGACAAACAACAATGTAAAATAATGTTCTTTAGTAAAAGTAGTAACGATTAACAAAACCATAAACATTTTAACCTATTCCGGTCAGCCCTGCTATCTTATTAATCTGCAGATAACGATTGACGCATTACCACACGCCTCGATTGGCCTACCTCAACAGAGATAAGGAATCGGTGTTTACCTTTACTTAATTCTGTGTCAGTACTCTAGGTGATTAAAGAAGGATTTGCCATGAAACATTTTCGAACTGAACGAATTGTGTAATTATGTATACCTTGGACAATTCGAATTGGCATAAGCAGTTTCGGTGTTTATCTACTCCACTCTTCACCCCTCGACATGCAACGACGGTGCAGTCACAGAAGTATACATTCGCTACTATAATAAGCGACTCACGCACGATTACTACGCTTTGTTTTCACTGTTGTTATTAATAATCTGTCAGACATAATGATGTGACTAATTTGTTTTTATGATTTTCTGTTCATTATACATTCAGACCAATTTGTTTAGTTAGTTGCGTGCGTCCGTAGAGTGAAGTTAAGTGAGGTTTTGCAGTTTAGTTCCTGTAATTTATAATTTAATTTTTTACCGGGACAAATTACATACATATTTTAAAATGAAATAATTATTAGTATATTTGTACTCTGAAATAAGGTTGTAGGCATTTGAGTAGACTATATTAAAATTTGTAGAGCTTGTTGAAAGAATAGGTTATGGATATACTTTAAGCAGAACTGTGTGTACACGCAAGAGTTGTGCCATTTCAAATTTTCCACAGTATAAACGCCTTCCACAACAAGCGAATCCGTTTGAAGCTTAACTGCAGGACATAGCTGTTTTTCTCATGACCCAATAATCATGAAGTATTTGTATCTGTGTGTAAGTGAAGTTTATATGTTGTATATTATTAAAAAACTACTGTAAACTATCTGATTTTATTATCTTTGACTGTCTCTTGCATAATATATGAATACATAGGAAAAAAGTATTGTTTTCATGTCGATTTTTCAAAATCGAGTTTTCACCAGATATACGTACACGTTTACAGACCCGTGAATCCAAAAAAAATATTTAAACGATTGGTTTGTGTGTCAGTGTGTGAACAGAGTATCTCAAAAACGCAACATCGTACGGAGTTGAAACTCGAAACTTAAGTTAGTTCACTCTACAGGACCCAACACGAATATTTTCATCAAAATCAGTCAACCAGGGAAGTAGTAGTTTAGTCGTGGCATTTTTACTTTTGTGCAGTTTTCTCAAAAATGGCTCTTACGATTTTTTTAAAAATCGCCTCATTTACTACATTTTTTATGCTCTACAAGATAGGCGCCAGGTCTGATTAAATTCTAGGGGAGGCTGTTCTCTCGTAGAAAAACATGTTTTTTTTAAGATTGCGGCCTTAATACCTATGAATTTTACGGCAAGAGAGTATAATAAAAGTTGTAGACAATTTAAAAATCTACAACTTTTATTCGAAACATTTCTTTGTATAACGCTTTGTTTAGCGGGATTTAGTGATTTTCTGTTTTTTCCATGAAAGTCTGTAAAGAAATGGATTTTTTAAGATTTTGACCTTGGTATGCATTTTACGACATAAGTGAATACAATCAAATTTATAGAAAATTAAAAAATCTACAACTTTTATTTAATCATTTTTTTCTACACAGCTTATTTAGCGACAAAAAGTGATTTTCTTTATTATTAAGCCAAACTAAGGTTGGTTTTCATTTTACTACATTCACTCATGATTAAAATTAGGTTATGTTTTTTGAAGTTAGCTTTTATTTATTTCTAATGTTTTATTACTAATGTTAGGTTATATTGTTCAGTATTTTCATTGGCAAGAGAAAGTTGTGTGAGTGTTTCACACCAGATTTTTCACTCACAGTTTGTATCCTTTCACTGTACAAGTTAATAAAAAAAGTTTAGTCGTTGGGGACATAAATAACGGAATTTGACCGGAAAAATTGTAACATTGTATAATGATCTTCTAGAAATGGATAAATGATAAAATTGTTCATTGTAATAAATTGTAAGTTCTGTGAAGTGTTGTTCATGCAACAAGGATAATGGATTGAAATGAATTGAATATTTTGATAAGAGTTCCCAGAAATCAAATTAGTAGAAAATTTATTTTTATTTTTACTCTTTCTACTATGGTAAAACGGCGAAATTATTAGAAGTGTCTTGATTGTTTGGGAAATTATCAGACCGCAGGTATAAAACAGTTAGCGCCTTTTTAGTTACTTTTTACTTACTTGATTTGTGAATGGAAAGTGTTGACGGGCCGTTTGAAGTAGTGTCGTTCCGGGACCGGTTCTAAATTACATTAACAGTGCGTACGGGTGATAGTAAGTGGTTATGGACAGGTAAACCATTGTTTTGATTGTTAAGTGACTCATTCATTTAAGTAAATTTAGTTTAAATTTTTAAGTTTTCTAATCAATTTAATTAAAGTAATCTAATTGTGTTTGTTACAATAGTTTAAGTTTGATTATTCATTGTAATTATTATTAATTGTGTCAATAAATAATTGTTATAAGTCCACGGAAGTTTGTTTATTATTTTATTATACTAAGATCTCTCGAACGAACCTAAGCTTAGGTGTTACAATATTGTTAACTTGGTTACATTTAGTATTTAGTAATAAAAACATTACAATAGTATAATAGTAACGTAGAATTATAATAAAATTACAATTTTATTGTAATTCTACGAATAAATTAAAACTAAACCATGCATTTCATAAATTTATTCTAAGGTTTCAAATAACTTATTTTACAAACATTTTCATATAAGTTAACCTTAGAGATGTTGTAGCTAATTTAGTAAATTTAGTGTGTAGTATAATAACAAGTTTGCATAAGATATTGTATAAGTTTAGATGAATCCGCATAAACCGGATCATAATGCACCATAACATGTAACACAAACAAGAAACGTTCTCTCTTTGTCTAATACATATTCTTTATCTCTCTCACCTCTCTTTTAAGGCGTATGTGCTATGTTAGTTCTACGTAAACACGGCGTGTTGCCATCATAGAAGGCTATCTTAGGCCCTCCGAGAGCTATTGTTGGTGCATTTCCCCTTGGGTCTCGTAGCTAGGCAACCCGCACGCACTGGACGTCCCAACTCCTCTGATTCACTTTACTTGTTCTTGTATTCCAACGGTGTCTTCTTCTTCATATTATTATTATTGTTACTGACCAACGGGTAACTCAAAAATTTCTTCGAATATTTTTTATATGAAAAACGTTAAGACTTTTGTTTTTCCATGGAATGTAATTCGACTCAATTTATCCTCTATAATATACATAATATATATTTGTAGAAAAAGAATTATTTTATGAGAAACCTGCAGTTTGACAAGGTGTAGGCCTCTTTTAATTTCCTCCATGATAACCCTTCGTGAGCTTCTTTTTTATCCCTTTCATCTGACATTATCCGCCACACATCTGCGGTGTTACAACATCTTTGTAGGTTCTACGAGGGGTCCATTGGATCACTGCGTTCTTATCTATCGCTCCTCCGTCTCACCATGAGTCCCTTTCTCTATTTCAGTTTGACAGGATACTGTAGAATTATCAACCGAGAAATACTAAAAATTGTTAGGTTACTCTTTGAGAGTTATATTTTTATAGGATATTTGTTGTTTAGGTCTATCTAGTTCCAGACTTCAGTAGCCCAGAGACAATTCTTCTTCTTTTATTCAGTCCTTTATCTGACTTTCTAGAAATTTTAAAGTAGGTATATAACATGAACTGGCTATCTACTTGTGCAAGGAAAATTTGTACAACATTGGGTAAATGTAACTACGTGTATTAGTTTGTAAATCTAGTTTAGTACTTAACGTTAAAACAGTGAATAATTCTTCGTACTATAGTAGTTCGAGTACAAAGTTTGATTTTGTAAGTAACAGATAATAAATTATTTAATTGTAAATAACCATAATTTATTTTAGGTTAAGTTTAGTTTAAGTTTTCGTTTAATACTATTTTGTAATCAAATTAGTCTAAGGAGTTAATTTTAATTTAGTATTTTTTGTTAATAAATAGTTGTAAATTTAAAAAGAAGTTTGTCTATAATATCCAGATACTGAAAGAACTTTGATTAAAAGTTACAAAATTATTTTGTAAGTTACTTAGGGAAAAAATATTTGCTATTAGCCTATTATTTTAGCTTCTAAAACCTTGAATTGATAATTTAAAGGACAAAGATGAAACATAAAACACTACGTCTCTCTTTGAAATCACCTATAAAGTAACCTAGAAGAAATAGAGGAGTAAAAAATAATAAAATTTATTTGCTGAAACTGGGAATGTAAAATTTGGTACGTTTACTCCATATACCTTTGAAGCTATCTCCAAAGCAAAGCCTGTTATGCTTTTAAGCACATACCTTTCTATCTCGTCAACAAAACCAAATTTTTGATTAACGGTCTATGTGATAGGTAGTTTACATAATTCGAAAGCCTTGGGTCTTTCAATTCTCTGTAAATACTATCAGTTAGATGAATTTTTACAAAGAAATGGTGTTATCAAATTAATTTTTTTTGTGAACATCAAAAAAGCGCCTTTAATATTTATTTTATTAATCTTGATAAATAATTATCTATCAACACCAGTGGTGTTACTGAAGAAAAATTTATGAATATGCTAACCGTTATAAAAATAATCAAAAGGTTACTTAACATTAACCCGAAAGGCGGGTGGGCACAAATAAGAATAAAAATTAAGGTATAGAAAATAAAATTTTTATAACAATTCCGAACAAACAGTGCACAGAAACGAAAATAACATGTAAATATCAGCCCCGTCCACAACGAAATCTGACAAATTAAACATGTATAAACAAAACAATAACGCTATTCGCTCGCCTAATTTTTGACGTGGAGTCCACAAATAAGGCCCCTGAACTAATGCTATGTCGGCATACTCTAAATTAACCCGGCCATTTGGATTTTTTTATCTTAAGAACTCAAAACACAGGCTTTTCAGGGACTTTTCGTTTCCCATCGCTAAAAATCTATTAAAATCCCCAATCTTTGTACATATATCAGCGGAGAGTTGACAATACCTAGATTTTTTTTAAATTGTTTAGTTTTATTCGAAACAATAAAAATTCTGTCAAGCTACACCACTAGTTTTCATAGAGGCCACAAACTGATTAAACACTGCATCAAGTGTGGTAAATCTTCAAAGAAACAGTTTTTAAAAAATACAGCTAATATTTTATTTTTTGCATAAATCGGGTATTTGGAAAATAAATAACAATGGAAAATGAGAAATCTACACTTAAGAGCAAAATTTAGAAGAAGTTGTTTTTGGACCAAACTCACAACGTACCCTTATCCTTTTAAATATGTTGTCGTTGTTTAGGTCATTAGCCGAAAGGCTGATTTAAACTTCTAGAGGATTTACTAGTAGGTATATAATGACGAGTGAGGTGGTTTACATTTGTCTTCCTCACTAGAATGGAAAAGTACGCTCATCATCATGCCAGGCCCTCCAAAAACCATCTACTTCCCACCCTGCAAATGACACTTTCACTTCATTCACCATAGGTTCTGGCTTTATAATGAAACTCATTACTCTCAGAGGAGATAATTCTGACTAATGTCTTTTACACCTCTACCCCTTTTGTTCTTAAATGCTTCAGTCATTTAATTGGCTGACCATATGATAACAAACAGAACTATTTTTATAGCCCTGAACTAGCAGATCGAGTTCAAATGATTAACACTCCACCTCTCTGTTAAAGGTACCTTTTAAATCATTATATAGATGGTAAAATATTTGCCATAAAAATCGTCTCAGAAATAGTTATCACATTATAGACAAGTACTTTTGAATTTTAATTACCGATGAAATTTCTTTTCAACTGAACGATACTTTAGAAATCTGTGAGTAAAGATTAATTCTTTAAACCCTGTTAGTAAAATATGGCAGCAAATTTAACATTTTTTTAACCTTAACATAGGTTCACGTTGCAATCTGTTCTGTTAGTTGTATTTAGAACAATAACCAACCCTATGTGATACAATGAACATAGGGCTGCCCCATGATTATTAAAATCCCATGAAATTAAAATAATATGTATGACATGTAAATGTGGTGTAGTCTTGTACAGACTCAGGCAATCATTCCTTAGTTGTAATGGTTAACTAAACCCCAACCATCAAAGTATACCGGTAACCACTGTGTAGTATTTAAATCCGTACAAAAGTAACTACTTTTACTACGATTTGAACACGGAATCTTTATCTCTTAAAGAGGGGCGGGGGGAATTACCACTAGACAAATCGGGTGGTTTAAATGTACTTCTTCTTTTTCTTCTTCTTTTCAACAAGGATTAGGCTTAAAGCCTGTTCCGGTTTCACAAAAATCTTAATTCATCTTTTCCTCGGCCGACCCACATCCCTTCTACCTTCTGGCACGTAAGACATTATCGTCTTGGGAATCCTCCTCCGATCCATCCTGCCAAGATGATTCCTCCATTCCTCCTTGTATTCCTCAGCCCTTTCTAGGATGTTGAAGACATTTAGATCGTTTTGGATGTCTTCACTTCTGATACAGCTACCTTAAGTGTATCCGTTATCCCGAATTCTTTGTTTTTGACAGTTCGATTTTGTTTTTCCTGAAATCCATCCTGTTTATTCCTTTTGTGAAACTTTTGAGTAGAAAATAAATCCCTAGTATAGAGTACCGGTCTATAGCTAGGTAGTTGAATACTGGGGCTGCCACCTCAAGGCCGTCCAACCTGCCTGATTTTCTTTCAGAGTTTACTCCCCTAGACTCCTCCGCTCTCTCCGCCGTTGGGAATTTCTTCCTCCTCCGCCTTCGAGACCGTTGGCCGGTTTTCACCTGTACCCCAGGCGGGGGCCCTTACTGAGTACTACCATCCGGGCCAGATGGACTCAGGTTTTTTAACGAGGTTGTTACTCCTCCTGCTCCTTCTTTTCCACCGCTTGATTGATGGGACCCCGGGCTTGCTACCGGCAGTGTTAAGTAACACCGTTGACGGAGTTTAAATGTACTTTTACTCCATATTTTTCAAAGAACGTTGTGATTCACATAAAATTGTGTAATACTTTTCGTACCACCCGGTACCAAATGTCTACCATTCACATATTCTTCTCCGACCTTTCTTATCATTTGTGATAGAGAGTAGAGAATACGTATACCCACTTAACAGTGTTCACTTTTCCCTCTTTTGTTTTCTGCAAATAACCTTTTAATATTCATCCCTCAAAATCAATGAAAAATAAATAAATATTTATATGTTCTCTTTTTTACTGATATTCTCATATCCGCAATTATTTGTGAATGATCCGGTCGTAATGTAGACTATGTACATAACTAATTTAATCCCAGTCTTTAAGGATTTGTTTCTCTACCTTCTTAAAAAATAGATGTACATATCCATACGAACCAACTCTCCATGTAAAATAGATATTATTAAAAAGGGCTTAACTTAATGTTGAAAGCTTCAGAACAAAAAAAAAATATCAAAAAAAATAGAAAACAAGGGAGTAATGACAAATTTAGTTCAACTGTTAAACTTTATCTTTGGTACATTAAAATATTTGCATAATCCTTAGAAACGTATCAGTAGAGAAAGTTGCCTTTCATAATCAAGTATGTGGACTTTGAGGGCAATATACTTTTCAAATCTGCACAGATCTGCGCTTATGCCGATATCTCAAAATATATATAATTTTTTAAAAGGGTATATAAAGAAATGAAAAAATAAGCAGGAAGTGCTTGACTCAAAAATAAACGGAAAATAAAGTATATGGCTTTGAAACGTCATTATACAAGTCGAGTTAGTCACCAGTTATAATATTATATTATTAATATAATAATAATTATTATATTATTATTAATATTATAATATTACATTGGTATTGTTAGAGACATAAGATTTAATGAAGTTATGGAATTTCAGTACCGTGGGAATAACCTTAACCAGAAAACCCAATTGAGTGGCTCCATTCAAGAACAAACTAAATTAATTAACTAATTGCCAATGTAGAATTATTTTTTAATAAATAAATATATAGGAACACAACAATAAATATATACTTATGTTTTGTAGGTCTAGTATCTATGGCTGTGAAACGTGAACTTAGTCGGAAACATTGCACTAAGTGGAGAAGGTTTGAAGGAAAGATACTAAGGAGGATTTTTGGAGGGGTGAACGATGGGGATGGCTAGAAAGTACGTAAAAATGAGGAACTGAATATTCTCATTGAACCCAGAGTCCCCTTTATAAAAGCTCAATGAACGAGATGATTGGGGTACTTTGAGATAATGGTGTCAACGAGGGTGGTTAAGTTAATATGGAAGGAAAGCTTACACAAAGGAAGGAAAGGCCATGCATGCTAGGAAAAGGTCAATGACGTCACAAGTAATTTTATTTGGATGGGTGTCAGAGAATTGAGAGCGCTAGCCATCAGCTGAGAGAATTATGAAAAAAGCCAAAACCTACCAAGGGCTCTAGAGCTACAAGGATGTGATGATATAATAAGTAGTGAAAATTTATAAGATCGACGTTAAATCAGATTTCAAATGTTCTACAACCCCATATAAAAATACTGTCGAACTTCTATAACTCAAATTTTCTATATCTCGAATTGAATTTCAGTTCCTTTCAACCTTCCATGTATTTACTTTGTAAAAATCCATCTATAACTCGAATACCGTCATATCTCTAAGTTGAACTATTTATTTAGTTTCTTTTGACGAAATTATGTACACAGTTTCTCAAAATACCATTTTTGGTCTTTTGAAAACTGTAGGTACAGTTTTTTTTTCTTGGGTTCGAATCCCACTCGGGCATGGCATTTTTTCATACGTTACAAAAAATTCATTTCATCCTTCGCCGTCTGCATTAGCAGCAATTTGCAAAACAGTCGGACGTTAAACCAAAAAAAAAAAAAAAAAAAAAAAAAAAATGTAGGTACAGTGCTGCTTCTTTTGTTTTAAAAGAAAATGTTAGGGGAAAATGTATGAAAGGGTACAGACCCTTAAAGTCATCTGGTTGCCTAAGGTCTTTGTAAGTCTTTGTAGGCCTACAAAGCGTAAACCAAAAAATGAATTTCTTTGAATCGACGAATCTTTGGTCGATCACAAAACAATAGAACCATAGTCTGTTGGTACAATGTAACATATTCAGCATGTACTGTAATTAAAATAGCGCAATTTTGGGCTGTATAGTGTATACTGTATAGTGTATACAATATGTACAGTACTTAACACTGTAGCTTATAGCTAAGTAAATGCAACATAAGTACTGTACAGTAATCCCTCGGTATCCGCGGGGGTTACGTTCTGGAGGGTTACCGCGGTTCGTAAAACAGCGGATAATGATACCTTATATGAACAAAAAGATTGGGGTTAGGTTCGGAAGAAAAAAACCTGTAGCTGTTTTAAGTGCTTAATAGTTTTAGGAACATTTTACCATTATTATGATCTATGAATATTTAATAAATACAGCACTGTATGCATAAAATAATAAAGTTGCTTTAAAATACTCAGTTATGGCAGTTTGCTTCTTCTTCTTTTCAAACTCCTTGTGTACTTCTTCGTATGGTATCATCAGCTCCTGGAGTCCTCTTTTAAACTGAAGGGCCCTTTCCATGACGATATCCTTCTCCAACACGAGATCAGCGAGCAGCGTTGCCATGCTGAGGATCTCGTTGATGGTTTGTGAAGAAATGCTTGGCTTCGTTTCATGATTGTCAAAGAAACAAAGAACAAAGTACGTACGAAGAAGTTAGACTGACACGTGGAGGAAAACTTACGGAGAAATGACAGTATGGCGCTTGGGCGTACGTATAGTTGGTTGTGAGTGGGGGTTGTACTGACGAGGCCCGGTACCCGGTGACGTGCTCACTACGTACAGTACGTAGACATCTAGCTTGACTCATGGCGGCCGTCGCCATACTGGTGCGTGACTCAACATGATACTAACGCCAAAACATTTATTCAAACACGTAGGGTAACAAATGTTTTCGAAATTGTGTGATTGCCCCACCTCCCATCAAATCGGTGTGCACAAGG
Source organism: Catonia carolina (assembly GCA_035578175.1). Taxonomy (NCBI): domain Eukaryota; kingdom Metazoa; phylum Arthropoda; class Insecta; order Hemiptera; family Achilidae; genus Catonia; species Catonia carolina. The sequence continues at coordinate 22,511,612 of JAQMRL010000003.1, read as the reverse complement.
TGAGATTACACACGTATTTTAAAGTTTTAGGCCCACGAACAAAGTCCGTGGATAACCGAAACCCGCGGATGCTAAACCCGCGGATACCAAGGGATTGCTGTTTTGCGAAATTACGCATGTCCAGTAAGTTTACATATTTTACATATGGTAGGCTACTGTGTTAGCCTACGTGGAATGTTCTGTGTTTGTTATTTTTTAATAACTGATTTGTTTTTATTTTTCCATAACTCAAAAAATTTCTGTAACTCGATTTTTTTCCTCATCTCTTAAGGATTCGAGTTATAGATGTTCGATTGTAGTATAATTACTGTAAAAATCGTATCAAAATGAGCGTTAACATGACAGCTGACGCACGTTGGCACACTTACTGTAATATGATTTCTCTGAGGAAGATTAAGCGAAAAGAATATTACCTCACTAGCAATGTTTTCTCCTTTACAGCATTATAAATTGTTTCTCATCAATTTAGTTGTGGTCTAATGGTGCAACTGATAAATGGTACGATTTTAAGTAATGGGAATAGTAATTATCGTGGTGTGTAAACATTCAGTTTGTTCTATTTAGTAATTACATAGATTTAATACTTTTCAAATCAATAGTAAAACCAAACTTATCTCGTTACATTCTAATAATAATAATGATGTTTATTGTTATATTCTAATGCGTATATCATCTCTGGCCGGTCCGTTGGCGTAGCGGTTATTGCAACTGGCTTCTACGCCGGGGTCCCGGATCGATTCCCGGTCATGTTTGGCATTGTTTCATTTCTCATCTTCATTTATTATCTCTCTCTTTTCTTGCTGCCTTAGCAGCAAGTGCAAAACAGTCAGACGTAAAACCACAAAAGAAAAAAGCAAGAGTCATGTTAACGACCCTCACATCAGTTTTTCTTCATCCAGTTAAAGATTGTGCTAATCATAGTTCAGAACAAACTATTTCAATTTAAGGAAACGTAATTCAATCTTGTAAATATATATAAACTTTATTTTCATGGCCAATGAAGGCTGTGCGAAAATTTAACAATGGCAGCTGAATATTATACGGAAATTAATTGACAATAAATGAATACTAATATTTTACCGTGTATATATTTACAAGTCAACTTAATAATTGCCCATCAAACAGTTTGCACCTTGTAGCGATACGAAATTGACTTTACAGCTGGTTCTGTTTATATTTTGGCTTATTGAAGTAAATGTAAATAAACCCAGCTGGTGAAAATAAAATATTAAAAAATAATTTAATTTTAATAAAAGGTATAAACAAAATCGGGTTGCTAGGCGGCTAGTAAGTTTTTTTTATTTTTTTTTTATTTATTTATTTTTTTTATTTATTTAACGTCGCATCAACTACAAGGTCATTAGCGACGACGTTGGGGTGTAACTGTGTGTAAATGAGGATGAAATGATTTTTTGTAACGTATGAAAATATGCCATGCCTGAGTGGGATTCGAACCCAGGACCGCATGATGAGAGGCGAAATTTGTAGGAATGTTGAGTGTGACCTGGAGAGCTAAAGGAGGATGAGGTCATCACATTCATGTGTAATTGTTCAAATTATATATTTAATATAAATACAAGAAGTAATATGAATTATGAACATTGAAATAAAGTAATAATTGTTTGTTTGATATTTATATATTTATATTTCTACGCTTCAAATTTGACATACCTAAAGTGGTGGTTGGAGATCATAAAGGGACGGTACGTAATCTTGTACGCGTAATTAAATAGAAAATATTTTAATAATTGGGACAGAAAATGAATCAATATGATTGTAAATATAAAGAATACTGTTGTTTTTAAAATAAAATGACAATTAGTTAAATAAGATATATTTGTCATATTTCAACCTTCATTAAAAAAAATCAAAACCAATAAAAATAACCAATGAAAAAAGAAGCATATGCTTCTTTTGCGAAGCATATGCTATCTATCGTACTTTAAAACTTCTAGCCACAAGAACGGGCGAAAAGTTCACAATATTTACGGATTCGATGAGTGTGGTTAGAGGCTTGCAGGCCGAAGAAATTACAGAGCCAATTATAGAACATATATCCAACCTACTTCGACATGTCAACAGCATGAATGATGTACGTATTGTGTGGGTTCCGTCGCATTGCGGTATAAACGGAAATGAAACAGCGGACACGGCCGCCAAAGAGGCGTTAAAGACGCCACTGAGAGATAACCATCTCTCATCTCATACAGATTTCAGGAGACATGTGCACAACCAAATCAAACAACACTGGAACCAAATCTGGTCTCGACATCCTCCAACGAAACTTCACCACATCAGAAAAAACATTTTTGAAAACCCTCAGCCTCACTTGGAGCTTCGAAGGCATCAAGTTCTATTTACGCGGCTACGTATTGGACACTCTACGCTTACGCACAAACACTTACTGAAGAAAGAAGAACCATAAATTTGTACACATTGCAACACCCCACTTACAATCAAACACATCATCACAGACTGCCAAACCACACAATTCACACGAACAGTATTCAAAATTAACAACATTTTAGCACTTAATTTAGTAGACAAAGTAGCGATTCAAAACACAATAAACTTTTTAAAATTTAACAAAATTTCAGATTTAATATAGTTGTAGAATCACATTCGCTTTTTTCATTGTATCATTCTATTTTTTAGTTATTATTTCTCTGTTTAAATTGAACTTAACTAATTTTTCATTATGTATTTATATAATGTATCATGTGTATAATATAATGTTATTATAATGTAACGTGGTCGCTAATGACCTCGTAGTCGATGCGACCTTAAATAAATATATATACGAAAAAAAAGTAACCAAATACTAGACCATTAAAAGTATTTCGATACAGTAAAACATTTTTTAATAATGACAAACTATTAAATTGGGAAATTACTTTCTCTGTAGTTCACTAGTTCACAACGTTGCAGAGTTGCAACCGGAACTCCCGAATTCAATTCACTTCAATTCAATTCAGGCTGGATCTTGAGGTACATAATTTCCGTTAAAAACCACCAGTATTTATTCCTGATTCATTGTAGTCTCTAATGATCAGAGTAAACGGGACTATAAAATTTTACCAGAGTTGTAGCCAATCTTCATTGACGGAGTCGGTACTTTAAGAAGAAGAAAAATATAAAAATCTGCTTGTTACGAAGTTGTAAACCCATTAAGGAATACTATTAAAGTCGAATCCCTGTTAACTACTAATATTATAGTAGTTACATTAGATTACCGTTTAGTAAGAAGACAAACTTAGTCAAAAACCACGAAATATTTTCTATAAATGACAAACTGTATTAAAAATCAGAGTAAAATCGGTTTTTAGTCGATCCGATTATCAATTTCATTCACTTCGTCGGATATAAGACCTGAATCGCTCCCTTTTTTCCTAGTTTCATCTTTACCCCTAATATTAGACTTGTCACGGATAAAACTCGTATTTTTTATATGATTTTATTTAACGTCTATGGAAACTATTTACAATCAGTTAAATTTATTTAACTATAAGTAAATTTCATAACATTAGAAAATATATCTTGATGGAGATTGTGACCGCAAGCGTAACTCTAATTTAAAAATCAACAATCTTGGTCAGGTTAATTTTTAATGTGTTTATTATAAATACTAAATTTAGTAATTATTGTCGGCTAGTTGAAAATAAATAAATTTATTGGTGATAGTTTCTCACTGTTAATTTTTAATTTTGTCGGTACAGTAAATCTAAAATTTTGAAACGTTTGTTTGTGGTAGTTGTACTATTATCTAAAAGGTTAATTGCCCTAGGGTTTTTATGATGTTTATGTTTATATTGGTATTTTTGTTTTGTTGTTGTATTATGTCAAGAACATAGTTTATTTAATCATATTTGCACAATATTAACCAAGGGGAGTTAGTAATATTCTAAGGATCTTCGATTCTAGACGTTGCAAGATGGCAACGTTAGACAAGCTTGCTGATCCCCACAGTTCGATCCCGTACGTCCATATTTTGCTTTTATTATTGTTTAAAAAATGATAAATTTGTTGGCCAGGGAAAATGTGACTTTATGTCTGGCAAAAGATACAGTTGAAGTAATTTAATTCCCAACTGTTGGTTTTGTGAAAATAAATGTTTATTATATTATCTTCTTACTAGCATTCTAATCATAACAATTTCTACAACGAGTAAAATGCAATTAGTTCTACATAGCCCGTTCTTTACAATCAATGAAACATTATTTAAAACATTCTTCGGAAATACAACTTATTAGATTTGAATTATTGGAAATTATAGAATGAACTTTCTTGAGAATGCTTAAATGATGAACATTTAACAAACGTTCTCAATAAATAAAAGTTTCATCAATAGCGTTTGTTATTTCATTCTTTTCAAATTAAATGATAATAAAATCCAAAACTTATAACAAACTTGTTTGTTGTTCTTTTCCCAGAAATTTATCGGCTACGTTTTTCCAATATTGTTCCAAAATTCTTCCAATATATTTTTGTTTTGTTATAAAAAGGGTGCTTGCTTGAATGACACTTCTGCTTGTGCTCCTTATCGCATCTTCGAAAACCTCTCCTCTTGTAGAATGTATGGGTTGATTTTCTAAGTGGTATATCCACCCTCTGTGCACGCAAGCCGTTTTGAAGGGGAAACAACTTGATCTTCTTTCCACCCCATTGGGGAAAATACTCTCCCCTAGGATTAGGCAATGTCTCGGTAAATCCTAATGCATTTTCCTTCACACGTTATACTTTTCTCTTTGGCTCAACTACTTCATTTCACGAAAATAGCATTCATACAAAATCACATATACTTTTACCTGGTTGTATTTTTATCGAAACAATAGGCCTACCTTATTGTCTCGGATTCAAAATTTTGACCTTTACTTATTACAAATTTATATTAGAGATTAAACAGTCAAAATATTACGAAGAGAATAGAGAAAATATAAACTGAATAATGTGAATATATAATATTTTTCCTAAGTATTGTATGCAGAACTTTCGTTGTCAAATGTGGCTGCAGATGAAGATTAAAAGTAATGTTACGTTTATTTCGGGTTTTTTAACAGTCTGCTAACTTATAAAAAACAAAACTTCTTTTAAAATTTGAACAATTTTATTACCAGTGGTATAGAAGTATTTCCGAGCTTCTTATTCCTTCAGCTTTGTCCCAGAACTGTTTTGGAATTCCATCTTTCTTCATTCTTTGAAAATGTTTCATCCGTTTATTGCGACATAAACTGATTTTCTTATTTAAACTTATTGCCTGCAACTCCTTCGTGTAGAAATTTTAAATTTTTTCTTCCGCATGCAAATCTTGAGGCCCGTCGTAGTTTCTAATTTCTGTTTCCTTCTTCCAGTAAGAACCTACGTTTCGCTGCCGTACAAAAGAGTTGGAATTATCATTATGTTTAAGAACTCGTCAATGTATATTTGCAAAAATGTATCTGTTTTTCAGTGTAATTGTAATCACTTGCATCATCAAGTTCTGCGTAAAAGCAATATGACAGCCTAAGTAATAAAATGTGTATGTCTGATTTGCACAAAAAAAGTCACTCCAGAGCATCAAAGTATAAACAATTATTTTAATGAGTTAAATGTTTAAAAGTAACAAACACAGAACCTTCTCTAGTTCTTCACTATGTTTGTCATTTTCATATAGGTTAACCGGAACTTACTGTTCAGAAGTTATCTCCGTTTTACTAAACTGTTAGTACAAAATTTGACGTTTATTTTTAGCAGTAAAAGTTAGGAATTTCCAAGACACTAATTTTTTTGCCTTTGGAATGAGATAGCCTTATTAAAAATTACTTTATTAGCAATATCTTTTAATATCAAAGAATCAAAATTATTGTCATGAATCTGTTATCTATAATAAGAGATTTCACCATTCTGATTTAAGTTTTCACCATTCTGAGATTTCACCATTCTGATTACAGAGGGGTTATGACTCTTAATATAAAGTTCTTAAATTTTTCCTCATTTTACATTCAGAATTACGTGAATGCTATAATGACTGCTTGAACAAAGTTAAGATTTAGAAAAATTAAATGGTTGCATTGTAACGACGGTAACTTAACCATTTGCTGTAATAAAACACATTATAAGAAGATAAATGTTTGATTTAATTTTTCCTACAAGACATAATATTTTCTTCTGTTGAACCGCATTGTTTACATAATTGCATTGTTGTCCAACAATAACAATAATTCTTATTTAAATAAACCAATTAAATAAGCAATTCATTTTCATAATTTGACATATTTTACGTACTTAATGTAATAAGAACTGTTATTTTGAGCGTATATATTTCTTTAAATGGGGTTTTTAAACAGCATTGTAATACTTTGGAATAATTTCTATTTGTGTACTAATTCACTGATGTTTCAAAAATATTTACATCTTTCACAATAATAAACTGTGTAATAGTCAATACAAAAATTAAATCCTGTGATCTGAATAGCAGCCTATTCATCCAATAATTTTTCTTAAGGATTTTATCATCTCTCCTTTTACAAAAAAATCCAACCGAACGTATTTTTATTTAATAAGTAGTGTATAAAAATGTTTTATTAAAACAATTAAATGTATACAAGGGTTTAAAAACAGAAAATAATTATAGAAGAGCAATCACTGTCTCATTTTTTAAAACTTTTTAAAAAGGAAAGTAAAGAAATAAAACTTATTTTAAAGAGTTTGGTTCAATTGTTAATAATATTAATTATATTTAATAGTTAATAAACAGTTGCTTTTAAGTTCTAAATATTTCTTTTTAACATTTGACACTTAGGCACAGCCATAATTGGCACAATACAGTGCGTATCTCGTTTTGTCTGGAAGGAGTACTAGTTTGTTTCTTGTTTCGCACATATTGCTTCTATTTATTACGTTAAATTTATTCATGTACGTTTTTCCAGATCTTCCTTACAAATAGTTGCCTGATATTCATCACGTAAAACTCTGGAAAAGTAGGTCAGACATAGCAGGGATTTTTACTTATAATTTTAAAAATAATTACTAAATTATTAAGAGGGGATTTAAATAGGAATACGGGCACCATCCCAAATCAAAATTCTATAAGTCAAGTGTGACTGTAGCGTAGAAAAGTAAACAATTTTCGGGGTTTTAGGGTAAAATTTCAAATTGAATTCTTGAAATTTTATTTTAATTTTAATTTAATTCCGTATAGCCACATAGTTTTCAATATATTATTGTAAATTTTAATTTTGTAGTTTAAATTTTGTTTAGAATTTCGCGATAATAAAGGATATAAAATTAAAATATAATTTATCTAGGCTGCTGATCTACACAAATTACGCAGATTGTAGATTTTTTGGCACGAATAAAAGGAAAGTATCTTTCATTAATGATAAATATTTTCTTGAGAAGTAATTCAAGAAAAATCAGAGCAAGTCTTAAAGATAATATACGTAGTAGGGTCTGTGGAGGTTGTAGAGTTACTATAGTAGATATAGGAACAGTAAACAATATTCTAAAGCATTAGATCGGCTAGGTGGAGTAGGTTCATTAAGTAGAACAACCTACTATGGCGTAAGGTTTCGCCATCTCATCGCCAGTTGGGTACCTCACCTGATCACACACACGTACACGAACACACACTTGTCAGCACTTCCTACTCACCCCAACAACATAGCAACAGCCGCGTTGCGTTGAGTGAAATGGATGAAATAAGAAGGTGGATGTAGCCGCCGACGCCGAATAGATGAGACGTAAGAGGGTGGGATTTATAATGCAGATGGTTTAGGGATGAAGCAAGGATGATAATGATAATGATAATGCTCTCAAGGAAGGAACAGGATGACGAAGGAAGAAGTGGGAGATGGAAGCGGCAATAGAATCTGTTATCAATCTCCTCTAGATGCTCCTTCCTGTTTCGTGTAACTCCTGTTAAAGGTAGGCTACGTTGAATACTACTCCACTTCAAAGTAATGCCCACTAATGCTCAAGTTTATATCCGCATAAATTTATTTCAAAGAGAATTATTATTACAGTATTATTAACTTTCTCTCAATTATAAAAGAATGGAAATATCTCTCAATCCTGAAGAAACAATTACACCACAACTCATTGATTTATTCTTTTAAAACCTTAAATCATTTTTTAAAACTATCTGCACATCCTCTAAAATACTAAAAATTTTTAAAAAATTCTAAAAAAATCTCATTAACTTTTCTCGGTTTTCTACTTTATATTATATAATGCTAACTTTGTCGTTGTATCAGTCAAATAAAGACAAGATCCAACATTAAAGTTTAGCTCTGAGATAATAATTTAACGGTAGAAGGAAATAAAGGTCATTCCAATTTATATAAACAATCATTTGCATATTTATGATGTCTCATAAAACCAAAGTAGTCGTTTTAAACGTTGTACTGTACACGTTGATGAAATAACGCTTCTTCAATTAAAATTTATACAACCAATTTTACGTCCAAAAATTGCAAGTCAACTCTGAACATATATTACGTTAAGTGAAATTGATCTTAGAGGAGAATATCACTCAGTCTAAATATTCCAACGTAAATAAAATTTTACTTAACTTATGTTAATATTTTCTTCTTATCTTATTTTATCTTCTTATCTTATTTTTTTTCTTTGACTATTTATTTTATTGTTACATATCTAACTTTAAGTAATGAAACAAATAAGGTAATAATTATTTTAAATAACTGAGAGCATCAGTAAAGGAAAAAATTATGCATCTAAGTTCATAATACAAAGAAACACTAAAAGATACCCGAATTATTTAGCGCGTAGTTCATTTGATAACAGCGAAGACTATTGTAACACTTAAATCTTCATTCGTTTAGGATCTGGATATAATAACTAATAAACAAACTTATACAAATAATTTCATTGGCATAAAATAATTACAATAAACTATCAATAGAGTATTAAACAATTAAAAGTACTAAAAACACGTTTAGATTACTCAAAGTCAATTAATTACAAAGCTTAAGCTTAAACTAAACGACTATAATTAAGAAACTGTCACTCAATAATCAAAATAATTAATTTACCTGTCTACAACAGCTAGTTACCAACCGTACAAAACGCACTATTGGCGTAATTCAAAATTAATCTAGTATGGAAGCTATTTCATAACGGTCCGACAACAATAATTTCATTCACAATCCAAATACTGACTAACTTACTAGAAAGGCGCTAACTGTTTCAATAGCTGCGGTCTGATAGTTTGTCAAACAATCGAGATCCTTCTAACACTTTCTCTGCTTTGCCAAAACATAGTAGAAGGAATCAAAATAGTAAAAAAAAAGTTATAATAGTTTCGATTTTTGAAAACTCATATTCAAAACATTCCATTCTTCGCTATCTATTATCCTTGTTCAATACACAACACTTCATAAAATACATAATTTCCAACAACGAATAATTTATTCACTTAGCCATTCTTGGATTGTCACTGTACAATGTTTCAATATTTTACAATACTTTTTCTATGTATTTTTCTATTTGACCAATCAGAACGTTTGCTAACGTAATCAGATTGTACGAATGTATAAGCCCGACAAAAATTACTCGCGCATGCGTATAAGATCCGCAGTAGTTCACTCGTGTCTTGTATCTCGTACTGAACACATCGATTATAGATCGCGTTAACATGCAATAATTTATAAAATAATCGGCTGGCTGTATGTTCATAGGTTATAATTGTTATTGAAAAATAAAAAAATGGCTGACGAAATATATAACTGAGCTACAAGAGCAAGTATTGGCAACGTTGCTAGCAAGTCATTGGCTAGCTATAAAGTGGGTAGCCGGCCGCATTGGCGTAGTTGGTAACGTGCTCGCCTCTCATCATGCGGTCTCGGGTTCGAATCCCATTCAGGCACGGCATATTTTCATACGTTACAAAACATCATTTCATTCTTTACCGTCTGCATTAGCAGTAATTGCAGTAATTCCAGAACAGTCGGACGTTAACACAAAAAATATATATATATAAAGTAGGTAAGAGGCAATGCGTATAAAACTGCCGTGCCAGCAGCTGTGCACATAGCATGTGAGAGAGATAGCGGTGATATTTAATTTGCAATAATCATGGACAAAGAAAATAGTGTGGCGACAGGATTTCGTGTATAAAGTTAGGTTATTTTCTTGGTTATTGTTAAATTTGTTTATAGTAAGTTTCAAGGTTTACGTGCGTAAAATTTAATTTTAAACTGAATGATTTTGATAAATGTGTCGTTCGTAGATTGGTGTACAACTTTCATTTAACAGAACATCGGCTTCTGATACCCGCGTTACTGCGCGCAGTGCTAAAAGAAAAAATTGACTTTAAAGGTAAAAATTTAATGGCTTTCTAATACATTTAAGATAAGCAAAAATTTGGCAATCATTTATAAATTAATCAATAACACAAGAAAAGAAAAGAAATAATTATTATATTAAGTAAACATATTCATTAAAAATTTTCCGTAAAAACGAAGCACAACTTCGTATAAATAGAATTTCGTATATATTAAAATAAATCTATAAAATGTTGCATTAAGCGAAATTATTTACCGTAAAAACATGGATAGAAAACAATAGTGGATATTTTAGGTTGGTTAATAAGGTGGGAACACAGCGTTGTCTCAATGTGCACAGCTGTACGCTGTTTTATATACGTTCAGAGCTCATCAACGCTGTAAAATAGCATAATGAGGAAACCTTTAGTTTACTATTGAACTTTGGAAGTTGAATCAATATTAAATATTGGTTTACAACACTCATTGATTTAAGGATATGGTCAAGATGTACTTTAAGGAAATAGAATACATCCTGATATGGTTACTGTAAATAAACTCTCTCATTTTAAATTACGTTCATTCTAAATGTCTCAGTTTTATTATATTAAACACGAAATAAATATTTTAGTAATAATTCAATAACGATTTAAAACACTTAAGTTCTAGGATTAAATTATCAAAATTTTGTAATACTCTTATTTTCACGTGACATATAAAACCTATTCATATAGTATTGTTTAAAAACGTTTTAATCTTAGTTAAACAAAACTAATTTATAAAATATATTTCATCCGATAGAATTGGCAGGGATTAGGGATTATAATATTAACCAATAAATCCTTTGTTAAATCAGTCAATTTTAAAGCCATTTTTGCTTTTATACTTTTAACAACTCTTTGTTGTTATTATCAGATTTAATTGTACTGAGACGGTACAAAGTGAAAATTTCGATTAACGCGAAATTAAAATATTTTTCAACTATTCTGAAACATGTTCGACACATGTTTGAAACATGTTCTATGAGATTGGAGCAACCCAAATCAAAAAAGATGAAATAAATAAAATTTGAAAACAATACAGATAGTAGCAGTTCGTGATTGGTTTAAAAATGATTAAGGGAATTGATTGTTTGTTATAAGAAATTGTGTATTGTATAGGATGGGGTGTATTGAACAAGGATAGTAAGTTGCGATAAATGAGATGTTTTCAATAGGAATTTTAAGAAACCAAAAGCAGTAGAAACGCTTTGTTTTTATTTCGACTCCTATTCTGTTCGAGAATTGTGGGAATTTTGTTAGAAATATCTCCTTTGTTTGATAACTATCAGACCGCAGGTATAAAAACAGTTAACGCCTTTGTAGTCCATCATTCCGTGAATTTCTAAAGAACAAGTGTTGTCGGGCCGTTCAAAATAGTGTCATTACAGGACCGATTCTGAACTACGTCAATTGCGCATGTTCAAACTGGTAGTAGCAAGTAATAGTGAACAGGTAAATCGATTGTTTTGATTTTTGTTACTGTGTCTTAATTATAGTCAAGTTTAGTTTAAGTAGGTTCTGTAATTGATTTAATTTATGGAATCTAATTGTATTTGTTAGTAGACTAAGTTTAATTATTATCAATTGTGTAAATAAATAATAAATTGCTATAAGTTTTGTTTATTTTTTTATTTAACGTCGCATCAACTACAAAAGTCATTAGCGACGACGTTGGGGGAAACTATGTACTATGGAAGATGAAATTATTTTTTTGAAACGTACGAAAATATGCCGTGTCTGAGTGGGATTCGAAGCCACGATCGCATCATGAGAGGCGAGCACGTTACCTGCTATAAGTTTAAAAAGTTTGATTATTATTTATCATGTCCAAATCCCGAACAAACCTAGGCTTATAATATAAAGATATAAAATAAAATATAAAAATATAAAAGCTCACAATATAAAGTGTTACAGTATAAAAGAACAATTTTAGTAAAATCTATAGTTCAAAAAGGATCGAAAACTAGGATTATTATCTTAGTCCAATAACAAAATATAAAGTAATATTGAAACAATAGAGAGAATTCCCAAAAGATAAATAAAGTTCTGTACTTACATGATTAGAACAAATAAAGAAAGATTGAATTTAAAATGTTCAACGTAAACTACAACTTCAAGAGCTCTTACGGGATTTTCAAAAAGTCATAAATAGTATGCTTGGGATAAAAAATTTTCTGATTGTTTTGATTGAGAAACCTATAAAAAAAAATTATGAGTTAATTTTGGTTTCCAAGTACCTAAGTCAAACGAGTAAAAAAGAGTTTGTTCAGAAGAAACTATGAATAATGTCCCTGATACAGCAAAATTATGGAAGGAAGGAAAATATAAGAATATTACTTTCAATAAAAATAAGATGAAGTAGAAGTAAATATGTTTTATAATCGTGTGATCCTGATTTGGTTTATTCACGAACAAAAAAGAGAATTGAAAGGAATTATTCGAATAGTAGGTACCACTATAATGGATGGAAATAAAGAATGGTAAATAAGCTGTCATTATTGGTAACTAAATGTTTCCTTAAATAATTTCAAGGAAATATTAACCAACGTTCTTCTCCAGCGCCACCAATTTTTGTTTTTTGAAAATTATTCAACGTAGCTCGCTAGTGTTGCAGAGAGTTACTTATATAAATTTTCATGCGAATGCGGACGACGTGCAGACGTCTAACTAAAGCTGGCAATAAATACGGAAAGAGGTTATGGTGACGTAATACACTAAAGCCGACGTTTTCCACTCCTTAAGTCGCTAGCAACATTTATCAAGACGGAGGAGAAGACAATTCAAAAGACTTACTACAAACAAAAAATTACCCTATTCTAACGGCAATCTGAAATGAAAATAAAACATTAATAAGTTATTCAAATTACTCGGTTTTAGGAAAATATTGTGTTTACCATTCAAAGTCATCTCACCATTTTTTATAATAAGTTCCTCCTTCATCTGCTGCTCTAACTATCCTCTCTCACTCGTTTTCTTCTCCGTATCCTTTTTCTACTTGGTCAGTGCAACTGTTTTACGAGTATATAACAGGGTTCCCGGGTCCGATTCCTGGTCAGGTTTGAAATGTCTCTGCATCAGACTTACCATAGCATTCAGACGTACAACAAAAAAGAAAGCTTTTTCAATTTTCACTTCTTCCTTTCTGGGTCTTCCACCCGATCACACATTTACTCTTCTCTTCCCTCCTATATATCTCTTACTCCTCTCCCGTTTCCTCCCAACTGCTCACTAATTCTCACTCTCCTTCTCCTTCTCCTCTCCATCCTCCTCACCTTCAACCTTTTCCTTCTTTCTCTCTTCCTCTTTACAATGCCCACTAATATTTCTCTTCCTATCCTCATCGATCTAATTTTTCTACTCTACTTTTTTTTCTCCTCTTCCTCTTTTTCCTCCATTTCCTCATCTATCTTCTCTTTCGCTTTTCCTTCTTTTTAATTTTTCTTAATCTTCCTCTTTGTCTTACTCTTTCTTCTTGTCTTCCTATATTTCTTCCTATTCTATCTTGTCGTTTTCTTCTTCCCTCTTTCTTCTTCATCTCCTTTTTCTTCATTATAGTTTTCATGCTTCTTATAATGACAATTCAAGCAAATTTTGGAACATCTAAGCAAATAAGTCTAGTCTTTTATTTATCCACAATCTAATTCAATTTAATTAAATCAGCTTTTTCCTACAGTTTTATAAGACACACCGCCGCTAATTATCAGCTCAAGATCATTCAAAACCCAGTTTAGTAAATTGCTGCTTACTAATTAAAGCGAAATGATAAGAGACTGTAGTCAAATGATTGTGATCTATTTAGATTCTGTATATAAAGACAGTACGGTTATTAGGTCAAATGTTATTTAGGTCGATTGAAAAGTCACGTTTTGTCTTGTTCGCTTTTCTCCTGAATCAATTCAATTCTTTTTCCGATACCACCATGAAAATGAAAATAATTTAAAAGACTTCATTTCAGTAACTGCTTCTTATTTAAATTGCTAACAACTATTAGTATTCATATTATTTAAATTGAAATATTTTTCTTTTAAATAAGTTATAAATATTTCATAAATTATTTTACAGAATAAAAGTTATGAATAATAATATGTATATTAAAATTGAAATGGAATTGCATATTAAAGCAGATGTCAATACAAGCACAAAATGTTCTTTTATTTTTCTAAAGATTCTTCTTATGAAAATATATTATGTCATTTCTCGTTTCACCTTAGTTAAGGTTACAATATCAGACATTTTTATCATAAAAGATCTTTTTGTAATTTTTGTGCAGATAATAGCTTATATTCTGGGATTTCAGAGATATTATTTGTGTTCATTATACTGTTGTAGTAATTTGATCAGGAAATGTGTAAAAACCAAGTGATTTCTTTTGGTCCGATAGAAACAACTAACTAATGTTTTCGTTCAATAAAGTTACATTATTTGAAATATATTTTTGTACCTTTCAGACAAAAATTTTATTTATTCCTCCGGCTAAATATCTGAAAGATCTTGATTTGGTTTCACGTTTAAAATATCATAAGTATTTCAAAGATAAAAAGATTGAAAAAACGCTGAGCTAGAGATCTTCTGTTAAAACTAAATTTTATTAAAAACATCAATTATCTTATTAAAACTTCCCTCTTAATTATTTTAAAAGGCACACCATATCATGATGTGACTCAATCACGTACAAAGCGGTTACGTTGTCGGGTCCGCGAGTGGAATTATCATCTTTTCTCTTGCGGGGTTGTAGGTTGCTCTTCGTCGGAGACCGGAAACTGTGTGCAGATTGTTGTTGTATGGTGGAAGTTGTAGAGTGGAATGCAGTCCGGGCTTTTAGGAGCCTTCTTATAAATACAGGTAAAAAGGTGTTTCCTTGCTCTCTGCATTGCCGACAAAGGTCTGTCGGTATTTTGTAAGTATTGTCGGTCTTTCTCTCTCTCCATCTGTGTTATCGGCAGCACAGTACCTAACGAAAGGTGGTGACGGTGACAACAGCAGAAACCTAATTAAAATTGGTTCAATATGTGCTGTCATTTAACTTAGTTAATCAACATAAAATTAAAACTGTTGTGGATAAATAGCATCTAAATCCGTCTTCTCCTTTTTCTTCTTTAGATTTCTATCCGTTCTGGATGTTAGCCACCATATTTACAATCTGAATCTTATCCACTGCTGCTCAAAACTGCTGTGTTGTCTTTCTCGAGTGCCACATTCTCAGATTTTTCAACCAGGAAATACGACTTCTTCCAACACTACATTGTCCAACGATTCTTCATTGCAATATAGATTATAGCAACCCATATCTCTTCTCGTTGCGCATTATACGTCCCAAAAACTCGGCTTCCTAATCCATCTTAAAATAAGATATCCAAAATCCAACTTATGATAAGTAAAATATTTTATTATTGTTTAAAGTTTAGTAAACAAGTTAGGGCTGTTTGCTGGCGGATCATCTGACGTGATGAACGTGGTTGATGAGTTTACAATTTACTAATCCGTTAACTGTCAACAAACAAACTCACAATTGATTCGTTAATATATATGTGTTAAAGAAAACATTTGAAAAATGACAAAAAACAAGAATAAAAAGACTAATATTGAATGTCAGTAAAGTTTAAGCAAGAGAGAGTACTGAAGTGCCTGCAATAAATTTGCCCGGCACGTATTGGTTTTTTTATCTTGTCGTGGTTTTCTTGGAAAGGAGCGATCTTCTTTCTGTCAATTTATAGTCAGACAAGAGAAGTATTCAAATGCGGATAAAGGGGAATGAGGAAATCATCACAATTCACAGCTGTCTGTCATACTCATATCAAGTACCCTTCTTACTGAATCTGGCACCGTTTAAATCTGTGGTTTTGTGTGTGTGTGTGTGTGTGTGTGTGTGTGTGTGTGTGTGTGTGTGTTTGGAATTAAAGTTTAGCGTTACGTGGTATTTATGGTATGTGAATGAGAATTCTAACAAATTATTAAACATGCAATGTCATTAACTTGAATATTAATTAATCTTCATTGCTCTAGATCTCTATAGTTTGAATTTGATTTAAATAATTTTAAAAAGAAGAAATCTCTTTAAAGGTTATTAAACACGTTCTTTCGTAAAGATGTGATTGAAATAAATTCTAAATCTTTTGAATTTTTATACTAACTTTGTGAATATTAATAAAATTTTATATCACATTGTTAACATATTAGGATTCCAGTCTAAAATATAATAAAACATTCATTAAACTCTCCGTTTTGTGTAACGTAGTCCTACATAGTAATTAATGATCTACGAACTACTGTGCGAATATTACTTTTTCTTACCGTTACTCAATCCTTTCAGGAAGAAATCGTTACACAATCCTAACTGACCAGTACATAACTCCTCATGTAATAATCTACCACGTAACCCAACTCGACGTTTTTTAATGTGTTGCCATCCTACAGGACAACAGTAATATTTTCATAAATGGATGACATTATAAGCACGTAAATAAACATTCAATATAACTGTTCAACACAGCCTTAAGTGAACAGATTGTAGTTTAACGTTACTGACTTGAAATATAAACAAATCAATTGATGAGCAAACCCACAGGGTTGGTCTAGTGTTAAAGTAGTCTCCACGAGTCAGCAGTTTGACAGCTTTTTTTAGATATGAATTTCCACTATGGCTATGTTGGCTGATGATATGGCAGTGCTTGCGGTTGATGCCGATCGTGTAATTGCAACTCGAAATACACAAAACCATTTACATCTGGTAGAATCATGGCTTAAACTTTGAAAAGTTAAAATCATTGAAAACAAATCGCAAAAAAATGACGTTTAACCTTAGAAGAAAAAACTGCCCAACCGTTTACATTAATAATATTCTGCTGCCTCACACTACTCAAACACGCTATTTAGGCTAACACTTGAACAGAAAAATTACATGGAACGCACATTTTACACACACACGCTACAAACTCAAAACACGCTTCTACCAACTAAAACGCTTACTCGACAAACGTTCTAAATTAAACTTGTTACACAATTTAACCATCTACAAAACAGTCTTAAGACCAATCTGTACATATGGAGTTCAACTTTGGAAATTTCCTAAACCTTTACACACGAAGCGTATGCAAGCGATTCAGAACAAGATTCTACGAACGATAACGCAATGCCCCTTTTACATCACAAACTCAATGTTGCACAAAGACTTACAAACCCTATACGTAATTAATGTCGTGAAACAACTATACAAGACGATGCATGACAACTTTGAATTACATGACAACCCTCTCATACAAAACATGTACACTAGGGTGATACCGGGTGCTCAGCGCAGACGTTTGAAGCGACTCTGGCCAAGAGATCTTTTTGGCCAACTGTAGGACTGTGGTGATGACTGCACGCTCCTTCAAATAAATCAAGTTTTGGAACATTAGCTTCACATTTAGAAATTATTCTATTAATATAATAACAGATACTAAATTTCAATTAAAAGTGTCAAAAAAAAAAAGTTTCTTGGTTCAAATCCAATTAAAATTATGATTTACTAAATTAGAATTAATACTGATTTGAATACTACACGGTGGTTCCCAAATGTACATCGATTGGATTGGGGTCGATGGTATGAACGATACTCTCTCAGGAATGGTTGGCCTGAGTCTGCACAAACTACACCTCAGTTACACGTCATACATATCAATCCCGTCTATTGGGTTATACGATTGCTTATTGTTCTTAAATTAAACAGATTTCAACGTACACACATTAGGGATTTTATTTAAAAAATTAATTGTTTGATACAAATATAATATTGTAGTCTACCGTTGCAGAAATTTAAAATAATAAATAAATCAATCGATGAACATGATCACTTAAACATAACAGCAACAAGTATTGTAATATTAATTTTAAATATTAGAATATACTAATTATGTACGATGTAAAATTACTTTCAAATTAACTACAATAAATATTCATTTATTTTCATTTACATAAATTGATTTTATAATTATTCTATAAATAATACATTAGTTTTTAAGCAAGTAATTTAAATAGTGCTACAGATTAAAATATTGTAATTTTGATAAAGATGTAATTTCAGAGGATTAGGGTGAGTAATTACGTGGACGTAATGTAGTTAATGTTGTTAACATAAAGAGCGTTCCCGGTTTTGGGAGACATAATATGCGTTTCAGAGAATAACAGATTTAACTTGAACTGGTTATTACATGTTATTAACGTTAAACATTGTGCTACAATACTGTTATAATTTTGCTCGTTATAATTAGACAATGAACATAAATTTCAATTCATCTATGTTTCGAAAATGTCTATTACATAATAATGTGTTGTTGAAATATATTTAACTTCATCGCAACCCCTCCCAACTGATATCAGTAATATAAAAGTATTGTTTGTTCAGAAAATTAACGGTGAAATTTTATTGTCAGTTATATAATTATTTAAGAAAATTTACTGTTTTGTTAGAAATTTTAGAATCGTACATTTTACATGAATTATGTATGTTATGATAAAATTACACTGTTTTTGGCTATCTATACAATAATTCAATCCTTGTTGAGGTTCAATCAGCACTGGCCCGCAATTATATAAAAGTTTTTTACTTTCTCTTGCCTATATGAATATATAGAAGGAAAGTATTGTTTTCATGTCAATTTTTCGAAATCGAGTTTTCACCGAATCTACACGTTTTCAGACCCCCTGAACCCATAAAACATGTTTTTAGCGATTGGTCTGTGTGCGTGTGTGAACAGAATATCTCAAGAACGGAACATCGTACGAACATGAAACTTGAAACCTAAGTTAGACACCACTACCGAACCCGACACAAACATTTTTATCAAAATCAGTCAACCGGAAGTAGTAGTTCATTCATGTAATTTTTCACTTTTTTGCGATTTTTTTTTAAATCATTTGGTTTACTAAATGTTTTATGCTCTACAAGATAGGGAAGGCGCCATGTTTGTTGAAATTCTTGGTGAGGCTGTTTTCACGTAAAAAATAACTGTTTTTTTAAGATTACGTCTTTAATGTGCATTTTAGCGCAAAAATGTTTTACAATAAAAACTGTAGAGAATTGAAAATCCTATAACTTTTATTTCTAACATTGTTTTGTAGAACGCTTAGTTTAGCGGTAATTAGCAGTTTTCTGTTTTTTTCTCTCACAAAAACCTGTAAAAAATCGATTTTTTTAAGATTTCGGCCTGAGTATGCATTTTACGACAAAAGTGTATATAATCAAATTTATAGGAAATTAAGAGATATACAATTTTTATCTCTAGCATTGTTTTCTACAGAGCCTAGTTTAGCGTGAAGAAGTGATTTTTCGTATTTTTAAGCCTAACTGACGTTGATTTTCATTTTGCATCTTTCACTCATGATTAAATAAGGTTATGTTTTTTGAGGTTAGTTTTTGTTTATTTTTAATGTTTTATTACTAATGTTAGGTTATATTGGTCATTATTTGCATTGGCAAGAGAAAGTTGTGTGAGTGTTTCACACCAGATTTTTTTTAATTACCAAACTGTAAAACCACAATTTGTTCATAAATTTTGAAGAATAAGTAAATTAAGTTATTAGTGTTTATTAAAAGTTAAAAATCTCACACCCACATCCAAGTTGATTTAAAAATACTCTACAGTTTTCTTATGCAACTTTGTAGGCAGATTAAGGCAGTTACGTCGCTTGAATCTAATAAAACTATTGTCATTTTCGTTTAAAAGGTTAGAACCAAGTAATTTTGCCCATAACAAGCAGGTGGGGGTGTTAGATTATTTACACTCGATCTGCTAGTTCTAAGGCTTCAAAAAATAGTTTAGCTTCTTATCACATAGTGCACCAATTATATGACTGAAGCATTTAAAAACAGAAGAGGTAGAGGTGTAAAAGATACTAGTCAGAGCTATTTCCTCTGTGACTAATAAATTTCGTCATACAACCAGACCCTGTGGTGAATGAATTAAAGGTATCATTTGCAGGGTAGAAAGTAGATACTTTTCAGAGAGCTTGGCATGTTGACAAGCATTTTTTTCCACTCAATGAGAAAAGCACAGTAAACCACCTCACTTTTAGTTTTTATTAGTAAAACCTCTAGAGGTTCTAACCAGTTTTTCAGCTTATGACCTAAACAAGAACAATATTAATAGTAAAAAGTCTGTAGTGATATATTACTTCACTGAAAATAAAATATTTCCTATTTTACTTTTTTCATTGGTAAAACAGCATAGACATATCTAATACTAACCGCCAAGTCATTAAATAAAGTCTTTAAAGGTTTTCATCAAGAAACGCTTAAGTTTTTCTATATTTAAATTACTAACAGTACCATACGTTTTAATTTCGTAAATACACCTGGTTTCAACACGGAATTATAGACTCAGTTGAGACAAAGATAAGAACTTGCTTTCTACCAAAAAAACTGGTACATATTCTTTACTTTAAACATTGACAAACCTTAGTTTTTTGTAGTAGTATGACATGTAGGTATAAACCATCAGCCGTCTTATGCTCAATGAATAGGAGCTGCTTACATTCCTTACAGAGGTACCAGCAGTAAACTTTACATAAATAATTGTCCCTTTAAGAAAATGTATAATAATATAAATAAAATTCCATTAAATTTCATCATCATAAACTATAAGGCTTAGCCCTCCCGTCCTGTACAAACTTCAACAAACTTCAAACTTATCTATTTTCTTCTTCTTTTAAAGGTTCCCCATATTTTTTCCAACGTATTTCATCAAAGCAAACGGAAATAAACACCTGTGCTGGTTCAATCATCTGGAATCTGCAACAAGTGACTATACCACTCCTGTGTTTATGAATAGTTAATAAAATATTATCAACTAAATCCAGACCCTGGTACATTACGTTCATGCCCAATGTCATCGTTTATTTTATGGTTTATTTATTGATACCCTGCTAACGATCTTACCAACGTAAACATCTCAGCAGTCTCTATAATGCTGAGCAGTCAGGCTCAACATTCTCAACTATACATTAAAACTGGTGCAACTAAGGTTTATTAAAATTTTAAAGCCTGAAAAAACAAATTTCAGTCTTTGAAGTTTGACTCAATATTCACATCATTGTCGTCCTTCTTTTATTTCGTCTGTTCTTTTATTAGAAGTTCAGAATTAAACATCGTGTATAGCATAAACTCTATATTTTTTTTAAATTTTCCATTTTCTAATTCTTTTATATTGGTTTTTTATTTTTATTTATTTTTTAGTAGTTATTTTTCTCTTTTATAGAATTACTGTACTTTCTATTCGTAAACGCTAAAAATTATCTTGTGTTGGACTACTTGCTCTTTCCTTGCAGAATTGTCTAGAAAATAAACTCTTTTTTTAAGTTTTTATTATATTTTATTAATAATTTTTTTTTGCTCATAACAGACAGTTAAAGTGTCAAATTATTTACACTCAATCTGTTCGTTGTAGGGCTAAAATAAATAGTTCTGTTTCTTATCACATGGTCAGCCAATTAAATCACTAAATCATTTAAGGACAGAAGAGGTAGAGGTGTAAAAGACACTAATCAGTGTTATCTCCTCTGAAAGTAATGAATTTCATTGTACAGCCAGACCCTGCGGTGAATGAAGTGAAGGTGCCATTTACAGAGTGGAAAATATGTGCTTTTCAGAGGGCCCGGCATGCTGATACGCGTACTTTTCCACTCAGTGAGGAAGGCAATTGTAAACCACCTCACTCCTCGTTTTATTTAGTAAAACCTCTAGAGGTTCAAACCAGCCTTTCGGCTGTTGACCAAAACAACAACATTAATAATCATGGGAATTATATATTTTTCAACTTTAACTTTCATTTAAAAATTTCATTTCACGTACGTACAATAAATGCATACAATGCGCATTTCTTTCTCATGGGTTACTTCAAATTATTTTACATAATCAGTGTGATAGAAATGTGCATGTTATTGTATAAGACAGTACTTAACAGTTACATTGTACAATACTGTCTATTGTTCTTCTAATCCTGAAAGCTCAGTTTGGAATGAACAGGAGGAAAGTAATTGTCAGCAGGGTTTCCCTTTTAACTACCGACTGGCACTACTCTAACTGGTAGAACAGTTGTTATACAACCCCATTAGCCTGCTAATTTATTTTTATGAGTTCTCCTCCTTCAATTACCAACCACCCATCTAACCACCCCACCCACTTCAACTTCCTTCAAATTTTTACAAAATCCTCTTATTTTGTTAGAGGATTCTATTCAAAATTTTCTCAACTTGTAGACTACCTACTCCTGAAACAGACTATGTGAAAACTATAACCGTATAGTTCTACAGTTCCGGATTTCCCATGAATTTTTCATTTTTAATAATAAAATACAATTATGTATACCTACTATAAAATTATTTTCAAAATATTGCTAATGAACTATGTAATTCGAATCTAAACGTGTTTTTTCAGTTTATTTAAAGTACCATCAACAGCTCGGTTATTAGCTACTACAGTGGGTTTTAATTTGTAAAAATTTTCATACCCTAGACAGGAGTCGAACCCGAGACCTCTGCATTTTGGAGGCTACCAGAAACAATTTTATTTTACTTAACATTTTTTTAATAAATTTTAATTTTAAAAAGGTATGAATAATAGTCTATCAAATAAATTGAGAGTCATGATGATAAGTGATTGATTATTAATCAATCCAGTTAATTTCAAAGTGGACTAGGCCTAACTTCACTAGACAGAAGTCTTTACAGAGTCGTTAAATCAATTTTTCCCATTATTAATTGTTATTGGATTCGCTAGTCGTTTTTGTGTTAACAATTATTTATTACACTTTTTTACGATAAAAAGTAAAAAAATTACACCAACTGATAAAATTATTAGCGATCATTTTGGGAATTTTTTGCAACAATTCTAATATAAACACACTGGATTGTAATCAGACCTAGTTTTGAATTAACCCAGGTCTTTCTGAATTCTTTTTAGTAAATTATCGACTGACTCACGAAAGGACTTAACTGATCTTTCTGTAAAGTATTTTATATGTTATTTTGTTTTCAGACGTTATAAGACCAGAGTTGCAAATATTTAACCTGGATAAGAAGATCATCGATTACAGAATCAACTGGAGTAGTCATCTGGAGTGTATAAAGGGAAGCCGTTTGTCTAGATTGGCAATTAATAAGCCAAATGGTCGAAGTGATGTTGGTCGTCCGAGGGGAAAGTAGTTTCCAAAACAGGCAGTACTGCCTAATCTGTAAAGTAAAGAAGAATAACACGAAGATTTTGTTTTCAATGAATCTTTTCTGTTTTCAGAGTTCTTAGAAACACAAAAAAATAATTTTCTTCATAGGTGGAGAAGTTGAAAGACATAAAAAGACAAGACATAGTTTTTCATTGCCGAAATTTTAAGATTTTTTTGTACAAATAACAGATTTATATTTGTTTAAAAAAAATAATTTATAAATATTTCTTTTTTGTACATATTATTTTTTATTTTTTTTATCTCTAATGTATGTACATTGCAATTTGTTCAATTCAGAACAATAAGCAATTCCATGACCCAATGAAATGAGGATGATGTGTAACTGAGGTGTAGTCTTGTACAGACCCAGGCCGACCATTCCTGAGAGAGTATGGTTAATTGAACCCCAGCCATCCAAGTACACCGGTAACTGCTGTCTAGTATTCAAATCTTCATAAAGGTAACTACTTTTACTAGAATTTGAACCAGGAACCGTCATCTCCGAAAATTAGCTGTTAAACACCTGGCTCACGGTGATGACCCTATCTCTAGACCAACCCGGTGGGTCTTTTGTACATATAAATTATATTTTTTTAAACAAACATAAATCTGTTATTCGTACAAAAAAAATCATCAAATTTAACACAAAGAATAACCATGCCTTGTCTCTCAATTTCTTTACCTACTAAGAAAATTAATTTTTGTAATTCTAAGGACTCTGAAAACATAAAAAATTCTATAAAAACAAAATCTTGTTGTTGTTCTTCTTCACTTCACGGATTAAGCAGTACTGCCTGTTTCGGAAACCAACTTCTACGCCAGGGTCCCGGGTTCAATTTCCGGTCAGGTCTGGCATTTTTCCATCACTCATCTTCATGTTTCATCCTTTTCACCATCTGCATTAGCAGCAATTGCAAAACAGTCAAACGTAAAACAAAAAAATAAAAAATAATAAATTATTTTGTACTTATAGAAAGCTTTTTAAAATTTACTGGATAGGCCTACATACATCATTAAAAATGTGTGTACTACGGTGATGGAATCAGGAAACTGATTAGATCTAAAGAAATTAGGTGTTTCAAAAATATAACTTTGTAAAAGTAGGTAATGAAAAGAATTGAATTCCATAAAAGAGTGTTCATTATTGGTTTTTCTTTTGTTAGTAAACGACTGGAAAGAAATCAATTCATTACATTAACAAAAGAAACACATAAAACAATAAACGCGATGAATTCAGAGAAAGAAATAAAAATAAATTGTCAGACAATTTACATTATATAACAGATTACCCTCAATGGAAGCAACTCATTGTGTTGCGGATGGTATTACTCGAACGACAGGAGCTCAGCTGGTGATGACCCTCTATCGATTAGTTTAGACCAATTTAGTTCATGCAGTCTATTATCTACAACATTTATAAAGATATAAACTAGTCCAGTAAAAATAAACCGACAGTGACTGTAATAGAAATCGTGTTGTCATCAGCACTTAACAATTTTAACATTCCTTTAATCAGGAATTTAAGAGGAAATACAGCAACCGCAGTTAAGTTAATTAAACGATACTCAACAAGCTAAATATTTTTAATTTTATTAATTTTTAAATAATAATTTAAAATTTGGTAGTTGTTATTTACTACTTTCTCTTGTTCTATATAAATAGAACAATGTCGAAAAGGAACATTTTGTTTTCATGTCGGTTTTTCAAAATCGAGTTTTCCCCAGAATTACACGTTTTCAGTGAAAACTTGACTAAGAATAGAAAACAGAAATATCCTCAAGAACCAAAACAACTTATTACCTGCCCACAATACTGACGTTAAGTAAAGTGACGTTAAATCCGAACCTTCAAAAAGGGGGGGGAGGAATTAGTGTATTCATATGTGTACAGTGATCCTATGTACTTAATTAGGACTTACAGTAGGATATTAATCATAATATAAACCATTACTGAGTAAAGACAAAAAATATTATGAATAAATCATTATGTATTGTTAATGATTTTAGTTCGTATTTACTGGAATTACCAGGAACTTCTATTAATTCTCAAACAAAAGAATTGATGTTAAACGTGATTTATTTGGGGGGGGCCAAACTGTTTCTATTCTTAAATAAGGAACGTTAAATCCGAGCCAAGGTAAATGCGGGACCGATAAATCGAGGACCTCTGTGTTTTTTTAATTTATTTGTTACCTTCATTTCAAGTCTCCATGATTACCGGGGTCTACTTCACCTTCATCTGCCTGTAGGGTCTTCTAAGTGGCGCGCTGGATCCATCTATCATGGTTTTCTCTCCTGACAAAACCACAACATTACAGCCTTTTCTCTTCGATCAACAATGTCCTTCTCCACTCTCATCCTTCTTTTAACCTTCTCTTGTTGGTATGTTCTTCCATTCTTGTGACTCTAATCCATCTCCCTAAGAACAGCACCTACATGAACATAATTTAACTCTTATTTATAGAGTTAATCACCCAAATTTCAGCCCCAAACGTCATCGTAGGCACCATGGTGTTACATATAATTTCCTAGTTCCTTCTGGTAATGTGTCTTCCTCAGAGGATTGCGCTCAATTGCCTAATATAGGTTCTGGTTCGTCCCAGTCCATGTTTGATTTCTTCCATTCTTTGACAAATTATTTTAAAGAATTCAGATAGATAAAATTAGATCCTCGGTAATTTTGACGTTATAATTTATTACGATCTTTACAAATTTATTATTTATAGATTGATACATAAACTAGTGGACTAATAAATACAAAAGTATTGCTAGGCAAGTAAATTTATTAACTTAGAGGGTGCGTTCTTTTCGTTTATAGGGGAGAAGTGAAAAATTACTGTATGCTTTCCTACCCGCAGTAAACTGAAAGTACAACTAATACATTTATTATTGCCACAGCAAGATGATGTTGATATATCTGCCTTCACCCCTCATTTTGCAACTACATCCACAAACATATATATTAGCAAGGCGTGAATTTCCTTAATCCATGTTCTTTCCCTTTTATCTAATAGGTTTTTTGAGCAATCTGTAATGTGAATAGTAACAAAGAGATATTATAGTTCTATAATTTTCAAGAAAAAGAATTAACGTTGTTTGTTGTTTCATCTCTAATACTACAGTATGCGTCATCATTATGTGCTTGAAGGTCTATAGAGTTAGCCATAGTAATGCTGGATCACATTTTACACGTGCTACTTGTACCATTACTTCACTCACACAGACACGAGCACATTGTTGTTGTTTAGGTCAACAGCCAAAAGTCTGGTTTGAACCTCTAGAGGTTTTACTAAGTAAAAACGAGGAGTAAGGTGGTTTACCATTGCCTTACTCACTGAGTTGATAGAGTATGCTTATCAGCATGCCAGGGCCTCCGAAAGCACTCACTTTCCACCCTGGTAATGACACCTTCACTTCATTCACCACAGGGTCTGGCTGCATATTGAAATTCATTACTCTCAGAGCAGATAACTCTGACTAGTGTCTCTTACACCTCTATCTTCTGTTCTTAAATAGTTCAGTCATACAAGTGGCTAACTATGTGATAAGAAACAGAACTATTTTTATTAACCCTGGACCAAACAGATAGAGTGTAATTAAAATAACACTCCACCTTCCCGTTTTGGGCATACGAGCACATTAAAACGGTAGTAGCTATATATGTAAATAAAATAAAAATAAAATGTCATGTAGTGAGAAAGGATGAAAGCAGACTTTCAATAACAATGCTGACAAAAAATCTATGACCGAATTAAGAGGAATAAAAATTTATCTTGAATATATAGAATTAATTAAACCCTCAGGCTGTACTCTCCGTAAATGAATCAGCCAGTTGATTAGTCTTCTTTTGTATATTTCTTTATATTGAGAAGTTATATCAGTATCTTACTCGGATAGCCTCTGGTAGATTAAGGTATGTGATAAGCTACAAAATGCGCTGCAGTACTATTAATGGTATTATGCAATCTAAGGGCTTGATATTCAACACGGCTTACAGCTATGGTATAATAATTACGAGTTATTTTCTGTAGCAAAAAAAGTTTATTAGAACTTACGTACAGTAATAAGTTCCTTATGTAAAGTTGCCATAAAAACCATTAAAGTTAAAAATAATAAAACAAAATAAAAAGTACCTAATAATTGGTATCATTTTATAACTAATATATTTTATAATTACGTATAACGAATAAGACTAAACTGATAATTGGGGAACAAGCTCTCTTTATATTAATAACGCCAAACATTTCCGTAAATTTTTTATTAAGATCATGAAGAGAAACGATCAGAGTCCATTTTTGAAAAATTAGTTTTTACTGCCATTAATTAATTTAACATGAAAAGGTTTGACATCATTTTACTAAAATAGTTAATATCGTTTACAGTTTTTAGACCATGAACGAGGCTTCCTTTAGGAACTCTTCCTGTAGAGATATATTGAGGAGGAAAATAAATAATTCACCACTATCATCGCCAAAAACTACCAAAATCAATGGCTCTCATGGTCATACAATACCAGTTGTTAAAAATTAGCTGATTGTATTGTGTTTAGTTATTATGGACCTTTTTAAAATTTGCATTTTTCCCCAATTATCTGTCTATAAACTCTACACAAATTATAAATTAACTCATTAGAAAGATTTTTCATGAAAACTCCATTATGACTTTTTAATTAAAACTATTTCGTGCATAACGAGGTCAAAGCCTGGTAATACGGACATAAATTTAGGATACCTAATAGAATTTTTATTATTATAAAAATCTATTATGAATTGGAGACACAGACTTTTAATAAAGTATAGCTCGAGATTATAGACCAGGTTATAAAAATTTAAATTGAATATAAATTTCAGCATGATTTGATAAAACTTTGCTTTCTGAAAAATTTATGTTTCAAATCCTTATTCGCCATTACTTTTCATATGTTAATGTAGTTTTACTTGCAATTATTTTTGTATAATTTTAATACGTATCCACGTATTTTTGGCAATAAATCAGGTTTTTAATTTTTTGGAATTTGTTTTTTTATGGTTTATTAGGGGCTTAAACTGAACCCTAAAGAAACTGGAGTAAAATTGGAGATGCAATGATTTTGCTTATATAATTTCACTCCTATAAGGCGAGCAATAAGTGTTTCTGGCCCGTGGTGTTATGGTCAGTGCAATTGACTTTATGCCAAAAACCTTGGGTTCGATCCCACTCCAGGTCTGCATAATTTATCACACATATTTTCATCTAATCATCTTTCTTAATCTGCATTAGCAGTAATGTGCAAAATAGTCAGACGCAAAACAAAACAAAAATTAGGTCTTTTAATACATTATAATTTTTTGTTTGATTACAAAATATATTTTATTTTGATTGAAAATGTATTCAAATTTGGTGTATTTAATTACAACCTATTTATTATGATAATAATATTTTAAAAAGAAAATAATGTAATAAAAGAAAGATTTGGGAAGATTTCCTTAAATTTTTAAAATAAAAAGTAATCCAACGGGAGAAAACTCCCGTTGGATCCAATTAGTTATTAGTTTTGTAAAATTCAGATTCTATTCTTACTGGACTAATGGCCAAGTGTACGGAACAATGAACGAAGTTCGTAGACGATGAATGACGTGCAATCCAGTAATTTAACTGTAATCTTGATTCGATGTCAACACATAATCTCCTTTATCGTACGTACTTCCTCTACTTACCCCATACGTTCATTATCCTTCTTTCCAGTTAATTTAGCAATCCCTTACTTATTCTACCTTCATCCATGTGAATTTCAATAATTGCTAAATTCAGTACTTTTTTATTTTCCAACTGAAGGAAAAAATCTCTCGTTCGATTTTCATTCCATTTTCTCTTTAATGAAACTTGTATTATTAATGAAATTTATTTCTTCATTTCTAACTTTACTAGCACTAAATTTTTACTGTAATTTATTTTTCTGAAATCAAATAATCGTCTTAAAATATTACATTATAGCCTACATTACTGCGAAATACTAAATTAAATTTAAAGATTTCTTTTTAATCCCTAATGTGTGTACGATCTGTTCAATTCAGAACAACAAGTAACCCCATGACCCAATTAGATAAGGATGATGTGTATAACGTGTACATTTAAAGATGAAAATAAATATTTATAATATAATTGGTACTTACGCCAGCTGAACGATCATATTATTATTTAAGTTATACGGCGCTTGTGAGTGTAAGTGGCCTCCACTACGTTCCACTCCGCTACGTTCTGACGTATTGTTTTGCTTTTAAAAAAAATTATATTGATTTACTTAAGCTACAAATTATTTTAATTTATTTCAAAAGAAAATACCGCTACATGTTTTTGTTCTTGTTCTACTTCCAGTACTTTTATTATTATTATTATTAGTATTCCCACAGAATATTTGAAAAGTTGTCACTGAACATTTGGGTATGAGTTCCAGCTAGATGGAGGAAATGAAAACACACCAGAAAGGCGTGGGCAGATGGTGTTCTGATAGCTGTAAAAAGGAGGGGGTCTAAGAAGTTGAGAAATGAGTATTGAACCGATCTTCAATAAGAATAAATGACAATTTGGTAGCATTTAATGACCGAATGCTGCAGAACAGTCACAATATTAATAATACTAATAATAATAAAAAAATCGCAGAAAGAATTTAGTATATACTTCAAATTGATTCTGTATACCACTCAGCTAATGAGTGAAATAATCAGATATACTGATAGGATGACGTGTTTACTATAAAATTAAACTGTCAGTAGTATGAAATAAGGTTGTTTAAGAAACTCAAGCCAGCCACGTCACCTTGATGATTTATCCAGCGGACAAGCAAGGAAATAAGGAAATATTGAAAAATCCTTGTCTATACACTCCGTGGGAAATAACATTTGTTGTCACTCCGTAGAAGGTTTTCCCTTACACATCACTAACGTGACAACGCACTGGATCCTCCATCTCCGTTATGTACAACAATACCACTTTTATTCAGCAAACTTCTTCTCATTCTTCTTCTTCTTCGTCATCATCCCGGTACTAGAAGAGTAAGTGTTGTTTGCTTCTTTGAGCTTACAACAATTTCGTTGTTTGCTTACAAGTTTATCCTAAGCTTACAGTATGTTTTTATAAACTCCCTCTTCTTCTTCTTCCACTCAGTTCTCTCTTGTAGGCTTACTATTGTACACTGTCATGTTTTTGTAAGGGGATCTGAAATTTTATATAGGTTTCATCAATGTTTATCTATTTGATTTTTCGTAATTATTTTATTTTCCTCATAAAAAAATATATATTAAGATACGAAAATTATGAAATTTTGTAAGGATTTTATTACAAACATTTAACAGAAATTCTACAAACATATAATGCACTACTGTACGAATAATTTTGTAAACTAAATCTAATTTGATTTTGTATACGTCAGTAAAATCAAAAAGTTTCTTTTAAAATTCCACAGTTTTATGATCAACGTTGGTGTTAAATTGGTTGAAATGTTTTATCACCGTGGTAGTATTGTTAACGAATTGCAACAATAACGAGTGGTGTTCTGTAAACTTAAATATTCGGTGGCCCTGAAAAAGGGCTGTTTCGATGTTGTTCAACCGGGGCTAGCAGATCAATTGACAACAGCGAGCAGCAGTAGCGCTGAAAGCTGCCGTAATGGTAGCTCGGCGTCATGTCGTCCAATGAAGTTATTACCTTCTCTTGCGGCAATGCCATCAATGTTGCTTCGTTATGATTCGGCAGCCGAATCTGTGTTGGTTCGATTAACTTCTCTAATAACTAGAGATCGGAGAAAGAAGAGTGAGATAGAGAACACTTGTCTTGGTTTCTGGTTTACATCTTAGCGAGGGCTTCTCTCAGTGGGAATCAGTTGTTCTTTCTTCCACTTGAATATATACAGTACAGTACTAAAATAAAAAGGGCTTTGGTGACAGTAAATTGACAAGCACAACTGGTATATGCTATGCCAGAAATTTTGGGTTTATCCACCACCACAGTTCTAATATTTTTCATTACTTATGCTCAAATACTACGACATCAAAGTTAGCATTAGACTATCGTGCAAAATAATTAGGCATAATAAAATAAACACCAACTGCGTATTGGGAATAAAGAAAACTGCTGTCACCGGATGGCGATATTAAGTGGCGAGTTGAAACCTTTACTTTTTGGTGGCCCTGAAAAGGGCCGTTTAAATGGTGGTTGTCTCGGCGAAGTGTCGGTCGTAGTCGTCGTGGCGGTCGAGGGGCTGGGCGATGACGGTCCCGGACTACGGCTTACGGTGTTGGGTCGGCAAGCGGAAGCATCATCTTCTCTCTTGCGGGGTCGTCGATGAGTCTTTGGTGGAGTCCGGTAGCCGTGTGCCGATGTAGGAAGTCTCGTCTTTGCTGTAGAGTAACGTGGAAACGAATCTCTTCGGGCTCAGTGGAGCACTCTTTACGAGTATATAGTCGCGGAGAGCGCTGTGGTAGGGGCGGTTATTGGTCTCGACCTTGGCGACAAAGGCCTCTGTCGGTACGCCACCAAGGTCTACGCCCCTTTCGGAACTATTGGCTATTCCCTCTGTCGCTAAGTCGGAAGCTTTGATAGCCGGCAGCACAGTTTCAAAGGGGATATCGGTGACACTGCATCAAATTTAATTAAAAAAAGGTTTACAACTGGTGATGAAGAAATTTGGTGAACATTTCCTTTATAGTTATTTGGGAAGTTAAGGAATCAGTGACATGCTGGTGAATGATAAAGACATATGCATTTATGTATAGAGATCAATCTATAAAGATTTATTTTTCACTAATTTTACGGTGATCAGACATCAATATAAAAATATCAAGATATTATAACCTTTTATAATTTGAACCTCTTTTAAACAAACTTTTCGGCATAGTTGATGGTTATCTTGTAAAATAAGAATTGTTAAAATTGTAGAGGCATAATATTTTTGAAGTAAATATTAATAAGAAATTAAATTTAATATTTCTTTTACTGAACAATCCCTAATTGATCATAAAAAGACATACAGAATCCAATATGTGAGTGAATCAAAGATTGAGGTAAAAAGATATAGTACGATTGAGAATAAGAAGAATAAAAAGGATGAAATAAAAAAACGTATAAAGAGTGGCCAATTTGCGGAAACCAATTTGACAAATGATGAGCGTAACGTGAATCGGTGACACGATGTCGATGTAGGTGGCCGTGCCATGCAGATGGCACAAAAACCTTGATCATTCGTATAAATGTACAGTCATAGTACGGATAGGTCGAGTGAATTCAGCGCTGCTGGAACTGGACAGTAGAGAAGGGGAGGAAAGCTCGTCTGGATGGATTCAGCAAGCAGAGCCCCCTTTCCTGAGCGACGACGAATTAGGAGTCGTAATGACGTCCTGGTATGGACCCGATAAATTGAATCCCTGTCCGGTGGACGGGAATTGTACAATAGCTCTGCTGCTGCCTTAGCCTCGTTTTAGGCCCTTCCAATCCGATTCCCTCACCACCCGTTCACCACCCCACCAACGGACACTGAATGCTCACTCCTTTCTCCACCTTCCATACATCTATATTCCTGTCCTTCTGCTTGAAAATCACATTTCATACAACTACCCTCTATCAACCCTTCCATGCAAAATCATATACCCCATCCACTGAAAATCCACCAAACGCACACATTTCCACGAATTTCACGAGATTATTTTGTCTTGGTCAGTAGAATGGTCGGTCTGACATTGGCATATCAAATTATTATTTCCTTTTATTTTGTTTTTTAATTTTTTTTTCTCTTTACGTGCATCTCTTCTGGAATTATGAATCATCGAAATGAAAATCGATTGATGACAATTTTCAATACTACGTTAAAAATTTAAATAACCAATATTTTAAAACTGTGCTACTAATCTTTTCATTTTTTTAATTTAACTTACTTGTTTCTGTGTATTAAAATACGATAAGTTCGATGACGGAAAATGATGAACATATGGAATGAAGAAGCACATCATCCATTAGAGTTACTTATATATATATATATATATATATATATATATATATATATATATATATATATATATATTAGCGAGTTTGTTTTACAGCTGTCGCCGTCTCTCGCATCCTAATACCCTCCACATTTGTCTGTCCAAGCAGTCATTGTCTGTCAGTCCTCTCGCCTGCATCGCCACCTCCATGCCATACTGCCAGGAGTGCTTCGGCCTTCCTCTTTTCCGGCTTGACTCAGGGACCCAGTCCAATAATATCTTTGGCCATCTCTCAGGAGGCATTCTCTTCACATGCCCATACCACTTCAAACTCTTTGCCTCTATCCAATCGGCAATATTCTCAGTCAGACCCATCTTCCTTCGAATATCATCATTTCTCACTCTGTCCATTCTTGTATATCCACATTTGAGTTACACATTAGAGTTACTTAAGATAATAAAATAATAAAACATTAGATTTCTTTAGCTGAAAAGACTTTACCTATTAGAACGTACGATATTAGGACCGTAACCGTTACTGACACATGGAAATAAATATTCATTGTATAGATTAGCATCGGAGAACACCCATTAGACGGTTCCGTCACCGGCCAACAACGCAGCCGATCTTGCTCCTTCAATCAATAATTTCCCGGCCAAAATATTTTGTAGATGACGGCACGCTCCGTGCATGATAAATGTTGTGGCACATTTATTCCACATTGCTACTCCGTTCTGACACAAGACTGCATAGTTATTTGCTTGGCGATAGAAGAGGACTGATTTTTTATTTCTTAAAATAATAATAAGAAGTTTATTTCTTTTATTAATAATAAGCTCCAACCTCTCTGACGGTCTCAGGACCATGAGATTTGTCTGCGTTGTAAATATTTGCAATTCTGTAATTTCAAGTTATGTTCATGTTATTTTTTAATGTTATATTAGTTTTTTAGTTTAAGTGGAAACTACATTGTATATATTTTTGTTACCGAATAAAGACTCTATTATTATTACAGAAGAGGACTGAACAAGAACCATACGGGTACGGTAAGGTTATCATACGCATTGTATACGGATATAAAACGCTGTTTATTCGTTACAGTGGGCATGGCAGTGATCGTAGCGTTTATTCTTGCCTGACATTGTCCTAATGCGGTCATGGTATGATACGTTCAAGTGGCAAAGATCTTAAAGACTTAATGAACGGCTTTCTTGGAAGAAATATATTTGAGAAAAAAACAGTTGGGTATTAAGTTGAGAAAGTTCGGTACTTGTTGCTTAAAAAGATGTTGCATTTTCCTCTATCAAAATAATTACTGTTTTACAAGGCGATAATAAAACCGGAATGGACGCACGGAATTGAAACAAGGGGATCAGAAGTACATCTAACATTGCAATCTTGTAATGTTTGCAATCAAAGATTCTTCTAACTATTACCGACTCTTTTTGTTCCATAACCAGTGACGTAATTCACCGTATCTACAAATAAAAAATTATAAACAAAATAAGAAAACGAATAAAAAGTACCAAGGACCTAATACTTGAACGTCTGTAAAATCATTTGACGATTTACCTTCAGATAATATTGTAAAACCACCACAGAAATAAATGATTCTAAATTTTGAACTTATCGTTCGGTCATAATTAACAATTACCAGTGACAAAATAGTATAGTAAGATAAGTATTTATAATGTGCAGTTCACAGATCTTCAACTGGAAATTAATCTACAATTCTAATTAAATATTAAAGAAAAACAAAATGTTGCCCCTTCCTTACTGAAGTACCTATAAGGCAAGTTCAGAAATTCAAACGTTTTAGCCTTAAATGTTTTTGAGTTAAACTATAGTCTCATAAACTGATTGCCAGTACTCTATATTTTTATGTTCCTATAGTCTCTCCAAATATATCACTGAATTTCTTTTTATACTGTCTTCATGTTGAGGTCTACAAACATAATTTTTTTGCTCATCTACCA
The DNA here is from genome assembly GCA_035578175.1 of Catonia carolina. Taxonomy (NCBI): domain Eukaryota; kingdom Metazoa; phylum Arthropoda; class Insecta; order Hemiptera; family Achilidae; genus Catonia; species Catonia carolina. Next base: position 22,476,187 of record JAQMRL010000003.1, on the reverse strand, counting down.
GGATATGTTCAGCAAGATTCTGATAGTTTTTAACTGAATCGTTCTGAAATTTCTATGTTAGATTTTGCAGAAATAACCCAACGTTTTATTATATATGAGGTAGAGTTTAAAATAATTTATTTATGTATTTATTATGTCATTTATCTTTATTTATTTTGGGCGGAGAAATTTATTACCAGAAAGCCATTAATTATAAAGCTAATGTAGGTGTTTTCTTTTATTATGTGCTGTTTCCATGTGAGTTGATGATGTACATTTAGATTTCGATATCTTACAGTAATTTTATAAAATAAAATGTCACTACATAAAAAAGAAAAAATATAAACAAAATTGTTTAAAAATGTATAAAGTAATTGAAATTTTTAAATGTGTAATTAAAGAATTAAAGTTATTAGCATTCGCAATGAAAGTTATCTTTAAAAATAATTTAAGTTACTTTAAAGCCGAACGACCGGAAATAATCAGATTAAAGAGGGACAGCATTGAGCACTTACGCTGCTATTGAAACGGGACACGAGTGGTCTTTGGGCTGTTGGGTTGTTGGGACAAAACCAATGACAATTCATTTAGTAAAAGAGAATTAAGGTCACCAACTGGAGAGACCATTTTCAGTTGTTAGACGATTGTGCCCATTCTTTTTTTAATTATTCCGATAATGTTTCGGAAAAACACTTTTGACCGTGGTTATTAAAAATAAGTAGGCATAGAAATGTTTTCAGCAAATTGCTGTGGGTGATTAAAAAAAACTCTCACGCAAGCCGCTCATTAAAACATTTTGTGTAATTAATAAACTCTGTTATAAATATTAAAATGTAATTTTATTCAGGTAAAGAATACCTTTATTACAAAAAGAACAATAATCTGGATTAATTAATGTCAACAGACTTCGGGACAATGCTTCTCGACATTTTAACTTTGTACGAAGACCTTCTTCGACCTTACGTAAACATATAGTTTTATTGACATCATCAAAATACTGCCTGACAGGCACTTTTTAAATCTAACTTTTAGATAAATTTTTTTACTCAGTTTAACTAATTACTTATGAGTAAAATTGTTCAATATTTGAAAATAATTATTCAAGATTATGTTTACTTGCGTAATTCCACTGTAAAAATCACATCGAAAATTCTGGTTAATTTTCAATTTTGTTTTAGTAGCAAGCTCAAAATTTAAATAATTTCACTAAAATAAAATTTAAAATATTTGCTTCCGTAGCGTAGTGGTTAGCGCGCTAGCCAACAACGCACAGGTTCCGAGTTCGATCCCAAGCTAGCGTTGGAAGTTCTTCTTCTCAGTCTTGTATCCCAAAACCCCTTTTGGAATTCTATTCTTTGATTTAAAAATCCAATTTTTGCTCTAATAATACGTTTTCGGTGTGACTTTTTGTCTGCAAATCTGTTCTCTCATCGAAATTTTGAAATAAAAATTTGTAAAATTTTTACAATAAAAATTATTATTCAAGCAAAAATTATTATCATTAAAGCAAAAATTGGATGTCAAAATCAAAGAAAGACAGAATTTCAAAAGGGTTTTTTGGATATAAATCTGAGGAGAAGAAACTTGGAAAGATTTCTGTTACGCTGAGAGTTTTTTGATCACAGTTTTCTAATTTTCTTTAGAAAACTTTTTATTTGTTATTGTTATTTGTTATTGTTTATTTGTTGTTGTTAAGCTTTTATTTGTTATCGGGAACTATACTTTATTGACAACCACCCAATTTGATCGCTGCTTTTCGCTGTATTTTTTGATGTGATTCGCCATGAATTGTTGAACAGGGACCCCCAGTGGAGTTTGTTCAGGAATGGCTGTCAGCTGGTCACCATAAAAAGTTGCTTGCCCAACTAGTGTTACTTAACAAATTATAGTAACTTTCTACCAGCGACTGACTGGGCTGGCCCGAAGGCCAGTTTTCTAATAAAAAAGAAAAACCCCATTTTGATGCCTGAAGAAGCTGGATGGCGTCCTCCGTGAGAAGAAGTTTAAGAAGGAGAAGGAAGAGCAGGAGGAGAAAACAAAATCTTTCGAAAACCCATTTTGTTTTACATTTTTATTGGATTTATAGCACAAAGATTTCGACTTTGCCTTAAGTATTTATAATTTACATTTTTTATGTACACAAGTGTTGACTAATAAATAAATTTTCCAATACAATAATTGAACAGTTAATCATGCCATTCTACATCTGTTGTTACATTGTTGTAGACATAAATTTTGTCTGTAGACAAAAAATTGTAAACATTAGAGCCCTACAACCAGTATTTCAAGTGAAATTGATTAAAATAATATTTGAAAAGGTTACTATTTAAACATACGTAGGATAGAATAATTAGGTGTTTAAAAACCAATTATAAAAGTACTGTAGTCACACAGAGAGTTGAGTGACAAGAGAACATTTTATAAGTAGACAGAAAATGTAAGAAAGCAGTTGTGAGTTGTGGGACGCCTGCGAGGATTGCATTTGTAATAAGGGTGTTAGTATTCTGCACGTCTAAGATAAACGGTTTCTTTTTCTTTTTTTCAAAAAAAGAAAGAAGAAAGGCTTGACTTCTTCAATAAAGTACCGCTTGTATAGCCGTGACAAAATGCCGTGAACCAGTGCGCAATGCTGAATACTTCTCCTAGCACTATTTATATAATAATACTAAAATATGACACGGCAAAGTTCTCACCGAATCCGATAGATCCAACTTATAAATCGCAAATAAAGATTTTTGTTCATCATTATTGTATCACTTCGCTAAGATCAGTTTTGGGATCTGGTAAAAAAAATAATTAACAAAATCTCGTTTAAAATTACACGAATTTATTACAAACTATAAATTACAAATAGTCTTACTTAAATCTGCTAATAAATTACAATTATTACAATCATGATACTTATAATAAATAATAAACTATATATAATTACAAATAAATAACTTATCTATAAATTATAGTAATTAGATTATTCCATACTCAAACTAAATCCTACTTACACCTATTATATGATACAAAATAGACTTCAGACGAAACACAATAATTGATGTTAGAACTTCTCCAAACGTAATTTGTGCCGTGCACAATTTACTCACTGTATGACAAATCAAGACTAACTCCAGAACGACCGCTAAACATTATACGCGTACATTACTCGTATACCTAACTCATCAACATTCTAGATTAACAGAGATTTTTCTATATAATAAAAAATACAACATCTCTCTGTCGGTTCTGAATGACTCTACTAAACAAAAGGTTACAATATCACATCATTATCAAAGAGCTAATAATCTAAATAGATACACCGACCCTACTCAGATAGTCGGTACAACAAAAGGCATGTATCTAACCATTTATACACTATATTTCTAATCATTTCTAGAAAATAAACTGACTTATCAACTATTATTATTTGCGTTAACACTTTTCTAAAAACTCAGTCCTGCTAGAGAATTCTGTATCAAACACTTTCCTTTAAACATTGTCGCGTTTTTTTATTTGTTTAAACTGTTTAACCCAAAAGACAGAAGCAATTTACAAGTAACTATGAGAAGATTGTTTACACTTAACATGGGACGTGATGAATTATGGTTTTTTTTGTTCTTATGTCCGTCTGTGTTTCACTTTGCTGCTTATGAAGAACATTGTATAGCTAGATGTTTTTTTCTTGCGTTCAGTCTAATAAATCACTAACAGGATTTGACGATAGAAAGGCAGTTATAGTTACTTTAGTCACGAGTTTACCCTTGTTTGCAACGAGGGGTAAAGGGGGAAGTATCAGTGACCATGGGTGACTGCTTTAATTTCAATACAACAAACACAACTTATTTTACACCCAGATCATTGCTGTATATCGCGAAACCTTTTGTAGGTTAACTGTACGAATATAACTGTTTGTTGCGGTAAACAGAAATGTCAGTTTCTCGAAAACGTGGGCAGGCTATTCACAGTGCTGAACGAAATCTAATAATGCAGTGTAATAAAATGCTGTGAAGTTAAAGCTAAACAAAAATGCCTTTACCTGACTCTTAATAAAGGCCATGAGCGAGTGGCTAACTACTGTGACGTTTCTCTTTCCACAATTCCAAAAATAAAGAAGAAAATGAAAGATGTGAAGAAGCTATTCTTCAACAGTTTTGTTGACACCTGGTAAAAAAAGAAAAAGGTTAGGTAGATGCAAGTGCTGATAATTACAGTAAATAAAACATTTCTAGTCATATAAGCTATAGACAATAATATTACAGATCACATTTATTTCTTATAAGGTTTATGAAGAAAACATTTTCTCGCAATAAACCCACAGCTTACAAAATGTAGTGACTGCATAGTAGTGAAATGTACGAGTAGTGTCTCACTCTTGAGGTTGGCAAAACTGTCAAATTTTCACTTCCCTTCCTCATAGCCCATCCATACGCAAAAGCCATCTCGTGACTTCAGTATCTATAACTTCACAAAAGGGCCCATATTGTGTGTTAGTCTTATGTTGGCCTCGAAATAAATGTACAAAATTTTATTTAACCCGGTGTAATTACTTGTAAAATATTTACACTACCTGTAATATTACTCACAAAATAGTGAATATTTTAGTGGTATAGTGTTAAAGAGAACAATATAAAGAGTAACTTGTTGGATTAGTTTGATGTTACCTATTGTAACATGAATAGAGGATGCGGGGCAAAGAGATCCGCGTACTTTGATGATCCTAGTAACTAACGTATGCAAACAAACGAGCATAGAACAAAGTACAATAGACTACCATTATACCATAGTGATAGAATGATAAGCGAATTCTAATATCAAACACGGTACGAGTGACTGATCACAATCCAATCTTGTATCGTCTGCGTAACACATTGTCAGAACACTATTGTATAAATTTGTCCTATTGGTCAGGAAAGGGTGGTTTTATTACACAAAGCTATTGTTCTAAGTTTGTATTCTGATAAAATAGATCAAGTGATAGTAAAGCTATCTAGTTTTTGTTATCTATCTTCAAAAGGATTTAAAACGCTGAAGTTTTCCACATTTTGCTCCGGAATAGTTATTCCCGTGAAATAAAGCAGTCTACTAAACGAAGAAGCATCAGTAGTTCCTTTATCTTCTAAAGACTTTTCTCTGAAGGGAATGTATTTTATAAATATTTCAGAACTATAAAATTTTCTTCAAAGATAGTTTCGTATATTAAGTGTTAATCTTCCCACATAGATACTTATCGATCAGGAATTTGAAATGATCCTGTATTGAATAAACGTTACTTAATACATGTGACTTGAATCCTAGGGACGATAATAATTTCTATGCGTGTTGTTAGTGTAGAATATAGTAGTAACATATGTTGATGTAAATTTTATTTCTTCATACTTTGTTTTCATTATTTTTGTTCTGTTGTTTAGGTCATCAGCCAAAAGGCTGGTTTGAACCTGTAGAGGTTTTACTAAGTAAAACGTGGAGTGAAGTGGTTTACCATGCCTTCCTCACTGAGTGGAAAAATATGCTTATCAGCATACCGGGCCCTCTGAAAAGCACATTTTCCACTCTGCAAATGAAACTTTCACTTCATTCACCACAGGGTTTGGCTATATAATGAAAATCATTACTTTCAGAGGAGATAACTCTGATTAGTGTCTTTTACAGCTCTACCACTTCTGTTTTTAAATGATTCAGTCATTTAATTGGCTGACCATTTGATAAGAAACAGAACTATTTATTTTATCCCTGCAACTAACAGATTGAAAATTGTTCTAAAATTTTATTTATAATTTTTAGTGTTCTTTTCATCGAATTATTAATGTTATTAGTGTTGAAATAAAAATAATTTTCAATTTTTTTAGTTGATGTGATTCTTGATATGTATGTTCTTTTTCTTCTCATAGCGCTACAGTCCGTGGTGAACCTTGGCTTTCTCTACGATCTGCCTCCACACGTCTCGCTCCATCGCTTTCCGCTTCCAACCTCTCACTGACATTGCTGTCAGATCCATCTCGACATCCTGCAACCATCGTTTCCTTGGTCTGCCTCTCCTTCTTGCACCCATCATATTACCTGTGAGCATTTGCCTCAGCATTCGCTGTTCATTCATTCTGTAGGTATGCCCAAGCCAGCTTATTCTCCTTGACTTTATGAAACGAACAATATTAGCACCTTCCAGGATTTCCTCAATCTCTGAGTTTGTTCTTGTTCTCCATTCTCCATTGGTCCTTACTGCTCCATATATTTTCCTGATAATTCTTCTTTCAAAAACATTTAATGTATTATGATATGTATCTATTCTGATGATTATTCTTATTATTATACCAAATAGACTTTTTTATATACCGAAAGTAAAATATAGGGTACCGATGTCCCTATAATTCGTTGAGAATAGTCATTTGTTCATGAATGAGATGGACATGATTTGAGATTAGAGATTTGTTCATGCTGAGATTAGACGATAAATTATACAAATTCTATTGATCTAATTATTTGTGGGATGTTTTATTTGTAATTCTTTGTATGATTACAATTTTCACATAAACATTTTAATACCTTCTGGTACTGAAATAATCATAGGTAAAATATTCATGTAGCATGACAGCAGAGGGAAGATTAATCCCTCAAATTTTTCACTCATGAATCTTGGGGTAACTTTCAGAAGCAAAAAGATTGAATCCAAAAAGTTTCAAAAAACATTTAAGTTTAATTTTTACAAATTATGGGGAAAATGTGGTTGGTGTTAGTTTAAACGTAGCTGAAAGTCTGTACGTGTCTTAGGTTCATAAAAAGGAATTTGTACATACATTGATTTGAACTGTTAGAGTTTTTAAGAGAAAACAGAGAGAGAGAGAGAGAGAGAGAGAATATAAGCTACTAACCAACCAGAGTAAAAGGTGTAATAGAGAAAATAAGGAACTGTTTTGAAACTTAGGGAATATCAGTCAGATGTAGATGCAAATTGAGAAGTTCTTCTGAGCAACGATACTGTGAGAGGGATAGTGTTTTGTGGTGAATGACCACAAAGCAATCTGTTCCTTCATTTCTGCACCCTTTTGTGATTCAACTCAAAGTCAAGTTTCTCTGCTGTCAGTCTAGTCCAGTCGCTCTATACAATTTTGATTACAAACTTAGACTATAACCATTACATCTGATCGCTCATTCTAATTCTCATGATAATAACCCAGTACAAGACTGTTTGCAAAATTGCACCCTGGAGAAATTAATACTTTCGTTCCATTATTAACTTAAGAGCAAAGTTATCCATCAAGAAAAGGTATTATCGAAGTATTTACTAATCTCTAATCTTGATTTCTTGTTAATATAAAATAGAACCCTGGGAAAAATCCTTATTTCAACCTTGTGGTGTATTTTTTACGTTTTTATGCTCTTTATGAGTTCAGGAAAATTATGTTTTCGTATCGAATTTTCACCGGAAATACACGTTTTCAGGTCCCCTGAACCCAGAAAACATTTGTAACTGATTCGTATGTGTGTGACCAAGATAAATGAAAAACGGTCGAAGTTGAAACTTGGAACTTAAGTTAGAGGATCATAAAAAACATTTTAATCAAAACCGGCTGGTTATTTGTGCCATAAGTATTTTCATTTTTTTGTTTCTAAAATGGATTCTACGATTTTGGTTAAATACAATTTATTACATATTTTGTGTTCTACAAGGAATAGGTAAGCGAAATGTAAGGGAAATTCCGTATTTTTTTCACGAGTACAAAATACAAATTAAAGAACTTAGTGGATTATGACGTTACAATTTAATCTTGCAAGGTAAGATAAAGGGCCAGCAAACTGTTGGCAGACGTAAGGCATCCTGGCTGAAGAACCTCAGAGACTGGTTTGGCTTCAGTAATACGAAACTGTTCGGTGCAGGAGCGAATAAGGTCCGCAAAATAATGACGATTTCCGACCTCCGATAGGAGAGAAACTTTAAGAAGAAGCCTTTACCTGTTAATCATAATCACTTTTGTCGTCCATATCCAAGATTGAAAATAAGTCTCACATTTCCGTTTTAAATACGAGTAGCTTAGATCTCGCAGATTATTCCTGTCTTATATACCTCGCCAAAAGGGATTGGTCCTTAACACCTATATTATTACAAAATACATCATTGAGCAGTACACAGCCCTTTCTTCGACTATTACTGTCTTTAAATGTAGAAGTACAACATTTTATCTCGTTTGATCAAATAAACGGGCTTATATAATATTCATAAATCACAAAAACTCAGTTTTGATAATTTTTCCGTTCCACTTTTCATCAGCACATCAATTATGGAAGATAAAAAGTATTAAAGATGAAATTTTAAAACGTTACTTATATGGACTAAAATTTAATTTTTTTCATAACGCAGTAATTTTATTCAAGTGCTACTTTACTAGTAAATCCGAGTGAACAGTAGAGAAAATGTATATGAAATGTTCTTAGTTAGATGTTCAGCCGCACGTGTCTGCACGTGTACGCATATCCCTCCAATCACAGCGAAGGTAACAAGATTTTGTCGGTGAACCAACATAGAAATACACTCTACTACTGCTGCTGCCACGTATCTCTTTGCCGCCACATAAAACACCAAATGGAGCACTAAATCTCTACTCTTCTCAACTACCTCTACTCCTACGCACGGACTGCACCCATACACCGTTATTTGTTTTAGCTTTTTTATACTTTTGATCATAAATTATATGTGTGCTCTAGCAATGTGTGGATTCCGTTTCAAGTGCAGGCTGTATTGATATTATCCATGAAAAGCCTTCTCATATCATACTACTGAAGGAAAAATCCTTTCAAGAAATGGAAAAAATTCGAACAAAATTTATATCAAACTTTAAGCTGTAAATTTATATACCTACATAAAAGCGAAAACCTATCACTAACTCGCAACACCATCAGAAAATTTTAAGATTACTCGATCTAGAAATTTTAAAATTTAAAGTTCCATGTCATAAAATTTAATACTGTATCTAAATTCTATTTGGGTAGTAACTTAGATGCTCGTTAAGAAAGGATTTTAAAGAATTAGATTTTCTAAAGAACGATATGAGAAAATCCTGAAAATTAGGTTTCTTTAATAGTACGTAATTTTAAAATTTATACAACAACTTTTGTTTTTAATCTTTTTCATTCGAATTTCTGTATGGTTGCAATTTACAATACTGTGCCAGAAACCGCGTTATTTTTTTAAAAAAGGCTACACCCTTATCAAATGTAGATATAATAGAAAAATGAAAACAATAAAAGTGTTACCATTTTTAACGTGTTCTACTATTTTTAACACATGCAATCTAAATACTTTTGCCTAATCACTATTGCACCATACTATGTCTCAAATAATCTAGGCATCTCAATAATAATTTACACTGCTAAATACTTTTATTTCATACTTGTACACTATAATAAGCACAATAAATTTAGGCGGGTGGGAGTTTGCTGTGTACTTCTCCACTTCCTCACCTCGCCACTCCCACCAATCGAGCAATTACTGCTCCTATTGACTTGAAAATTATATCTTATTTGAAACTTTATTTCACCCTTTACGCTCAAAAAATGTACTCCGCCTGTAATGTCTAATACACATCAAGTGATAAATTTATTATGTTTACGACGAATGAGTTCAAAAGAAAAAATTTAAACTGTTCTATTTTCGTGTTTAAAAATTATCTTATCGTATCTGATTGTACAGGAGTAGGCCTGCTGCACCTTGGTTTTGTTAACTTTAAAGTTTAAACTGCGCACGAAAATTAAAACGATGTAAAAATTACATTAAAATTCTTCAGTATTTATACTATACCGTATTTATATTAATAATATATTATCCAACTGTAGTAAATAAATGACAAATACATTAAATGTAAAAGTACGGTGAATAAACTACTTTTATTTAATCTAACACGTAAAACCAGTGTACATTTATTTGTACTTCTTGTACCACTGCAAAAAGCCTAAGAGGAGCACTATGAGTACATAAGAGGTTGTGGAAAGGATAAACAAGCGAGAACTCGACCCGCCTGAATCTTTCGTTCTCAGTATAGTACAAAAATTCTCTAACGTATTACATCTTCAAAGTCCGTTAGATTAAGATGTAACTGAAAAATTCGATCATGGAAGATTTAAAAAATATGAAGTTGAGACCTCATTATCACTGAAAAAAAATCTTTAAAATGTAAAATGTTCTTTTTTCAATCTTTAACGTTCGTATATTATTTTTATTTTGTATTTTAATAATTTCTCATAATAATATGTTCATAAATAATAATTATGTTTTCTTTCTTGTTTTTGTGAATAGTCTTAGAACATTGTCACCGGACTCTAATTTTAATATTTTGTTTACATAATGTCATTTTGTATTCATTGTTTAACTATTATATCGTTTCGAATTGTTTTATTTATAGTTACAAATAAGGAATTAAGGAAAAATAATTACATAATAACTTTTAATATTGTAGAAATTAATCTTTTTTTTAAACTACATCAAAATCGGTTCATGATTGGACCGATATGATATTATGGTATTTGCAGAATTTTACCGGACCCATTTTCAAGGAATATTTAACCCTATAAAAAATTATATTACGTACAACTTTATTTTGGCTGGTAAATTTACTAATTCGCTTTTCCGATCGATGTAACTGAGGAATTCATTTCGAATTTTTACCAATTAGCTAAGCTACGAGGGAGCCCTTAATTTAATTAACTTAATTAATAAAACTAACGTTCCTTAAATTAATGTAACAGCTGATTTATTACCTTCAAGGAAAATATTTTATACTCTATTTAAGCAATAGATATTATAGATATCAGAACAGCAAATCCATTTCTATTTCTAAAATTAAATATGATCTACAATTCCTGAGCTTAAAGGTAATGGTTTGACTTTTTAAACTTATTGGAAATAAATATATCTCAAGCGTTCTAAAGACATAACTTTATCCCTCCTTATAAAAAATGGAAAACTTCAGAATCACAGGCAAAAACGTAGAATAGAGGGGATATATTACGTTCGTAAAAAAAGAAACCGAGATAGAAGATGGAAAAGGAAGATTTTGGACGAGAGATCGCCAGATTGGAGAAGAAATACGATCGCTAAGTATTAGCTTTATTCTATATGGTAGCTAGAAAAGCTGAGAGGTTTAAAGGAACTCCAACTAGTCAAAGTTATTCAATTCACTTAAATCTAAATCTTGGTTATAGATTTTGTTCGATGTTTATTAATGCTTCTGTTATTGGCTAAATGAAATTACATCAAGCATAAAAGAAATAGAGTGGCAGGTTATTGTGAAAAATGTACATTTTCTTCATGCTTTGTTCTTTTAGATATTTTTTTATTAAGACATTGAAAGTAATCAATAACCTAGTAATACTTTTCTATAGTAGTTTCAAAAAAATCCTTTTTTTAAAAATAAATGATATTGGTTCTGAATAGGGAATCAATGTTACAAACTATTTCTGTGCTAAAAATGAATTTTATCTATTTTTCTTCATTAGTATTTTTTACTGTTCTCAGAACATCTCGGTTATATAACTCATTCAGTCTCCAACTCTTACTTACATCAACTTAGTTTTGAGTACACTAACTTTTACCTAAATGTTATACCTAGTTTATTCTTTTCAATCGATAACTTTTAATTTCATAGTCTTTTTTTCCTGTTTAATTTTTGTTTCTAATACAGGAATCTATAAACAATCAGTGTACATTTTACCTTCGACATGATAGCATCGGGATTTATATATTACGTATTAACAAACGATCAAATTTATTACTGCTTTATTTGTTGTACTTTTAGCGTGAGTATGAAGAAAATAATACCTTAATCTCTAAATTTGAGCTCACAATCATATTTTGTTGCTGAATTCTGCGGGTGCTATTGCGTTTTACCCAAGAGATAAAAATAAGAAAAGAATGTAAATTAAAAACAATTATAAATAGAAATCCGACGGTTTCTGATTTATTTGTAATAATAATTAAAAAAGAAATGTAACGCGTTTTTAAATATCGGAACAGCAACTTTACAAGCTGTTCTCAAGTTCAGAACAAAAGTAATAATGATATTAGTGTTTACTAGAAGTTAAAAACTTTTCACACCCACATTCAAGATCCTTGCAAATATTTAATAGTCTTCGTTCACACATCTGCATTGGAGATTGAGTCACTTGAGTATTCTAAAACCGATGTTAATATAGCCTAAAAGATTTAGAGCCAAGTAATCAGATGGTCATGAAGCTTTGTTTGATATCGTTCATTGAAAATTGTTATATTACTCTTTTCGCTAGTATGTCAACATGTAAGTATATATATATATATATATATATATATATATATATATATATATTGCTGACGTACCAAGAAACTTTAAAAATTGCTCTGATGGCTGGAAACGCTTAAGTATCTTGTTTTAAGATGTTTGTTAACAAAAGTTTGAATACATTTGTAATCACGACAACGTTGGCGTCAAAGAATTTTTCAAATATCCCCAACCTAACTTTTTTATAATATATAGTTGTTGCAATCTCTGTACAAAAACCAAGGAAAGTTGTTTTTATTTTTTTTAAATTGTCTTTTCGCTGACTCCTAAATTTTTATTTTATCGGTTCTAATTTTAATGGGAGGAAACTAAAAACAACCATGCTGTCAATTAAGCTTTATAAATAAACGAAGGCTGAAGGTTTTATAAATGGACTGGTTCTAAGTTTGTGCGTGGTCTCCTAAGAAGCACGACAGAAATTAAGTCGTTAGATAACAAACTGGATGTTTAGGTACTATTTTCATTTCAATACAAAACAAGTAGATGGTCAGGTGTAGGCATGTTAAAGGAATGCAGCAGAAGAATGAGAGGCTGTCGTTTTTCACCTTATAAATAGGAGAATAGGTTGTCCTAGAAAGACGTGGACACTGGGAATCCGAATGCTATGGTAGCGAGAAAATAATCTCAGAGAATGTTGGCAATACAAGAAGCGATAAGCTTTGGATTGCAGAACGTATAAAAATCCGTGGGGTCCCCGTAATAAAGAAAAAATAAGAAATATTGACATTAAACAGGTCTATATTTACCCAGAACTTCCATTAAAGTCTGATTATATGGGATTGTCGGCTGTTCAATAAACAAAGTCGCTTGCCCAAATGGTGTTTCTTGTCATTTAATAGCAACTCTCACCGAGGGACTAAATGGACTGGCCCGAATGCTAATTTGATGTAGCTAAGTTGATATGAATAAAAAATATCTTTTTTTTTGTGAGCCAATTGGTGTAGTGGTCAGTACAACTGACTTCTACACCAGGTTTTTGGAGTCCAGGGCTCTGTTCTTGGCAAGGTCTACCATTTGTTAATCACTTACTTTCTTGTATCACTTTTCACTGTCAGCGTATTATCTCTCTTATAGATACTGAAGTCACGAGATTATTTTTTGCGTATGGATGGTCTGTTAGCAAGGGAAGTGAAAATTGACAGTGCTGCCAACCTCAACAGTGAGACAGTACTCGTACATTTCACTACCGTGCAGTTTTTACAAACCTTTTGTTAACTGTGTTTTATTCGGAGAAAATGTTTTAAACCTTATAAAAAAAAATGAGACCTGTAATACTGCCTATAGCCTAATTGCATGACTAGAAACTTTTGATTTACTGTAATTACCAGCTTACTTATTCCATTAGAATAAGTTTTTTTACGAATGAATCGCCTTTTTTACAATAGCTGTCACCGGCGTCTTCACTATTAGTCTCAGTAGTATCAGTTTCTTTATCACTAACCGTTTCCCTTTTTTACCAGGTGTCAACAAAACTGTCGAAGAATAGCTTCTTCACGTCTTTAATTTATATTTCAAATTGTGGAACGAGAAACATGACAGTAGTTAGCTACTCCCTCATGGCTTTTGTTAAGATGCAGGGAAAGGCATTTTTGTTGTTTAGTTTCAACTTTACAGCATTTACACTATAATTATATTAGATTTCGTTCAACACTGTGAATAGTCTGCCCACGTTTTCGAGAAACTAACATATCTGTTTACGGTAACAAACAGTTATATTCGTACAGTTAACCTACAAAAGGTTTCGCGAAATACAGTAATGCTCTGGGTGTAATATAGGTTGTTGTATTTGGTGTACTGAAATTTAAGCAGTCACACATGCGCACTGATGCTTTTCCCCCCTTTTCCCCTCGTTGCAAACAAAGGCATACTCGTGACTCAAGTTACTATAACATGCCTTATCATCATCTTGATGTGCACTTTCCGACGTAAAAATAAAACTAAAAGTATTTTTATTAAACTTATAACTGTAATTGAAACATTACTTATAAAACGAAACTTTATACTGAATGTAAAACTGCCGCTTTAATTCGCTAGAATAATAAAATAATTTTTTAGCTCCTGCGACAATAAACTCCACTTATTTATCTACGTTTCTGATAATTTTTAGGGAGCGTTTCCGTTCACAGAAAGTGTATCTTAAAATAATTAGTTTACCGCCCTTTTTTACACCACCGCCGTATTTTTGAACACAACTTTTTACAAGCAGCAGTCGTTAAACGCTAATACGTAATAACATTAACCAAATGAAAATGTTGTCGAAGCTTAGAGCTAATTTTCTCTCCCTTAGTTTATAGCTCTTTACCTCCACATTTCCTCCCGGTTCCCTATCGTTGTCTTACTTTTAAAACAAAGTAAGTTGCAATTACAAAGTTACACCCTCCTTAGACCTCAAGTAATCCAAAGCAAACCAAACTTTAACCAAACCTTCCCATACCCGCAAAACATCAAAATTTCTCCATCTTTTGTTCACTTTCTCCTTATCATATCTCCATCCTGCCCTTTTGCTTACATTCCCCTTCTGCTAAAATCTTATTACATTCACTCCTTCATTCATTCACTTGCTCTTACATTCGGTAAGTTAGTTCTGACTGCTTTTACATTCCCATGAGTAAAACCTCTCATTCAGATTCCCTATCAGTCTAACGTTTTCTATTGTACCACTAAAATTTCTCATAACTAACACGTTTGCTCTCTCCTTCTCTCTAAGAAGAACAACATACTCACTCTAATCTTTTCATTAACAGAGATAATGTTTATGTACTCACACTTATTTGCTTATTACAATATACTATTAAATTAAATAGATTAACTTCATTTCATTGTGTTTTGATGTTGAAACTGCTCTTCATAAATTATCGGATTAAAGAACGAGTTCAAATAATTTAATCAGTTCAATTTCATTAAATTAATATTACGTAATTTACTGTTAAAATTAAGAGCGAAAATGTTTGAAAATTCAATCGTTCTACAGCTTATTTTAATTTTGATTTGATTACAAAATTTATGGTATACACATATTCAAAAAAGGCTACTGCAGTGAAGGATTTTTTAAAAATTAATTTGGGTATGCTATAGACCCAAATAAATTTTACACATTTTGCACATTAAACTTATATGTGTTGTTTTGTTTAGGTCATCAGCCAAACGGCTGGTTTGAACCTCTAGAGGCTTCACAGTAAAACAAGGAGTGAGAAAGTTTGCTGTTTATTGCTTACCTCACTGAGTGGAAAAATATTCTTATCAGCATGCCAGGCCCTCTGAAAAGCAAAAAGCATCTACTTTCCATCCTGTAAATGACTCTTTTACTTCATTCACTGATTCACATTCTAATGCTGTATAATTAAAGCTGTATAATGAAATTCCTTATTCTCATAAGAGAAACTCTGACTATAGTACGTACCATGAAAGATGAAGCCTGTGTTTGGAACCGCGTATCTAACCAAGTAAGAAACATAAAATTTTCTGGGACGGTTCATTTGAAAGCTTGGTTTTTTGTTATTTTATTTGTATATATTACAAAACACGGAACTGTATTTGTCATTATCGAGCGACTTAACAACAAAATATGTTTTTTTTTTCAAAATAGCATTATTTGCAATCAGTTTTTTAAAAATAAACTATAAGCAAATCTTTTGAATGTACAAATCACAAGTTGAGGCCTCATTACCCTGAGTACCTCTCAGTACATCAATTATTCATGTGTTCAAAGAGAAAATTACTATGTACAAAGATATTTACATTTTACAAAATAGAATATTTTTCACTAAAATTTTATATACATTTAAACTCTTTCAGGCAAGTCCAAAACATGGTAACGTTTCAGGCGCCTAACTTCTTCTGCATTATTTAGAAGATTTATGGCTAATTCGTTTTCGTGGCTTTCAAGTCTTGCCTGATATTTTCTATTAAAACGCCTGACCTCGTCCATTACATCAGGAAGGTTGCAATGTTGTATTTCTGCATTCCTTGCGAACCATGGTGCCCTTGTTATAGCCCGAAGAACCTTATTTTGGAATCTTTGAATTATCTCTATGTTACTTCTGCTGGTAGTTCCCCAAAGTTGAACGCCGTACAACCAGACTGGTTTTAGTAACATTTTGTAAAGTAGCAACTTATTCTCAAGAGAGAGTGAAGAGTTCCCACCAATCAGCCAGTACATCCTTTTGTATTTCAGATTTAATTCGTTCCTCTTCATTCTCACATGGGTTTTCCAAGTTAATTGCCTGTCAAGATGCATACCCAGGTACTTTACAACTTCACTTTGTGGTAAATCAACACCTCCAAGTTTTACTGGTGGACAATCATTCCTCCGCATTGTAAATGTAACATGCTGCGATTTTGCAGTATTGATCTTCACTCTCCATTTTTGAAGCCATAGTTGGATTTGGTCTAAACATTCCTGAAGTTTGTTTGAAGCAACTATAGGATCTCCACTTGTAGCAAGCAATGCCTTATCGTCAGCAAATGTAGCTTGAACTACCCCTTCAGTTGTTGGTAAGTCTGCTTCATACAATGAATACAAATACGGGCCTAGAACTGAACCCTGAGGTACACCAGAGGTAATGTACCTGGAAGATGACAGCTCGTCTTGGTATTTCACTTGAAAAAACCGATTTTCCAGATAAGATCGTAAAATCAAAAAGAAAGGTGGGCTTAACGTTCTCTTAACTTTGTATAATAGGCCGACATGCCAAATCTTGTCAAAAGCCTGTTCAGCATCTAAAAAACCAGCAGAACAATACATTCCTCCATCCAAACTGTCTGTAACCACTTTTACTACTCTATGTATTTGTTCAATCGTTGAATGACCCTTCCGAAATCCAAACTGATGGTCTGGTATCAATTTACATTCAGTCAAAACATGACTGAATGAAAATATGTGACTGAAAAACAAAATAAGTGCTTGTTTTTTAGCGCATTTGTCACTTAGTCCATGTTTCAGAACATGTACCACGATCAATTTTAGGAGAAAACCTATTGCGTGTTACAGCAGTGTTCCTCCATGTTTTGTGATTATTTCACCTAAAATTCAGCCTCTTAGTACAAAGGGTAAAGGAATTACAGCGTTTTTTTTAAAGTGTAATTTTCTTTCCCGATGGACGTAATGAGTTAGAACCAACGCTGCATCCCTTTGATTAATAAAGAATGAAATTACATTACAAATAATATTTTAAATGTAAAGAATTTTCTAAACTAAAGGAAAGGTAAATGTTTAGATGTTTTTTTATTAATTAAAAGCGGCCAGAAGCTTTGTAGTGGGTAAGCGGCAGTGAAGTGTTGTCGCAATGTATGCTCCGTTACGTGTCGAACATGAGCCGGGTACTATGTAACTACATAACATTAAAAGATTCTCGTATGGGTACTTCTACATCCAGCCTGTACAGTGTTTCTCTGTAGCATAACACAAACGTTAACAACTCACTGCCGAAAGCATATTTTTAATGCATTTTTTTTAATATTTCATATGCAACTAAAAAAAACCCTTCACATGTACAACATTTATTTGCAGTGAAACTGCATTCCCATATTAATTACAGGGATATAGCGTTGGTTATAACTCGATACGTCCATTAGGAACGAAAATGACAACTGTTTTTTTAAACGCTATAATTCCTTACTCTTTACCCTTTGTACTAAAAGGGTGAATTTTAACTGAAATTAGAAAACATGCAGGAACAGTCTTCTAAAACGCCATATTTTTTCCTTATAAATTTGATCGTGGTACAGTACATGTTCTGAAACATTGGCTAAGTGAAAAATTCGCTAAAAAAGGGCACATATGTTGTTTTAAGTCGCTAGAAAATGCCTAATACACTTCCTTGTTTTGTAATTTATACAAATTAAGTAACAAATACCCAAGCTTTAAAACGGTCGTACCAGAAATTTTTATGTTCCTTACTTGGTGAAATGCGGTTCCAAACACAAGCTACATCTTTCATTTTACGTACTTTAGTCTCTTTTCTGCCCATAACAGACAGGTGGAGTGTCAATTTATTTGCACTCAATCTGTCAGTTGCTAGGCTAAAATAAATAGTTCTGTTTCTTATCACATGGTCAGCCAACTAAATGACTGAATCATTTAAGAACAGAAAAGGTAAGGGTGTAAACCACTAATCAGAGTTATCTCCTCTGAAAGTAATGAATTTCATTATACGGCCAGACCCTGTGGTGAATGAAGTGAAGGTGTCATTTACAGAGTGGAAAATATGTGCTTTTCAGAGGGCCCGGCATGCTGAAAGACATACTTTTCCACTCAGTGAGGAAGGCAATTTTAAACCACCTCACTCCTTGATTTACTTAGTAAAACCTCTACAGGTTCAAACCAGCCTTTCGGCTGATGACTACTAAACAACAACAGTCTCTTTTACGCGCTAAGTCTTCTATTCTTAAATGCTTCAGTCATAATTGGCTGACCGTGAAATCGTGTATTAGGTACCATCCATAATCCAAAGGCTTCTTCCTGCAACCATTAGTGGCTTTCAGAAACCATTCTTTGCCTGTGCACTTAGTGACTAACTAGTCATGGAACAAATAAGTAGTTTTCATACTCGAATAATTTTATTCGAATAAAAGACATTGAATGAATTTTATCGATACAGAATACTACTCAGAACACCGACCATGAAGTTAGTAAAATAAATGCAGTGTACTAACTTGTACACATATTACTTGAACACATCATAAAACTATGTGCTGTTACCACTATTCAGTCTTTTAACTCCTTCTCACTTATGGAAATTATTTTATCCTCTTTGACACGCAAAGCTCTACCCATACTATTTCTCTTTCAACTTGAGACAACGCAATTTGGGTTCGGCATCATCTCCAGAAACAGACGTAACAAACCATGAAATAACGGTTCTTAGACGCATTAAACATAAATTAGAATTTATAAATTATTCAGAGCCTTCGACCATATGGTTTATTATTCGTTATTATGGTTTATTATGGTTTATTCGTTTATTAGGGTTATTATTCGTACGTTTAATGGTGAACGGTAACAGTGAGGTTTCAGGAATGGTTTCTATTGCAGGTATTATTTTCTTCAAGTGTATTTTCTTTTTTTTATATTAAAAAGATAAATAAATTTATCATTATTATAGCGAGATTATTTTACTTTATTCGACAACAGAATTATATGGAGTACGTTAACTACGGTTTATGAATAGTTTATTCGTTCACCTTTATTCGAATATTTTTTCAAAAAAGTAAAATAGTAAAAGAGAATTATTCGAATAGTCCATCACTACTATTTTTATCATCATCGTACTATTTTGATTTTTAATCGTTTATCAACCCTTAAATTTCTGGTTCTTTGGCCTTTCTTTTCCAAAGTTACCCAGCATCTTACCATCAAAAATATTCTCAACAAAACCATTGTGTCTCGTAAAACTTCCGATAAATTTTGCCTTACTTATGGTTAAGCTTACCATGGTTATTTATACACCAGTGGTAAGTATGAGCGTCTCAGATTAATTCTCAAGGGTAAAGTTAACACACACTTATTTGTGCGCACATTCTTTTGAATGATATTTATGATAGATGGCGATTTACAAGAGTTCTGAATAATCTTCATTGACGGAGTAAGCATTGTAAGAAGAAGAATTGGTCAAGTTTGTTGAGTTCTTTCTTGTATCCGATTACCGTAATACTCCATTCCAGAAATTTAACTTTTTCTAGTTTAGTTAAACTTTAGCGTTCACCTCCTTAGCCGCATCTCCATTGCATCTAATTTTACTTCGTCCTACGTTTTATTTTGTTATAAGAAATTTAAATTTGTAATAATGAATAAAATATTTTTGAAGTACAATGGTTATGTGTGGTGTGAATGGTATGGTATGAATTCAGTTACCTTTCTCATCAAGTTTCAAGTGGCCTTTATAATAATCAAAGTTCATAGAAGAGAAAACACCTAACGATGATGCATGTTAGTATTAATAGATAAAATATTAACCAATTTTAATTGATATAGAAACAAAAAAATTGTATCGTTATTTAGAAGCATTTTTGAAAAATACTTTAATAAAAGTTTATTTTCCATTAGACAAAAGTTTTATGGACGTATTTATAATTTAAGATTTCAATATTTTTAGCAACAATCTTGATTTTTGTAAAAAAAGTAATTAGTTTCGTTATATGAAATGCAATGCGACCGAATTTGACATGGTAAGATATTTTTGTAAGTTATTTGTTTTTTGATCACAAAAACGCTTGGACATTAGCGATTGCAAGGAGTTTTACCTGTTGAAAGTTAGACCCTATACGGAATTTAAATAAGGCTAAAATGGGACCTACTATATGTTTATTTTTTTGTATAGGTAACTCTATGGAGTTTAAGATAATGGAGAATTTATTTGTTTTATCCCAACGGTAAAAATTAAATTGTGATGTTTAGTATCATCCTTTGAAACATTTCTTAATTTAATACTAGACTAATATTGCAAACATATTTTTTTAATAAATAAAATCATTTTATATACGTAATTTAAATTTATATTCATCATGGATAATAATTTTAGTTTTTTATCTCTTACTGTTAAATTTAAAAGACGCATTAATTATAAAAATTACCACGTAATTGTTCTTTTCCACGAATTGAATCAATTTTTAGAAAAAAATATTTGAAAGTACTTGGAAAATAACACGTCAGCAAACGATATAGTCCTTCTGTTAGCCGTTTCCAATGAGTTCCCTAACATGCTGCAGTCAAACGCCATCTATGAAACATCAGTGAAACTACATCAACTGTTGTAGTTTTTGTGATAGACGCAAGATAGCAGTTGCGGTACTTGCCGTGAAAGGTAAAAAGACCATTCACTGTTAACTTGCTAAAATACGTAAAAACTGAAAGCAGTACTTGTTTTCAAAATTGAGTTGAATAAAACGTTCGTAAAGTTAAAACAGAAACTTTTGTTTATCTTTAAATATTTTATTGAAATCGTTTACAACTCTACCTCTTCTGTTATTAAATGGTTCAGTCATATATTGGCTATCATGTGATAAGAAACAGAAATAAATGTTATGTAGCCCTGTAACTAGCAGATCGAGTGAAAATAATTTAACGCTCCTGCCTGTTATGGACAGTACTAATAATATAATTTTTTAAGATTCTGAATGCTAACTAAATATAGTATTTTTATAAATGATTAAAATTTAAATTAAGGGTTGGAACAAGAATACGTCTTGGTTTAAGCACTAGTATTAACATTTTTAACAATCTTCTCTATAATAAGAATAACATAATTTAAATAAGTTTTAAAATGAATTTAATTTATTAAATTGGAATCCTAAACATTTGTTTACGTATAGAATATTAAATAAATTTTTTAAACATCATTTAGTTAATTTTTAATTAAAATTTACACTTAATCTTTCTTAAGGGGAGACTGTACTTTGTATCCCGCCAATGTTAAATTTGCTAATTTTAGGTATACGTTTTTCATAGGATTGGTAAAAGGTAGGGAAATGAAACTTTACATACAATAGGTATCGGGTTTCTTCCCGACCTACTGACCTTTTTTTAATTTAATCTTTAGACCATTTGTTTTTTTTTAAGTTACGAATAACATATTTTTAGAAATTGTTTTCTACGTGTTTTGCGTATTACTAATTTTTGGAGCACCTGAGAAAGTCATGAAAATGTCGGTATATGTGGCTAATACACGATAATTAACTGGTTAAAATTTCAGCCTGGTAGGTTTATTGGTTTCTGAGAAAAATGTACCTTAATGTTAGAAATCTAAATTTACGGGAAAAGATAAGAAACAAGAAGGCACAATTCAAAAACAATATGTTGTACACAAACAAGTAAATTTCCCATCAACAGTTGTTTAGAAAACTGAACCAACAGCTGAGAATATTAAAAACCGTGATGCAGATATTTTAAAAGCTAAAATTTTCTTTGCACTAAAACGAGCTTATAAAATTATGAAAAATATTCGTTCTTTGTAACATGATAATTTTTCTGTGTAAACCTGATAAAAACTTATTTTTTCATAATTTCTTTTTTTTTGACTTAACTGAATGTTTTTCTGATCGACCTAAACTATTGAAAAACATAAAAAACCAAAAATCGAAATTTTGAGTTAAAACCATCGTGCAATCTCTCCTTAAATGTCATATGTACACTTAATATTGTACAATATTTTTTTGTTGTAGTTTTAGTTATCTGATAATATATTTACATAATTCAATCTTTATCTCTCAAATCTTTCGAATACCGATTAAGACCAAAAAATTTTTTACTGAAATATGTGATCATAATAACCTGTTCATATCCATAATAGTATTCTACAATTATTGTTCATGAGACGTGCTTTTGATTATTTGTTAGAAGATTGGTCATTCGGGTTCATGATGTCACATATGTTCATAAAATCAATTTCTCAATTATCAATTATACTGATTTTATAATATTCACACGGACTAATTCATAGTGATGTGTTACGGTTTTTAAATGTTACATAATCCAATCCTAACCTCTCGATTCTTTTAAACACCGATCAAGACCAAAAAAACTCTTACAGAAACATTTCTCTGAGATAAATACATCGTTCTGGTATATTCGTAGAATATTAAATAATCTATACTAATGAAAGATGTTTCGTTTGTTTATTTGTAGGAGGTAATCTCAGAAACTGCCCAGAATGAACTAGTCGTGTCCTTCTATAGTAGTAAATTTCACGATTGAATAGATAACCACCCAAACCAATTAGCAACGTGATCTAGCTGTAAGGAACTATCCAACCGTACGACATCTTACCTTAGTTTGTCCAAGTGGGTATTAGGTGGGTGGTGGGTTGAGGTTAGATACATTCACCCGCACTGAATTTCATTTCAACCTCCATTATCTGTTGATGTAGTTCCATTGTGCTCCCTCCATCCTCCGACACCATCGAAATAAAATAATTTGTGATATTATTCATGCAGCTCTTTCTAGAACGGCCCTTCTTCACTTTGTACAGCCTTTTTTTATATATCACCTTAACCATCCTCATAACTCCTATCTCTCAGAGTCCCCCAATTCTCTCAATCTTTGGGCCTTTTAAATTTCAACTATATCCATTCAGTTTCTTATTTTTACGTACTCTCCAGTCATCTCCTCTCGCCGTTTTAATACCTCCTTAAAATCTTTCTTTCGAACCTTTTCAACCTGTGGTAATCTTTTTCTGAATCTTGAATCCTGGTCGAGAGGGCTAAAAAGCCCTATGTTGGCGGCATCATGTTAAGAAACACCTGGTCGCTCGGTGAACAAATTTACGGAATAAATGCAACTTCGGGGAAATTCAGGGGAATTTTATCAGGTTTAGTTAATAGGATTCGGTTTCATGGAGGAATGGGTAGTCTTACGTACTTGGTGACAATAGTCATTTAATGGAGTGACTTTGTCTTTTTCTGACAAAGTTTACGTTTCTCAATCATATGTGAATACTGGGAGCATTAAATCAAGTAGGTTTACCTACACTTTCATTTTTGAGTTCCTATTCACAAATTTATTCTTTAATAATTTTAGATTTGCAAAGAGGCTTTCTCTCATTTATTTCTAATAGTTTTTGTGGTATACGTTGTTCTCCTAATACTGAAAATCCGTAACTTCTTTTTCTCCAACAAAAACGTGCATGGAGTGCATTTTATACTGTTTAATCATCAGTCAAAATCATGTTCCTCGCTCAGCATTAATTTACCACGAGACAAAAATTTCCTGTTTGCCGTTCCCGTTCTCTATGTTTCCGATTTAAAGGTAAAATTATCCTTCTGCTATTGTTGTGATACCATCGGCGTAAGCGCATGAATATTATAATTGATTACATACACCATATGTAACTTGTTTTTTTAAGGTAAAAATTATTATTGAAGTATGTAATAATTTGTTTCTACGTACATTTACACAAATTTATCAGCTACGTGTAATTGCAAACACTATTAAAATTAAAATAACAGCTACTTCGCCTAACAAATATATTTCAATATGTATTCAGTTTGTGTACTCACATTATCAAATTAATATACTAGCCTACATTGTCATTTTAAATTATTTACATTTTTTAATTTTCATAAAAATGTTAAAATATCTGTTTTCCAAAAAGATAGTCAAATAAAAAGTAATTTTATTCATTATGACATAATATTTCATTTTACTTTTGGTCTGGTTAATCAGTAGGCTGTGTAAAAAACAATTTTGTACTGTATTTAGACAAGGATTTTTTATTGTTAAATGTACAATAACAAATTAACAAAGCAAATATTCCTTTTTCGTATATCTCCCATTCATTTACAAATAAATGTTTTGCTTATAAAAATAATTTTTTTTATAAAACTGTTTTCATATAACATAAGTTTATTATGGATATAATAAAGATAATAATTATTTAAAAAATATCTCGATATAGAGATATTCATAAACTCTATATTGTAACGTTTAATTCGGGTTCTTTTAAGGATCTGTTTATTTAAAAAAACTTTCTTAACTAATGTAACCTATTGTAAATAGAAAACCCAAAATTTAGTAAATAAAGAAATCCAGAAAAAATTGGAAGAAAAATATTTTCGGAATTGTTTCTCATCTCTCTAAATTCACTAACAACAATTTTAAAACAATGAACACTTTAAAACTATGGATATTCAAATTAAGTAACAAATTTAAAATTGAAATTGATTGCTTTATATGTGTAACTTAATAATATAGTTCTATATATTTAGGCCTAAACTTTATTAAATGCGTTGAAAGATAGGTTTTATTATCATGTTTACACAAGAAAGAATCTGGAAAGTTCACTTTTGTTTGAAATAATAAATTATTTTTTTTTAGATATCCCTCTACTTTCATTTTTATATTAAATCATTTTTCTCGCTTTCATTTTCGTTGGATTTAATTTTGAAAAATACTTTATGAAAATATATTTTGGTGAAATGTTTGAATAAATAAGAAAAAAATGATTTAAGTGAATCTTATACGCTTTTAAACCCGATATTATTTAACGAATTTTTGAATGAGTAATCGTTTGCTTTTCAAAACGATAGGAAAGTTGGGGTCAACTTTCTTTCTTGTTTTGGAATTTTATTAGATTGAATCCATAATATTTATAAAATTGTGTGAATCCGATGTATCAAAATTAAATCTACTATTAATAGCCTATATATACCTTTTTTACATAATAGTTAGTTAATTTATTTGTTTCTATTACTATTTTTCCTAAATTAAGAGAATGTCTTGATGTGACCAAATTCCGTACAGATAACTTGCCCTGTCAATGTTACAATTACTATTATTATTATTTACTTTCAGTCAATATTACAATATAGAGTTATAGCGTGGGGTGGGGCATTTGTTCAACTATGGAACCTTAGATTAAAATTGAAATAAATAAGGATAATAGGAAGGCTCCGAAGCATCCTGCTCGGCCCCTGTTTGAACATTTTGGAGTTCTTACTGTAAAAAAGTGATATCAAAAGCAGAATTGCTCAAGCTAGAAAAGCCTTTGCAATAAAAAAACAGCTTACTGACTACAAACATTAATTTACAGATTAAGAAAAATTTATTAAAATATTATGTTTGAAGTGTAGCATTATACGGGAGTGAAACGTGGGTGATAGAAGCTGTAGAAAAGAAGAGAATAGAAGCTTTTGAAATGTGGTGTTACAGGAAAATGTTAAAGATTAGGTGGGTGGATAAAATAAGTAATTTAGAGGTTCTTAAGCGAGTGGATGAAAAAAGATGTATATGGAAGCATCTTAGCAGAAGAAGGGATAGGCTAGTGGGGCATATCTTAAGACATCCAGGTATTGGGTTATCAATAATGTAGGGTAATATTGAGGGAGTAAATAGGGGAGGCAAAGATTAGAATATATAAAGCAAATACAAAAGATGTAGGGTGTTACAGGTATGTAGATATGAAACGACTTACGCAAGATAGAACAGCTTGGAGAACTGCATCAAACCAGTCGAGTGACTGATGAAAAAAAACTATAAAATAATGTTTATAGGAAAATAGTACTTCTCTACGCATAGGCCTAAGTTTAAAGACCAAAATTTTGCTCTTTTAGAGTGTAGTTAAGTTAAAAGAAACGTTGAGGCTGGATTAGCAATGGAAGTGAGACGAAATACGCCAGGAGGTCAAATGCTATTAGATGTGGCCACAAATTTTGTAACGTTTTGGCTCCTGACTTACGTAAATTATTTATTTTACTACAACGATTGGTGTCGACAACATTGAATGTAACTATTCCTAGAATATCAATAATATTATAATTAATAGGCTATTAAATTGATGTTTTCTTTCTTATTACTATGTTTTTTTTTTTGCTTTGTTTATTAATCGTCGCATCAACTACTGTGGTCATTAGCGACGACGTTGGGTTACAACTATGAATGATGAAATGATTTTTTGTAAAGTATGAAAATAGCGTGCCTGAGTGAGATTCGAACCCAAGACGGCATGACTAGAGGCATATTTTTGTATCGGCGTTTATTTATTTGGTTAAAATGTTAAGGAAAATTATTGCTTATGTATTGTTCACACTGGCCGGACTATTACTATTACAGTAGTCAGTAGTTATAGTGATATTTTTTATTTTGTTTCTTTTTATAATCTTTCGCTCAATTTTCACGTCAAAAAAAATAAAAATCAGAAATTAAAGATAAGGCTATCATTACATTTTTTTTTTTTTTTTTTTTTTTTTTTTTTAACTTTAATAACTTTATTTGCAACTATATACTACGATACAACGAGCAAATTTTTTTTTTTTTTTTTTTTTTTTTTTTTTTTTTTTTTTAACTTTAATAACTTTATTTGCAACTATATACTACGATACAACGAGCAAATTAGATGACAGTAAACAAAGGATGACAAGGAAAAAAAAAATAAAAAAAAAAATAAATAAAAATAAATAAATGAAAAAGAACAGTGATACCCATTGGTATATGTTCTATGAAATAAAGTTCATGATACATGAATGATAAATAACAACATAAGAAAAAAAAGAAGAAAGAAAAATAAAATAAATCACTTTATAGAAGATCTCTGGCCCATTGACGTTTCAACCTGCGCTGCGGATTTCCTGGTAGTGATGCATCCGATAGTTTGGTGATTAATTCGTTGGGGTGATCATGCAATTTTCTGTGAAAAACACTGTAGCTGGACTTAACAACTTCACTTATGAACGGAATATTAAGGTCGTCATGTAGAATTTTGTTGTTGACATAAAAAGGTGCGCAGGTGATTAAACGTAGGCATTTTGACTGAAAGGCTTGTAATTTTTGTAGATTGCTCGGTTTAGCTGTGCCATAAATTTGTAGTCCATAGGTCCATATTGGTTTGAGATAAACTTTGTATAGTAATAGTTTAGATTTTAGAGTCAGTGAAGAGCGGCGTCCAAGAAGTCGAAATAGTTCTTTCAATTTGGAGTTCAAAGTCAGTCTTTTGGTTTTTATATGAGTCGCCCAGGTGAGTCTCTTGTCAAAGTGAAGTCCACGGTATTTAACTTTTTGTCGTTGTGGTATCGGTTTATTGTCGAGGAATAGTTGAGGACATTCGCCTTTCCGGAGAGAAAAGGTGACATGCATTGATTTTGAAGCGTTGAATTGGATCCTCCAGATTTTTAACCAATAATTTAAAAAGTTAATGTGACTTTGTAAATTATTACTTGCTGCTTCTGGCTTTACATCAGAAGAAAGGATGACTGTATCGTCAGCATAAGTCGCTAAGGTGGTGTTAGCAGATGCAGGTAGATCTGATGTATAGATGCTGTAAAGCAGTGGCGACAAGATTGATCCTTGTGGAACACCAGCGACGATTTGTTTGTAGTCAGACAGAGCCGTGTTATGTTTTACTTGAAAAAATCTGTCCGTTAAAAAGGAGCTGATGATTAAGAAATAGGCATCTGGCAAGAATTTTCTTAATTTATATCGCAGACCTTGATGCCAAACTTTATCAAACGCTGCGCAAACATCAAAGAAGACGGCACTTACATATTTTTTTTGTTCAAAGCCAGAGGCAATTTGATCAACGATTCTGTGTAGTTGATGAATTGTGCTGTGCCGTCGACGGAACCCAAATTGATGCTTAGGGATTATACCTTGGTATTCTACAAATATAAGCAGTCTTGGGAGTAAAAGTTTTTCGAATAATTTTGAAACTGTTGAAAGTAAACTGATGGGCCTGTAAGAAGATGGTACGAGCAAATTAGATGACAGTAAACAAAGGATGACAAGGAAAAAAAATAAAAAAAAAAATAATAAAAATAAATAAATGAAAAAGAACAGTGATACATTTAAAAATAAAAATCGTTTCGTTCATTCGTAATGTATTGATTTAATTTAAAGTAAAAACAAAAAATTGTTACAGCGTTTGTCATGGGTAATTCTCTCGTAATTCCACTTATTACTGAACTCATGTTAAGAATAAAATTACTAGAAGCGCAGATGTAATTTCTGGACTAGGACTAATTAAAAACAAAACCCATGTGAGAATAATTGGAATTTGCTCTTTTCGATCCGGTGCAATCACTGGGTCAAAGTTTTTTTATTTCTCTTCATTTGTTCCGCCTTCTTTAGATTTCTCTTAAAATAAGACACAGATAGATCGATTACCCTGGAAAAGAAAGTTTCCATTAGTAAAAACAGTATCAAATGTTGTAAAAACAAGAATCGGGTTGATCAGGAACTGCCACGAGATAATAGAGGTCATACCTAGTCTCCCTACTGTTTTCCTAACTGAAAAACCACGGTGGTGCTTTCCTTCATTCTTTATTTACCAAGATTCTTTATTCAGCGCTACCACCATCGCCGCTCCCAAAAAAGGGTTACTTCCTCTTTTCTGATTACATAACGAGCTGGGTTTTCTGTTGATCTAATTTCAAAGAACGTTCCAGGAATTAAGTATTACATTAGTTTCCGACATTAATTCCTTCAACGCTTTGCTAAAGGTTTAGCCTACAATTTAATGTAAGGGGTATATGTTAATTTACAGCTCAATCTTTGGTGTTCCTTTAAAAATACCTAATATCAAATAAAATGAATTGTTTAATTTTACATTTTTAAGGTCAGTTAATTACGCTCTTAGCTAATACGATAGGTACCTGTTATATATCAAACATAACTTTACACGACGACCTCTGTTAAACGTTATATCAACAAAACCTTTCTAAGTCTTGTTCAAAAAAATTACATTCAAACAAAAATTCACTGATACGAGACCTGAATTTTAATCATTTGCCAAGGAATCCACGCTAAGACTAAAAACTCGTTTTAGTCCATTTAAACCTTTCAATCATCCATTAAAATATTTAATTACTAGGTCAAAATTAACACTTATAAAACACATTACAAAATAAATAAAATTAGTTACCCAGAAAATGATACAAAATAAAAGAAACAGAGAACTACAAAATAATGGCAGATTGAATGAGAAAGAGAAGAGCTAAATTTTACGGACAAATATTTAAAATGAATAATAAAAGATTAACAAAATATTTTTTTAACGGACTGAAAACTATAAAGCAAGATTAATTGGTTCAAAGAAACCGGGAAACATGTAGAAGAAATGAACATGGAAAATCTGATATAGGAGAAGAGGACCTTTGTTAAGGCCAATCGCACCCCCGTTAAGTAATTCATATTTCCCCGCTAATTATTATCGTCGTTAAATACACTGATTTTGTATTAATAACCTTTTTCCCGCCTCTGTCTGTATACTTGTCTTGATTTCCGATGGTGATCTCAGTTCATGACGTAATTATTCTCCCACTACTCACATTCCATTCTTCCCGGTCAACTCACTCACTGGTTGGATTCTGCGGCATGTAGACTGTTCGTGCCTTCTCTGCGCCGGCCCTCCTATGGCGTCGCTTCTGCAATTGTCGTTATGCTTCGTTCGTTTCTGATGTACCATACATCATTTTCAAGTGTGATTTTGCTTATGTGTGTAATTTATAATCATTTACAATTGTTCTTGTTTTCGTATCAAACATTAAAGTTACAGTGTGAATCGAACCCCGGACACGTGTCGCGTAGACGCCGTTTCTACACTTCAGGCCATTCAACAGGTAAGCGAATTAGTCTATTTTGTTGTACGCTTTCTAATTTTGTGTTTGAGTTGACCAGTGATGTCCTGCTGTTCCAGCAATTACTTATCGTTTTCCTTTGTCTCCCTCAGTGTACTTTCCATCGTTGTATCTTGCTTATTCAGTCGTTCCGCCGTTGGTTTCTGGCGCCATTAAATGAAACTAGGTCCTCCGGAATAAGTCGTTTATGCTTCAGTTTACATTAATCTGCCATGTGTCGTGCATAGTGGGTTGATGTCCTACAGTTACAAGTCGGCTTACCGCTTAACTCGTTTTATCCAATTTATGTTGGGTTATTTTCAAAACTCCTGCCATCAAGGCTCTAACATTTGGTCCGTCCCGGGCAGGATATTTATCAGTGCATATTTGGAAATACAGTCTATTGTCTTAATTTTTTCAATCGTCAACAATTTCAGTATTTTGTTTAATTCGTTGTTACATGGTGTTACATTACATTCATCGTGTCATTTATTGTGTTTCGTGTCTTACATGTGTTCAATATATTAATAAAAAACATTAATAAAAATATTAATATTAAAAACAATTTCATTTATTCAGTTAAAAAATACGGGGTAAGTTGCATAACAAATGCAACGCATTATCAGTGTTGTGACGCGTTCATTCAATACAAGTTGCAACCAACGCTATGCTGACGTCACAGTAGATCGGTTCAGTGCTATATCTTTCGACACGGCCAGAATTTGGCTAGAGTCGCCATTTTTTCCTTCGTTCTTGTTAACTGGTTCACGCAGCTTACAGCGCATGCGTGCCCTCTCTCTCATTCGCTCTCTCTCGTGCTGTCCGTCGTTACTGCTAGCGCTGAGAGAATCACTTCACTTGCGTCGTCTGCAACGTATACATCATAGTTGCAACTAACCTAGATTCAATAAACAGCTGTGTTTTGTTTACATTCTATTATTTGTTTTTTCGCTCGCTGTCTTCGTTCATTATTTTCAACATGGACGATTTACAATCTTTATTCAAAAAACGCAACGTTGTTAATAATCATCTTTCTCGTTTTAATAATTTTCTTCAATCTGACGTTGAAGTTAACCAAGTCAAATTACGACTTGACAAATTCTTAGACCTCTGGTGTGACTTTGAACAAATACAAACGAACATCGAATTACTTCAACCCGAAGCAGATTTCGAATCAGAACGCACTGCTTTCGAAACTCATTATTTCCAGTTAATTGATCGCGCCCAGAAATTAATTGAATCTCTGGACAATACAATCGTTTTACAAAATCAAGTCAAGTCTTCTAATTCGCAATTAATACAATTACCTCGAATTCGCCTACCTTCATTCGACGGAGATGTTGCAAAATTCCAGAATTTCATCAGCTTGTTCAATGATTTAATTCACAATAATTCTGAGTT
Organism: Catonia carolina; assembly: GCA_035578175.1. Classification (NCBI taxonomy): domain Eukaryota; kingdom Metazoa; phylum Arthropoda; class Insecta; order Hemiptera; family Achilidae; genus Catonia; species Catonia carolina. The sequence goes on along the minus strand of JAQMRL010000003.1, from coordinate 22,444,478 downwards.
ATCATTTGTTCAAAAACTTCATTATTTGAGGTGCTCATTAGTCGGTGAACCACTGCGTCTAATAGAACACCTGCCTCTCTCGCTTGAAAATTATACGTTAGCGTACAATTTAATTGTTGAGCGCTACTCCAACTCAAGGCGCATAGCAAATGTTCACTTAAATCAGATATTCAATTTCGTTAAATCTGACACTCCGTCCTATCAATCGTTAAAAGGTTTTCTTAATATCCACGAATCATCAATCGGAGCCTTACGTCTGCTAAATATAAATTTACTTGAATATTTACTTTTTGAGATAGCCTATTCTAATTTGGATCCTGTAACAAAGCAAGCGTTCGAGGATTCAAATCCTAATTCAGCCGTGCCTACATACGAGGCCTTAATGTCATTCGTTACCGCTAAAATGCATTCTTTAGAATTATTGAATTCTTCTCAACCTACAGATAACGCTAGTTCTTCGCACTCCAGCGATTCAAACCTCGATCAACCGGACTCAGCTAACCCGGTAACCGATAATTTCAATTCTGTACACAGTCATCGTAGTCCTATTTTGCCGTCTCCTAATTCTGATAATGTACCTTCGTTTTTCGTCAAATCAAATTCACTCAAATGTCTGTCGTGCGAATCTCACTTTCATTCAATTCACAACTGTAGTGAATTTCTTGCACAAAATGTAGATAATCGCTACAAAATTATTTCTCGCCTTAAACTTTGTTTTGCCTGCTTCGGGCGACACGATCGCCGCAATTGTAGCTCAAATAAACATTGTCGTATCTGCCAGTCAAAATCGCACAATACGTTGCTGCATATTGATCGCAGCCCTCAAAAATCTAATTCGTCCACCGCTTCTGTTGTTAATTCGCATAATTCGCCAACTGCTAGTCCGTATCATCCTGCCGTACATCCGGACACCGATTCACCGGCTACTGGATGCCTACTTGTAAATTCTTCGCCGCCGATTCAAGCTAATACTATCGCAACTCCGCCAATTAATTCTTGTACTACCTGCTGTGCTGATAAGCCGGTAGTTACTTCAAATTCGTCGTCCTCGTCCATTATTGTTAACCAACCTGCCGATTATTCACTTTCATGTCGACTTAACGGCCAAACTGCGCTGCTAGGTACTGCTATCGTTCATGCTGTCGATTCATCCGGCAAAATCGTTCCGCTTCGCGCTGTGATCGACAATGGATCTCAGTCCAGCATCTTAACATACAACGCCGCTCGTTCACTGCAACTCGGCATCGTTCCTACTTCTAAACGCCTGCAAGGCATTTCAGCCGAAGTCACCTCAGTTAAAGGTATTACAAATTTTACAATTCTGTCGCCGCAAAATTCTAACTTTCGCCTTCCGCTTCAGGCTACTGTTATTAACAAAATATCAGACCGCCTACCTGCTTCTCGAATTCATAAGTCAGTCGGTGAACAGTTTTCACAACATCTGCTAGCTGATTTTCGCTTCCGCAGCCCCAATTCAGTAGATTTACTGCTTGGCGCTGATTGTTTTTCAGAAATTCTCGATTTTAGTAAAACGCCTTTAATTAAAGGTACTCCATCCGCTTTATCAACCGTATTTGGTTATGTAGTATTCGGAAAATTGCCCGAACTACAACCACTTAGTTCTGCTTCAAGTAACGATTCGCTCTTAACATCTGTTTTCGCTAACAACGCTCAAGTCTCGTCGCCTGCTACTGATGTTAATCTCACATCGCCTGCTGTTCAAAATCACTCGTCAAATAAAAATTCATCTTCGCTTCAAATTATCGTCGCTGACCAACAAACTATCGTTCCTGCTAAGTCATCAATCAACCTCGATGTCACCTCAAACCCTGTAATCAGTGAATCTATCGCTTCTATCGTCCAGCCGCCTAGCTGCCTACTCGCTTCGCCTGTATTCAACAATAATTCGAATCACGCCGCTGTTTCAACTAATCGCCCTTCTGCTTCAACTAATCGTCTTCACCATACTTCTGTCTCTTCGCCTTCAAATCGTTTCACCGCTTCGTCCGAGATCATCGCTGTTGATCCTCGTCTCGCTTCGTCTACTGACTCCGCCAGTATCTCGACCGATCTTGCTGCTGGTACTACGCCAATTCGTCGCTTCAACTCTGCGCCTCGCTTCAAGTCAACGCCTCGATTCAAGTCTGTACTGAAGGCCTCCACCGAGTCGTCTTCAGTCAATTCTTCGCCAAACCGCTTCGCATCTCGCTGCATCATCGCTAATTCGCCAATAAAACCTACTACTTTCGCCTCAGTCGATTCTACGGCTAACCAACTCATCTCAAATCATCGCTTCTCGTCGTCTCTCGCAAACACTCTCGATCAACCGCTGCAAGTCGCTTCGCTAAAGGGCAACCGGCCCTCCTCAGTCGTTTCATGTTCTGCTAACTCTCTTCGCACGCCTTTAGCCCCTCTTGGCGGGCGGGGCCCCAAACATCGTATACAATATTCACAACCGGTGAATAATTGTAATTTCAACTCTCTTCGCTCGTTCAATGCTTGGTGTGATCTTCGCAACTCTCGTTCGTCGTCTCAACCTCAATCACGGATTCACTCACAACTGGTTAGTGAAGTTCGCCGTACCGCAATTCTCGATTCTCGCCAACATTGTTCGCCTGCTCGTCAATTCGTTTCGCAACCCGCTTATCAGTTAGCTCTGCCTTTGGGCAACTAACTTCTCCGCCGTTCTCACCTCGTTTCACGCTCACCTCATCTCCATTCGTTTTGTTCGTCGCTCGTTTTCGTTCTTCGCTTGTTCTCTTCGTTCGTCGTCTTTTTTCTTCGTTTCTTCTTCTGCGTCGCTTCTGGTTGTCAACCCTCGTTGGCAATCACATCAAGATACTCCGCTTTCTCGTTGGCTTCCGCGCGAGCCGTGGAAGATGTTCCGTTCGTCGTTGGCCGGGCAAACCCGTGCGTTTGTCACGCCACCTCAAGATGCTCCGTTCTTCGCTTCATTCGATTCTTCTTCGTCGTCTTCTTTGCTTCGTACTCTTCGTTTGCTACGTTTTCCGCTCCCTGTTGCTTCAGGGCGGGCGGCTTCATTCTTCGTCTTCTTCCTGCGTTTACCGCTCCCTGGTTGTTTCAGGGCGGGCGGCTTCGTTCTTCGATCTTCTCTGCTAGTTTTGTTTCTGTAAATCGCTTTCATCGATTTAGGCGGGCGGTATGTTAAGGCCAATCGCACCCCCGTTAAGTAATTCATATTTCCCCGCTAATTATTATCGTCGTTAAATACACTGATTTTGTATTAATAACCTTTTTCCCGCCTCTGTCTGTATACTTGTCTTGATTTCCGATGGTGATCTCAGTTCATGACGTAATTATTCTCCCACTACTCACATTCCATTCTTCCCGGTCAACTCACTCACTGGTTGGATTCTGCGGCATGTAGACTGTTCGTGCCTTCTCTGCGCCGGCCCTCCTATGGCGTCGCTTCTGCAATTGTCGTTATGCTTCGTTCGTTTCTGATGTACCATACATCATTTTCAAGTGTGATTTTGCTTATGTGTGTAATTTATAATCATTTACAATTGTTCTTGTTTTCGTATCAAACATTAAAGTTACAGTGTGAATCGAACCCCGGACACGTGTCGCGTAGACGCCGTTTCTACACTTCAGGCCATTCAACAGGTAAGCGAATTAGTCTATTTTGTTGTACGCTTTCTAATTTTGTGTTTGAGTTGACCAGTGATGTCCTGCTGTTCCAGCAATTACTTATCGTTTTCCTTTGTCTCCCTCAGTGTACTTTCCATCGTTGTATCTTGCTTATTCAGTCGTTCCGCCGTTGGTTTCTGGCGCCATTAAATGAAACTAGGTCCTCCGGAATAAGTCGTTTATGCTTCAGTTTACATTAATCTGCCATGTGTCGTGCATAGTGGGTTGATGTCCTACAGTTACAAGTCGGCTTACCGCTTAACTCGTTTTATCCAATTTATGTTGGGTTATTTTCAAAACTCCTGCCATCAAGGCTCTAACAACCTTAAAGAAAACAAATTATGATTTTCAGAACTTCCAAGTAAAATAAATAAAATACTAATGTAAACAATGATGCTCCAATGAGAGTCCGAGAACGGAAGAAAGAATTTGCAAAAAGAAAGCTGAGAAAAAGAATAGCAGTAAAATTATTAAAATCTGGAAAAATAGAAGTAAAAGTAATATCCGTGTACTCCTAGAACACCTACTCACGAAAAAACTATTCTAATGCAATTAATTTTTGTTTTTTATGAACATCACTGAAAGTAGTTAATTATTCTTTTTAAATTTACTGGTTATGGCTACAGTAGTCAAAATAAAACGTCAAAAAGTTTGTGATGAATTTGTTGCAGACCTTACAGAGAGCGTTTACGTGATAAACTATCCCAGCATTTCCTCCAAAAATCAATTCCCTCAATCAATCTCAGAAATTAAATTTCATAGTTTATTCTAAAAATAGGCATATTATTCTGCAATGGTTCTCTAGTTATTTTGGGGGTTAACTATTTTGTTTTTCTTTAAGTACATGAGGATCCTGTCGAAAAAACTACCGAACTTCAGCACGGCAACCTTATACGAAATTGGCAAAAGAAATAACGTTTGAAAACAAAAGACAGATAGTTCACCCATGTTACATTTACACTTAATGATCAAAATTTTCAAAATAAAATGTATTAAAATTATAGCTTCAAACAAAATTTTAATTTCTAAAGAATCGCGTTCAAACCGTACGGGTCCTAGGTTATTTTAATGATGAGGCATATACATGAACTGAAATGTCCAAAAAATTCAGTGTTTTCCATTAAAAGTCCTCCAAGCTCTAATAATTGCGCCCTGGTATATGATAAACAAATTTATTCAAAATTATCTACTCTAAAATTAATGAAAAATTTAGTCTAGCGTATTAAAAACAGCTTTAAATCGCATGATAATTATTTGCTCATAAGTTTACTGGACCATGGTGGTTCAATTCGAAGAATCGGATGCTAAGAAAAATAATATTTACTTTTTCCATATTTCCTATTAAATATTCCCTAGGAAATACCGTTTCATGCCAAATTTTTATTTTTCAAAAGCCTAATATTTTATTGTTCTTTAAAGAAGTTATTGTAGATAACCTAAATTCTGTCAATAAAAAACTATTTCGACAAAATTTAGCTTTTGAGAAAACCGGATATTATATATAATTATAACCTATATTACATTTAAATAACATTCGAGAAACAACATTAATGCGAATATTCAACATAAAGTTGAATATTCACATTAATCAGAACTAATTACAATTAATTTACAATCACATCGTTATTATGCTTTTAAAATATGAGGCAATAAAAGAATCATAATTGTTTTGTGTTTATTGACCATTAAAATAATAAAAACCATAAAATTATCGTTTTTAATACATTGCAAAACTTTTTAAATTCTGTACAGATTAAATTTTTATTAATTTACAAAAGAGCATGAAATGTTATTTTACTGCTAACTGACCTTTATCTTTCTTTAATAAAATGTAATCAGAATTTATATTCACGAGAAGAAACCGGAAAGTACAATTCAGAAAGACTTTCTTTAAACTTCTTGTAGTTGCCTAAAACGTCTTAAAACCATATTAAATATTTATGAATTTGCTTCCATTAGGAAAATTAAATTAGGTCAAGAAAACGAAAAGAGAAAACGAGGAAGGTAAAATATATCGGTTGAAAGAGCTTCATAAAAAAGTTGTTTGGACATCCGCATTCAACCCGTCACTTTTCAACAACTTTTTCACTTTAAAAGTGGATGTTGATTTGTCAGTCAGATTCAACAAAACTTTCTTGATTGTTAGCCAAAAAAAAATAATGTTTTTATGAGTTTTTGTTACAACTTATAACTTACCTATATATTTGTTATTTATATTGCGAATGTAAAAGACATGCAGAATTACTATTTTTTTAAATATTTTTACTGAAAAAATCCACAATAATTATGAAACAATAATAGATAAGTTACCATTAAATTTTTAATCGCTATAAGTAAGAACTTAATAAAATATTTCGTTTTTTTGCGAATAAAACATAAATGATCACGCAATGAATTGAACGTTTTTTATTTTTTCGGTATTTCTGCTTTTCTTTTTTCCCAATACTCTTTCGAAGAAAGGAAAATTGTTAGAAATTTTTAAAATCATTTGTGGTTTATTCATCTACTAGTGACTTACTAGAAATGATTCCCTGTAGACATCAGCCAAACTTTTGTCTTTTCAATTAGTGTAATCAGTTTTCTAAAATATTTAATGGGGTCAGATTTTGTCGAGTTCAGTTCTAACTACCACTGGACTAATTCCGGTCAATTTTTTAAATGAAGCTCTGTGAGTGCAGATTTGGCAATACATTAGTATTTTTCCAAATTCCCAGTTGATGCAGGAAATAAAAAATTAGTGTGATTTATATTTTAGTCGTGATTTTTGTGATTTTATAGTCAATTTTAAAGTTTTGCCGCACCGGTACCGTGGCTAATCAATTTTTGACCTCCATAAAGACTAATATAGCTGTAGTTTTACTGGAGTTTACTTTGTTTCACATGAAGTTACACCATTTTGAAAAATCTGGAGGTCGTCGCTCTTCATTGACTCATCCAGAGATTATATTCAGATTATATCCAGGGTTTATATTAGTTTAAGGTTTACTAAACGAAAATATTCCTTTCAAGTCCTTAGTGTTACCGAAAGTTTTAACTCGCTTTGTTTACTCCGGGGTTTAGCCAACTGTATTGGTTCGTTGACCTCATTTTCAGAATCTACGTCAAATATTAAGAACCCAAGTGGCTTTCATTTCTTCGTATTTAACCTTCTTGTTTGTATTTATTTTTTTCTGAGTTGTGATTGAAACTTTATGAACATTCGTATTTTTTTGTTTACTGTCCTTGTTATTGACATCTTATTTACTCTACCAATTTTTTTTCTTCCATTATGAGTACACTCGCCTTTAGAGTTACTGAAACGCCCTTTGGTTACTAAAAATAATCTGTTTAATTTTATGTTTTGATTAGGCCCACTAATGCCTTATTTACGAGTATAACACCCTATTTAATAACTATAGCAAGGTGTAACAAACCCTTGTGATATTATCAACCACAATTTTTTTGAACCCTTCTATTCTCTTTAACCCTTCTCCTTAATGCTTCACATCTTTCCTATAATGCAGCATATCATAAGTTGGTGAATTTATATGGTTTCTAAACGATTAAGGTAATCACGCATTGCTTTCACTGTAGGTACAAATGATAAATTTTGTTATTTCCAAACAAACAAAATATTTTTAAATAACTGTTGAATAATCTTGAAGGTAGTTTTAGATTTTCCAGAGGTTTCATAATAAGAAAATATTTTGTTTTTGGGGTTTCCTAAATTCTTAAGGTCCGTCAATGGGTTGTACAAAACTAGATAGATCAGAAATGAAGATCTTTTTATCAGAATTAGGATCTTTTCTATGTGACGATAAAATAAAATTATACCATGCCCAATGGGTGGATCGTTAAAATGAAGACGTAGAAGCGTTGGTTGTGTAATTCTGCCCAGAGGCAAACTTTAGTTGTAACATGATGAACTTTAGTTGAAATAACTAACATGATAATATTTGTTTCGGGCGCCTCCATGGCGTAGTAAGTAGCGCTCTAGCCTACAAAATGGAAGGTATCAAAATCGATTCCCGGTTAGGGTCTTGAAATTTTAACACGTTAAAACCCACCCTTACAATAGTACAGAAACTCACAGTAGTCTCTAATGACCAAACTGTCGATGCGACTTTAAATAAACTAAAAAATGTTGTTTACTCTTTAACATTGAGTTACCATATAGTATTTTTAACTACATCAATCCTTTATTCCAATAGTAGGCTATACAACAGTCACATTAAGTGCGTTTCATGGAAAATAATATTGTGTATATAAATACACGTAAAGGGTTGTGCGTACCTTTTCATAGATATATTTTTGATTATCTGTCTGTTATATTGAATGACGTACTCTTTATTTAACACTCAAATTACTCGTATAAAATATTGATATATTTACCTGTCAGTTGAGCAGACATAGGCTAGATTTATTTGTTATATGCCCCATACGATGCCTCATTGTAATAGTCAAATAACAGACAGGCACCATGATTCTTATTTCAGTAGATAAATAAACAAAAACTTATTTTATTAGAATACAATTTGTGAAATACAGCCACATAGATTGTAATAAAACCTTAACTTATAAACGCAATTGTATTGATAACCTTAATCTACAATAATATTTCAAAGGAGGAACGTTTGTTTGCGTTTTTTACGATGTAATCACAGATACTATCAACGGATTTAAAAACCTTTTAACTGTTAAAAAGTTAAGCATTATCAGAATAAAGTTAGCTATATGGAATTACGTAATTTTTAAATTTCGCTTAAATTTGTAACGGTAAAATAATTGAAGTCTTCTTTTATATTATTTGTTCGGTATGGTTAGTTTTCCATCATTTCTATAAAATGTCAAATCTATCATTTATTATAGTATAAGATTTTTTATATTTTTATAGTAGACTATACAATGTATTGCTTACAGTTAAAATAATGTGAGGTATCAGGTTCGATACAGTACCGCTCTTAAATAGCCTTATGATCATTCTTTTCCCTGTCGGTTTTTCAAAATGTTTAAAAATTATTTACGGAACAGATGTCCAAAAAATAATGTCATAGTCGATTTCTCATGTTTTAGGGTTGTAGTTTTTAGTTTTCTAGCTATTTTTGGGTTTTATTTAAAATGAAGCATGCATATACTCTAAAAAAAAATTAAAATTTTATTATTTTTCAGAAACTGTACAATACAGTATAACCATCTGCGTATCTTCACTGGTTCAGACGATCAGATGAAGCAAGCTGTCTGGATGGTGAGGCGGAAGAGCACAACCCAGTAACTTACATGCGATTTTCGACTGCAGAAGACGGATACCAGAGAAGAAGGTTTTAGGGACCCAGCTTGGGTCGCCAATTTCTCCAGAAAATCTCGGTGATTTTATGATTGCAGAAGAAGAAAGATGGAAGGTCATTGAGGAGTTCATCCAGAAGGTGATGAAGAGCAGAGAAGGCCAGCTGCGTTAGTCTCAAAAGTAATCACTCCAAAAGGGGAGGAATTGAGTGGTAGGAAGAGAAATCGCGCTGAGATAACGTTATCCAGCTAATAAATAACCACTGGCTTTTTGTGAAGTTATGCCCCTAACGGTGATCCCGCGGCTAGTTGGGATGGGATAGAAAGGAAGTGAGAGGTTTTGGTGGATAGTTGCCTTCGGCAGAGCTCCGCATACCCCAGTTGAAGACCTATCTAAGTACCGGTAAATTCGGTTTACCAACAATATAAAAAACTCTCCAAAAGTTTTAAATAATTTTTAATAGAACAAATGACATGAAAAAACAGAAAAGTTATTAAAAGAATATTCCAGTGTATCCAAGAACACACCCGGTACTAATGTTTTATTAAACCATAAAAAGAAACTTAATAAAATTAGAGAACAAACAGTCAAAGTTGAAGAACAAATACATAACAGCAAGACATAGAATACATAGAACAAGAAGCGTAGAAATTAAAAGTTTTAATAAATAATACCGTACTATGATAAACAAAAATTGTGTTAATAATACAGTACTATTTGTTAAATTAAAAATAAAATCTTAAAGAAAATATTTGTACGAGTAATAGAAATGTGAACACATAAAATTGTAAACATAAATGTTTTTTTCTAAAGTCTTGTGGTAAAGTGCAATTTGCAAGAACTTTATTCAGAGCCTGGTAACTCCCTTGGAAGTATTTCAAGTAAATCTAAAATATTTTGTAAAAATTTTTTTTTTAAATTTTGTATTATTTAAACCTAATCGGTGTTATTGAGGGATTTAATAGTCACCTCCGCTCTATATGAACAATGAGTAGGATCCTAAAGATATAGATAAGAAAGAACCCTGTTCTAAGTGCCGATGTAATTGCCAGTCAATTTATAATAACACAAACCCTCTTCTCATTTATATTGTCATAAATACAATAAGGGATGAATCATCCCCCGCTGAGATAATCTATTAAATTTAACACACCGACGTCTTTTTTATTATTTTTAGGTACATTCTATATCCAATCATTGTTTCATTTAATTTAAAAGGGTTTATTAAAAATAATATTTATTTTTTATTAAAAATTATTTTTAAGGTAATGTTTTTTATTAATTAACGATATTTTAACAAACAAAGGCTTTAATTTGTTGTTCCTTAAATTAAATTTACTAGATCAGTTGGTTTTATTAAATTAATTTTTTTTAAGTAGGGTAATTCAATTTTCCAAAACTTTCTGACCGGTAGATGATTTATTATGGTTTAGTCTATGTATTGTTATTGTTTGTTATGGTATTATGATCCAATCTATTTAATTTTTGTTGTTTGAAGTAAATTATACTAATTAGAAGGAATTCTAGTCTCATATAATTATGCCGCCAAACGAAAATGTTGTGTTTTTATGACAAGTAATTAATTAAGGCAATTTTACCCGTAATTCTTTTGTTCTGCATGATTTATTTCATAATAATCTACTCTCCCGAAAAGGAATTGCGTGTAGTTGCAAATACAATATTGTTGCGAGTGAACGTAAGTAGAATGGAGTGTAACATCGGAAACAACCACCAAACATATTTTACAATTCTTTATTTATTGTGAACCGTGAAATAATAATAGCCATATCCAGAAGGGGAAAGACTCCCCTACCTTGGTCACATACTAAGGGGTGATAAATATGAGATTCTTGAACGTGTTCTTGAGGACAAAGCTGAGGATAGGTCCAAACCAGGACGAAGGAAGTGCTCAACGTTGAAAAATATTTAAGAATGAACAAATGAGTGCGCATACTCTTTTAAAATTTATTTGAGAGAGAATTACCAAAGTTGTAACCAATCTTCTGTAATGAATTTGGCACTCATAGAAGGACAAGAAGCTTCTCATTATTTAATTTTATCATATATAAAATATATTTCCTTTTTCCCGCAACTGCTAGTCAGACTTTAAAACAATTTGTTTAGCTTCAAGTTTTATTTATTATTAATTATGTACATTTCCTGGTTGTTAAATAATTAACTGTGATTTCAATGAAGCCTTAAGCTAAAAATTGTGTGTATTCAACTATATTTTAATTGATTTTTGGGTAACAAAATTTCCCCTTCTATCTAAATCATGTATAAGGTCGGTCGATGCGGTGTTTATTAATATTAAATAATTCTACAGAGAATTCGATTCATAAATTTAATTATCATGTTACTGAACGAGCTAACTGCTAGTACGAATATGGATATGCACCCCACCGGTAATTTTTTATTTAATTTCAACTTGAAACCAAAAGTGAATTCAGAGTTTAATTGAAATTTTTTATTTACGAGCTTACTGAGAAAAAACTTATTTTATAATCCATATTAATATTCAAATCAATAAAATTTTCAACGAATTCCACGTAGAATAAAAACCGCTTAAACCCGTTTGTAATTTTTCCTTTATAACGTTATTTTTTCGTTTACCCAGTGAGTCAATAATTTTTATGTAGAAATAGTAACCTATTTTTGTTTGTGCAACGGTTAATCTACGATGTTCTCTCACAGAGCATGAGTAGATCTGTCAGTCATGAGTACGATTCATGATTTGTTTTACCCCAGATTTTTATCCCGTATGTTCACATAGGTTTGAGTACTGATTTATAAATTAATAGTTTATAATTTCGTAAAAGCTTTGTTAGCGAATTATGGTTGACAAAAGATTTAGCCTAGGATTCAGTTACCCAAGTAAAAAGTGGTCATACTGGAAAGCCATACATTTGGTATACTTTTTTTTGGTATAATGGACAAAGAAGCACTGAATTTAACTACCCCTGAACATGGGAAACCATAGTTGGGTGGATTGATTTCCCCACCGCGAATTAAAATAAATAGTTTTTAGATTATCAAAGTATAATTAAGGAAATTAACATTTATTTTGTATTATTATTTTTTTGTAAGCAATGAGAAATACATAATAAGTACTGAAAAGTCAAGTAAAAAGTGGTCATACTTTAAAGCCGTTATTAAGAGAAAATCGTGGTAGCATATTATGGATTTTAACACGAAAAATTCAATAAAACAGGTTCCAGAACATTATTTATTTATTTATTTACAACATTGTTGTAAACATTGTTACAACATTGTTCTAAGGCTGACAGAACTTATCAATAAGAAAACCCTATTGACATAATAAATTTACATTATATGTTTCAACAGCTGATTTTCGGAGACGAAGGTTCCTGGTTCAAATCCTAGTAAAGGTAGTTACTTTTATACGGATTTAAATGCTAGACAGTGGTTACCGGTGTACTTTGATGGTTGGGGTTTAATCAACCATACTCTCTCAGGAATGGTCGGCCTGGGTCTGTACAAAACTACACGTCATACACATCAACCTCATCTCATTGGGTCATGGGGTTGCTTATTGTTCTAAATTGAACAGATTGCAACATGAACATATCAGGAATAAGAAAAAAAAAATATGTTTCAAAACAATCATTGCTTATAAATATTCTATTTACATTATACACTTGAAAATTTATTTTTTGTTTCATTTTATTTTTATTATTTTGCTTATAAAATAAAACAATGTTGCAATAAAATTATTTACTGTAATAACAATAACTTAAGCAAATTAATACTAATAATAATAACATCAATGACAACAATATCATCGGTTTTCTTAGGAATAAATCGTCTTCTATTTCAATTAAAATTTGACCTAATAACATATTTAACAAAGATATTTACTGTTAAACCTACAAAATTGATATTTTCGACCCCTAATATTTGTGTTCTATGTCAAATATCTTGAAAACTATGGAGATACAGTTCTGAAACTAGTTAATTCAATTTTTTAGGTTAAACAGTGTAGGACTCCTTAACGTTTATTTATTAATTAAAGCCTTAAAAATTTAATTTTAGCCTCATTCCGCAAGGGTAATTCTTGGTGATATCTTTAGTCAGCCTTAATTCACTTACGAAGCTTTTCATTACCTATAAAAAATTATATGAATTTTTATTTTTTTATTTTCAGTTTTACAGTCGTAAACACATCCTCCTAGAGTTTACACATCTTCCTAGAGTTTAGTCTTACCTACCTTTTAAAGACACCCTGTATATAATTACAAAATATGACTAATAAAATCTCATCGATTAAATCTCTAATAACACTCTCTGTAGACTTCCGTTTTATATACTTAGTTGTGACGAGGTAGGAAGTTGATTACTGCTTCTTAACATGAAAGCCTAATGGTAAGCTCTTTGAACTAATACCAGTAATTTATTAGGTTTAGGAACGTCTTAAAATTTGTACAATTTAGTCAACAACACGATTTTATTTAATAATACAATCTATAATATTAAATAGTTATACAATTTTTTTACAGATATAATTCTATGATGATATTACACTACAGTCGAGAATCTGAAGATAATGTATATTAACCGAAAGTACAGCAGTGTTATTTCTTAATTTCCATGACAATCAATGATTTAACATTTTCTAAAGGAATTCACGTAAATTGGGTTAGAAGAAGTACAATGTTTTAACAGTCCTGACCATTTTACGATTCACAAAAAAAAAGATTATACCTACCAATTTTTGAAGAAATAGATTTTATCTGCATTGTTTATAAATAAGTTAAAAATAATGATTAATTTTATAAGAAGGGAACTGGGGCCTGTTGTTTACTGATCAGTACAATCGGCATTTACACCGAGGTCCCGGGTTTGATCCCCGGTCAAATGTCAATTATATAACACCTTATATCATTACCTACACACTAGCCAAGGCTTAATAATTAGTATCATCACTCAATTACAAAAAATCTAGTATGAAACACACAAGACTTTCTCTTGCAAATGTAAATAATGAACAACATAACCTAAGATTAGTTATAAAACATTAGAAATAAACAAAAAAAACCTCAAAAAATATAACCTGCATCATTCACTCATGATTAAAACAAGGTAATGTTTTTATAGGTTAGTTTCTTGTTTATATATAATGTTTTATTAATAATATTAGGTTTTATTGTTCATTATTTTCATTGGCAAGAGAAAGTTGTGTAAGTGTTTCACACCGGATTTTTTATATTTTCTATTTATCCCATTTTTGTATTCTTCGACGTTTTTATTTTATTATTCATTATCACCGTATATTCATTTAGCATCGTATTCTTTTACATTCTATTTTTTATTTATAAACTTCTCGTATATGAAAAACGCGGCTCTTCAGTGAGGTTTAGTTTAATTTCGGACAAGTTAAAGCGAATGTCATTAGAGCGTGTTATTTTATTAAAACTAGTTTACTACTTTCAGTTACGAGCGAGCTGTTCTCCGTAAACGGTTGAGTACATTATTTGATTTTGTTACTAACAGTTAATTTGTTATAATTCTAGATCGCCATATTTAGATTATAGTTAAGTTTAAAGTTTTAAGGTTGTAATAATATTACATAATTAATCTATTCTAAGTAATTTATTTGTAATTTATTAGTAGTCTAAAGGTAATTTATTATTTGTTTTAATAAATAGTTGTTTTAAGTGTAAAATAAGTTTGTTAATCATTTATTATAACCAGATTCCGAACGAACTTAAAATTATTGTTACAATATTCACAATTCACAATTTTATTTCACAGTGATGTAAAAGTGCATACAAAATTCATGCTAAAGTCGTCTGGATATATTTTCAAATTAATTTATTATAATTTATATTTTTCAAAATGGTTGACGCCTCTCCATCTACAACGCAATGTAACGTTACAAATACAGAAAAAGAATAACATCAGTGTATTCTGTTAAAAATAAATGTTACTGGAAGAATAAACGTAAAAGAAAACAAATTTAAAAGTTCAGAGACCTCACAAATATGATCGTTTTATTAAATTTCATTTTTTGTCCGGATACTACTATTTAATTTCGAGACAAAGTGAATTTTCCCTGAAAGAAAAGGAAGAAAATTCTCTTATGTTTATTTTGTGAGGGTAATAATTCTGCGGGTTTTATTCGCGGGATATTTCCTTAAGTAAGTGGAATTATATTTTTTCTTTATTTATTGGCGGTGTCAGATTTCTTTTTTATTATTCACAAAACAGTATTATTTTCTCTTTCACTTATCTAATTTTATACTTGTCTATTAACAGTTTTATGTTGGTATTAAATTCACATTAACATTATTAAGTTAATGTCCGAAAATAAACTGACGAGTAAGACATTTTGTTGTTACTTAGGTCATCAGCCCAAAGGCTGGTTTAAGCCCAGAGGATTTAACCTCTAGAGGCTTACGTCACTGATTGGAAAATTATCCTTATCAGCATGCCAGACTTTCTGAAAAGCATCTCCTTCCCACTCTGAAATATACACCTTCACTTTATTGACCACATGGTCTGACTGTATAATGAAATTTATTACTCTCGAAGGAGATAATTCTGTCTAGTGTATTTTACACTTACACCTCTTCTGTTCTTAAATCCTCCAGTCATATAATTGGGTGGATTTTGGTACGAAACAAAATTGTTTTTGTAACCCTGGAATTAGCAGATTGAGTACAAATAAAATTTAACACTCCATCTACCTGTTATAGGCAGTTACAAATTCTAATAGTTAATTTTAAACGGAAAAACAGCTTAATCAAAAAATATTTTATCATCTATCCATTTCATTTCTTATCCTCTCCTCCTCCTTATGCTTCTACTACAGTATTTTAGTTTTGAACTTCAATAAATTTAACTCACATTCTGTATTTACCTCACGAATCCAATTAATATATCTTCGCCTAATTAAAAGCATTTGATATTGTGCAAAATAAAATCTCTAAATATAAAGCACCCTTCTAACTCCTTAATAAAAATGAAAAGTATACATGATTTAGTGTAAAGTATACATGACAGGGTTATAGGAAAATTGGGAGGATAGTAAGTTGATAGTTGGGCGGATGAAACTGGGTGTGAAAGCGAAAGGGTGCGTTGCTCGTTTTACTCATTCTCTTGTACACCGTCTCCTCACAACTGAGTAGTAGGTTAGGCTTAGAGTATAAGTTGTGAGGATACGAATTTCTCCCTGGTGCTTTTCAACTGTATATCCGATAATCCCAATTGGGAAGATCTTTTTCAGCTGAGGGATTTAGACCGTGCCTCTTCTATTCATTTTTTTATAATATCGAAAAATTTATATTGTCATTCTATAAAATAAAATTTCATACGAAAAGTATGATATCAATATATTTTCCATTGAAATATGAAATTTTTATTAACTGGTTATAAATAATACAGCAGCCTTCATTTTTGATGACCTAACTGTAGTTACTTCATCTTTGCTTGCCCTTATCGTGTTTTAATACATTTTTAAATATATTTTTCATTTTAAATACACTTTATGAAAAGCGTCAAAGCTATTTTATAAACCGTTAGATTAAAATTCAGGAGATCAAGAAACATGATAGGCTATACTAATGTTATAAAAAAGTAATGTTCGTTTGTAAAAAGTCTTCTTCTTCTACTACAACTATTACTACTGCTACTACTACTACTACTACTTCTACTACCACTACTACCACTACTACCACTACTACCACTACTAACACTACTACCACTACTACCACTAGTACCACTACTACCACTACTACCATTATTACCACTGTTACCACTACTAACACTAATACCACTACTACCACTACTACCACTATTACCACTACTAACACTACTACCACTACTACCACTACTACCACTACTACCACTACTACCACTATTACCACTATTACCACTACTAACACTAATACCACTACTACCACTACTACCACTACTACCACTACTACCACTACTACCACTACTACCACTACTACCACTACTACCACTACTACCACTACTACCACTACTACCATTACTACCACTACTACCACTACTACCACTACTACCACTACTACCACTACTACCATTACTTCCACTACCACTACTACTACTACTACTACTACTATTACTTCTTCTTCTTCTAATCAAGGATTAGGTCCCAAGACCTGTTCCGGCATCCTCCTAGCCACCGGTCGCCCGGGATCGCTCCATCCTATCGCCCTGTTTGTATAAGGTAATCTAAGAAACTATTTAACTGATTTAAAAAATTAGCTTACCATTGGACAGCTTATTTTTCTAAGTAACATACGGTTTTTTTGTTTTATAAATTTTGGGTGAAAAATTTCTGATAGTTAGGATAAATTCATCCTTTGGTTGGTCAAGAGTTTTTTCATCTCTCTATTCTATTGTTTTACATTTGTGTCAGGTACGGTAGACTACCGCATTTCAAAACGACTTCATAAATACGATTTCCATTTTGAAATATTTTTTTCTAAATTTTTTAAATAACATACGGGACAGACATCCAAGAAATAATATCATAACCGATTTTGCGTAGAAAAGTTATGTAAACCTCCAAAAATCTAAGATACGAGTATATCGCACAAGATCTAAAGAAATCGATTTTACCGACTTATACGTACTTTTATAACACATATTCAGTTATTCTCAGGTCGTATTTCTCTCCTTCCACTTTTACTTCATACTGACATCAACAAAATCCCTGTTTCCTGTACAAATTAATTTTTTATTTCTGTCGTAATTATTTGCTTTCACGTGAAAGGTTGTGCGAGAAATTAAACGCTTTATATTTAGTTTCCCGGGAAGCATAGGGAGCGCAGGGTTGCACATAGGCTAATAATAGTAGTAATTGTAAGCTACGATTAAAAAGGTTAATTTTAATTGAAAATAAATTATTACGAAATTTTTATTTTATTTTTATTCAATATTTTTTTGTTTAATTTTCATTCAAATTAAACTGTCAATTACGTTTCATTTGACAGTAGTTTTTTTTTTAATAAAAGAACTCTTTGCCAAGTGTATAAGTGTATAAAGTACAGAAAATCAAAATCAATTTATTTTCCTTGTTCAATACATTCCATCCAATACAATGCACAATTTCTTACAATAAACTATCCATTTTATCAACCATTTCTGGAATATCATAGTACAATGTTACAGTACGATGAGTGTCTCTAGCACAAACAGGTGCAGGTTCACACTCACCGTACATTGTTCGGCTAAAAAGTAAGCTAGTCATTTTCCCAAAAAATATTGTGATAATATCGAAGAACGGCATGGTTCACGAAATTTCAAGTAAAATGGTAAAGAGTAGATAATATAGTGAAAAACTAGCAACAGAGGAATAGTAACAATAAAAGTATACCTATTTAAAAAAGGATATCTATTCATAAAAATCTGGTGTGAAACACTCACACAACTTTCTCTTGCCAATGCAAATAATTAATAATAAACCTAACATTATTAATAAAATATTAGAAATAAACAAAAACTAACCTCAAAAACATAACCTTATTTTAATCATGAGTGAATGACCCAAAATGACAATCGAACTCAGTTTGGCTTAAAAATACGGAAAATCACGCTTTCACGCTAAACTAGGCTCTGTAGAGAAAAATGCTCAAAACAAAAGTTGTAGATCTTTTAATTTTCTATAAATTTAATTATATACACTTTTGTCGTAAAATGCATACTAAGACCGAAATGTTAAAAAAATCGATTTTTCTCACGTTTTCGTGAGAAAAAAAACAGAAAATCGCAAATTACCGCTAAACTAAGCGTTATACAAAAAAATGTTTGAAATAAAAGTTGTAGAATTTAACATTTTCTACAACTTTTATTATATAACGTTTTGCGCTAAAATGCATATTAAAGCCGCAATCTTAAAAAGAAAATGTTTTTACGTAAAAACAGCCTCACGCAGAATTTCAGCAAACATGGCGCCTACCCTATATTGTAGAGCATAAAAAATGTAGTAAACCAGGCGATTTTTAAAAAAATCGTAGGACTAGTTTTTGAGAAAATCGCAAAAAAGTGAAAAATTGTACGAATAAACTTCTACTTCTGGTTGACCGATTTTGATGAAAATGTTCGTATCGGGTCCGGTAGTGGTATGTAACTTAGGTTTCAAGTTTCAAGTACATACGATGTTCCGTTCTTGAGATATTTTGTACACACACACACACACACACACACACACACACACACACACACACACACACACACACACACACACACACACACACACACACACACGCACACACACCAATCGCTAAAAACATGTTTTTTGGGTTCAGGGGGTCTGAAAACGTATAGATCCGGTGAAACCTCGATTTCGAAAAATCGACATGAAAACAATACTTTCCTTCCTATATATTTATATAGGCAAGAGAAAGTAAAAATTATTTAATAAGACTGCGCTATTGTGTATGATAAAAGGTCTTTGTTGTACAACTATTTATGAAGGGTCGGTTGGTTACTTGTTTACATTAAATAAGACTTCTCTAGAGAGGACTGTTATATCGAATTTCGGTGTCTTTCGGGAAGATTCTTTTTTGATTAACTATATAAAGTGACCCCTGAGCGCGGTCAGTGAGTTAGTATTCGTTTGCTCTTTGACGAGTGTTTACTACGTGTGCTATCGAAGGTAACTCCGTTAGAACAGGTAAACGGGGAGTTTCCGAGGCATTGTTATTCAGTCTTATTGTATATGTGTAGTGTGTATTCAGTTCCATTGTGTAATATAATTGATTGTAAGTAGTACTAAGTAAATTATTAAGTTATTTATTGTATTATTCCATTATAATATTAGTTTATTTTTTATTTTAAGTAAATTATTAAGACTGATTTATTGTATTACTTCATTATAATTAGTTTTTTATTTATTTTGAAAATCTTTTAGTGTAATAAATATTTGTAATTGTAAACTTTAGTGTATTAATTATTTAATATCCTAGATCCCGAAACGGACCTTAGCGATAAATGTCACAATATACTTATATAAACCTAGCCAATTGTGAGAGAAATTAAATGATTTAAATTTAGTTTGCCGTGAAGTGCAGCGAGGGAGTCAGTAGTTTGAAATTAAATAAGATTTTTATAACAAATATCCAATATTATAAAGTCGTAATTTTCACCTACCCACTGGTGGTTCATACCAATGTATAGAATATTTTTGTTTCCAATACTAATATAATGTTTTGTACAGCGTGTTTAGCTTTTACCGTGTAAGGTAGTGTGAGAAATCAAAGGATAAATTTAGTTTTCCGTGATGGGTAGCTAGCAAGACTACTTCTAGTAATCTTGTAGTAAGATTGCTAGTAATAAAGGAGTAATCCATAAATTGAACTACAGATAGGCTACTCAAATACGTAGCTTGGGAACAAGGTGAACTTGAAATGATTTTTAAGTTTTAATTTTCTGTTTTTAAATAACAAATTATTTTATGATGTATAAACTTACATTACTGAAGGACATTCTATTAAATCTTTTACTGGGTAATGTTTATTATAAATTAAGCCATATATTTTCTCCTCTTATAATAATTAAAATAATTCGTGATCCGCTTTATAATAAGTAATAAAATTCAAGAGAAAAATTTATTCCTATTTTATAACTCCAACTCATTTGCAATTTTAATTAAAACCCTTCTCTGCAGATTTATCCGAGAACTCCTACCATATAAAAAAAGATAATTTGGTTTTATTTTTAATTTTTCTTCTCTAAGAACGTATAGCGTACATGGGCAACTTGTTTTTTAAGAACTGTCTTAATAATGTTTTAATAAAGAACATATTCATACGTTCCTTTTTAAATTATGCTACATATATATATATATATATATATATATATATATATATATATAGTGTAATTTTTTCTTCATTTCTTGTTAGGTCATATTACAACATCATTTGAAAAACTTAATAAAATATAAACTTACATGCACTTTAAATTAAATTACAAAAATAATTATATAAAATTAATGTTCAAATATAGGATGTTTAAAAAAGGACGCGAGGCTCGTTTTAAATGACATGAATGTAGTACAAAAATATTAAATAAAGGAAATATATTTTTAGATATTTATTATGATTTTATGCAACAATATTCAAATTAAAATGATACTTACCATTAATAACTTCATAATAGTTGGAGGTGACCAGGAGGGAAATGAGAAGAAGAAGAATGATATTCTTATTTGGAGATGTCTAATAGTCAAATTTAATTTTGTTAATCATAGAAAATTAAGTAGTCTATTAATTATTAGCAAAGCAAGTAAGCTTGCTTTTTCAGTTGAAGTCGCGAGATGAAAGATTGGCTGTTTTTTTTTTAAAAACGATAGGACAAGTTAAGTAAAAAAGATTGTGAATTATTTATTTACTAAACTTTTAGTTAAAATTGAAGAAGCGTAGTTTTATTTATTTCTTTTTTTAGTTAATCTATTGTTAGAGCTGGCGCACAACCGAATTTTAATTATATAAGTAACGGATTTAAGCACGGGACAATTAACGGAGGTGCATGTAGATATTTCGTTATATGTTGAAAAAAAGCTTAAGAGAACATATTTATGACTGAAATGCTAAAATAAATTTTAGATAGAATTTAAATCATTTATGATATCCACTCCTTTAATGTCAAACCTGCAGGCTTAATTTAAAAAAAAAACATTTATAATAAACCATATTCTGCATTTTTAAATTAAATTTTAAATTTGGTTATCCTGACAACATTGTTCACAACGCATATATAATATCATGACATTTGTTAAACGTCTACAACTTGCTGACATTTGTACAAATACTTCATGTCAGCTTTTTAAATTTTTTCAAAGAATAAAACTGCGTAAGGTAATAAAAGTTTTCCCTTTAGACACAAGAAATCTCAGTAATTTATTTGGCAAGAAAATGTGTTTTAATAAAAATTTACAGAGGTCACTAAGGTCACTAAATCCGTCAGTCTTTTGTTATTTCCATCATAGAGACGAACATAA
Organism: Catonia carolina; assembly: GCA_035578175.1. Lineage (NCBI taxonomy): Eukaryota > Metazoa > Arthropoda > Insecta > Hemiptera > Achilidae > Catonia > Catonia carolina. The sequence goes on along the minus strand of JAQMRL010000003.1, from coordinate 22,422,576 downwards.
TTTATATTATTTTCTTTGAACAAATTTTATTTTTATTTTACGAAGAAATTTAAATTTATCAAAATCTTTGTTTAATTATTAAAACTATTTGATCATGTACCAAAGGTTAGTAAAATAAAATTTATAATATCAAGCAAATACTATGAATAAATTTTTAATAAATGTGTTTGTGTAGACCTATATATTTTTTTTTAATATATACCTATATCGACTTCCACTTTAGTCGTTGGAAGTTGAATCTGATCAATATCAGTTACATAGTATTTTTGATAAGCACTAAAAATATTTTGCAATTTTTCAAACATTGATTTCCTTAGGAATTGTTTCACCTTTAAATCGTCCGAAGAGCTAATGAAAGGCAAAATATCCTAACCTTTAATCTAGTTGTTTCGGGATCTCGTTGTTTATTAACAACAGAACTTTCTTTAAAACTTTTTTAACATGTATTTATAAATCTTAATTACATACATTAAATTATTACAATAATTACTTAACTTAATAGTAGACTACATTTATTAAAAATTTCTACTAGACTAAAAATATAAATGGCCACTTACGAACGCATGAATATTCACTAACTGACCAGAAGAATTGTGCACTATTACTCGTTTCAAAGATCTGCTAAACAATCGCACAACGTTATGAGCAAAACAAACTGTCCAAACCTTGACTAACTCGCTAACACGTGAATGTTTTTTACATAAAGAGATAGTTATTTTAAAAAAAAAACAGATAAAGATATATAAAGAAATACAGAATTCGAAAAAAATGGAAAAAACAAATAGTAACACAACAGCTTAATGGAATACAACTTCATACAAGACTAGAGATAATAAACCAGTAAGAACTTCATACAAACACTACTATTAACCAAACATAACACAATAACATCATAAACTTTTTCTACTAATATCAAAGAAAAAAGATGTACCTATCTTATAATTTCACACCAACAGAATGATAGCGCTACTAAAAAAAAATATTTAAAGTCAAAGATTTATTTATCTGTAACTATTTCTCCCACAAAAGAACACATCACGTTTATTCAAAAAATTAGGTTTATTAGCCAAAGACTGCACTCGATCTGCTAGTTCCAGGGCTACAAAAAATAGTTCTGTTTCTTATCATGTAGTCAGCCAAATGACTGAACTATTTAAGAACAGAAGAGGTAGAGGTGTAAAAAACACTAGTCAGAGTTATCTCCTCTGAAAGTAATGAATTTCATTATACAGCCAGACCCTGTGGTGAATGAAGTGAAGGTGTGATTTTCAGGGTGCAGAGTAGATGCTTTTCGGTGGGCCTGGCATGCTGATAAGCGTAGGCTACTTTTGTACTCAGTGAGGAAGGCAATTGTAAACCACCTATCTCCACGGTTTACTTAGTAAAGCCTCTAGAGGTTCAAACCAGCCTTTTGGCCGTTGACCTAAACAACAACAGCCAAAGACTAGGAGTTATTTCTTACATAAAAAATAAAAGAGCTTTACATAATGTGGCATGCTGTACGTGAACCGCTGTTCTATTGGTTTCTATTATTTAATTAATACAGTATAATATTAAATATTAATTTGAATACAATTCATGTTTTTTTTTAATTTAATTTAAAATTAATGATAAGTAAAAAAATATTGTTATTAATATTGACATTATAATATAACTTTACTTAATTTAAATTTTTTTCATTTATAATTTGTAATTTTAAATACTAATTTAACTTTTATTATTCAGTAATATTTTAATTTTTTTCTATTATTTATTGAAGTTTCTACAAAATAAAACTGAAAATAATTTGAACAATGGATTTTAGGAGGCTAGCGAATAAAAAAAATAATAAAAGCACAATATAGCAATATATTTTTTCAAAAGTTTAAATAAAACACCAAATTTTAAATAGAATATAATTAACTTTAACAAAATTATTGAAACAGACACGCATTACTTTGTCAGAAGTATAAAATATCATTAAAAAATTTTAAGTTTAAAACAATATTATTTTTCACAACTCATTATATTTTTTTAATTTAGTAATATTATACTCGATTAAAATTACAAAGTTAAACTAAAGTCTTTGTTGAGAGAAAAAATTAATTGTAATAACAAAAGAAATCTGATAAATTAATGCTAACGGTAATTATCAAAAACATTTTTTTTATGGTTGCTTTTAGAGGTAGAAAGGTTACTGGAACTTAGGTTAGTTCCCTTCATCGAAAAAACGAATACATACATATAAAAATTGTATTATACGAGCCTAATACATCGAAGAAACTTGTTTTCTGAGTCAGTCAAATACACAACGCAAAAATTTTGGTCGTTACGTAAGAGACATCAACAGTCAGTGGTTAGGGATGAAAATTAATAAAAAAAAATTGGTGTTAAACACCCACGTGACTTTCTCTTGCCAATATAAATAATAAAAAAAACTTACGTTTAATAATGAGTAAACAACGTAAAATGAAAAACACAACCTAATTATAGTCATGAGTGAATGTCAAAAAATGAAAATCCATTTTCTTTTTGACAATAATACAAAAAACCACTAATTAACACTGAATTAAGCTCTGTAAGAAGAAATGTATGAAATAAAAGTTGAACGAGTAGATGTTTGATTTTTTTATAACTAAGAATATCTACTTATGTCGTAAAATACATACTAAAGCCTCAATCTTTAAAAAATTTATTTTTTTACCGATTTTGATGAAAAAAGAACGGAAAAATCACTAATTGCTTCTAAACTAATCGTTGTAAAAAGAAGTACTTGAATCAAAAGTTGTAGAGTTTTACATTATTTTTAACATTAATTATCTAGACTCTTGCGCTAAAATGCATATTAAGGCCGCAATCATAAAAAACATATTTTACCACGAGAGTACAGCCTCCCCAAAAATTTCTGCAGATGGCGTTTACCTTATCTTGTAAAATATTAAAAAATGTATTAATTGAAACGATTTTTAAAAAAATCGTAGGAGTAAAAATTTTTAAATTTATAGGAGTAAATCATTTCAAAAAATCTGGTGTGAAACACTCACACAACTTTCTCTTGCCAGTGCAAATAATTTAAACAATATAACCTAACATTAGTAATAAAATATTAGAAATAAACAAAAAACTAACCTCAAAAAACATAACCTTATTTTAATCATGAGTGAAAGACGCAAAATGAAAATCTACCTCAGCTTGGCTTAAAAACATGAAAAATCATTCTTTCACGCTAAACTAGGCTCTGTAGAGAAAAATGCTCTAAATAAAAGTTGTAGATCCTTTAATTTTCTATAAATATGATTATACTTTCGTCGTAAAGTGCATACTAAGGCCGAAATCTTAAAAAAATCGATTTTTCACACGTTTTCGTGAGAAAAAAACAGAAAATCGCTAATTACCGCTAAACTAAGCGTTATAAAAAAAAATGTTTGAAATAATTGTTGTAGAATTTTAAATTCTCTACATTTTTTTATCATATACATTTTTGCGCTATAATACATATTAAAGCCGTAATTTAAAATAAACACTTTTTTACGTAAAAACAGCGAGAATTTCAGCAAACATGGCGCCTACCCTATCTTGTAGAGAATAAAAAATTGAGTAAACCAGGCGATTTTTAAAAAAATTGTAGGACCAGTTTTTGAGAAAATCGCAAAAAAGTGAAAAATTATACGAATAAACTACTACTTCTGGTTGACCGATTTTGATGAAAATGTTCGTTTCGGGTCCGGTAGTGGTATGTAACTTAGGTTTCAAGTTTCAAGTACATACGATGTTCCGTTCTTGAGATATTTTGTATACACACACACACACACACACACACACACACACACACACACACACACACACACACACACACACACACACCAATCGCTAAAAACATGTTTTTTGGGTTCAGGGGGTCTGAAAACGTATAGATCCGGTGAAAATTGGATTTTGAAAAATCGACATGAAAACAATACTTTCCTTCCTATATATTCATATAGGCAAGAGAAAGTAAAAAAGTGGAAAATAGTACGAATAAAGTACTACCTCGGTAGGCCTAACTATAATTATTATAACTCTAATTACTAACTATATAAGATAACTATCCAAGTTTTTAAATTGTTTAATTTTATGTTGGTACTGCTGTTGCTGTCAAATTTTTCACGTACATTTAATAAGTTTTAAATTATTATATTGCGTAGTCTCACCTTTAATTAGAAGAGCAGAGTTAAGACAGGTAAAATTAAGTCCGAAGAGCAGATAACATCGGGTATACATAAAAAGTCTGATGACGACGGACTTGTCGTTTATACGATTTGAGATCAAAAAAATATATGCGATATATATATGATTTGTAAGGGCAAAACGGCATGCTTCTACAATGGTTATTTCTCTATTCTAATGCATTGAAATGCCGAACCAGCGGTTTAAAAAGAGAATATTTAAATTTGTAAACGGAATTTTTTCCATTTAACAAAACATCCCGTCAGCATCCCATCACCATCTCAAGCATTAGACATTAGATAACTGATCAGATTTTGATGCAGTTTTAACAGAAATAAAACTAAAACATTCGCAAACCTAACCGTCCAGTAACAAATGTTTGAACAATAATTGTTGTTTTCAAATTCTTTAATTTTTGCCATTACATCGAAATAGTGGAATCTTTGTGGAAGGATTTTTAACTTACTTAGAATAAAAATACGTTAAAAATATATCATCCACCTTAATTATTTCAAATAGATTCAAAATTTTCACAATACTCACTGTTCAATAAATAACAAATTAAGTTCATTTTTGTACTACGTTATTGTATCGTCGATAAAAAAGTTTCTATTTAAAAAACCCAAAATTAGTACCTTTTTAATTATGTTAAAAAGCATATTTACGAAATCCTAAAAAATCAATGTTGATAAAATTATAAAAATTTAAACAGCCTTCAGAATTATAAATATTTATTTAACCAGACATCAAAATGCCTTCCCTTGAATAAACTACATAATAATTTGTGAAACTGTTTCAGTGGTCATTAGTTTAATCAAATACCTCGGCCTGTTAACCATTAAATATGACAACCTCTAATATTCAGTACAAAGCATTTCCTCTCTATATTAAAATTTTTCCATTATATTAATACAGTTTTGTTCATCTGTTTATAGTCTATTACAAAAAAGTAACGTGTCATTTTAGGGCGTTATGTATTGTAGTTACGTTGATTTTTTTACACTACACATGAAAACATATTTAAATTAATTTATTACTCTAGAAATTGAATTTTACTCTAAGTGGCATTAATGATAGTAAAAATGTAGGTTACTAACTAAAGCAAACAATTTTATTTCTGAGTTTCTTATTTTATCTTCCAATAGTAAAAGAGAGTACCGTAATCATATTATAAAAAAGAAACTAAAAATATCACACAATATTTTTACAAAGTCTCATGTTTATATTAAAAACCATTACTTTAGAAAGTATTGGTTTTTAATTTTCTCAAAGAGGTTGATTTCGAAAGGATTTCGATGTTCTAATTTTTTCAAATGTTTTACGCTACGTTCGTTGTTTAATTTCTTCTTTCATAAAGAGGAGCTTTAAATCGTTATGCAATAAATTAATGGTTAAATACCATTAGGCTACATTGATCAGTTTTAGGAATTTTGAAAGCGTTGCTATATTTTTATATTCCAAAACTAGCTGAACTCCATTTAGCTGCAAACCATAAGCACAGGCAGTTTTGAATAATAATTATTATACGAGGACTTTATTTTTTAATGAAAGTCGAGAATTACTGTGAGAGTCAAAAACAATCGATGTAACTTCAGTCCAAGTTGTTTTCGTTTCATTCATATATGACTTCCTCCTAGATAACAGAAAGATGTTTACAGATTAAAACTTGTTAAAATGACCTTTACTATTGTGTTAATCAGTTAACTAATTACCGTTATCTCCATTATGATCGTCATCGTCATCTTCACGTTCATCTACTTCATGTTTTAAAATTGTTATGTACAGTTACCTTTATCTCTGTTAAAAAGATTCAGCAAAAATACAGAAATATTTTGCTTCAATACACGTTTTTAGGCCCCGTGAACCAAAAAACCTGTTATTAGCGATGTGTTATTAGTCAACATATTATTCAAAAACTAATAAAATTTTTAAACATGTATAGTGTCGATGTCCTTCTTCTATTAGAAAATCATTTTATTTATAGTAGGAGTTACATCAGATGCAACGGTTATTCTCTATACTTCACAAATCATCCTGATGGTACGGCGCACGGAGGTTCCGCTATATCAATAAAAAATGACATGAAACATTACGAACTTCAAAAATTTGAAATACTTTTTTTACAAGCAACAACGTTGTCACGGACGTACGCGGACAAGTAACTATTTCAGCGCTAAACTGCTCCCCGCGGCATCACATTACGATCGCTCAATTTGAACATTATTTTTATTATTAATTCAGCGGTCGTAATGTGATGCCGCGAGGGGCAGTACTTTTTTTTAAATATTGCCCCCCGTGACATCACATTACGACCGATTAATTTGAACATTATTTTTAAAGTTTAGTAACCGATTTATTGCAGGAGGTGATTAAAATGCAAAAAATCAGGCATGGGTTTCTCGTTTATGTAATCCACGGGGTAGAACTCTGTTTAATGTTGTACAAAAACATAATTTCGGCACGTTATCGACAGGTGAACCTACGTACTGGCAACAGATAGACGCAGAATTTCGGATTTCTTTGACTTTTTGGTCACTAAAAATATCAGTCAAAATTCTACTCAAGTAAAAACGGCCATATATTTGTCCTCGGATTACATTTTCATAATCGCCAGCGTTGGTTGTAAACTACAAGAAAAGAAGAAACTGCTTGTTTTGTGTAACGAAAACATAGATTGGGCCTCCTTTAAGCGTCTGGTTAACGATAACATAATTCTAAATTTATCATTAAAATTACAAGACGAGATTGAGAAAGTAGTTGATAATTTCAATAAGGTAGTGCAAGATACCGCTTGGAAATTAACTACAGACGCACACAAAAACATTCATGAAAACCGTTGTCCTGCTACCATTCAAGAACTAATAAACTACAAACGAAGATTACGTCGAATTTAGCAGCATAGCAAACAACCAGATGACAAAACAAGATTCAATCGTGCAGCACAACGTCTAAAGAACATGCTTATAGAACTGCTTAATCATTATTTCCAAGAGATGTTGGTTAAATTTTCTCCCACGGCAGCTACCAACAATTTATTATGGAAAGCTACAAGATACATAAAACTATCAAAGAAACAAATTCCACCTCTTCGTCTAACGAATGGAAGTTGGGCTAAAACCAAAAAAACAGTTGAAGCGTTTACGGAATACCTGTCCAATGTCTTCTGTCCACACGACGTTGATATCGATCCAAAATTAGAAGAAGGCATTTCAGAACATCTTGAGGCCCCATTTCAGTTATCGCCTTCAATCAAATCTTTCAATTCGGCTGAAACATTTTTGTTAAGCTGTTTGTAAATAATTCTTAACTGTAAAAAACAATTACCAATTGGTCTGTGTGTAAACAAAATATATCAAGAAAGAAATCGTACAAAGTTGAAACATGCAACTTAAGTTAAATACTACAGGGGAATCCACCTCGAACATTTTCATTAAAATCTGTAAACCAGAAGTTGACCTATATAATATTATAGTTAGTTATAGTAACTATAACTAATTATAATATTATTTAATTATAATTATTATAGTAATGTTATATAAATGTAATTATTATAACTCTAATTACTAACTACAAAAGATAACTGTCCAATTTTTTAAATTGTTAAATTTTATATTGGTACTGCTATTGCTGTTAAATTTTTACTAACTAAATATTCCCAACTATTACTAACTGTTAGTAATAGTTAGTTAGCAATAGATAATTTAGTTAGTAATTGGATAGTTATCTTATATTGGATACTTATTAAATCTTAAGGATCCGACGCCATTTTGTCTAATTTATAAGGATCCTACGCCATTCTGTCTAGTTCATAAGATCCTACCCCATTTTATTTTATTAAAGTCAATGTTTACATGAGGTTTTGACTACATGTATTATGCGTAACTGTTTTTAAAAATTTAAATGTGATTTCCCGATTTCAAATGGTTTGATGTAATTGGTTTACAAAATCGACAGCAACAACAATGACCCCTTCGTCTTGAATGTCATATCTCAAAAATCGGAACCTCAAATCGCACGTCCCAAATCGCGAACCTCCTAAATTCCCTATTCCAAATAGCATATCACATGTCTAATGTCTAAAATGAGATGCTGATGGGATGCTTTTTAAAAATTGGAAAACTTCCCTTTCAAATTTGAATAATTATATTTTTAGCAGCCAACCTTTACTAGGTTTCCTGCATGAAGTTTGTTATAAATTAGAAATAAACATATTGAAAGTAGTAATTAAATTACAATTCTGTACAAGATAGACCTACAGCATGTATATTGGTGAAAAATTTAGTAAAACTAAGAAATGTTGGTGAAAGTTGTATGAGTAAGTTTGTAAATTTTGTCGCGTTATTTATTTTAAAAATTAAGTTCAGTGTAATATAATTTATAATAATTAGCGTTAAATTACTTATATAAATGTTCTTTCAAAGTTTTAAAAGCGCATGTTGATTCAAATGACTAAAACAGCTTTTACCAGTAGGCTTAAATAAAAATCAATTTAAAATTACTGAACTGTAAGTACAAAAGACCAACTGTTCCTGTCGTAAAGAATTAGACTACAATTTATTTGAAAAAGAGATTTTATTGTTTTGCTTGTAAGAAATGTCGGATAATACATCTTAGTCCTACTAGATAATTAATCGTACGATGGAGTAGTTGTTTGTGTAAGTTTATACCAGTGAGAGACATTTACTGAAACTTAAGATAGATGTACATATAGTAAACTCACAAGAACACTATTTTTTTTCTTCGTTTGCAATTTTCAGTTCAGTGTGCTATACAGTTGAAAGAAATACTGGGTAACTCGAAAATCCTAGTAAACCTTTAGTAATTTAAAAATAAATTCACCCGTTTTGAACAGAAATCATGTCGAAGTAAATAGTATGAAAATTTCTTGAGGAATGTTCAATAGAAACTTTTAAAAAATTTAATCCCTTTAATTTTCCTATATTTTTATTTAAAAAGTTACTACCCGTAGTTACTTTTGTATAAAAAATATATTTTTGTAAAGAGAGGGTTAGAGTTATGTTTAGAATTATTATTAACGTTGGGCGTAGCCTAAATGAATAATTCTTATTTTGGCCAATTAAAAATATACTTACAATCAGTCTGAAGACTGATTGTAAGTATATTTTAAGTATAAAAATGTGATTTTGTGTTAATGTGATTGTAAGTATTTTTTGTAGTATATATATATATATTTTTTTTTATTTTTTGATTGTAAGTATTTTAGTTTAATTTTTTCAGTCACTATAAAATTTTGACTGATTGACAATCTGAAGACTATGGTAAATAGTTGAGAGAAGCTTGTGATATTTAATCGTTTAGTGGTGACAAAGCAGAAGTAATTGCATGTACGAATTAGCCTAGTTTCTTTCCTTCATATTGAATTCATTATCTGGCTTAGCGCTGTAAAGTCTACGCAGACTCCTTGTTACCGTGTGGAAGTTCGATGGATTGAGTCTGCTTGAACATGGGTGGCTTTTGTTGTTACTGTGGGGCGCTGGTTTCCTTCTGTTTTTCCTGGTTTTTGCCCTTGTGTTGTTTTAACTGGTTGTTTTTCTGAGTGTGTGTGCTGTAACTGTTCCAGTATTATCTCTATAATATGTTCATGCTCAGCTTAACTCTATAAGATTCTCTTCAGCTGTGCCTCTTTTCTTGTATATTTTTAATAGTCCTTAGTTTGGATTTTCTTTCTTTGTTCTTTTATTGGCTGCCTACTAGAGGCCTCCGATTTTGGATTCATAACAGCATATTAAGGCTTTTGCTGTTCTGCCCCATTGTGATCTCCCCCACCGACCTGACATTCCAATCCCCCACTTAGGGTGTTCCTTGGTGTGAACGGCATTGACTGTGAGGGAAGTTCGGAGGCTAACCATAAAAAATAATAAAATTATTATCCGTTTTGATTTTTCGTTTAATGGACAGATGGGGTGTCAAATTATTTACACTCAATCTGTTAGTTGCAGGGCTAAAATAATTAGTTCTGTTTCTTATCACATGGTCACCCAATTAAATGACTGAATCATTTAAGAACAGAAGAGATAGACACTATAAAAAAGATGTAAAAAACACTAATCAGAGTTATCTCTTCTGAAGTAATGAATTTCATTATACAGCCAGTCCCTGTGGTGAATGAAGTGAAGGTGTTATTTGCAGAGTGGAAAATATGTACTTTTCAGAGGGCCCGGCATGCTGATAAGCGTACTTTTCCATTCAGTGAGGAAGGCAATTGTAAACCACCCACACCTCGTTTTACTTAGTAAAACCTCTACAAGCTGGTTCAAACCAGCCTTTTGGCTGATGACCTAAACAATAATAACATAATTTTGATATGTAATTGGATTCACTATTTAATAAATTTTACTATAAATTTAATACGTAATACCTAAACATTTTTATTGATAACATTTAATAAAAGGTTCTAAAATACTACTTATTTAATTGTGACAATTTCATTAATGTAAACAAATTATAGCCAACAGATTCAAATTGATTTCAAGACGACATTTATGTACTTTTGACTGATTTTTCATATTTCTGTCCACTGTAGATACAGAGAGGTACTGATAAAGTTTGTCATATCAGATCAACCAGGTAGTATTACAGATATACGATTATCTCGTAATACTTAGCTTTACAACTGTACGATTATTAGGTTGTTACTTTTACTAGCAATGGCCACAGTTAGGATACTGTATGATTAAAGAGGCTACAACTACTACTTGTACAAAAATTGTTGTAGAATGTTAAAGAGAACGGCAACCAACATAAAAAAGTTAATAATGGGAAATTAACACTAGACTAATAATAAAATATAAGTTAAAGCTACGTACTTCATAATAAATTGATCCCGCTCGTTACGTTTAACATTGTTAATCTGTTTACGATTTAACAAAAATTTGCACCAGTAATTTACTAATTTCAAATTCCTTATTTCATATTTAACGAATATAAATTAATCCTTATATGATTTTTCAACAAATTTTATTTGAATTTATCTATAGTCTTATTAAATGTAAAGTTTTGATCTCAGGTCTTGCAACTTGGTCGTTTACTAATTATTATGTTAAGGACTATAATATTTACATGGAAAGTGTGAAAAGTTAACTTCTCGGTCACTGAAACGGGCCTGAACTGAATAAAAAGTTAAAAATGGGAAATTAACACTGTACTAATAATAATATATATGTTAATGCAACGTAAGTCATAATAAATTTTGAGCCCGCTCGTTACGTTTAACATTGTTAATCTGTTTACAATTTAACAAAAATTTGCACCAGTAATTTACCAATTTCAAATTCCTTGTTTCATATTTAACGAATATTAACTTAATTATTACTTATTTGATTTTTCAACAAATTTTATTTGAATTCATCTATAGTCTTATTAAATGTAAAGTTTTGATCTAAAGTCTTCCTACTTGGTCGTTAGCTAATTATTAAGTTAAGGACCATTATATTTTCATGGAAAGTGTGAAAAGTTAACTTATCGGGCCTGAAACATTCGGTTTAGCAGTCAAGCTCATGGTAACAGGAACGGGCCTTAATAATGCTTAATTCTACTCATGATTTAAATTAGGTTATGTTTCTTTTCCTTTTTCATTGTTTACTAATTATTAAACATAAGTTATATTTTGTATTATTTACGTTGGCGAAAGAAAGTCGTACGAGTTTTTTACGCCAGATTCTTGTTTTTCAATGTTGAATGTAATATTTAAAAAAATTCATTTTGTCAAAAAAGGTAAAGTGTAATATGACAAATTTACTGCACATCTGGAGTTGTTTATTTTTGAGTCTATTGAAATAAATAAACATCTCCAGCTGACTAAAATAAATACTTTAAAAATTATTGAATTCACGTTAACAAAAAATATTTAAAAGAATTATTTATTTAGTTACTAGGCAACTAAAGAAGAAGAAATTTTGTATAAATTATTTTAATGGGGGACGAGAGGCCGAACCGAACGGGCAGGTCCCTCATTCGCTCTTTAAAAAATAGTTAATAAATATATAATTAATAGTAAATGAAATAAAATGGACGGTGCGTGGTCTTGTACGCGTGATTGAATAGAAAATGTTGTAATAATTGGGACGGAGAAAGAATCAATGTGACTGTGAATGTAAAGAATTCTGTTGTTTTTAAAATGAAATTACAAATAGTTTAAATGAGATTATTTAGTTTTCTTTCAAAAGTTATAGTAATAATCTGGTAAACTAACCCAAGGATAATATAAAATAAAAGCATTTAATATCTTCATTTAATTCCTTAATTGTGTAATAATGTGATTATAACAAAAAAGAAAGGCTTAGCCCAATTTGATAAATAATAGATTAAGCAAACAGTAATCCCTGATAAACTAATTACTGTAAGTTCTTAGTGATTTCATAAATTGAACTGTAACTCTTGATGCACCCTGTATTTCTTCTAACTACGACAAACGAAATCGAAACGATAAGAATTATACAGTAAACGAATTTGTTAGACCTATCGCAAAAGAAAAAAATAGGTTTTTGAACGATCAATTTGATAGATATACTAGTCTACTACATTATGAACGGGCCAAGATTTACGGCTCTCTTGAATTTATTTCTGAAAAAGTATCTTTCCCATTCGTTGCACTTGGTTAGAAAAGAAACTTGTTAAGGTCGGTCTAAACTTTAAAGAAATATCATATAACAACTTATTCAAATTTTCTTCCTTTTTATCATTAAATACTTGCATTTAAAAATAAATAAAAATCGCATCCAAATTGACAAAATACAGTGGCATCCTGGTAAATTGCTGAACTACAGAATTGAAGATCCTGAATTTAATTTCCAAATAGGTTTTCGAAATAACTAACTGTTCTTATACTTTGAAATAATTTTATCAGTTTCTTCGTACATAAACCTAAAAAAATTCCTATATGCAGTTTAAAAACTCCTGATCGCCTTTATGCTTTAATACTAGAGTGTTACGGTCCCAGGTTTGGTGTTCATCTAGATTTGCACCTTAGCCCTTCTCAAAATTTCGCCATCATAAACAATACTCATTAGGGACCTCCTGACCTGTTCCAACTTCAAACATAGCGGTTTACTATTTCATGAAGAAGTTTGGATACCCATCTCTTTCAAGGTCGTCCGATACTACGTTGTCCGGTTGGCTTGTAAGTAAACACCTCGTTCGATTTTCGATCATCTGACATACTCAACAAATGGCTATACCACTCTTTCCTGAATTTTCAAATAGTTGAAATCATCCTAGACACACTAAGTTCATACGTAATACTTTAATTTTGTATATGGTCCAGCAAATGATATCCAGCTTACGGTCTTATTCTCGTCTCAGTAGCCTTTTATAATTCTGGATACCTGCTGAGCAGTCAGGGTCTAACACTCTGAATTATACAGTAGAACATACAGAACCTGGGTGCGATAAAAATTTACACCAGCTTGCTACATTACCGACAAAAAAACTTTCCTCAAACTGTATATTATCCTTTACAATTTCTACAATATTATTTCCAGATTTCGTGATTGCACATAAGATTCGTCACATCTCATGTAACCAAACGAATGCATATGATATAACGTCTTGTCATGCACAACTACTTTACTACTGAGATGATCAATACCCTTTAAGCCTATCACCTTTGTCTTCTTTAAAAAAATCAGGAAATTATATAGCTTAGTAATAAATCAGATATAAATAATTACCTTGAAAATCATCCTCGTAATTCGCAAACAACACCAAATCGTCAGCAAAAGCCAAAATTTTTAAAGAAGTTTAACTTACTAAACCTTTTTATTGCATACAATTATTCCACTTTACAATGATGGAATAAACATACAAATAGAACAAAATTGGTGACAAAGAGGGAACACCTTACGATACACCTATATATTGTAATCGTTTAGGTCATCAGCCGAAAGGCTGGTTTGAACCTCTGGAGGCTTTACTAAGTAAAACGAGGAGTGAGGTAGTTTTACTCGCCTTCCTCATTGAGGGAAAAGTATGCTTATCAGCATGCCAGGCCCCCTGAAAAACATCTATCTACTTTCCACCCTGTAAATCACACCTTGATTTCATTCACCATACAGTCGGAGTGTATAATCAAATTCATAACTCTCAAATAAGGTAACTCTAACTGTTGTCTTTTTGAGCGGACGCCAAATAAGCTTGCCGGTTTTCTCAAGTGCGCAGAAGGTTTATTTTGGTAATGGGGCGCTCAGTTGCCTCAACGAGTGGAGGGGGTCAGTGCTGTATTAGCTGTGATCACAGTCACGTCGTTCTCGCAACATTATAAATATCAGCTAACCTGAAAACATTAGTCTACAATATGTTGTATTTGGTAGGCGTTAATTGTGGTATACAATGTTTACAAATGAGTGTTTTTAACGTCACTAATAGATGATGAGATAATAATTTACATAGTTTAGAACATGTGATTTAATAGGCAGTTCTGTACTAGACACGAAATCTACCGACTGAATCCGAACTGTTCGTGTAGCTACACCGGCAAGCTTATTTGGCGTCCGCTCTGCACCTCTACCTTTTCTATTCTTAAGAGACCTTATGAAGGTTTGACTGAAAATTTTGATTTTCGGTTGTTTATGTTTTTCAATAGTTTAGACGTAGATCTACCACAAAAACATTAAATTACGACAAAAAATTGTTTTAATGAAAGAAATTTAAGTTTTTATCAAGTTTATCCTAAAAAATTAACACGTCGCTAAGAAAAATTTTTTCCATATTTTTATATTGCTCATTTTAGTGTAAAAGAAATTTACTTTTCTTTAAATATCTGCTTCATTATTTTTAATATTCTCCACTATTGGTGCAGCTTTCTAACTAACTGTTCATGAGAAATTAAACTTGTGTACGTTTCGTTTTTCATTTGTTCCTTTTCCCGTAAATTTAGATTTGTAACACTTAAGTACGTGTTTCTCAGAAACCATTTAACCTACCTGAAATTTTTACCAGTTAATTATCATGTACATGCACATTCACCGACGTTGTTTTTACTTTCTCAGGTGCTCAAAAAATTAGTAATATGCAAAAAACTTAGAAAAAATTGTAAAAATTGTATGTTATTCGTCATTCTTTAAAAACCTTTATGGTTCAACAGATTAAATTGAAAAAGAAATTGGTTGCTAAAACCACCCTACAACTATAAGTGTGTAAAAATTCATTTTCGTATACTTCACCAATCCTATGAAAAATGTAGCTACCTAAAATTAGAAAATTTAACATTGGGGGGATACAAAGTACAGTCTCCCCCTTAAATGCTTCAGTCCTGTAATTGGGTAATCACGTGATAAGAAACAGAACTATGTTTTGTATTCCTGGAACAATTTATGTACATTGTCATCACTATTCAATACTAGTCTAATTAAAGCATAAAATTAAAAATACATGATATAAAATAAAGATGATAGTCTTGTTAAAAATATCAAGGCCTGACTAAAATATATTTTACCAATACCAAGTATTTAGTAATGTTTATAAAATACATATTAACCATTAAGTACTCTTTAAAACGCACAAAACTGTTTATTTTTTTTGTGGGCGGTTACATTCGAAGTAATTTGACTAAATGACGAATGACACATTCTGCATTTATAACATAATCGTTCAACAACAAAGATTCCTGAGGTGGTACTATAATTTAAAAAATAAATAACCAGAATAAAGTGACAAAACATTTATTTTGAAAGCTACATTTTCTGTTAATTGATCATCAACATTATTCTGAGTCATTTTGTAAATTAAATTTTGTAAGCCTCCAACTCTTCCCCCGCTAGTTTATAATAGCTGTGTCATTTCAATAAAATTATTAATAATGATTTCCAACCATGTTTCTGTACGTTAATCAATTGGTTACTACGTATAATTGCTTAGTCATATGGATGACAAAGTTTAAAATTTTCAATTAACTCGTTCAATATTCTGTTGGGATTCACGCAGAGAAATTCTAGTTATTCTATTTTTTTATTAGTAAGGAACTGTCATTATATATTTTTTTAAATACTAAGACGGACCAAAATTCTAATTTTAGTCACAAATTCTTTTTTCTTGGAAAGGCCTAAGAGACCACGTAAATATCGAATGGATGTTTATCCATTTTATTGTAGTTTTATATTAGTCCGACCGGATCTTTTGTTCTTATTCAGATAGGAACTTCTTCTTGTGTTATTTTTTCCATTTTCGTAGAAAATTCCATTTAATTTATTTGATGTCTAAACGTGGTTTTACTTTTTCTAAAGATGCCTCTGTTACGTCAAGGAGGGCTTTTTTTCTTTACTTCACGATTGTATCCATCCACCTCATTTAATTTCCACATGGATTTGATTATCGGTTTATTCTGTCTGGTTTTGTTTATTATTATCATGTGTCCTACCGAATGATGAGTGTTAGTGTCAATAACTTAAATTGATGTGGTGCGATGGAAGATGAGGAAAACCCTTGACCAAGAGAGCCTATATCTATCACTAATTTTTTGACTGGTTTTTATTGTTCGTAACTGTTTATCAATTAATTAAGTACAATTGGATGTATAGTTGTTGACCGTTCCATTCGATGCTAGGTTGAAAAGTATGATGGCTCATTCATCAGAGTGTCTGGCTGCACCATGATTTTTTTTGAGTGCTAATGATTAAATACACACAATCGGTAATGATATTTACTTTTTGGGAATGTAACTATGATCAGTGTTGCTTACTCCTAACCTCGTATTTCTTAAATGTTTAAAAAATTTAACTTACTAATCACGTAAGACGAAAGAGAACTAATTTTTTTATTCCCCAAAGTAGTAAGGTACTTTCTTGGGTCAATATTCATCTTCTCCAAGTGCCTTGTTCTCGAAGGATATTGACTATCGCTTAGGTTTGGTCGATCGCCCGAAGAAAGGCTATATCTAAACTAAAAAAGTAAAAAATAAAATAGTTTTTTAACACATATACATTATTGAGGATCAGTAATATGCATGGAATATCTTGGATGGGTAACATCTGTATTAAGCTTACATTTCACAGACATTTTTGTAGACTATTAATTTGTTATTTAGGAGGAAAATTTCAATAATATCACATTGATTTTTTTTAAATATAAAATAACCCATAAAAAATTCAAGAAAAGCAAATTGATAAAAAGTCTAATTATATATATATATATATATATATATTAATTCAGGAATTTCTCGTGAGTTAGAAGAAACTATAATGGATAATAATTTGCAATAACCATGAATTTTTAGAAGTAACTTACTTACTAACTTAAATATATTACAGAAAACTATGAACGAGTACTTTTTGAAATAGCGTTATAAATTTGATTATAACAATTTATTACTACATGTTATACTCAGTAATGGAGGTGTAATAATTCAAACAAAATAAAATTACTTTAAAATAAATTGTTCTAATATAAGTATCATGTACTCTAAAGTGAGATATCTTTTGTAACATATTATGTTAAGTTATCCTGAATCGGCTTTTATCGTAGTTTATGATATGGATCATAAAATTTGCCTGAACTAGTCACGACCATTTATAAGTTATAATTTTTAAATAATCTAAATTTAATTATCATTTATTTTTTTATTTAGGTTTAGGTAAGACTTATATAAAAAGAATGTAGTTTTATGTGACTAGCATTACTACCTGGAATGGGTGTTATAAGGTGTCAGCCCATATTGATTTCGTATTCTGTTGTGATTAAGTTGTATACAATTTCGAGTGTTTTATAATATTTGTATTTGTGTAAACCCTTTTATGATTTTTTTTACAAAATTTCTCAGAATTCCTTTATTTCGCTTTTTATCGTACCATCTACCTTTTAATTATTACTTCCAGAATTCGGTAGAAAGCCTTTGTACTTCTATTATTGGTTTCCTATTCATATTTTTCTATTCTTTCTTTAAAGCCTTAAAGGGTATAAAAGAGTTATAATAAGTACGATAAATTCAGGCGGGTTGGAGTTGGCTGTGTACTTCTCCACTTCTTCACCACGCCGCTCCCACCAGTCCAGCAATTTCATTTATACTTTATTTTAATTATACTTTATTTTAAAGTTTACTTCACCCTTTACGCTCAAAAAATGTACTCCACCTATAATATCTAATACACATCAAGTGATAAATTTTATATTTGCGACTTATGCGGTAAAAAAAATCAAATTAAAAGAAAAAAAAATTTACCTGTTATATTTTCCTGTTTAAAAATTAGATTATCGTATTTTATTGTACAGGACTACTGCAACTGTGTTTTATTACATGTAAAGTTTAAATTTCGTACGAAAATTAAAACAAGTAAACAATGTAAATTACATTTCAATATAATATGTAAATACAGTTTATGTGTAAATACATTGCAATTCTATTTATACTTCATTTATAGGCTTATTAATAATATATTATCCAACTGCAGCAAATTAATACAATATATAACAAATACAGTAATAGAAAAAGTACAGTAAATAAACTACTTTCATTTAATCTAACACGTAAAAACAGTGTACTTCTTGTAACACTGCGAAAAGCGCAAAAAGAGTACTATTGAGTACAGGAGGTTGCGGAAGGGATACACGAGCAAAAAATCCACCCGCCTAAATCTTTCGTTCTTAGTATAGTTCCTTTTTGTCGGTCAGTTAATTTAATTCAGTCAGTTGAAGTTTTCAAACGGATTGTTTTTTTAGTGTAAATACAATGTCTTCTTCTTCACTTCACGGATTAGGCAGTACTGCCTGTTCCGAAAACCACCTTCCCCTCAGATGATCAATACCCCTTAGATGATTTGGCTCATAATTCTTGTCAATCTAGGCAAACGACTTTCTTTCATGTACTCCAATTGACTACTCCAATTGGTTATGTACTAATTGATATTTTTCTAGAGGTTAAATATTTACTACTCTTGCCTTATAACGTCACTTCTGATCTTGTCCTCAAGAGCCCTTCACTGCCCGAAGAAATTTCATTTCCGCAGCTCTGACTTGGGTTTGTTCCCTGTTTAAAAGCACGCGCGCCCCACTACCGTATATTATAACTGTTACCGCCATAGTTTGTAGAACTTTAGTTCCGTTTCCTTTTTTTGTTTGTTTTTCACTTTACGGTTTCGTGAATTCTCCTTTAAATGTGCCTAATTTTATTTTATTTTATTCGTCATAAAAGATACTTCACACCCCAAATAATTAAAACTAGCTCTGTTCCACAATCACTTCGTTAATGAAATTTTTGATCTCACTGGGTATTTTTCACTGAAAGCTGTTACTTCTGTTTTCTTAATGGATATCAGGTTGTAGTCATCACTTATTCTTTGCACTGTGTTTGCATGTTAATAAAAGGTCTGCGAGGTGAACACATTGTATTTGGTTGTAGGGGAGAGGTAATTGATTATTGTAAAATTATTACTAGTATTAGTTAAGTTAGTTTAAAGCTTTACGTTTTTTTTAATTAATTTTATTTAAGTAACTCAATTGTAATTTGTAAGTAATCTAAATTTAATAGTTAATTATATCAATAAATGTTTGTTATAAGTTTAGAGAAGTCTGTTTATTATTTATTATACCCAGATCCCAAACGAACCAGCCCAACCATTTAGGTATTGCAATATCTTTACTGTAGGAAGTAAAATGTAGTATAATACGAAGCGTTAGTTTGTAGAAAAACTACAAACGTTAGTTTGTCTGAAAAATTCTTTACTACATTCGTCCCACACATGTTTGTAATGTTTAATATTCCACAGTGTAGGTAATGATGCAATATCAAATGTAAATTTTCATATTTTAATGCACTGCGCATTAAAATTAAAATGTATCACTCTTGTATTATATATTGCGACAGTATTTATTTTAATTTTCTTTTTTAAGTAGTGTGTATTTTAAATTTAAAAATTGTCATGTAGTTTTTTATAACGTGAATAATACAGTAGGTACTTAAAATAAAATAAATAACTTGTTAGATACTAATGTTGTTTGTATATTTATACAATTTAATTTTGAGCATTCATACACACCTGAAAATAATTATGTATTTTTCTGAATATAATGTAGCCTGTATTTTAAGTTTTTTTTTTGGTTTATTTAAAGTCGCATCAACAGCTCCGTTATTAGCCACTACAGTTGGTTATGAAAGTGGTTTTTAACGTGAGATTTTCTAGACCCTAGCTGGAAATTGAACCGGGACCTTCTGATTTTTGGCCAGCGCGTCACTACGACACGTAGGCGGTTAATTTTATTTTACTGAATACAATTTAGAAAATATGTCACTTAATCGATAATTATTTCACAATTCTTTAATTTCTGCAACGTTGTAAAATATTACATACTAATAAATATTTTTCGAATTTATACCATTAATATACCGTGCTTCAAAAAGAATGACCTGATTTGAACGTGTTATATTCAAACTAATGATTTTTTAACGAGTACAACAGTATTAGTTTTTATTATTTCAGATTATTTCATTATTCAGAATGTTTGGAGTTTCAGATTACAGCTCAGTTTTAGATTTAGCGATTACAACTCGTATCAGCCCTTCGTGTTGGTGACAAAACGAAATGTGTTGACTTACCCAATGCTATGTTATAAGACATGAAAGAGGACACTTTTATATCGCGGTTGGTGTTTAGCGATGAAGCAACTTTTTACATTAGCGGTAAAGTTCACCGGCATAATGTGCGTGTTTGGAGACTCGAAAACCCTTATGAAATGGTTGAGCATGAACGAGATTCATCGAAAGTGAACGTTTTTTGGGCAGTTTCACAAACCAAGGTTTATGGACTTTTTCGATGAAAACACAGTGAACGGAGCATCTTATCTTCCAATGCTACGGAACTGGCTTTTTCACAACTGACTGCAGACTCTAACGACTTCATCTTTTAGCAAGATGAAACACCGCCACACTGGCATAATGCCGTGAGTGATTTCCTCAATAACACTTTGCCTCATTGTTGGGTAGGGAGCTCAGAACCACAAGACGAAGCTTTACATTCTTGGCCTCCAAGGTCGCCTGAAAATTACACCGAGTGACTTTTTCCTATGGGGATACATCAAAAAACTTGTTTCTGTTTCCCCCCTTACCTCGTGATGTTGATGGAGTTAAAAACAGAATAACAGCTGCAGAATAACAGTTAAAGAAGACAACTTGAAACCAGTTTGGGCTGAATTCGGGAATCGTTTAAATGTCATCCTTGCAGCTAGAGGAGGGCACATAGAAGATTTTGTAGTAAATTGTCTTAAACTTCATACTTCTGTGAGTATTTTGATGTACAATTTGTATACTTTCAGTATTTTTTTTCTAAAAAATATATATGTTTAAAATCAGGTCATTATTTTAAATCACGCTATATGGTTAACTCTCTTCAGCAGCTCTCTCATTATTCTTTAAAAATTTATGCCTAAGGGTTATACTGATGTCTGTAAATATTTTTATCAAATAATAGATAGACCTTTAATTAAAAACTTTCAACAAGTTTTAAAATTTAATTTCTTATACAACTAGATATTTCGTCCGCACGCTGCACGAGTTTATTGCTGACATTACAGGTGTACATTAAATAAACTTTTATCGATTTCCTTGGTTTTTCTTGTTCTTCTACACACTTTACACTTGTAGAATTTGTTTTTTTAATAACTATAATAATAACACTCGATTTATTTTCTTATTTATTACAATATTTACCCACACATATTTTTCCCAAAAGGCAAAATTACATTCACAAAAATTCACAATGTACGAGGTGGAGGTAAATTAACCTTTCCAACTATGACTAAAAGCTATGTCCTAAGGTAGGTGTTCTTTTCTTTTATTTAGGAGACAGAACAACAGATTTAAAAACAAGGTTAGAGCTAAAAACCAAGACAATTTAAAAAATATACGATTTCTAAAAAAATTAAAAGTACAATCTAAGGGTCTAATAAATCTAACTAAACAATACAGACTTTTACGAACATTAAACTATTATAAGTTATGCAACTATAATAAAAACTCTATTGCTGTAAATTTCCTAATTATAATAAATAATAATAAATATAATAACAATATATAATAAATATAATAATAATATAATAAATAATTATAATAAATTTCCTAAATTATAATAGGTAAATCTAAAAAGAAAACAATGTAATCTACTGAACTAAAATTACATACAACTATATACTGTCGCCGACTGCCGAAACATTATCAGCGCCTGCAGACGGTCCCAGAACCTGCCTGCCACAGGGAGTGCTACCGATGCAGAGCCAGCAGTGCCTCCCCTCCACAATGAAGTGGACTCGCCGGAAGAGTTTAAGCGACCGCACGGAACTGCAAGTCGCACTAGCCATCCAACTCCCGAACTGGAAAGAATAAGAAAGAAGAGAGCTAGCAAGAAAGTAGAATCCAGCCAAGACCGGACCCACCATCCCTGGTTGACGCTACCGGTGGCGGACGCACGATCCCGCACAGGTCAGCCTTCGTCTACCAGCCGCCATATGACCCGTGCGTGCCTGATGGCACCACAGTGAAAATCGAGTTTAGCAAGGGACCAGGGAGAATGGCCTCGGCTGCGCTATCGGCCGACGGCCTACGCCGACTCGACACTGCAGGGCTCTGGAGGCCACCACTGTCACGCTGCAGTGGGGACTGAACTGCCACTGAGGGAAAGCTAGGCCTGAATCCGGCAGTCGAGCCGTCACTCTTTGAGCTACGCTCTCATCACTCCGACTCGCCACTTCTGACCATCTACAACGGCCCTTTTCGGGGCCACCAATCCGCTACAACGGTCCTTCTCAGGACCCCCAACCAATTAAAAGGCCCTTTTCAGGCCTACCAATGTCGCAAACATTAAGGTTTACCACGTGTCGTCGGCCCCGACCGGCGACAATACAAATAAGTGAGCCAAAAACCTTTCTTTTTATATTAACATTTCTATATTGTCTCTTCCTGCCGTAATTATCCATTCATGAACATTACTTTTGAAAGACCTAACGTTTAAGTTTTAAGTACAAGGTTTGCAACTTAAACAATGTGGGAGATACCATTCTAGGACCTGTTTTATTGGATTTTTTCGGGTTATAAACCATAAGATACAACAACGTTTGGCTCTGAATTAAACCTTTTAAAATTTTACTGTAACCTCGTTTCACTGGGGTAACTGAATTCCAGGTAAACTACTTTGCCAGCCGTAACTCATTAACTAAGCGTTTCCGGAGATATGGCTATAAGAACACTTTTCTCACTTTTATCTATACAATCACTTCCTAGAGTTTGGTCATCCTTTTTAAAAACACCCTGTTTATATAAATTTATATCAGCAAAGAAATGTTGAAAAAATACTTTCATCTTATTCCAATTCCATAAAATGGTCTCATTCTCTTAAGTTAGAAATAGGCTAATATATCACTAAAATTCTTCATAATGAAATGACTGAAAGAAAAATAGATAAAAGTATCAATCTATTTATAAGTTGTGTGATAATTTATTAAAAAAACAAAGCGAACAGAAAATTAATTTGTTAAAAAGGTTTCATTCGATCTATTGAGTAGGGGATGGTTCGATGCGGACCAAAAATTTAATGCAATGCAAAAGGGTGATCTTATTAACATGGGGGTTTTCTATCGCTATGACGTTCGTCGGCGACCCAGTTTTAGTCGATGATAGCCTCTTGTCTTCAAACTTCACACCGCATCAATCTTTCTCACCCATTCCTTCCAAGATACTCATCATTGGAACACACCTCCTCTCTTTTTTTTCTTCATCAGTCATTCTCGTTTTCTCCAAACCTCTACGCAACCGCTCTTTATTGTTATATATTTTTCTCGGTTAGGCCAACTTTAATTTTATCACTCACCTCAATGGTTTATTCTTTCTATATTACAACGATTATCGGCCCATGTGTAATTTTTTACACTATAAATAACATTAAGAAAGTTTACCTTGTCACTCTTCTTCAATATAGTCCTAATTATTAATACAGAATTTTTTTTAAACTTGTTATTGAAAAAATTCACTATCTGTTCGATACAATGATTATGATAACACGAAGTACCTAAACATTAATATGATAATAAAACGTAAGAGAAAGCAAAGTCCAGTGACAGAACTCGATATAATTTGAGTTTGTATACGAAGAAGGTCAACGGTACGTTCTGTTGCAACTCATCATCCAGGGAAAAGTAGATGGACGTAGAGGTCCAGAATCATGGCTGCGAAATCTCAGAAAGTGGTTTGGGAGAACAGCAACAGAGCTCTTTCGTACACCTGGAAACAGGGTGAGGGTTGCCATTATCATTGCTTACATCCGGAACGGATAGGCACTAGAAGAAAAAGAACGAAAAAGGAGAAGAGCTTCAGTCAACGTAAACGAATTTACTACCAGTAGCTGATTGAATCGTGCCGGTTTGAATGGAGTACACGCTAAAAATGTAAATTTAAGTTAGTGAAGAGTGTTATTTGTACAATAAAAATAGTCTTTACTCACCATAAAAATCTTAAGTAAATGAATTCTCGCAGTCACAAACGAAAACCGTATTCACTCACGTTTTATAAACCATAGAATATGTCCATATTTGTCAGATCACAAAACACATTAACCCGTGTTTGACGATATAGGGAACGAATGAACGCATACACGGCTGTCTTCTTGGACAGCTGGAAAATGAAATACAGAAATCAATCAAAAATAACGTCAAAATTTTGCTAACTTCAACAATTTAATGTAGTAAAGGATTTATAAACTTCAATGACTCTAGGACTTACAATCAAGAACACTCATAACCAGAAAAGAAAAAATGGTTTATAATTTTAAAAATATGGCAAAAATTTTTCAGGTCATTTCTTCTTTTTGCTATAAATGATTAGGCTGTTGCCTGTTCCAAACACTTTTTATACATTATACTATTTTCAGCGATTAGCTATTTATTTTGAGTAATTCAATTCTTAGAAATTCATCATGCTTTCCATATTTAATTACTGCCATCTTCTCCGTGGTCTTCCAATTTGTCTTCGTCCATATGGTCTATAGTTCTTCAAGGGTATTCTCTCTTCCGGCATTCTCTGCAGATGTTGTCACCACTTACCACGATTAAGTTTTATGCTTTCGTCTCTTATTACTTAATTCGGCTCTTATTTCTTCTCTCCTTATATCAAACGATAATAACCACCTTAGTTTTTCGCAAGAAAATTCTCTCCTTACATGGTCTAACCGTGTGCACTCTTGTCCTTCGTAGGAACCGCATCTCTGCCGCCTGAATCTTTCTCTTATGTTAATTTATAGTGATTGCCTCAATATTTGGCAATAAAACAAAACAGACTCTGACTCCTCTTCAAAGCACAGGCTCTTGGGGGAGTAATATCCATGAAAAAAGAATTTCCTGAATTTTTGTTAAAACAAATTGAATTAACGGTTATTCAGAAGCAGAGTTTTTAAATTCGGCTGCTAACAAATTTAAGAGTTCATCGTAAGTCTTCGTGATGACAATATTTCTTGGTAAGATATTGCTACAAGTTAAGTTACACCAACAGTATTTATTAACTTCCCAGACAGGGTCTGGATCCACCAACTCTTTTATCACAGATTTACCATTAGCATAGTGGTATTCCAACCAATATAACAGGTTAAATATGAACCTACTATTTTACAATTAAAAAAACCCTACTGTTCCTCTACTTTCGATCCAGTTGTTAATCATAGCTGAACTGCTTCAATTGTAACAAAGAAGCAGTTAGAAGGGGAATCTTTTCCCACTATTTAGTTGGCGCATGCGCATTGACAATTTTTTACTATTTTTTTCTGTTATAAATGCAGTGAAAAAAATAAATCAATCCTGAAAATTAGTTTTGAAAGGCGAGGGTTGAAATACGTATAATTTATCTTTCTTATAACGTTTATTTTTATTCGGATTCATTTGAAATTTTATTTTTGAATACGTAATTTTTATAAAAATATAATTTAAGTGTCGGTGAAAAATAAAAACAACAAAAACTTTAACAAAAAATATTGAAAGATAGATTATATTTAGTTGTAAAAACAGGAGGGTGGTTGAAAAACATTGGTCGGGGAACGTTGAAGAAGTGAGCCATCAAAATGAATTGACAAGTCAGTTTGTATACAAATGAGAACATTGTATAATATTGTAAGGTCTTGTATAATACGATACAAGAGTAATTGACTAATGGTAATATGTTATGCTATTCAGACTCTTGATGTACGACGAGGTTTAGTAAACTACAAAGCGCTACGTCGGAGAGGGGAAGGTGTCTGAAGCAACCCTCTTATCAAAATATCAATACATCAACGTCGTCCTCCCCCTGTGACATTAAAGTCTTTTAGTAATATAAACAGATCGATCTGTTACAACTATTTTTTCGTTTTATTAAATCAGATAGGGGTCCCCTCCAGTGCTCAATACACTGATGAATTCAAAACTGGGTTCTTTTCTTCATATAAATTAAGGTGGGGATGCGCCAAAAAATTTGTTTTCCTTCAGTACTCAGAAACAGTTTTCTATTTTCAAATACAAGCTTACTTAGTAATTTATTTTTAAGAAAGTCAAATTTATTTTTAAAATGTACATGCATCCTTGAATAGAACAGACTAATCAATTGAATAACGAAGTAATAAAAATCCCTTTCATGAGACGACACGTCACATGGCTGAAGGCAATTCTTAAAAAGGCTTACCTTTGATTTGTGACAAAAACCATTAGTGATTTCTGTATCTACTCTTTAAGGCGAATCGAATGACACAATTTTTGTTTACAAATTCTGACTTTGATCTTGTTACCGGGTGGCGACGTTAAGTGGCGAGTTGAAACCTTTACTTTTAGGTGATCCAGCGGAGGCGTCATCTTCTTCCGTCGCAGTATAGTGTCGATGACTGCTACGTCGGATCCGGTGGGCGCAAGGCTCAGTCGAGGGATCGCTGTGGGCCTCGCTCGCGGCAGCGGGCGATGACGGTCCCGGTCGGCGAGCGGAAGCATCATCTTCTCTCTTACGAGGTCTTCGATGATTCTTCGCTGGAGTCCGGTAGTCGTGTGCCGATGTAGGAAGTCTCGTCGATGCTGTAGAGAGGCGTAGAATCGACTCTCCCGGGATCAAGGAAGCGCTCTTTAAATAGACGCCGAGAGCGCTGTAGTATGAGGTGGTTATTGGTCTTGGCCTTGGCGACAAAAGCCTCTGTCGGTACACCGCCACAGGCCTACCGCCCCTTCCGGAACTATTGGCGGTTCCCTCTGTCGCTACGTCGGAAGTTATGATAGCCGGCAGCACAGTACCTAATTAAAAGAGGACGATGGTGAAAATCTCTTGATTTTCTAAAATTTTCTAAAAAACCAAGAGATTTTTGAAAATCTCTTGGTTTTGGGTCATTTCCGATCAAAACCGGAACTTCAAATCCAATGATTCTTGTATCTACTCTTTAAGAGGAATCGAATGACGCTATTTTTGTTTCCAAACTCCCATTTTGATTTCTTTACGAAAACAAGAACTTCAAACCTAATTAGATTAGTAAATTACGAATCCGAAACCGTTTGTTTCTATCTTTCAGTTTCTGACATCTGGGTGTGACGGACGAACAGAGGGAAATCATACTTTACCTCTAGATCAACCCGGTGGGTTTAATAGATATGACTTCCTTGTATAATAGAATGCGTAGTAGGGCCTACAGTTAATTGTGAAAATTTAACGTGTTTAACTAACAACGTAATTTAACGTATTAACGTGTTTTAATAACGTTTTTTAACTAACTACTAATGAAATTCCTAAAATTGGCAATTAGCTATTGTAACACATTAAGGATTATCGATGTCTTGCACTCTTTCAATGAAAACAGGATATTTGTTTTTCATTTTAATAAGTCATTAGTGCATTACATTATGCATATTAAATTAAGTTGTATTTTTGCAATGAGTTACGTTATTAATTTTTTACCAAATTTTAAAAGTGATGTAATCAATTTTAAACCAGAAAATTCAACTATTGAAATTAGCATAATTGGACTCGTACGTACAACGATTGATACGTCTTCATGGATAGTTATCATCTACCACATTGTCAAATTGCTTTTCCAAACTATGTAACTTAACTTCTAGTAGTCAACTTCTACTCGCTTGACTACTTCTACTCGTTTAGATGTCTGTGATACATTACTGTTACTTAAAAAACGAACGACGGATAAAACTGTCTTAACTCAAAGTATTTTTCAATCTATGCCAACTATCTAACACTGTTCTCTCAATAGCAATTACGTCACTTAATATTAGTTAATTAATATGATAGTATTCGTGCACGTACCAAGCGCCATTAATTTATGGTAATGCACGTTAATACATGATCTGAATATGTAAATCACATACGTGCATATTTTATTTATATAAATGCGAAATCCACACATTGACTGATTCACTCACTCACGCAGTAAGAACTCGCCATGACTTCAAGACCTATAGACTTAGAACTTAGTGTGTTGGTTTAATTTGGGAAAAACAGAAAGTTTTGTTTTGTGTGGGAGTTTAGAAGAATGTGGCCGATTTCGTAGACCGGTAATGTTACCCACGTCAATAATTTGAGACGAATGGGTGTGGACCGTGAATAAATGGGCATAATCAAAAGAAGAAAGACTGCCCACTTTGGTACTTTATACAGGAGTGATAGTTATGAGATTCACAGATTGATTTTAAAGGGTAAAGTTGAGGTCAAGCGCAGGCCTGGGTGAAGGAAATGCTTAAATGGTTGAAGAACATTAGATACTAGACAAACTTGTGTATGCAAACTCTTTTGGGACTCAAACTCTTTTTGGTTAATAAATGAAAGCGATTTGCCAATGTTGGTTTATTCCAATTTTTCTATACAGGTCTTCGTAGAGTTTTAGTATTCAGTTAGTTTTTCTCGTACAGCTTTTCACTTCCTCGTAACTTGTACTAATTATCTTCCATCATCAAACCTATTATCTTGCAAAGAACCTTTATCTCAATTTTCTCAGCTTCACTTAGATCAGACTTCACGGTCACTCTAAATCATTAAAATGGGTACTGAAACAGACGCGAAGGTTTATCACAGTATTATAATACCTAATTATGGCTTGTCTCGAGAGTACTTTCATCTTGTACAGATTTTGAGTTTTCGATGTGCATTGGCCATCTTTATTTTTTATTATGATAAATTAAAGGATTTCTGTAGCCTAAATTATTTGTTTGTTTTCTTTACACATTGATTGTTCAACCACTGTTTTTGTTTTTCTAGAAACGATTGCCGGATCAGCTGCAAAAGCAAGACTTTAGATTTTTATACTGTTCTTTAACACACCAATGTGTACATGGTTGAATAACCGTTTCTTAACAAGTTCTGTTTTCCTTTTTCGGATAACTATCTTTAATCTATATTGTAAAGAGATCAGGTGAGAGTTGAACGCTCTGCCTAACTCAAGTTTAAAACAATTTCTGTATTAACGCTTCCTTAATGATTTCTGTTGTTTCGGGGTACTTCAAATTCTACTGCATTATTCAGTAGCGTTTCTGGTCAATTAAACATCACCTTTCTTAAACTCAATAACTGCTACAACTAGATATTTTAAAATATAATTTAAAAACCTACAACTTATGAGTTTAACGTGTTTTGCTGTAACAACGTTTAGTTTAGTGTACTTAGTGATTTTATGTATTCTGTTCATCGAAATCAGTAAGAAATAAAGATTCTTTCAGATGTTGGCCTTAGTATGCATTTTTTTGACACTTTCAATTGAAATTTAGTATTTGTTATTATATTAATGCAACAATTTTTTAATGTGAAGCTAATGTTCCAAAACTTGATTTACTTAAAGGAGCGTGCAGTCATCACTACAGTCCTACAGTTGCACAAGAAGATCTCTTGGCCAGAGGCGCTTCAAACGTATGAATTTTAAGACAAAAGTGTGTAAATTAAAGTTATAAAATAAGAAAAACCTACCACCTATATTTCAAGCATATTATTCTACAGAGCTTAATTTAGCGTCAATTTTTGATTTTCCGTATTTTAAGTCAAAAAGAGGTTGATTTTCATTTTGCTTCATTCACTCATAATAAAGTAAAGTTATGTCTTTAATTTTACATTATTTACTAATGACCCACCGGGTTGGCCTACAGGTATAGTCGTCGCCAAAATCAGCTGTTTAACAGCTGACTTTCGGAGACGAAGGTTCCTGGTTCAAATCCTAGTAAAGTTAGTTACTTTTATACGGATTTGAATACTAGACAGTGGTTACCGGTGTACTTTGATGGTTGGGGTTCAAATAACCATACTCTCTCAGGAATGGTCGACCTGAGTCTGTACAAGACTACACCTCATTTACACGTCATACACATCATCCTCATCTCATTGGGTCATGGGGTTGCTTATTGTTCTGAATTGAACAGATTGCAACATACACACATTAGGGATGACAAAAAAAAATTTACTAATGGTTAAACGTAGGTTATAATTTTCATTACTTAGACAGGCAAGAGAAATTCAGATTTCACATTTATTAAAAATTTGAAATAGAAGAGGTAGAGGTGTAAAGCAAACTAGTCAGAGTTATCTCCTCTAAGAGTAATGAATCCATTATACAGCCAGATCCTGTAGTGATTGAAGTAAAGGTGTCATTTGCAAGTAGATGCTTTTCAGAGGGCCTGGTATGCTGATAAACTGACTTTGCAACTCAGAGAAGAAGGCAGGCGTAAACTACCTCACTCCTCGTTTTACTTAGTGAAGCCTCTAGAGGTTCAAACAAGCTTTTCGGCTGATGATCTAAACAACAAAACAAGAGAAATTTGTGTCAGTGTTTTACGCCTGATTTTTAAAAATTTATTTAAAACATCAACAACTTGGTTATTAGTGACTATGGTGGGTTTAAAGTTTTTATAATTTCCAAATCCTATTCGGGAATCGAATCCGGGATTTCCACGTTGTAGACTAGCACGCTACCCCTACGCTACGAAGGTGGCCATTATAATTTAATGAAAGGTAAATATGCATTCAATATTTACTATTTACCGTTAGTCAATTAAGCGGAGTTGCTACTACTTTTAATCATATTTTGTTGCATACGATAGAAAGTTACGAACAGTGCTTACGGTTTATTAAATACAGAGTTCATAATTGTTTAAATCTATCGTATTCCAATTAGCAGATATACGAATGGAATAGGTTTTAGAACAATGTTTACTGGAGCGTCGTTCATATCGTCTTTGCGATTAAACAACAGGTATTGCAGTTAATACTATAGGATAATAATTAGTCGAGAAATGTTAATGACTAGACGCAACATGACTATAGAATGGTGTTTGGTGTACGTTGGGTGTACTAGGTATCGGGTTTAACAGAGGCTAAGAGGAAACAAACGCGCGTTTCTCGCGATGTGCGGAGGTTATTAGAATCGTTGTGTTTATTTCTACCCTTCTCCGTCAACCCACTCCTAACAACAGACACCGCATTTCTGTTACATAAATTCAAACGTGGCTTGCCCTTTTATGTGTGTGCTTGTGTTCGTATATATTTAATATTGTATCATTCTATGTTTGTGTGTGTATATTTGTTGTATGCAATTAGTGAAAAGCTGTACAGAATGAGGCTACTTTGAAATTCTCATTACGTAAAACACAAAATGTTGTTTCCGACATCGGGTAAACTATTCTGATTAAATGCTATATCCTACGCATTCTCGTTCAAAGTTGTCTTGTTTTTTGTTTTTTTATTAATTTATTTTGCACAAACACAATGCAGAATTTATTAATTTTTAGTACAACTTAAATTAAAAATAACTCATTTTACATTCTGCTTTAGGCTGATTCCATTAATTTTGTGATGAAATAAGAATTATAAAAATTTTTACAAGCCTAATAAAAATTATATTTTTTAATATTGAACAACCGTAGCTGAACTCAGAAATAAAATTAGTCCAGTGAGTCTAAAACGTAAAAATATATTATGACAATTCGTACATTCAGTACCTATTTACATATTGGACTTTAAGTCATGGTCTTGACCAAGAAAGTAGCAGCCCATATTAGAATTACACAAATATTGATAGAGTAAGGGTTTCCTTAACAAGACAGGATAAGAAATTGAGTAATTTGAGACTAAACAAAAGTAACTAGGAAACGTAACATAGAAGGCTGTGGTATACATAATTTTGAACAGAAATGTTTTTAGGTAATATTAGTTATAAAAAATTCATTTTGTGAATGAACCAGTTTGTTTATTTCTGTGAAGAGTAATTTGCATGTAAGTGTTTTGTGCTGGTATACTAAAACTTTTATTTTGCGGTTTTTAAAAATCATGTTTTTTATGAAGAGTGACCCATTTTTTAAAAAAACCACTGTACATAGCATGCCATTTTTTTAATATTGATTTGTGAAATAGAAAAACTTTATAGCCGGCCGCATTAGCGTATTTTGTAACATGCTCGCCTCTCATCATGCGGTCTTGTGTTCGAATCTCTTTCAGACACGGCATTTTCATACGTTACAAAAAATCATTTCATCATTTACAATTACAACCCAACGTCGTCGCTAATGATCACAGTAGTTGATGCGCCGTTAAATAAACAAAGAAAAAAACTTAATAACGACTTTAAATCTAGAGCTAAAAGAGCGAAGTTTATCTCTTCAAGATTTTCAGATTAAAATATATTTACGTGTAATAAAATAACCATCTAAGGTGGAGCGTTACAAGTTTTTAATAATACATATTAATAAATGCAATAAATCGTTTGAAATATTATGATACATCTACAACTATTATCTTTAATTTGAATTGTAGTCCATTACTTCCTACAACGAGCAGGTGGAGTGTTAATTGCACTCGATCTGTAGGTTCCAAGGCTACAAATTTTAGTTCTGCTTCTTATCACATAGTCACATAATATGACTGAACTAGAGACAGAACTATGGCATAAGAGGTAGAGGTGTAAAATATACTAGTCAGAGTTATGTCCTCTGAGAGGAATGATATTTATTATACAGCCAGACCCTGTGGTGAATGAAGTGAAGGTGTCATTTGCAGGGTGAAAAGTAGGTGTTTTTTTTGGAGGGCCTGGCATGCAGATAAGCATACTCTTTCAACTCACTGAGGAAGGTAAACCACTTCACTCATCGTTTTTACTTGGTAAAACCTCTTGAGCTCCAAACCAGTCTTTTGGCTGTTGACCTCTAATAACAGTCCATTAAAACAGATTCGATTTTAAGCTTGAACACATTAGAAATTCTGCCGAACAGTTTTAGTCTTTGTAATTTTTTGCTAAATAAAGTATTTTCGGGGAAATATTTTTAGGACAGTTTTGAAAAGCATATGTTAAAAATGCAATACATAGTTAAAAGTAGATACAATTATAAAGTGATACGGTAAAGTATTTAACAGCGCGTGACAATAAAGTTAGATCAAAACGCCCATTCCGTTAGTTAATTTATTAAAGTACAGTATAATGTAGAGACTGTATAGACAATGCGATCGTTATAGAGATCGTTTAGTTGTAACACATCTTGTATATTGAATGAACAGTGTGTATTGTGTCTATACGCACGTTTAAAACGTTGAGCTGTTTTGAAATAGTTGCGGGAGTGGAAGGAAGTTTTGTTAGACTAGTGAAATGTAACATACATTGTGTTATGTTATGTGTTTGAAGTGTGCAGGGTGGCCTATATATAGGCGCGGACATCGTGTGAATAAATTAGACAAGCATATTTCGCTGTGTATCCAGACAATTCATAATTCATATTGCAGTACTTAGATCCTTAATACATTATGCATGTGTATATACACATTCACTGCTATACTAATATACTCCTAGTAGATGAGGTAGGTAGATGAAGAGGATGTATAACGCCTGAGGATCCAGTTGAGGATGAATGTGTGAGGATGAGGAAAATATAAGGTGGTAAATATATATACATACTCTCATAAGCCGGGTTTACGTTAGAGTTTTTACTGAGGTAGCTACTTGTACAAGTCGCTGAACTAGCATTTCAATTTTATTTTATTATTTTCTTATTAATTTCTCTTGCCTATATAAATATACAGGAAGGAAAGTATTGTTTTCATGTCAATTTTTCGAAATTGAGTTTTCACCGGAAATACACGTTTTCAGACCCCGCTGGACTCAAAAACCATGTTTCTAGCGATTGGTGTGTTTGCGTGCGCGTGCGCGCGCGTCTGTGTGAACAAAATATCTCAAGACGGAAGATCGTACGAAGTTGAACCTTGAAACTAAATTTGGGTACCACTAGAGCACGCGACACGAACAATTTCATCAAAATCGTTAAACCGGAAGTAGTAGTTTATTCGTGTAATTTTTCACGTAAACATTTCACGTAAATTAACGATTCACAAGGTAGTCATAAGACCAATCTGGATATATGAAGTTAAACTTTACGGATCTGCTAAACTATCACACACGAAACGTCTTACCAGCAATTCAAAACAAGATTCGACGATCGATGACGCAATTCCTCTTTTACGCTACAAACGTAATGTTACATAGAGACTTAAGAATAACCTACGTAGTTGACGTCGGAAAACAACTATACAAAACGTTACACGTCAGATTAGAATAATTCTAATCATATAATTATTCTAGTCGTTATGTGTTTATAATTATACTAGTCATATAATTATTATATGACAGCCCTCTCATATAAAATATGTTTACTAGGGGGATACTGGGTATTCAGCACAGACGTTTAAAACGCCTCTGTCCAAGGGATCTTCCAGGCCAATTGAATGGCTGTGGTGATGACTGTAACTCTACCAAGTAATTTTAGTTTTGAAACCTTTTTGTCACACTTATTTAGAATTTTTTTAAAAAATTATATTAAATAAACGTTTTGAAACTTTTATTTAAATTAATTTTTTTTTTTTTTTGATAAGTATATTTAAGTTTTGAACCTTTTTTTCATATTTAATTTTTGTTTTTGTTTTATTTGTCATCGGGAACTGCATATTAATGGTGTTTAGGTCAACAGCCTAAAGGCTGGTTTGAACCTCTAAAGGTTTAGTAAGTAAAACAAGGAGTGAGGTGGTTTACAATTGTTTTCCTCAACGAGTACAAAAGTAGCCTATGCTTATCATATCAGCATGCCAGGCCCTCTGAAAAGCATCTACTCTACACTCTGCAAATGACTTCACTCTATTCACCACAGGGTCTGGCTCTATAGTGAAATTCATTACTCTCGAAGGAGGTAACTAGTGTCTTTTACAATTTCTACCTCTTCTGTTCTTAAATAGTTCAGTCATATAATTGACTGAACACGTGATAAGATACCAAACTATTTTTTGTAGCCCTGGAATTGGCAGATCGAGTGCAAATAATTTAACACTATAACTGCCTGTTATAAGCGAACATTAATGATAACTTTCCAATATGATTTCTGCTTTTTGCTGTATTTTTGACCTGGATTAGGCAAAAATTTGTTCAGGAACCCCCAGTAGAGTTTGTTCACGAATGGCTGTCACCTGGTCACCATACTTAGTCGCTTGCCCAACCGGTGTTACTCAACTAATAATGGCGACTTTCTACGAGCTGACTGATTGGGCTGGCCCGAAGGCCTAAATATTGTTATTTATTTTTTTAATTTACATTTAAAAACTGATTACAAAAGAATTAAGCTACACTGTTAAAAAATATAGACTTTAAAATTTTTACATTTACAAAGATTTATCAGTTTTCACAGTTAAAGAAGGGATTTCAAAATTAATTTTCGCATAAACTAGATGATAAACATCTTTGATAACACAATAATTATTTGGCGATCAAATTACTGGATAAAGTTGGTACAATACCAAGACTTGGTATCGTACCACCTTTGTCCTGTAATTTGATACCCAAGATGTTTATCATAGACTTATTTGTTCAATAAATGAAGTTTCTACCTGCTTTCATAAAATTTAGCTTCGTTATTATATACAAACAGAAAATTTTATTTTGTAAAAGTTCCTCCATAAAGTAAAGGTTTGTATGCAAGTACCTATAGTCATACTCCAACCCGTGTAACTGATGTTTATAAAATTTAAAAGGAATACTACCGTTATGACTCAAGGCATTTCTCTTTAATTATACCTTCAGTTACCCAAAACTTCTAAAAATTTTTGTTAAATTAATAATTATAGAGATTTTTCGTACATTAGCATTATAATAATGTGAGGGATCAGATACATATAATGAGATTATTCTGCCCTAAAGTAAAATCATGTTAGGTGAGATTTCTGGTTCTTTTAATATAATATTTTTTTATCAAATAAATAAAGTATAGAAAACTGAAGTACATAACAACGCTAGGAAAATATTTTTACATATTTTTAACCTTTTTTCTTTTCCTTTTATTTATCAAATCGACTGTAAGGAAATTTCGGATAATGGTTTTTCCATTAAATCTAGTTCCTTTTTAACTCAGATCAGGTTATTTCTTTTAAGTCAAATATTATGTAACATGAACTATTTTTGTATTTCCTGAAGAATTATCTTTTCGTAATTAAAGACAGTGCACTTATCAAAATCATTGAAACCAAAAGTAAGCTAGACACAACAACTCGCCAAGAGGAAAAGTGATATCTGTCAATTGAAAATCAAAAATTCTACCAAGATCGGGAGCTAGACTGATATAACTCTTTTGCCAAAGTATGGCCTTGGTGAGCTGTAGTGTCCAGCATAAATATTATTATACAATCAAATAACATTGATCCAATAGGTTGATCCTATTCTTATGAATAATTACACAACAAACTGAAATGATGTTAGCCACTACAGTAGAAGAGGCAGTGTTTGTGACTCAGGGCGCCTCGTCTCTTCTAAGCTACCCGTCCTTTCAGTCCTCAAGGATCCTAAAAGATTGAGCTCGTGATTTATACATTTTGTTTTTCTACGTGATATTTATGTAAAATGCCCATAACGGACAGGTGGAGTGTCAAATTATTACACTCAATCTGTTCGTTGCACGGCTACAATAAATAGTTCTGTTTCTTATCACATGTTCAGCCAATTAAATGATTGAATCATTTAAGAACAGAAGTGGTAGAGGTGTAAAAGACATTAATCAAAGTTATCTCCTCTGAAAGTATTGAATTTCATTATACAGCCAGACTCTGTCGTGAATGAAGTAAAAGTGTCATTTGCAGAGTGGAAAATATGTGCTTTTCAGAGGGCCCTGCATGCTGATAAGCGTTCTTTTCCACTCAGTGAGGAAGGCAATTGTAAACCATCTCGCTCGTTGTTTTACTTAGTGAAACCTCTACAGGTTCAAACCAGCTTTTCGGCTGATGACCTTAACAACAACATTTTATGTCAAAACGATCTGCCTTATAAACGAAAAATGATTGTGTTCTTGTGCACAAAAACGTCACCGTAGCCATATAGTATGAATCTTACATTGCATTACAGATTTAGTGGAACGTCATCTGGAGTATACCTGCCTCTGTCTCATGTTTGGCTCTCTCTTTAGCGCAGTCACCGATCTTTGAGCCGCCATCAGTATTCCCGTAAAGCTCTGAATGATTGTCACCGCACAAGATTTGACAACCTTTAGTAACTTGTGATTGCATGGCAATCTCAGAAATATCGCTGTAGTTTATACAATTTTATGTTTTACAAACTGAATCTTGTAATAAATGGGTATTCATTTAGAAGTTTTCTAAAACATTAGAACATTTACCACGACGGAAAAT
This sequence comes from Catonia carolina, assembly GCA_035578175.1. Lineage (NCBI taxonomy): Eukaryota > Metazoa > Arthropoda > Insecta > Hemiptera > Achilidae > Catonia > Catonia carolina. The sequence goes on along the minus strand of JAQMRL010000003.1, from coordinate 22,384,772 downwards.
GCCAATCTTTCGTTTTGAACCCGTCATCGTCTCTCAGACCTGAATTCTCCATAGCTGTCGTAATCCGACCATTTCTTTCTGATCAACTCTTCCTTCATCTAATTGGAACCGTAACCAAATATTTTGTGGAATCTGTACGTACGTGTAGACGACTCACGTCTAAAAAAAGTCACCAAAATTATTTTTGTTGATTAATTAATTATTTAATCTCTACATTTTCATTTCTTGTCAGTAATCCAAAGTAACTCACAGATCTGATGTAAAATTTAGATCATACTAGATACAGATACTACTCGGAATTATTGAATTATAATTTTTATAACATTTTAAATCTAATTGAATATAAGTCCACGTAATTAATATTATACAACATTTATAATAATGTTCATGGTGTCGTGACGTCAATTTTATATTACATAGATAATACGTACGTACTAGTGCAAACCCGCCTCGACTTAAACTAACCTCTTCCTCAACTCATTCTCTTCTACTACATTGAAAATATACATCTATTTACTTTCACACATATACACGCTGAAGCACTTCAACCCCTATCTGCCTTACTTGAAATCACCGACAACTTACCCCCTTTCTCAACATCATACCATTTATATACTCCTTTCTTTTCTTTCGTATACACACATACATCTCCGCTCTCTATCTCAGTGACGTATGTACGCCAAAACACAACCAACTCACCTACCTGCACCTATTTTATTCAAGCAACGAGGTAAAAATCTGTGCAAAAATTTTATATCATTTTGTAATTTCGTTTTAGTTTTTCATACGTCATTAATAAAAAGATATTAATAACTAAAACTGTGTTACGGTAAAATGGTTATTTTTGTTTCTTAATGTATTTAAATATTTATTAACCATATCTTTAGTCTCCTCTTCATGAAGTTATCATACAAAGTTAAATTTTTTAAATAGAATAATAATGTTAAATTTTTTCTCTACCTTCATCTTTTCTTCTTTTTTCTCTTGTTCTTTTTCTTCTTCTATTCGTCCTCCTTAACCTCTTCTTATTCTCTTCATACTACAGGCCGTTTACCCTGTATTGGCAAATACATGTTTTATTTTTCTATTAGAAAGCAGTAAATTATATAAGTCATTCCCAGAATCGTAGAGGACTTCATAAGCTGCTTTTGTCCTTAGGTTTTTATTCGAGAATATTTCTATTACTTTGTAAAAATAACTTGCAGGATGTCTTTGTTTCGGTCGCCAAATGTCATTTGAATAATTAATTCAAACTATCGGCATGATTTGAATGTGATCCGAGTTTTATTACAGTATTTTGTACAAAAATATTTTGTGCCAATATTTAAAAGGAAAGTGTTGGTTCCAGAATTCTCTAGCAGGACCGAGTTTGTAGAAGTGTTAACGTAAATAATAAAATAAATCGGGTTATTTCTAAGAAATAGTTAGAAATATAGTGTATAAATGGTTAGTATTGGTCTATTGTTGTGACGGCTACCTGAGAAGGGTCGGTGTATTTATTTAGATAATTAGCTCTTTGTAATGGTGTTGTAACTCTTTTCTCAATGATAATATTTTTACTTTTTAGAAAATGACAGTAAAACTTTGTATTTTTATTAGTCTATATCAAAAATCTCTGTGCATCTCGTATTTCCATTAGCTTTTATAATTAAATAAACGTGGCCGATTTGATCAGTTAGTAAGTGTTGATCTGTCATCGGCGAATGAATTGTGTACCACGTCAGAACATTTTACATTTTGTGAAACGGTCTGAATCGTAACTATGTATCGTATAATTGGTTATAGTCGTAAGAAAGATTTATTTAAATTAAGTGAAAAGTAATTTGTTACTAGTTAAGTTTATTTAACCTCATTAATTTTTTATAAGTAAGTCTTTTTTTTAATTTATTGTGACTAGTCTAAGACTAATTAAAAATTTTGTTCTAACTTAATTGATCTAAGTACTTAATCTAAGAATTTACCAACTAATAGTTCTTAGTTTCTGTTCGATATTCTGATACACTATTTATAAAATTTACTAATCACTGATATTTAACAAAACACTTCAAAATATATACAAGTATTTATTAACTAACAAATTAATAACCTTATACAGTTCGTTATAAGTAAGTCTTGATTGTAGTAATTATAATATTTTATTAACAGATTTAAGTAACGTTGTTCTTTAGGTCGACAGCCGAAAGGCTGGTTTGAACCTCTAAAGATGTTACCAAGTAAAAACGAGAAGTGAGGTGGTTTACTATCATCTTCCTCACTGAGTAGAAAGAGTGTGCTTATCAGCATGCCAGGCCCTCCAAAAAGTACTCACTTTTCACCCTGAAAATGACACCTTGACTTCATTCACTCAAGGGTCTAGTGAAATTCATTACTCTCAAAGGAGGTGACTAGTGTCTTTTACACCTCTAGCTCTTCTGTTCTTCAATAGTTCAGTCATATAATTGGCTGACTATGTGATAAGAAACAGAACTATTTTTAGTAGCCCTGGAACCAACATTATTAACCAGCAATTAATTTAAAACTCAACCTGCCTGTTATGGGAAACAAGTAAAATATTATTTGTAATTTATAGTTTGTAATAAATGCTTGTAATTTTAAACGATAGTTATTTATTTTAACCAGATCCTTAAACGGACCTTAGAATAAGTTTTACAATATATATATATTCTTTTAAAAATACTTGTATAGTAATGTTTAAAATGTTTGTGTAGCATTTTGTTCATTAGTACCAATGTGATGCTTTGATTGTGTTGAGTAATTATGTTTCAATAATTTACAAAAATATAATGAAAGAATAATTAAGTACCTATACCAATGAATATTTTAATCAAAAATAAATATGAAATTATAAATAAAACGTTAAAATATCGGGAATAAAACGACCATGTGAATATAATGGAAAATACTAAAAATTCATATTCATTTTAAATGAATTTGACCTCTGTCTGTACTTAAAATACCGTAAAATTAAATTGCGCTTACTCATTCATGCCAGGATTATTATAGATTCGTTCTAAATATTAAATTCAGAAAATCAGCTCTATTTTAAATAAATATTTTTATATTCATCGTAAAAATCGGTGACTGAAAATTTAAATTATGTATTTTGTTTGTGTTGAATATGAAAAAATCAGGTTATCTATGGCCGTGAGGATTTTGAAAGGTTTGATAAGCGGCAGGATAGAATGTTTTGAAGTGCTTGAAGCCAGTCGGATGTATGAACGAACGGTAGATGTGTCGGTAGGGGCGATCGTGGTCGTAGGAATAAATGGCTTCTATCGATGTGAGAAATGACGACCGGTGGATCGTAAAAGCCACTGTGGAATCGGAGTATTCCCCTTCCAAATCTCTCTCCGAGTATACTCTACAACTACCCCGATGCTATCACATGTTCACTTTGTATCTTCCGCAATTGATTCACTTATCAAATGTTCTGTTTGTCCATACCCTTACAAAAAAGTAGAAATAAATAAAAATGCTGCTAGCAAATCTGGGGAAAGTTTGTTTTGCTCTTCTTTTAACTTGGGCAAAAATTACTTTCTCCTTTTTTCTTTTTCTTTTATCAGATGATCTACTTTTTGGCAACTGCATAGGCCTACAAATTACGTTTAACTTTATTTCTTGCGGCTACCTATTCTATATCATCAGAAAAAATCTTTTTACGTACCCATACACATTATATGTTATTGAGTGTTTCCCATCTACAATATTCAATAAATAAATCGGTTAAACTTTAATTTTATATAGTCCTACAGAATGATTTTTAAGTATTAAGCGGGTTTATTTTGCATAACTGAGACGCACACGGCGAAAGAAGCTTAGACGGATGTGCACATTTTAAAAAGTCATTGAGCAAATTATCAACTACATAAATGATTGGAAAGGTCTGAAAATTTCATAAAAATTTAGCCAACTAAAATCCCAAGCGATCAATTGTTAATTTGTAAGTCTAAAATGATTACAATGACTAAATCTATTTAAACATTCCTGAAGTTTTGAGGTATAATTTGGTACGAGCATTATTTCAATTAGTTTAGCAGTTTTAGAGTTCATAGTGTAAATATATATACGTGCGTACTACTATACTTGACTTTTTATAAGTAGAGAGAATATTAGAAATTGAATCAGAATTAAAAATAGATTTTAAAACATTTAACATTTTATTTATTTGTGTCTGTACAATGAATTACAATAACATGAAGGTGATACAAATACAAATGAAGGTGATACAATGATACAAAAATAATAACACGATCCACATAAGGAAGCAGACCAACCATTGATAGAGCTTCTTGTTTATTTTACTAATGGAAATCTGAATCAGTGTAATATATTAGTTACAGTAGTTGCTGTAATATATTACAGCCATAAATTTTAGAAAGATGATATTGATGTAACTTGTTCAATTATTTAATGTTTTCACATAAATTTTAAAAAAAGAGTTAGGTAATCTGTTGCAATATGATTATCCGCTGCTCCACGAAGACATGAACTTCTTTCTCGCTTATAGTTTCTTTTGATATTAGGCTAAAGGTATCCGAGAGAGTTTTAGATGGTTCTCCTGTCTTTGTAATGGTTCAGACTATCTGCATATCAACCCTTCCAGGTCTTGGATTCTCCAAAGTTTTTAAAATAATCAGTCCCGGTGATTTGATACACTCTCATACTAGATATATTGCAGTATTTCTTTAATCTTCTTTGCAAATTTTGTTATAAGTGTAGTTGTGAAAATATTATCATTTCTGAATTTTTGATTAATTAATTTTTAAATAAAATTGAGAGTGTATTTTTTATGGTTGTGTATGCTAAGTCTATGTTAAGGTCCATTATGACAGAATTTCACAAGTAGTACCTATGGATTAAATTCATAGATTTGTTTTGAAGAGCTTGTACCCTTATTAAAAGTAATGAAGTAATTATAACAATTTAGTTTTTGTTTAACCCTAAATTTTCATTAAAGCACGTTTAAATAGAGTACAAAGTCTTTAATCTGTGATTCATCGAAATTCTTTTTGACGTATACGGTGGTTAAATGTAAGACTCCTCCCCAGCGTAAGGCCAAACTCTTCATCTGTGTCAGTCTGAGGTATTCAAAAATAACAAATTTAATTTCATTGAAAATAAATTTTTCCTAAAACTATAATTATTTAAATCGAATATATTTCCCCCTTCTTTCTTTCTTAAATGAGAGAAATATTCTATTCTGTCCTACCGTATCATGTACCCAATCTAAGAAGAATTCACAGGTGTAAAGGGAAACCTGAATCCTGAATCCTGAATCCTGGTTGAGAGGGCTAAGAAGCCCTATGATGGCGACATCGTGTTAAGGAACACCTGGTCGCTCGGGGAACAATATAACAGAATAATTGCAACCTCAAGAAATTTAGGGGGAATTTTATAGTTTAAATAGGACATAGGATTCTGGTTCGTGGGACATTGGAACTGGGACTTGAAAGGAGGTAATTTATTTTTAGAAGTTATTTGTGGAAAATTTAAATTAAGGGACAAGTGGGTTTAAGAGCGGCTCTTTTATTTTATTTTATATTTCAGTGGCCTTTTTTCAGTTTTGTGGGAGTCCTATTATCTTGGGGAGGGGAAGGCATGCATTTTACTGAACGTGGACTAAAGGTATAATTTAAGGTAGGGGTTAGTTTATGATTTCAGGGGAGACGGAAAGGGTAGAGTTTGACATAATCACCGGCCTTTTTATGTTCTGAGTGTTTATCAATTTAAAATGGCGGCTCTTTTCACCGTAGTGGAGTGATTATGCATAGGAACATGGGGACAACTACCAACTGGGGGGATTGAGTCATACAAGTAGAAGGGGCATGGGCAAATAAGAGGAATACAGGGCAGAATAAAAATGTGGCAACTCTAAATAAGGGAAACCATATTATGTTTGTGTACTTGCTATTTTTTAAATAAATATCGGAAAAGAATTAGAGAGTAAACGATAAAAAAAGAAATTACTTAATTTCTAATCCCTATCAAATTTTTACATACTTTCAATTTTTCAGTATTCAATTTCAGTAATTACATTTATTATCTCAAATTGAAACAAATTACGTATTTGAAAAATCTAAATTACAAAATTAAATTGATGCTGAGTAATGAGAAAGTAATCCTCCTTTAAATTATTTATAGGTTTATTTTCAAGAAGGCCGGTTCATTTTCCTACAGTCAAAGAAAATTTTTGGTTGTAAAGCAACTGGAAAACATCAGCCTTATTACTCTAATGAAAGAGTAAACAGAATGATTTAGAAAGATTCAAAAGTATAAAACAGAAAATAGCCGACGGTAAATTTTAGAAAAAACGAAAGCAAAATTCAAGATGAATCAAAATGAAAAAGTAAACTATAGAATGAAATTTAGCCAATGTATTTTATTGAAATTAAATACAAAAAGTTTAGTATACAAAAGCAAATGGAAATTTGAAGCTAAGATTTATATTTTAACTTGCGGATCAAATGTAAAATCTTAAGAGTAAAAACATTTATGTTATGGTGAAAGAACGCTACCCAGATATCGTTTTTCGGCCACTACTCAACAACAGCATCGAATGACAGCAGAAGAATCGATTCCATTGCAAATATCCCCAAGGAAAATACAAAAGTTTGAGACAAAAAGTCTTAGCGAAGTAGTAGGAACATCTAGATGAAGATGTATTGATGCCGCGTTATAAAGATACTATTTGAGAGGAAGGGGTAGTTTTTCGTTTTACCCAACGGGTGGTTGATCGTTCTTTGTAAAGTTACCCATACACGTGCGATTATCTTCATATTTCAAACAACATTTTCCGTAACAACAGATCGGTTTGTGTATCTTATTTTAACGCACTGTCTGAGAACTGTAATAAAATAAAAAAAAATTTTATTTATTGTCTCATAAATGAAACTAACCGTATTTAGGCGTACTGAACATGAGTTGGTATGTAATTTGTAAGTAGGAATTTTTATTCGTGTATTCTTGTTTGTCATTTCATAGGAATCCGTGGTTACAAACTTGAAAATCCCATAGGAAAATGCTTTGTTCCAATTGCTTATAACATGAGTTCTAGGAATTAAAAGTTTACATTGGTTTACTCGTAATACGCAAAGTGAATACAGTTTCTTCCTAAAGTCTTTGAAATTAAAATTAGTTTTAATATTGCGACCACTTAGAAAACAAATTTACAACTGCTACGAGAATTGAATCCTGGAAAATTATACATTTTTACAATCTACAGGGAAAAGTGTCTGTTTGTCAAACTCCAATATCTCAGAATAGAAAAGCGATAAATGGGTAATTTTTTTCCATTTGCAAGCAAAAATATAAACTATGTAACCACTAGGAGATACAGTAATCTGTAGTAGCCTATTTATTTTGTTATGAAAGTGGCATATAGTATATAAGTAAATTATACGTTATATTTTGTATCATTTACTTTTTCATCCGTTCTCCAACATTTGAATTTTTACAGTTTTGATAATATTAAAAGTCTCAATACTTTGCTTTAGTAAAAGCTAGAATCTTATTTATTTGGCTTTCTTTTGTTTTTATATTAACATATGCAAGGGAAGTCATGTTTACGTTTCAATTTTTCGAAATCGAGCTTTCACAGAAAGAAAACGTTTTCAGTTGCCCTGAGCCAAATAAAAAACAAGTTTAACCGATTGGTGTATGTTTGTTGTGAGTTGTGCGCGTGCGCTTGTGTGACCCAGCTTGCCCTGGTGGGGGAGTGTATGTCGAAAGATAACGCTTCGAGATTTGAGAGAGAATATTTAGAGTAAGAAATCTAGACTAGTAGAAATGTTTATTTTATTTTCATTCCTTGTTTCAGTCAAGCGGGGAAAGTATTAGAAAAGTTTTAATTGTTTGAGAAACTATCAGACCGCAGGTATAAAAAAAGTTATTTCCTTTGTTATGAAGTATTTAGTGCTTGGACTGTGAATTTAATTATTGTTGTCCGGCTGTTTCAAAATAGTCTCTTTCCGGGACCGGTTTTGAGTTACGTTAATAGAGCGTGCGCGTGCGGGTTGTAACAAGTCGTTATGGACAGATAAATAATTATTTTGATTTTTAAATGGCAGTATGATATTATTAACAATGGAGTTTAGTGTAAGCTTTAAGTTTTGTTACTAATCCAATTTTAATTTTTTATTAGTCTAAACGTAGCCAAATATTGTAATTTTGTTAATCGTGTCAATTAATGAAATCATTATAAGTTTCAAGGAAGTCTATTTGTTATTTTTTATCACCAGATCGTAAACGAACCTAGGCTTACGTTTAACAATATATTTATAGTGGTATAAACGTAGGGATTTTAATAATTTTCATAGTCTTCGTAATATAAATATTATGGACTATGTAGAAAAATATTTGACCAAAAAAAATTTATATAATATATAAATTTCAGTGTTGTTAATTCTTTAACTGTTTACTTAATACTTGAGTCAAGTCTCAATATCCATTATTTATTAATAAAAGCTTAAGTGTATGGCCCACTTAAAGGAAAAATTGAAGAACAAGAACTTCGGGGAAGGGTGGAACGGTTTCAAAACTGCGTGACACCCTATCAGGATATGGATTACTCCTCAATCCTACAACCTGACCTGCCTTCTAGCGGACTTCTCCATCAAATTTAGCTTCTTTTACTTATTTTCTCTCTTTACTAAGTTTAAAAGATACTTTTTATTTAAATACAGCTTTTTTAATCCCAGTAACTTATTAACTTAAATCAATCGTGCAATTCAAAACAATTAATAATATTTTATTTTAAATGAATGAAAACATTAAGTAATTAATTTCAGCTTTGATATTAATGTTATAATAATTTATGTAAAGGATTATACTATAATGTTGTAAAATATAAAATCGATGTGTCTGTCTAAAATAGACACATCTACTCTATGCTGAGAAATTAATAACCACCTACCTTATCTTATAAGAATAATTTTAGCTAATTTTTTTTTTTAATTTTCACCTTAACTTTGTGCGGTTAACATTTCATATTTTGGAAAAACGCTGAATTTGCTAAAATTTTATTTTATTTTTATTTTGCTGAATTTGTGTATATTATCCTTTGAAGACTGATATAGACTTTGACGCAAACTCTGGCTGGTAAAGTAGAATACTGTTGTAAAATTTTATCACACCCTGGTTCTGCTTGTTCTACTGTATAGTTCAGTGTAGGATCTCAGCAAGATATTTTTAAGACCTTTAGAGGTGTGTCGTTTGCTGGACCACATACGAAATGAAGATATTAGGTGTAAACCTGGTGCGCCAAGGGTAATATTAACTATTCAAAAATACAGGAAGATTGGTATAGTCACTTCGAACACCAAAATAGCTGTTTACTTACAAGCCAACTGGACAGGGTGGTATTGGACCACCTCGGAAGAGATGGGACTCACAACTTCATGAAATAGCAGACCACTAAGTTTGAAGATGGAACTCCAGGAGGCCTAATTCGCATTATTTATGATGAATAGTTATTAACAACCACTCCCTCGGTACGCTTCACGACAAACTAACCTTTAGAAGTTTAACTTTTCTCACAGCTTTACATGTAGAAAGCCAAATCAAGACTGTACACGTAAAACTAATAAGTAACTCAAACTCGAATTTTGTTGTAGGATATTAGAAAACCTACAACTTTAATTTCAAACATTTTTTTACAAAGCTTACTTCAGCGTCAATAGTAGTGATTTTCTATGCAATTCTCATCAAAATCGGCAAAACACAGATTTTTTTTAGGTTTGCGGCCTTAGTATGCATTTTACAACGAAAGTATGTGTACACATATTAGAGATAGTACAGGAAATAAAAAAAAAAATCTAAAATTTTATTTCAAGCATTTCTTTTCTACAGACCCTACTAGTTTGCGTTAATTAGTAATTTTCCGTATTTTTAAGTCCAACACAGGTTGATTTTCATTTGGCGTCATTCATTCTTGATTAAAATTAGGTTGTTTTTAATTTTACATTGTTTATTAATCATAGCTTATATTTTACATATTTTACACTGGCAAGAGAAATTTGTGTCAGTGCTTCACGCCAGATTGTTAAGAATGTTTGAGTTTTTAATATTTATTACAAATGATGGCAGGTTTTTTATAATTACATTAAATATGTTATTATTATATTTTTTTAATGAGGTTACTTTTTCTTATAAATTTGAGTAAATTAAATAATTCCGTAATAACCTACGAATTTCTTAATAATATAATATAATATATAATATTTAAATTTTTTTAAAACCTACTGATAAACAGTTGTTAAGTACAACTTTGAACATACAAACTCTTTTTTTAGTATAACCACTTTGTTAAAAAATTGTATCTTTCTTTTCATGTCTACATTTTTAAATTGGTTTTAAATTATTTGTTTTGTCTTTTAACAAGTTGAATAACGCTCGCACTACAATCAAATTACTCCTTGTTAAAATACTTTGCAGTTTTCAAATTTCGTTTATTTGCTTTCTGTTTATGTTTTTTTTTCAAATATTTTTATTTTATTTTAAAAACTGTTATGTGGCTTTTAGCTACACAACATCATTGAATGAAGTTTTAAAATGTGTTTTATTATAAAAAATTGTATTTTATTTGAATAGATATCCCAAATATTATTGACGAAATAAATATTTTTTGTTAAACACAGTATTTATTTATCTGTGAGCTTTTTCAACTGTGTTTTTCTCGCAGATTGTTATAGAAGAATACTCATGACCAGCACTCTGTTACGTGTAAATTGCAGGCGTTAGTTAATACAAATCTATATTCAGCAACGAAACAGAACTGTTTCAGAATTTTCCAGGTGAAATCACGTACCATTATGTCAAAATTATGGCCGGCCGGATTGTGTTGTGGTCAGTAAAACTGATTTCATTGTCACAGGTCCCGGATTCGAATCCTGGGCAGGTCTGTAATTTTTCCAGTACTCAATTTGGTCTGTCTTGATTCTTCACTATCTTAAGACCATTAGCCTTAATGTGTACAACAACTGAGCATAGTTACTATTTAAAGGACACATATAATTTTTTTACTGTTCAGTAGCGTCCCATGATTAATTGCGTTCCATATCATGATCATGATTAACAGGGTTTGCCTATAAATTTATCACTATAAACGATTCCTAAAAAATGTTATACAACTTTGGTATGAAAAAATGGCATTCATGTGAAATCCCGAATGACCCATCCACACAGAACAAAACAGGACTCTGGTCCCTTTGCTTTCTTTTTTCTCATACTTCCTCTTTTTAGAATTGTTGAATCAGTAAAGTTTGGCTATAACTTTGGTAAATCTCCCTCTATTGTGAACCATTTTTGAAAGAGTTGGCGTACTTGTTTGTTCAAAATCAAATATTCTTCAAACCATAAGCATTTTCTCCGTCCCGATCTGCATTTAAGTTACCCTTTAATTTTGACCTCAAGAATAAGTGTGAAAAGCTCAAACTTATCACCCTTGTACACGTTACCAAGGTAGGAAGTCTTTCGCCATTTGATTAAGTCTTAAAACATCAACGTTGGTAACACGACCCTTCAACGAAATCCTGAGCATTTTCCTAAATACCCACAATTTTCAAAAAATTCTGAACGATTCATTAACTGCACACTCAAATTCCATGTTTCCATCATACAGCATGGACAGATTATGTAGCCTATATACACTTTCGCACATATCCTACTTAATGAAGAAATAATGTGCAAAATTTAACTAGATGAAAATTTAATCCGTACAATTTTAGTATTCTTATAATTTCAACACTCCAATCTGGCACACAAAAAATCCAAGTAAAAAATAAATTAACGAAAATAATTTGATATTTATGTAGCAAGCAATATAGCTCTACGGTACTTTGTGTTTTAATAAAGAATTTAGTGCCACTCTTTTAAACATCGAATAAAATCAGATTTATTCAAAAAAGAGGATAAGAAAACAGAAAAGTATTGAATCTTGTAACAAATACGTAGGTAGTTTAAAATCGATAGTATTTTGCATGTTATTAAATTTCCTTTTCGAAGAGAATTGAATGATGATGGAAATCGTCGGTTGAATTTTCTTTTGTGAGGTGGAAATCGAATGTCGGGTACTGAAATTCACATTTTAGAGACTACTCCTTATCCTTATTCTGTTCTTCAGAGAGGAAATCGTTTAAGGAGGATGAGGAAAAGAAGAGGAATGGATATTTTGTGTCCGACGATTGCGGTGGTTTTATGCATGCATTTGAGGATAGGTTGGCTTTCTGGGTCGCTTGAGGGATGAGTTGTGAAATGCGAGATGGGTAGTTGAGATGGGTGGGAGTTGTGTCTGGGTGATTTAAAGGGTGAGCGTGTGTTAGCTAATGCTTTGCGGTGTTGGATGGCAGCGGGGAGTGGAGTAACTGTTGGGTATGAGAGGTTAGTTTGGCTTGAAACGATGGTTTTTGGGGTTTCGTGTTGTTCGTCGGTCACTTTTGAATTGTAACATCGCACTCGTATAAGTATAACAATAGGGCCATGTGACATGGTCTATTTATGTAAGTATTTGCATACGTTTGCTTATATTTTGTTCGTTTACCCTTCTCAAATTTATCTTTATTCATCGTTTTTCACTACGATACCCACAGAAATAATACACTTTATTCATACACAAAATAAGAGCACACAATTTTCATTTATTCAAAACAGCCACCCACGTTATCCCAAGGGACTTATCTGACAACATCAACAAACACCGAAAGAAAAGCGGCATTTTAAAGTTTCTGATAAGTTAATTTTATTCAAATAAGCCACCGTCAACTTTCTGGAAACAATATTCCTTTAGGGGAATCATTTCTCCGCTCAAAAATATCTTCTTCATACAGTCTCCTCATTTGTTAGCTTCAAATTATTCTCAACCTACATTGTATAAACGTTTCTCTTAGGCTAAAATTTTTTTAGGCTACATAAAACATTTTCATACAATAAGTATTAGTGATATAACTTCAAAATATTACGTTCAAATTATATGCAAGCACACACAAATCCGTTTATACTACAGGTATCGTTACGACACATACTAGGTAATTCCCAGAAAAGGCTTACGCAGTGACGGCCTAGAGACCTTCTCCAAAAAAACTAGTTTAGGTGCTACAGTAGTGTCAGCACCAACAAGTCTGTATAAGTAGGCCCACATAAACATTTTTGTAAATCTGTTTCTTACCTTCTAGAAACGTTTTTTTTTTTAATACAACGTTCGTTAATGCCTACAGTTGTATAACAATAAATGCAACATATTGCTCAGAACTAACACATGAAAAACTACAAACTTTTAATTTAATTTAGGGGAGACCGGGGTTAGTAAGCGCAGGGGCAAGTAGGCGCACTCGTGATAAATCTGTTGTTTAGACGTTTTCAATCCTGAAACTTGGATCACTGTTTCCGGCAGTCACTGTGAGTATTTTGTTGGGTTTTGAGCCGTTTATTAAAGCGTTACAACGTTTCACATTACTTATTTGTTTTTAACCACAGGTAAATAAAATTTTGGTTTCTCTGTTATTAATTTTTCATACAAAAGTGTGGTTAAATAATCCATTAATATTTGTATCATTAAATTCACTATTTCTTTGGGGTTTTTACTGTGTCAAGTTTAAGTAAATTGATTACTTAATTTTTTAACTATGCCATCGTTTTTCTAAACGGTGAGTAGAGGCTAGTTGGCGCAACAGTTTTAAGGAATTTGGTATTAAAATATAGATTTTTAAAACTGTAGATTACTGGAAAAGTTATTTTTGTTTTCATTACATGTTCCGGTATTCCAGTTTTATACTCAATAACATTCATTAAAATAAATTCGTTTTAGATGTTGTTTTATTTTATTTGCAACGCCACACACCTATATAACTGTTTAATGAATGAACAATAACTTACGCCAAAATACCCCAGGTACTGCGCCAATTAACTCCGAGGTTGTGGTAAGTAGGCGTATGGGTTTTAGTGACTTGAAATGTTCATAACTCATAAAGTATTTAAATTTTTAAAAAATTAAAAATGGGACTTTAGCATAAAACAAAATCTCAAATACTTCATAAATAGCTACAAAAAAATGCATGTAAAAAGTGTGCCAACTAGCCCCGGTCTCCTCTACAAATAGGCCTCAAATAGGCAAAAGAAAGTAAAACTAATAAATTTGATAAATGAGAAGCAAAGACAATAAGGATTGGTGTTAGCTGACAACACCCTTCCTTATTCTTAAACAGAAACAACTTCCTAATTGCTGTAGCGGTAATATGTAAGTGGACTTACTCACCCTTTTAACTGGTAGCGTTAGTAAATGGCCCACTACATAGTTATTAACCGTAAATTAATACCCTAAATGTTGAAGGGATTGTAACTGAGGGAGGGATTCTAAGAATAACTGTAATTAATTAATTATTCCAATTGAAATTTATGGCAACATTCCAATCGTGGTTCTCCTTGTATTGTTAGACCGTTGTTAACGTTGATATGGCTAGCATGTTTCTTAATGTTGAATTCTATTCTGTTAGTCATTTCACTGATTGCTTTATCGATTTTAAGTAGGCTGTTCAAATATCCTACCCAAATTTATTATAATGATAAATGAATTAACCAATAATTATTTGCACCGTTGTGAGAATAATTAAACTTGTTTTATTTATGGCTAAGGACAAATATATTTAATCAATAACAAAACAAATAGATTATTGCGAATCTAATGCTAAAGAAAGTTCTTTGATAAATCTTGGCTCAGGCAACAAAAATGAATTAAATTATATAAGCATAATTAGAAAACTTTGAGTGGTACCAAAGAAATTTTTTTTAAATGTATTAAAACTGGTTTAAAAGACCGAACATTATTTTTTCGTTCATTTATTATTTAAAAAAACTAAATGCTTAAATTATTTTAAATTATCCAACCCCTTTACCTTAATACTAAACCTTTTACCTTAATACTAAAATACACGTAAAACTATTCACTAATTTTTGCACTTCACACTACTCTGCTTTAACACGTTACACTGCATTGTTACACTAGTTTGAAGGGATTCTTCCTCTTAAGCCTTCTTGGAACATTTTCATTAACAAGAAGTTTAATTGCTTTGGGACTGATGACGTGGCCGTTTAGACGAGCTTCATGTTTTACAGCAAATCTTCTTATCTCACTGTAAATAAAAGAAATATCAAGATCTCTATGCAGATCAATATTCCTAACGTACCAAGAAGCATTAACCATAGCTCTCAATACTTTTTTCTGAAACGTCTGTATAATCCTTGTCTGACTTTCTCTGGCGCAACCTTAAAGTTGTATACCAATATTACATAAATAAAATTTATTTTACGTATTTAATACCGACTTTAAGGTTACAAAAGCATTCGTTTTTCGAATATTCCTCATTAGTAAGGAATTTTGAGAAACATTTAAAAGCAGAATAGTAATATTTTTGAAATTTATCAACTTAGTAGTGTTTTTACATAAACAGAATGCTTCAAAAGAGCGCTTAGACAGTATTTGAGTCAGTTAGAATAACCTTGCAACTCCTCTCGCATCCTCTTTTGTAGGGTTCATCAATGTGTTCTTATTACTATTCTGAAAAAAGATATCCCATGTTCCTAAAAGTTAACTCTGGTGAAATAAACGAAATACCAATCAAAAATGGCAACTAAACGTTTGTTGTTTCATCAGTTTATTGATTTGATAACTACTAGTTCATAACATTGATTGGAAACTAAAATACATTAAATTAAAGAAAGATTGAAGAAGTTTGAATGTACCGCTGTATATTAAGATCATGGTCAGAAAATAAAACAAACGAAAATATACGAAAGATTGAGATTGTAAACAAAGAAAATTGCAAATCTCTGTTATGTTATGCGAGAAGAATGATACAGCCTGTTCCAATTGATTATACAGAATAAAGTATCGGGGTAAGGAAATTTAGCAACATGACGAGCCTCATGTTTAAGGACTGAAGAGCATCATCTAGCTACAATTCTGTAGATCTATTCAGAACGGTATTTCCCAAAGTCAGAATTGTTATTATGATAGCCGACATCCTTTAGAAAAAGGTCCACGAAGAAGGACTGGAAAATTTCAAAACTTAACAAACGTTTTTTAAAATTTACGCAAACACTGTTAAATTGATGAATGTATTAAATTACAAAAAAGGAAGGATTTAACAATTTGGGTTTGAGGTTTATTTTAAGGAGCTAAAAGGTAGAAGAAAATCATTAACATACATTTTAGCATCATCATTGATTGTATTTAATAACACTTGATTGTATCTTCTATTCAGCTCTGTCAGAGGAAAGATATTGTAAAATTTAAGCCAAGGTTCGTTCGTGACTGATTACAACAAAAAACAAACAAACTTTTTTGAAACTTTTAACAATTTTATTTACAATATCATAAATTAAAATTAATTATTATGTTTAGTTTTCTAATAAATTACCATATTAATTCTTATGGTTTCTATTCGATCCGAACGTTGGCGATCATTTTGTGGACAATTTTACTGACAGCTGTTCTGAAAAACTTAGTTGTTTTGGAGACCAGCACTCTAAGATTCTTGAGCCAGGAAATTTGTCTTCTACCCGGTCTACGTTTCACCCTGATTTAACCCAAAATTCATCTTGAAATATTACAAAAGTAAAAAAATATTTTATTACTTTTAATGTAATTATCTTTTGCTTCTAAACTTTAGGATAGGCTTACTTTTAAAATTCAACGTTAGATCACAATTTACCAAAATAACAGAATTTTGTTAGTTAGTATAATGGAAGTATATGAAACGTACATGCATATCACCCGTAGTAACACAGATATAGAGTTATTATAAGAGATTTATTAGGTTTTTATTAAGTGACATTAAAATATATGACTAGATACTTTACCAGTGGCAGAGAAAGAATTTTTTTAATCAAACTCCGACCGACGGACCTAGGGGCGACCAGGTGCTTCAAGTGAATCGAATCGAGATAAATGCGTTTTCACCATCCACCTTATACGTTTATCTTCTTCTCCCTCATTCTGTCTCTCTCAGATTTTCGTTCCACAATTTCTACTTACTTTTTACCCTTTTTTTCCTTGCATATACATAGTGGTGAAGGCCTACCTTTACACCATATAACACACCATATTATTCCTGATTCGTCTTCGCTCCTTTACCTTCTTTTTCATCCACTCCACCTTCCATTTCCCCACTTATCCTAAAAATTTTCTTTTTCACTCTTCTAATTTTAACTTCCTCTTTTTACATTTATCAATCGATACATTTTACTGTATTACTTCCCTAGTATTCTTATTTTCCTCATCGTATTTTTCTTGGCTCACATTTATTCGAATCTCTAGTCTAATCAAATTTGAATTCCTACATAAATTAGTATCTACTAAAAACAAATCATCCCGTCTAGATAGATGTGTTAGCAAGCTTTCTATTTTGTCCAGAAAATATAAGAATAAGAGGTCGTTCTCGAAAGATAAGTATACAGGTAGTCCAATACTCTATGTTAGCAACAAATTTAAGCGAATGAAAACGAATAGATGATCGTAGACGAAGAACTGTAGAATGCGGATTACAGAAGTGCATAGAATCCCACAAAAAGTAAAGTAAGTAATCTAATCGTCATTACAGGAGACGTTCGTTAATTCTGTAAATTCCGAGCTCATATTATTACTCTTTTGTTTTTAGTTTAGGAATTGACAGAAAACATTAAGGAAATAAAGAGTGCGAGCAGTCCGACTGTATGCTTACAACCCGTGAGTTCCAGATAACAAGTTGAATAGAAACTGTAAATAATCGACTAGTCCAATATTTTAGCGTTCTTGGTTAAGAAGAACAATTCTACAAATACACATATTGAATTCACTGAATTCCTTTAAATACATAGCAGTTCTCTACTCATATATCCTTAAGTATTCCAACCCGCTCATAACAGGCAGGTGGAGTGTTAAATTATTTGCACTCGATCTGCTAGTTAGTTTCAGGGCTACAAAAAATAGTTCTGTTTCTTATCGAATGGTCAATCAGTTATATCACTGCAACATTTAAGAACAGGTAGAGTTGTAAAAGACACTATTCAGAGTTATCTCCTCTGAGAGTAATGGATTTCGTCAGCTTACATCTAGACCCTTCGGAGATTGAAGTGAAGGTGTCATATACACAAGATGGAAAGTATATGCTTGTCAGAGAGCCTGCAATGCCGATAAGCATACTTTCTACTCAGGGAGCCTTCCTCACTTAATAACAGAAGAGATAGAGGTGTAAAATACACTATAATAGTCAGACTATTCTTCTCTAAGACTAATGAATTTCATTATACAGTCAGACCCTGTGGTGAATAAAGTAAAGGTATCATTTTTAAGGTGGAATGTAGATGTTTTTCGAGAGCCTGGCAGCTGATAAGCATACTTTTCCACTCGGTAAGGAGGGCACTGGTAAACCATCTCACTCTTCAATTTATTTAGCAAAGCCTCTAGAGGTTCAAAGCAGCCTTTCGGCTAATTTCCTAAACAAGTATACAAGCGTCATATTAAAATGTAAAATATTCACATAATTATAGGCAGCAATAAGAAGTGAAATTTTATTATTTTATAATTAGGAAAATCAAGTGAAAATGACAGGTTATAGACATGTCGGATTATATAAGGTACCAAACCGTGATTTCCTGAACGGAAGAGCAGTTTCTTTATTTAATAGCAATTTTTAAACCTAAATGAGTCGATTTGAATTACTGCACTACAAGTAATTGCAGTAATTAATACTATTATTAATAATATTATTATTATTATTATTATTATTATTAATATTGCATTTAAGTAGATATTAGACAATATAATACTAAGATAAAACCGGTGTACGCGAGTGAGTACATTAGAATGACCGGAAAGACTGGTCTACAAGGAAAACACAAAAATTTAAGAGAAAGATCCTCTGCAAGATAATTTGGATCCGAAGATAGTAGACGGACAGTACATAGATAACGAGGTCGAGAAGAACTGTACAAGGAAAACGAAGGATTAGAAAAATATATTATTTTTAGACACCCGTACAGAATCGATGACATGCGGTTGCCAAAACAAATTTTCAAGACACGAAACAATAAACCTAAGAGGTCTCGGATAACTGGTTTAATAAAGAAGTCAGAATGGTTTCAAGTAAGTACGATGATTCGTTCTTGAGATATTGTGTTCACACACACACGCGTGCGCGCGCGCACGAACTCTCACACACACACACACACACACAACCAATCGCTAAAACATGTTTTTGGGTCTGAAAATGTGTAGATCCGGTGAAAACTCGATTTCGAAAAATCGACATGAAAACAAAACTTTCCTTTCTATATATTCATAAGCAAGAGAAATTAAAAATAAGTTTCATAAATCACGTCCGAGTTTTTGTCTCTCTTCTACGTATAAACAGTCTGAATACAAACCAAACAAAGTTTTAAAATATGAGTAACAAAATAATATTTTAACAAGGGTATTAATGAATTCCGTTACTTAGAAACAGCTGAAGGTGAGGTCCCTAAAATATTATTACAATTCATTCATTATACTTTTTGGAACTATGCGAAAAAGTAATCAAATTCTCATCGGTTTTTTTTAGTTTTCGGGGTAGGGTCGTTATTTTGGTTGAGCCCATGGTGGGTGCCACCACCCCCACCCTAAGATAAAGAATCTGATGAGGATGAAGATTATCACCCACCACATCGTCACCACATCGTCCACCCCTATCCAACTAATGGAGTTATGTAAACACAGATTAATTTTTACTTTACTGTCTTGCCCTACATGAATGTACTAAAAGTTCCCGTGCTTTTCGCTGCAAGTGTGGGAATAAAATACACCGAAAAGGAACAACCGGGAATAATAAACTTAACACGTTGACCGCCACACTAAATTTTGCAACACTTACAGCGGGGCCATCGTACTGTTTTCAGATTTTATTAAATTTCTTGTTATTTTACTTTAACAATACTAATTTTTTTGTACAATAAAGTTGACGCACTTTTGCGTCACATGCCCTGCTGGAAAGATTTTACATTTCAGAGCCATGTGATCCATTTTTGTGTCACAATAAAAAATGCAAGACAACTTATT
Organism: Catonia carolina; assembly: GCA_035578175.1. Taxonomy (NCBI): domain Eukaryota; kingdom Metazoa; phylum Arthropoda; class Insecta; order Hemiptera; family Achilidae; genus Catonia; species Catonia carolina. The sequence continues at coordinate 22,364,713 of JAQMRL010000003.1, read as the reverse complement.
TCAGTTCCAAAGTATTCTAGACTATTTCAATCAACCAAAATAAGCAAAACAAATAACAAAATTAAAAATAATAACAGTATCCTAGCACAGGACAACAAGAAAAACTACCTGTATACACAATACCCTATTATTTGAAAAGCACAGGAATTTCTAGTATATTCATATAGGGCAAAATAGTAAAAACTAATCTGTGTTTACTTACTCCATTAATTGGATAGGAGTGACGACTTGGGTCGCGATGTGGTGGGTGAAAATCTTCGTCATCGTCAGATTCTTCTTCTGCGGGTGGGGAAGTGCCATCCGCCATGGGCGCCACCAAAATAACATCTCCACCCCGAAAGCTATAAAAAAACCGATGAGAATTTGATTACTTTTTCGCATAGTTCCAAAAAGTATAATGAATGAATTGTAATAATGATTTAGGGACCTTACCTTTAGCTGTTTCTAAGCAACGGAATTAATTAATACCTTTTATTTCGTTACTCATATTTTAGAACTTCTTGTTGGGTTTGTATTCAGTTTTTCACTTTTCTCATAGCATTCAATGTGTTTTTCACTCCATTTGTTGCATTTGACACTGGTTTTCTTAAAAAAATATTTAACTTACAGTTCTGGGACCTGTTTTATTCAATTTATCAGATCAAAAACCATAAGAAATGATTGAATTCGCCCCTTAATCTACCTTACCAGAATTTCAGGAAGACCTCATTTTACCTGGTGAGCTGAAACCCAAGCGAAACTTTCGCTTGCTGTAGTTCGGAAACGAAGCATTTCCGGACCCATGTTTATATAAACTTTTTTCAATATTTTTACATGTAAAATGAGCTCCTAAAGTTTCTGCATATCTTCGTGAACCACTCTGTATAAAGGTGAATTTGTGTGTGCCTACTTAATGCACAGCTTTTTACTTGTTACAAAATGAATCTTAAGTAAGAAATTAGGAGTTCACACTATTGTTACATACCATCTCTTTCAGCAAAACAACAATAAAAAAAAGTTAGAAGGTATTTTCAATGAAATGAAGGAATATTTGAAATGAAAAACAGCTTACTGACTACAAACATTGATGTTAAGCTTAGAAAAACGTTCATAAAACACTATATTTGGAGTGTAACATTATATGAGAGTGAAACGTGGGTGATATGGGCTGAAGCCCATACGTGGGTGATATGGGGTGAAACGTGGGTGAAGCTTTTGAAAGACGATGTTGTATGAAAACGTTAAAGATTAGGTGGGTGGAAAAAAGTAATTTAGAGGTTCCTAAGCGAGTAGATGAAAGAAGTAAATGGGAACAT